>OY288291.1:31111060-32311060 GCA_958450335.1 Hibiscus tridactylites | reverse complement strand
TTGGGATGTTTGTTGATGCAAGGTGGGAATGTTGTGGTGTATGCATCTAGGCAATTGAAGGTGCATGAGCGCAACTATCCTACTTATGACCTAGATCTTGCTGCAGTTGTGTTTTCTTTAAAGATATGGAGGCATTATCTTTATGGTGAGAAGTGTGTGGTTTATACGGGTCATAAGAGTTTGTAATACCTAATGTCTCAAAAAGAGTTGAATCTTAGGCAACGAAGATGGTTGTAGTTGCTTAATGATTACAACTTGATGATGGAGTATCACCCTGGAAAGGCCAATGTTGTGGTTGATGCCTTGAGCAGGAAGGTGGTCGTAGAGTTGAGGGCGATGTTTGCTCGGTTGAGTATATTGTGAAATGGTAGGTTGATAGCTGAGTTACAAGTAAAACCTTCCTTGATTCAGTTGATTAAGGAGAAGCAGTTTCTTGATGATTCCTTAGTGCCTCATGTTCATGACATAGCAGATGGTAATGCAACATATTTTTGTTTCAATGATGATGGTGTTTTATGTTTCAAAAGTCGAATAGTTTTGTCGGAGGACGTTGAGTTCAGGCGCACTATTTTGACTGAGGCCCATAGCAGTCCTTTTGCTATTCATCCTGGTAGTACTAAAATGTATCGTGGAATGAAAGATGAGTCCTATTGGGTTGGGTTGAAGAAGGATGTTGCTGAATTTGTGAGCAAGTGTATGGTTTGCCACTGTGTGAAAGTTGAGCGTTAGTTTCCTTCTGGGCTGTTCCAACCTTTGAGAATACCGGAATGGAGATGAGAAAGGATTAGAATGGATTTTTTGTCTGGTTTGCCTTTGACCCCGTCAAAGAAGAACTCCATTTGGGTGATTGTGGATCGCCTTACGAAGTGTGTGCATTTCTTGGTTGTGCATATTATGTATACGTTGGATAAACCGGCAGAGTTGTACATTGCTGAGATAGTGTGTTTGCATGGTGTACCTAAATTTATAGTGTCGGATAGGGATCTGAGGTTTACAGCAAGGTTTTGGGAATGTTTACATCAAGTGTTGGGTACGCTCTTGAATTTCAGTACCTCATATCATCCTTAGACGGATTGTCAGTCTAAGCGAGTTATCCAAGTGCTTGAAGATATGTTGAGGTGTTGTATTATAGACTTCCAAGGTTCTTGGGAGAAACAGTTGCCCTTGGTAGAGTTTTCCTATAATAATAGTTTTCATGCAAGTATACAAATGGCTTCGTATGAAGCTTTGTATGGTAGGAAGTGTAGAACGCCTCTTTGTTGGGCGGAGACGGGACAAAAGTTGGTTTTCTTACCGGACTTTCTTAAGGGAACGACTGAGAAGGTAAAGCTTATTTGTGATCGGTTGAAGGCAGCATTGGATCGACAAAAGTCTTACGCGGATTTAAAACGTAAAGAGATTGAGTTTGAAGTTGGAGATCGCGTGTTCTTGAATGTATCACCTTGGAAGAAGGTGAAGAGGTTTGGACGTAAGGGTAAGCTTAGTCCAACGTTTATTGGACCTTATGAGGTTGTGGAGCGTGTTGGTCTTGTTGCATATCGATTGAGGTTACCTCCCGAGTTGGAGAAAATTCATGATGTGTTTCTTGTTTTGATGTTGCGAAGGTATAGATCGGATCCGTCTCATGGTATGCATGTTGAGGAGATTAAGTTGAATCAGGAAGTTTCTTATGATGAGGAACCAGTAGGGATTCTTGATTTTAGTAGCAAAGTTCTTTGTGGTAAGATGATAGAACTTGTGAAGGTGTTGTGGCGTCATCGAGGAGGTGAGAAGGCCACATGGGAAAGCAAGGCAGACATGTTAAAACAATTTTGGCACATTTTTCCTTCAGGTAAAATTTCGAGGACGAAATTTCCTAAGTGGGGGAGAATTGTAACGCACTGGTTTTGAGCCTAGAGGTTTTAAAGGCGGTTTAGGGTCCAATGAATATAGATTAGAGATCCAGGTCAGTTCAGAGTTGGTTTAGGGAAAATGCGGTTCGGGATGAGATAAAACTGTGGGAAATTTTGCTAAAACCTTCTAAAATCATTTTAAGAAGTTTGGTAAAATCAATTTCGGAAAATGAGTTTAGGAAAGTTAATATTTCGGTTTGGTGACTATTTTGTAAAAAGTGCAAAATTGGTTCTTAAGGAATAAATTAAAAAGGGGCTAAGACTTAGAATATTTAGGGACCTTATATCTATTTTGTGAACCTTTTCCCTCAAATTGAGCATTTTAATTGTTTTATTAAAAATTATTTTAAAAGGGATTTTAAAGTAAAAAGGAAATTTTAATAGCCAAAAGAGATTTCACCTAACTAACTCTTCTCTCATTTACCAATCAGCCAAAACACTCTTCTTTTTCTCTAAAATTTCAGAGGGATTCCATTTTCTCAAATCTTTTTTGATTAGCCAATGATTTCTTTGAGTTTCCTTTCAATTTTTCCTTAAGCTATCATGAAAGACTTCTTCAAAATCTTGTCATTTGAGGGGAAAATGCAAGGTTAGAGGTAAGATTTCATTCAACTCCTCTAATCAAGGTTCTTTAATGAAACTCTCAAGTCTTTGGCTTCCTAAATATGTTTATTAACTAAGTTTCATGTTTTGATTAATGGAAAATTGATTAATCTAACTTTACTTGGTTAATTTCTAAGTAATTCGTTTGAGCATTGTTTTGATTGATTTGAGAATGATTTTAAACTTGATTTGGATGTTAAATGATGTGAGAATAAAAGTTTTGTAATAATAGTCCAGAAATAGGATTGATCTCTAATTGTTTAGGTTGCTAGATTTTGGTTTTTGGCTTGATTTTGTGAATCTGTTGTTTCTGGAGGTTTATAGATGTTATTAGATTGATTTTGGTTGTTGATTGATGTATAAAATGAGATGGAAATGTTAGGTTATGGTTGGGCTGAGTTTAAAGAGCAATCGAATGTGATTTTGGTTGTTTCGGGTGGGCATTTTGGTGTTTTTGGGCAGAGCATCGAGATTGTTTAAGTTGATGGTGATTTTAATGCATTATGATGCATTAATCCTCTGTTCTTGTGTGGTATAAACATGGGAGAACACATCGGAAGCATTCGGTGAGGTTCCGGTGGTTTTGACCGCTTGGTTTCGCGTCGGCGAATCTTGGTTTCGCGAGTCGGTGAGTGAGAACGAGTTTTCCAGCTTTGAAACACTTAAAAGGTGGTTTTGGCAACTTAGTGTAAGCTTGAAAAAAATTTCTATGTTAGGAAGTAAGTAAAAGGATTTTCTCCCTCAGATTGTGCTACTATGAGTTTATTGATGTATTTGATTTTAAATGCATGTTACCTATTGTAAAAGCATGATTTAAAGTAAGCGATTTACTGTTTTTGATGTTATGTTGATGAAGGATGCACATGGTAAGTGATCCTTGTATGTATATACTTATACTTGTATATAGAAGTGTGGTTTGATGCTTGGAAATGTGGTCTATTGGTAATGCTTTGAAAATAGTGAGGTTTATGCTAAATGTGAATTATATTGGGAAGTCATGTTATGGAAACAGTTTATAAATGAAATTGGATATAGTTAGCCGACTATAGGATTCAGTGCACTATAAACAAGTCGCCTTGGATGTGGAGGGGTTTTGAGGTACCGAATACTCCATCCAAGTACCCTAACGATTGAAGAAATTGAGTTGTATCCCCTCTCTCGTTAGTGGGGTTATACATCTACCGATTAGTTGTGTTGAGGGGTCATAAGGTATCGAATAGTCCACCACGAGTGTCACAACGGTGGAAAGTAGCTCCCGTGTGTGAACCTTGAGATGTCGGTGAGAATGTATGAAGTGTTGGGAGTACACTTGGGAATCCATGTATCTGATGTGGTTTTGAGAAATGAACAAGTTGATGATCACTTGTGAGCCAATATAATTGATGATGTATTATGAAATGGTTAATGGTGCATATTATGTAAATGCATGTCTTACTCATTAAGCTTTGCATACGGTAGCTATGCATGGGAAGGCTTAAGTTGGGTGTTAGCAATGAATTTGTTGTTGAGTTCATAATACATGATGCATGATGTTTAACATGTTGTTTTTGATTGAGGGGAGTGCATGGTTTTAAAAAGGGCGTGATGGTTTTTTCAAAGTATGTTTGGAAAATTGAAATGAGATTTCATTGTGAACAAGAAAATGGTTTTCATGCATTGATGGTGTTTTGCTTTTGATCCTCCTCACTATGCCTTGTGTGCTTACGCTCTCATTTGTCCATCAATGCATATAATTGAGGTTTGGAGGCAGCAAGAGGCAAGGGAATTCCAAGAGACTTCGATTGAGAATGTATGTTTCGGTTTAGACTAAAGTAATACGGGCAATGGGGGATCCGTTGTGTTATGGGAAATTTGTTTAAACTCCATATTTGAGCATGTGTTTAATGTTGTTTTAGATGTGTAAATGTCCTTTGGTTATTGGTTTATGCCTTGATATGCATTTTGGTATTTTTCTTGGCTTGTTTGCTAGGTTGCATGCCTATAGTTTACCTTTGATGCAATTAACCATATTATGATGTTGAATATGCCATGAATGATTGGGGATTTATGTTTAAATATGTTGTATGCATGTTGGAAGCTTGTAGGATTGGTTTAGTATGGACTTAAATGTGAAAAACCAGCAAAAAGTGTCATTACAGGCCCCAAGTGTTTCAGTACACTCATGCATGTTCCGAAACAGTGAGCTTGAAATGGCCTAGTGGTTTCGAAACAAGGATGGTCTGTTCCGGTACGATTTGCTATTGGAAACCATAGTTCTGAAACACCTCTAAGGTGTATCGATACAAGCTTGTATTCCGAGCCAAGGGAACATGTTTCGGTACGCCTTTTTCTATACAGGGCTGGCATGTACCGAAATAGCTGGCAGTTATGTTAGTTGATAGAATATTCTGAAGTTTTGATTCTTTACGTTTTAGTCCCTGAATGTTGTAGATGAAATTAAATGAGCCGGATGATTATTTTGAGTTGAGTTTTGAATGAGAAGCATGTATTATGTTTAATTAAAGGATGGTAACATGAAAATTGCATAAGTCTCGATAATTTGGTAAAATTACAAAATGGTCCCTAAACTCGTATTTGAATGCAATCGAGTCTCAATCGATGTCTGATTGAGTTATGAATATTCCGCTCTTATGTTAAACGCTTAGGATCCTAATGAGTATCTAGATAAGATAAAAAGAAAAAAAATTAGGGTTGTTTATTGGAGTAAATTTCCCAGTTTACTTCTATATTCCTCGTGTGACCCGTTCAGTTCGGTCTACCGTCTAAGCCGGGTCGAGAGGATTACACGAGCCATCGAAACCAATGCAAAAATGAAAGCCGCGAAAAGAAGAAAGGGTGGCAACCGAACCGATAAGAACCAAAAATGAGATGACAAGCCTCATTGGTCATCTAAGAAGGCTAAATATCAGAAAGATAACTCTTCAAATTTTACTCCTACTCTGAAGAGCAACTATACGCCGAGACCTCAATCGATGAACAAGCTCACATTCGTACGGGAAATTCTAGAAAAATCCCTATTTGCAAGTTATGCCAAAAACCTCACCGTAGCCAATGTCGAGCTCGATCGAACTTGTGTTATGATTGTGGTGGGGATGATCTCTACATCATGGATTATCCTCGAAATGTCGATAAAGTTCTAGCTCAAAACTCTACAAATCCAAGACCTTCACCATCAAACTGAAATAAAAGCTCTAGTCAAGCTCAGTCTGAAAATCCGAGGAGAGGCAAGGGGAACCATTCGAATGCCCTTACCTACACTCACCAAGTAGATCAAGACCATGCTCGTATCTATCGTATTTGAGGAAGGGAAGACGAAGAATCTTCCGATATTATCGCAGGTACTGTCGAGCTAAGCTCTATACCTGTTTATGCGTTGATAGACTCAGGATCCACTCATTCATTTTTCTGTTCAAACTTGATAGAAAAATTGAATCTAAAGCCTAAGCTTGTTAGAACAAGCCTTGTAATCTCTAATCCTTTGTGGGGATTTCGAACATCAACTTGATTTGTAGAGATTGCCCACTTTTCATTCGAAATATTCCCTTTCTTGTTGATCTCTACATTTTGCCATCCTGTGAATTTGATTTAGTATTGGGTTTAGACTACTTAAGCAAACACAAAGCCTGGGTAGATTGTCAAAATATGAGATTGTATCTCCGGGGTTTAGGGAAAGAATCCATACTCCTAACCGATAAAAAGCCTACCTCCTACAAGATCAAGTTGAATTCGGTTTACCTTAGATGACAATTGTTTCTTAATTCGATGACATTTTTCATGAGGAACTCCCTAATCTCCCTCCGACTAGAGAAGTGGAATTCGAGATTCAAGTCCAGTCTGGAACGAATCTGGTGTCCATCACTCCATATCGAATGGCACCACTTTAATTGAAAGAAGTTGAAAAACAACTCCAAGAACTCCAAGACTAGGGCTTTATTCGGCCTAGCACATCTCCCTAGGATGCACCTGTCGTGTTCGTAAAGATAAAGGATTATATGATGCGGCTTTGCATTGACTATCGTCAATTGAACATGCTCACAATCAAGAACCTATATCTGCTCCCAAGAATAGAAGATCTCTTCGTTCAACTTAGGGATGCTTTAGTATTCTCAAAGATCGATCTTCGATCGGGTTACTACCAAATGATATTTAAAGAAGAAGACGTGCCCAAGACAACATTTCATACTCGATATGGCCACTATAAATTCCTTGTAATGCCAATCGGGCTAACAAATGCTCCGGCTGCTTTCATGGATCTCATGAACCGAGTATTCAAGCCTTATCTCGACAAATTTTTGGTTGTCTTTATCGATGACATCTTGGTCTACTCTCGTAACAAGAAGGAACATGTTGAACACCTCTGAATTGTCTTGCAAAACTCTCCGAGAACGTCAATTATTCGCCAAATTTTCCAAGTGCAAATTCTGGCTATCGGAAGTTTCATTTCTTTACCATGTAATCTCAGTCGAAGAAATCAAAGTAGATCCGAAGAAAATACAATCCATTCTCGATTGGAGACCTTCGATGAATGTAGGTGAAGTCCGAAGCTTTCTCGATTAAGCTGGGTATTATCGAAGATTCCTGAAAGAATTCTCCACTCTTGCCTTGTCTCTAACTAAACTTCTTCGAAAGGATCAACCATTTGAGTGGTCGAAAAAGCAGCAACGAAGTTTCGACCAACTTAAGCAAGCGCTGACTCATGCCCCGGTCCTTATCCAACTAGAATTAAGAAAGGAGTTCACGGTTTATAGCGATGCATCTAATTTGGGTCTTGGATGTGTCTTGATGCAAGGAGATAATGTAATTGCTAATACCTCGCGCCAATTGAAGCCTCATGAACTCAATTATCCGACACACGACCTAGAACTTGCCGCAATCTTGTTCGCTCTCAAAATTTGGAGGCATTAGTTGTATGACGAAAAGTCCCTTCTATTTACTGATCACGAGAGTCTCAAATATCTCCTAACTCAGAAAGATTTGAATCTAAGACAAAGAAGATGGCTAGAATTTCTTAAGGACTACGATTTGGTTATCGACAATCATCCCGGGAAAGCAAATGTGGTTGTTGATGCCCTTAGTCAAAGACCAAACTCGGGTAATCTTTTTAAAACTAAATCCTTGAAACATCGAATTGAAATTGAATCTTTCTTACTATACAAGAAACCATTCGAACACTTGCTTCTTTTGCAAGTAACCATTCAAATTCCACCTAATAGCTTTGTTTAATCTTGTAGCTTCAAATGCTAATTAATGCTCATCTTCGAGTGTATCAAAAACGTGGATTTATGTCTGAAGTACAAATCCAATCTAGCCTAATCTCAAGAATCAAAGAATTGCAGCAAACCGACCCTAAACTTCAAGCTATCATCTCGAAGGTTGACTCGAAAGCCAATCAAGATTTCTCCATTCATTCAAATGGCATGCTCTATTTCAAGCATAGAGTGTCTATTCCAAACAAAGAAGATTTGAAGAATGAAATTCTACAAGAAGCTCATCAAAGTCCCTTCTCGATACATCATGCATCTGTCAAGATGTATAAAGACCTTAAATCCTTGTATTGGTAGCCTAGTATGAAGTCAGCCATCACTGATTATGTATCTAAGTGCCTAAACTATCAGAGAATCAAAGCTGAACATCGAGCTCCCACTTGATTACTCCAACCTCTCGAATTCCCTCGGTAGAAGTGGGATCAGATTGCTATGGATTTTGTTACCAGTCTCCCTTGTTCTCCTAGGAAATGTGATGTCGTGTGGGTAATAGTTGATCGATTCACTAAGTCGGCTCACTTCATCAATGTTCGAATGAACTATAGTCTAGAAACTCTAGCTAACTCGTACATTCGTGAAGTAATTTGTTTAGACGAAGTTCCTACTTCAATCATTTCTGATCGAGATCCTAGATTCATAGCTCGATTCTGGAGAACCTTGTAACGAGCTCTTGGAACTAAGTTGAATCTTAGCACGACCTTCCATCCTCAAAGTGATGGTCAATCCAAAAGAGTGATACAAGTGCTCGAAGATATGCTTAGAGCCAGTGTTATTGACTTCGAAAAGAATTGGGAAAAATCCATACCTCTCGCAGAATTTGCATACAACAACAATTACCAAACCTCAATCGAAATGGCTCCATTCGAAGCTCTGTATAGGAGAAGGTGTAGAACACCTCTATGCTTGTCTGAATTAGGTGAAAGCAAAGTTCTTGATCCTCAATTGCTTCGGGAAACCGAAGAACAAGTTCAAATTATCCTTAATTGCTTGGATATTCAACACAATGTAGGAGAAAAAGTATTCCTTAAAGTTTCTCACTAGAAGAAAATTTTCATATTTGGCAAAAAGGGAAAGCGCAGTCCCCGATTCATCGGACTTTTCAAAGTCACTAACAGAATTGGCCCAGTGGCTTATCGGTTAGCGCTCCCTAGTGAGATTCATAAGATTCACAACGTCTTCCATGTCTCAATGCTCTGGAAGTATCGATCAGATCCATCTCATATTCTTGAACCTGAAGAAGTTGAATTGAATCCTGATCTATCTTACGAAGAGGAACCAGTTCAAATCCTCAATAAAGAAATCAAAAGGCTTTGAAACAAGACGTTCCTTTGGTGAAGGTCTTGTGGAGAAACCATAAAATGGAAAAAGCAACCTGGAACCCGAGGATACAACGAGAAAGCAATATCTGCATCTATTCAATTTAGGTAAGAATTCGAGGGCGAATTATTCTTTTAAGGATGGGAGAATTGTAACACCTTAAATCCTAGTCTAGTAGAATTAAAGCCATGTAACGCCCAATTTTTGGGCCTAGATGTTTTAGACATCGGATCGGAAACGGTTCGAATCGTGTTTGGTGATTTAAGGAAATCAAGTATCGGGATAGGTTAAAAATATTATAAAAATTGCTAAAATCCTATAAAATCATGCCTTACGGGTTGGTCAAATCAATTTTACAAAAAGAGTTTCGGAAGTGGTAAATTTTCAGTAGTGACCAAAATGTAAAGTTTCAAAACTATGGGAAAATGCAATTTTAGAAGGGTAAACTACTGCAGAAGTCACTTATGTTTATACTAAGTACAAAGTTAGTCCCCAAATTTGAAAAATGACCAGTAAGGTCCCAAACGTTTTCGAGACGTAAACTTCTAGTCACTCAACTTTTAAATCTAAACGGAAGGGTGATCTGACGCAATAAAAATTGATAAATTACTTAAATAGTCCCTAAACCATTACTTAACTTGTATTTTAACCATCACTTATGCATAACTTCTGCAGAAGCTACAACAAAGGCTATCATGCGGACAATGAATGTAAAAGGATTAACCTTTTTTCATTTAAAGAGTCATCTCTAGGTTTCTTTATTCTAGTCAATCTTTACCTTGTCAAAAGAATTACAAACTTGTGCTTTGTGTTAAAATGATTCTCTTATGGACGTATTATACCGTTGTATGTTCACTGTCATACAGAAATACAGGTTAGGTAAGCAATCAGGGAAGGATATGGGTGAGGGAGAGGGACCAAAAGATGGTTGGTTCTGCTTTAACTCTTTCTTCCTTAGTATTTACTTTCTGGGCTACTGTAAATGAATTTGGCTAGCTTGAATCTTAATTTTAAGTTTCTTTCACCAAAATGATTTACTTTCCTGTCTATCTTTTCAAAATTCAGATTTGAGGACTAATTTTTTTGGGGTGACTGATTTGAATTGGATGGATGTGTATTCGGGTATTAGTTTATAAAGTGACAAGTATTTAAAACTTCAGACTGAATTCTCTTTTCTGATTTTCATGAAGGGATGCCAGCTTTGAATATTTTAGAAAGCCCTGGAACCAATAACTCTACCATAAACTTGCCAACTTTTAACATGAACGAGTGAGAATGTTCATCATTTGTCTGAAAATATGGTTTCATTGCTAGGATTTTAAATCTTTAAGTTCTTGATGTAAATGAGTTTTACGTGCAGGGGTTATGAGGTGAGGGAGGCATTAAGAGCACAGATGGAAGTACAGAGTAAATTATATTTGCAAGTTGAGGTAATTTTTTTTCTTGTGCAGTAACTTCTTTTTTTATGAATGTGGCTATGTAGTGACCAAAAGTGTTGCAGTGCAACTTGAATGTTTCTAGGGCCTTGTGCAATTCCATTGTTTCTCTGGTCTGGAGAAACTTGTTATGAGGCTTATATAATTGATTGATAGCTCCAGATCATAGTGTGAAGCCTATTCTCAAGCTGGCTAATGTTATTATGTTGTCCTATATAGGCTGAAAACACTTACAAATTCGCCAGGATGCTGAACGAAAATATATGGCCATGCTTGAGAGAGCTTGTAAGATGCTTGTTGATCATTTTATCGGAAGTGCAGTTATCGAAACAGATAACCTGGAAGTTGGTAATAAGATGCTGAGAAATTATTCAGTGGATCCACTTGGATTTTACTCCGCTCAATCTACTGAGGTCGTGAATGCATGCGGCCAAGAAGAAGAAATGCCATTCGGCCTGCTTTCTCAGAGGGCTGATGGTTCTACCGAAAGCTGCCTAACTTCACAGGAGAGTCCGGGAGGATTGACAACGGAAGGATCTCCTGTTGAAGGGAAGAAAAAGATGGTCAACTTGGAGGGAACAGCAGGATCCGTGATCTGGGGTGGTGCCAGGGTTAATCCCCAAGGGTTAACTGGATACGGAATGTATAGATGTAAAATGAGTGCTACTCTTTCTGTTTGCTAAGTTGCAAATATGGTGATCTCCAGCGAGTTGTCTCAAAATTGTAAATCCAAGTTGCTTATGTTGCCTCTAGGTATCAAACCTTTAGTCATATTTTCCAGTAGAAAATAAAGGGGGGAAATAAGAAATTGTAGGAGAAGAAGAAGACCCAAAAATACGAGACTAACTAGTGGCATGAGAATATAATGTTATCGTAGTATTTGAATTATTACTTAAACTACTCAGGTTAAAATACAAGTTAAGTAATGGTTTAGGGACTATTTAAGTAATTTATCATTTTTTTATTGTGTCGGATCACCATTCCGTTTAGATTTAACAGCTGAGTGACTAGAAGTTTACATCCCAAAAACGTTTGGGACCTTACTGGTCATTTTTCAAATTTGGGGACTAACTCTGTACTTAGTATAAACATAAGTGACTTCTGTAGTAGTTTACCCATTTTAAAAAGAGGAGCCAAAATCTTAGAATCTTTAGGGAGCTTTATGGAAATTTAGCCTTTCCTTAATATGACATGTATTTTAAAAGGATTTTAAGTGATTATTTTGGCAAATGATGGAAATGATTTTTGGTTACTTTATTCGGATATAGTTAGTCGACTATAGGATCGAGTGCACCATGAATAAAGTCGCCTTGGATGTCGAGGGGTTGTAATTGTACCGTATACTCCATCCAAGTATCCTAACGATTAAGGCTAAGATCACAACGGTTGATGGTTTAATTCCGTGTGTGGATATCGTGATAAGTGTCCCGTGCTCTCGTTAGTGGAATTATACAACTACCGATGAGTGGTGTTGAGGGGTTGTGATTGTACCATTATACTCCACCATGGGTGTCACAACGATAGAGGGTTGCTCTCGTGTGTGAGCCTTGTGTAGTTTGGTAGTGTGTATGAAGCGTGTGTGACAACGCTTGTAATCCGCGTATCCGATTGTGTCATTTGTGTTGATTTTGGTATGGTTTGAGAATTTATCACTTGCGAGCCAATATAATGTTGTTGATTAATGGTTTAAGCATGAGATACTTGTGGTTTATGCTAGAATGCATGTGATGCTTGGTTTAAGCATGAGCTAAAGAATATTTGTTGTTATTTTGATGATGCAATAAGCATGTGGTTTAAAAAGTGCATTGATGCTTTAAGAAGCATGTTTTAAGGAAAGGCATAAGATGACATTTGATGATATTTTTGGTTTTGTAAAATGCATTGATGAATGTTTGGTTTTAGCGATCCTTACTAAGCTTCATGCTTACGCTCATTTATTTCATCAATGCAGAGAATTAGACTTTTGAGGCAGCAAGAAGCAAGGGAAATCCAAGCTCTTTTGACTAGACAAAGTATGTGATTTTACCTAAGTGTAATAAGAGGCAATGGGTGGGATTTCTACTCTTGGATTTTATTTGGTGATGTTGAACACCTTGAGCATGTTTGGTTTACTTATTTTGGTTTGTAAATGGCCTTTGAATGTTTGTTTGAACTTGAATGTGGTTTTTAGCTTTTGTGTGGTTTTTACATCTAGGAAGCATGCCTATAGTCCTTAAGCTTGCAAGTTTGATGCTATATTTTAGCTTGTGCTTAGTAATGGTGATTTTTGTTGCTTATTTATATTGTATGTGTGATGTGGCATGTAATGGGATGATTTCGGAGGTGAATAGTTGAGTAAAACCAGCAATTTGGGAAATTGTTGGGCAAGGCGTTTCGGAACACCCTTACCTGTTTCGGAACGATGGCCTGGAATGGTCATGGTGTTTCGGAATGGGTAGGCACGTTCTAGAACACTTTGCCACTATAAAGCATTATTTCGAAACGGGTTTCGAAACACACTCGCATATCGAAACGGTTGTTCCGATACGAGGTCTTGTGTTTCGAAACACTTGACTATTGGATGTTGAATTTGAATTGTTCCAGGATTATGTTTCTTACGTTTTGGTCCCTGAATGTTGAATGCTTAATTAAGTGAGTTTGGATTATCCGTTTGGGATGAAACTTGACATGTTGGCATGTTATATGACTAGATTTGGATTGGTAACTTTAAAATCTGATTAGTTTTTATAATTTTGGAAATTTACAATTTAGTCCCTAAAAGACGATTGTATGCAATTGAACCCCTAATTGAACTCTGTTTGTTGTGTCGCTTTCACCAAAACTAAATGCTAATCATATAGGATAAATAATGTGCATCTAGAAAAGATAAAATGAAAAAATGGGTCGTTAATCGAGGTAGACTTTAACGAGTTGACTTCGGTTTTCCCCATGAATCTTCTTAGCTCGGGTCGGGCGTCTAGGCCGGGCTAAGGGGGTTACAAGCCAATTGCCCAATTTGATGTCTCATTCGAACTAGGAAAACTAGTGAATTAAGTTGCCTAAGGACTTAATTAAAAGATTGAATAAAATTAGTGACCAAATTAAAGTGACCTAGTCGAATGGGGTAGGAAATTATAAGATTGCATGACGAATTATTGAATTCCCATTTTCCCTTGGTTATTTATGTGATTAAGGATTAAACAAAGGGTAAATTAGACATTTCCTAATTCCATTATTGGATGATAACTATTGTCATTATCATTCCTTCTCCCATTACCCGAATTGAAAGAGAAAATAGAGAGAGAGAAGTTTTGAGAGAAACACCATTGATAAGAGAGAATTAAGCTTGCATGCTCTTGAATTTGCCATAGGATTTGATCTAGGAATGCAATGTAAGCTTCCAACCTTCTCATTCTGTTCGAATAGGTAGTTAGATTAGTAAAATTTAATTGATGTTGTTTTTATTAAATTAATTCATGTTGATAGCTTGCATGATACTTGAATTAAGAGGTAACTATGTTAGATTAAGTTTATATAACTAGGAAATTTGTTGGAATTGAGAAAACTATGGGTTATCACATTGAAAGTGATAACCGAATGAATTATAGACTCTTGTGGCTAAATTGAGAAATTGAGAAAAATAAGTATTGAATTGGAAAAAAAATTGATGTACGAGGAAGTTGCTGGAAATTAAGTTAACTAGTGAATTGAGGTGTGGGATTAATGAAAATGATGTTGGATTCGTTAAAATTGAAATCGATAAGGCGAGTAGTCACCTAGCTAGCTTAATCACCATTTGGGGACTGTTTTGTGTAAATTGAAAGATTTGGGACTTAATTGGGTTAAAATGGATGCTGGAAAAAATTAGTTAAAAACAGAGGAATGATTTAATTAAATAGTAGATAACTTGGATTGCACTTGAGAGAGTTTTATTTACAATTAAGGAGAATGAATTATTTATTTTTCTAAATAATTTACTAAGTTAGTTATTAAGAGACAAATTATTTAAGGAATTTATAGTTAAATTATATTCTTAGTAAACTAACCTGCAAGGAAAAATTTTAATTAAGTCATCTAAAACTTATTAGTACTTACAAGGGAAACTAACTTAAAAGTAAATTTTTATTATTATTTTACTCAAAAGTCTTCTTTTTGTCATTTTTATAGAAATTATATTATCACATAACATATATTAACCTAAAAGTTAAATTTAAGGGTAATCTTCACCAGTGGTCCCTTTTGTTTAGGGTGTGTTTTATTTTGGTCACCAAAATTCAAAAACGTGTATTCTAGTCCCCAACGTTACAAAACGTTTATATTTTAGTCACCCAACCGTTAGTCTCCGTTACTTGGCTAACGGGTGGCTGACATGGCTTGTTAAAAAAATAAAAAAAAACCCACGTGGCTGACATAGGGTATATCATCTTTCCTCGTCATCATCTGCAGCATTATGTTGAAGAGAGAGACTTACATCCATTTGCTACAGCTTTTTAAACCAGTAAGTTTGGGTTTTATTTTGCATGTGTATATATATATTTTTTTGCTTAATTATTTCGATGCACAGATATCTGTATCATCATTCTTCAATTCTCAACCATGAAAGAAGCACTGTCAAACCAGTAAAAAAATGCAAAGGACAATCCCCAATTCATCAAGTTTAGGTAAAAAAGGGGTTCTTTAACTATCTTTGATTTAAAAAAGAACACTAAAGTTGTCCTGCAAAATTACACAGAAAACTACACCAAAGTTGTCCTCACAGACCCCTGACTTTCTTGACGAGGATCATTTGAAGCTTGCGAGCGTGGTCCTGCGATCGGATCTTACGCTCCAAATTCTTGCGAGCCAAAATCTGCTTCTCAAAATTCTTCAAATGATGAGTTTGTTCCTGCTTTATCAGCCGTTCGATTCCGCTGGATTGCATCACCCGCTGCATCATCATCAACGCGTGCTCCAAGTTCCCGTTCCTTACCTGCACCCTTATCCCTCTCATTTGCTGGAACTGACTCGGGTCATGACTCAGCGAGTTGATTCCCTGTCTCGCTGGAGCGAAGATCCCCGCAATTGCTCGCCTCCCGTTCATCTCTGTAACAGGTTTTCCAAAAGGTTTGGGAATCCCTCTCTATCAGTAACGTGTATATATATATATTTGAAGAGAGAGACTTACATCCATGGCTCACATGGGTTTGAGAAGATGAGGGTTTGGACTTTGGAGAGGGCAGTGACACGTGGGTTTTTTTGTTTTTTAACGAGCCATGTCAGCCACCCGTTAGCAAAGTAACGGAGACTAGCGGTTGGGTGACTTAAATATAAACGTTTCGTAACGTTAGGGACCAGTATACACGTTTTTGAATTTTGGTGACCAAAATAAAACACACCCTAAACAAAAGGGACCACTGGTGAAGATAACCCTAAATTTAATTATATGATGTAATTACCAATTAAATTTTTTAAAAGAAAGATATGAATTAAATAACAAACAGATTAAATTGCATCAAGTTAAAAAAAAAGTAAAGGACTAGAAAATAGAAAAAGGACCAATGTGTAGAGATTGCAGAAAGTGGGGGCCGAAGTGTAAACTTGTCAAAGATGGGGTACGGGTTGAGCCGCGAACTACATTGCACCACCACACCTACCGCCATGCATGGATGTTGGACGTTGCCCGTCGACAGCGTGCCGCATCTACTTTTACCCCTGGTTCCGGTGGTGACGCCGGTTCCGCCTCCATATGATAGTGGCTTCTCCTCGAGCTTGACTTGGCAAGAACCCTCACCCCTTTTCCTTCCTATTCGAAACAAAGTAACAAAAAGAATATTAAGAAAAACAACATTTGGGTATGGAAAATACCTCAAAATCAACTAGACTTGTATTGCTCTTGAATTCAGTATGTGTTACAATTGAAGAATGCTTGGCCTTTTATAGCTAACTACAAGGGTATAAATTAGAGAATAAATTCAAAGATTCTTTCCCAAATTACAAAGAATGAAAACCCTAGTCTATACATGATTCCCTTGCCTGATTTCTTCCTTCTTTTTTAAATTGATTCGATATTTAATCCCATTTTCTTTGCTTTCAAGGCATGACCGACCAAGGGAGATGATGCATGTGGCAACAGCTACAGAAGACGAAGGCGGGGGATATGGTGGCCAGTGGTGGTCATGGCGGCGGTTGTGGTGGTTGGCCGGATGAAAGGTTGAGCGCGTGATCACCACACACCGGTGGTGATTCGAATATGAAGGGTGTGGTACAAGGCAAAAAAAACTAGTATTTCTTCACGTATAAGGCCTAATTGAGCCTACTATAAATGGATTCTTTTGGGTTTTATAATATATATATATATATATATATATATATATATATTACGGGCTTTTATAACGTATATATGTGGGCAGATAAAATAGGTGACTACAAAGTCTTGCGTGACTTATATGTTGATAGCAACCATAGGACGGTATGGTTATGTGATGATGTGGTGTGTCGTGTGGGCACTTTTTGATGGGATCCAGATACCCAAGACGTGTTGCAATACCATGGTAAGATAAATATCGATTGGAGGTTATCGATGCTATGTGACTCGGGCCTCATTCGAAGGTACTCGAGGGGGGATTCCGAGTATAGGTGTATGTTCTGATGCTAGGTGACCCGACCTCACCCAAGGTGTATGTTTTGATGCTGCGAGACCTGACCTCACCCATAGAGTGTACGTTCTCAATGATGTGTGACCTAGGCCTCACTCTAGTCTTATTGTGGTATGGTATGTTGGGCCTTGTGTGCCCCTTTGATGATTTTGATAATGTTAGCATGTGTTTAAGCGACTAATGTTAGCGTCATGTATCGTTTTATTTGCCTTATCATCTAATCTAACTATATGTTTATGTTTATGATTTGCATGAAGAATGATTGAGTAAAGGTGTATCCACTAAGCTTTTTGAGCTCAACATTCAAAATCGTTGTTTTTGTTCGTAGGTTTTTACGTTGTTGTGTTGCATCGAATGAGCCTCATCATAGTAGGACTTTAGCTCACTGATGTGATCAAGAGTACAGTACTTAGATTTGTCAAGCAATGTATTCAGGACCATTAGTTTTATGTTTGTAACTCTGATTTGTGATTTATGTGATCATGTCGAATGATTTTAATTGTTTGTTTTTAACTTGGAGCTCCCTTTGTAAACAATTTAACTATCTTTTGTTATTTTATTTGAAACATCATTGGACTTATGAAAACGTTGATGGTTTGGGCTAAATCTAGTTGAAAATTTTATGCTTGGGTTTGGGCTTGAGGCCCAAATGTGACGTCAGGTTTAGGGCGTTACAAGCTTCTTATACGAAATTTCGCAGGAAGATTAATCTTTTTCCTCATAGATACACCTATGAAAAGAAATAAAGCCACAAAACTTAATAGATCACTCTACAAGGAAAATTAACTATCAAATGAAGGTGGACAAACCAAACATAATTGATATAGGAACCATGCTCGTATGCGACTTATACCTTCACAAACAGGCTGCGGATGTGAAGTAGGATCCATCCTCATCTTATTTCTACCCTCAACACTCACAGAAACACTTTTCGCCTCCTCTAACGATAGTGAATGTTCCTCGACATCAACATTACCTCTTTCTCTTCTCCAACCTCTAACAATTGTGTTTCTATAACTCTAGTTACAGGCATGGCATCTCCCATACGGTTAAAGAAAATTTGCAGGCTCTATCGCCTTTCCTAGCAAAATCTTTGTAGTCGTGTCTTGACTCTTCCCATCAAGAGGCCAGGCATGCTCAAAATCCGATACACCTGTCAAAAACCCTCTAGGAACAGTATTTCTTTCAGATATATCATATCCGTTATGACTCTTACAAAATAAACATAAGCGAAAAACATTCCTCATGGTGCAAGTATCCTCATACCTAGTATGAGGTTATTATTCAATCTCTCGATCTGAGCAAGCTCCAAGTCATCGAATTTCTTAGGCTTCGCACAACAAAACTTATTCGGCTCATGCTAGTTCAGAGTAAAAGGAAAATTCCCAAACTTTCGTTGAACTTTAATGTGCTTCATTTTATCCAGGCAAGCATTGCTAGACACATTGCTCAAAATCAACCCCGCCACACTACGATTCGTAATCATCACAAACTTGGTCGTCTTCGACTTACTGACGGGACTTACAAAGTAAGAATAACGAAAAATATTCATGGAAGCATGGTCCCTTTGGAGTCGACAATTTAGGAAATAGTTGCTGTAAAAAGCTATTCTAAGTTAGGGCTAATACGAATAGATCTATTTATATATAGTAAAACCACACAATCAGTCGGTGCTAATAATTATAATTGTTGTTCCATGAAGCGACACATCTAATTAAGTGTGTTCAACACACTTCTGAAACACACGTGTCGTTTAAAAGATGAAAAAGAAGCGCATCGGTAAAATAAAGCAATCATAACCTCATACAAATATGCAACTCGTGTATAAAACGGTATGTTTTACTAAGTGGCTCATTAATTTCAAACATGCCACAAAAACACAACAAAGCCCCCTCCATTCTGCCAGAACTTCCCCTAATTCACCAAAGTTTCCCAAGTTCGTTGTTTTGTTGTTTTTGTTCGTAGGTTTTTACGTTGTTGTGTTGCATCGAATGAGCCTCATCATAGTAGGACTTTAGCTCACTGATGTGATCAAGAGTACAGTACTTAGATTTGTCAAGCAATGTATTCAGGACCATTAGTTTTATGTTTGTAACTCTGACTTGTGATTTATGTGATCATGTCGAATGATTTTAATTGTTTGTTTTTAACTTGGAGCTCCCTTTGTAAACATTTTAACTATCTTTTGTTATTTTATTTGAAACATCATTGGACTTATGAAAACGTTGATGGTTTGGGCTAAATCTAGTTGAAAATTTTATGCTTGGGTTTGGGCTTGAGGCCCAAATGTGACGTCAGGTTTAGGGCGTTACAAGCTTCTTATACGAAATTTCGCAGGAAGATTAATCTTTTTCCTCATAGATACACCTATGAAAATAAATAAAGCCACAAAACTTAATAGATCACTCTACAAGGAAAATTAACTATCAAATGAAGGTGGACAAACCAAACATAATTGATATAGGAACCATGCTCGTATGCGACTTATACCTTCACAAACAGGCTGCGGATGTGAAGTAGGATCCATCCTCATCTTATTTCTACCCTCAACACTCACAGAAACACTTTTCGCCTCCTCTAACGATAGTGAATGTTCCTCGACATCAACATTACCTCTTTCTCTTCTCCAACCTCTAACAATTGTGTTTCTATAACTCTAGTTACGGGCATGGCATCTGCCATACGGTTGAAGAAAATTTGCAGGCTCTATCGCCTTTCCTAGCAAAATCTTTGTAGTCGTGTCTTGACTCTTCCCATCAAGAGGCCAGGCATGCTCAAAATCCGATACACCTGTCAAAAACCCTCTAGGAACAGTATTTCTTTCAGATATATCATATCCGTTATGACTCTTACAAAATAAACATAAGCGAAAAACATTCCTCATGGTGCAAGTATCCTCATACCTAGTATGAGGTTATTATTCAATCTCTCGATCTGAGCAAGCTCCAAGTCATCGAATTTCTTAGGCTTCGCACAACAAAACTTATTCGGCTCATGCTAGTTCAGAGTAAAAGGAAAATTCCCAAACTTTCGTTGAACTTTAATGTGCTTCATTTTATCCAGGTAAGCATTGCTAGACACATTGCTCAAAATCAACCCCGCCACACTACGATTCGTAATCATCACAAACTTGGTCGTCTTCGACTTACTGACGGGACTTACAAAGTAAGAATAACGAAAAATATTCATGGAAGCATGGTCCCTTTGTAGTCGACAATTCAGGAAATAGTTGCTGTAAAAAGCTATTCTAAGTTAGGGCAAATACGAATAGATCTATTTATATATAGTAAAACCACACAATCAGTCGGTGCTAATAATTATAATTGTTGTTCCATGAAGCGACACATCTAATTAAGTGTGTTCAACACACTTATGAAACACACGTGTCGTTTAAAAGATGAAAAAGAAGCGTATCGGTAAAATAAAGCAATCATAACCTCATACAAATATGCAACTCGTGTATAAAACGGTATGTTTTACTAAGTGGCTCATTAATTTCAAACATGCCACAAAAACACAACAAAGCCCCCTCCATTCTGCCAGAACTTCCCCTAATTCACCAAAGTTTCCCAAGTTTGCCAAGGTGCCCACCAGAATTCCTAGGTTCGCCAAGGTTACTTTATAATCTTTCCTCACCTAGGGGGAAATTGTTAGTACCTGCGAACACTCATCGCCACATGTCAAAGAGTCACAACCTGCGAACACAAACTGTGGGACAACAACGGTAATCTTGTAACACCCTCAACCCAGTTTAGAAGAAAACTGGAATCGAGGGTGTTACAAATTGGTATCAGAGCCATGTATAACCAAAATTTATTCTAGTTACAAACATATTACAAATAAATTAGAAAATCAGGGCATTAAGAAAGCATGAGTGAGGTTCCTTACGCTAATTAAAATCATTAGTGAAATTGGATTCTCATTATCTTGGCTTATTCGATTTATTAGCTCAGCAAACCCATTTCGTAATTTTACAAGGACTATATTGTATTTCCAAATTTTAGATTTAACCATGCCCTGATCTTTAATCCCTATTGGACCGTAATACATATCAACTTTATTTGAGCCAAAGGACATACCAACATTGTTTATATGAGATATACAAGCTTAATACAAATTTAGGAATTTATAGGACTGGATAGCATTTCAAGACCTAGCCAAGCAATTGTATGGATTTCTTGACAAGTTAACATGCAAGAATTTTAGCCACAAACTCACGAGAATATAAATATGATATCAATCTTCCAAAATATAATTATCTCATTAATCTTTTTAAACAATGAACAACTATAGTGATCATTCTAAGGTTATTTGAATCAATAAATATGTGCCATAAGGTACTCATTTGAGTTCTTATTTATATTAGGAAACATCAATTATCTAAAACACACTAGTAAGACATTCCATACGTATCTTAAATCGCAGGTTACTATCATTATTCAATTAACACACCCCTTTTACTTATTAAACAAGAACCATTCAATCATCATTAACACATGGTTCATCCTACAATCAATTATTCAAACCATATAACAACATCTCATCATTAAAGCATTAATCATACCTCAAACTTACATAGCTTAGAACTCCAAGCAACCAATCAAATTCTATAAATACAATCTTTTTATACGTATCACATAGGACATTTAAAGGCTATACATGTCAAAGGGTGTGTTACATGTAACAACTAGAACCTTGTGCCACCATTCTAGGAATATGTTAACTAAAAAGGAACCTAAACTCTACTTGACCCTTGAGTAAAAACTTGAAACCCAACCACAATTGAACACATAGACTTTAATCAACCTGCAATGCATAAGAATGAGTGCATTAGGCTTATATAGCCTAAGTGAGGTAGTAGCATCAAATAATGACAAGCATTTAATATAAAATTTCAATGAAATATTGTAGAGTGTTGGGGTGTTCTCCAAATATGAGCGCAAGTGCAAACTATTGTCAAGTTATAGTATAAAAGATATCGTCTCCCACGATGATTGGACAGCTTATTCGAATTGCAATTCGTGCACAAGGGAAATTAAATGCACAAGTAAATTTTAGTTTTATAAAAGAATAAAAAGTAAATAAACACAAGTAATTTGATAGAAGAGATCAGGGTGATAGAATGGGTTAGGTTATGCTGCTCCGTAGTGTGAAACTACGTTGAACAAGTCAAGTTGTTTTGCGCTACCAGACTTTGCTGCCTCGGTGGAAGATGGCAGGTTTGTGCTTTCACGCTTTCGTTGCCTCGGTAGATGGAACGGACGATTGGCTCGGCGGCAAACTTGGAAGTCCTTCAAGACTCGGCAGAACACTTCAATAATGATTCAGCTTATGTCTATGTATGAATGTTGTTGTTTCCCACTGTATAGGATACCCGTCGGCGTGAATCTTACAATGAACAACAACCTTTTGCTCGTTACTTTTTAGCCACCTTAAACCCTAACATATGTCTAGGCTGGATTGATCAACACCTGGTATTGATGAAATCGTGCTTACTTCTTTCGTGAGTTTGACTCTCTCGATACCAAACAAATGGATTGCTCCCAATCGATCTCTCGACTCAATTAAAAATAATGAAGAACATGAAATAAGCAAACCTTGAATTTATTGCAAAAACAAACTTGAACCTAAAACAACCATTCTCACAACTACTTTACAACATAACCCAAACCCTAGAGAATTTAGAACATAGTGGGGGCAAGAAAACACAAGAGAAACCTAAGCTATGCCGACTATGAGTTGTCTAATATACAAGGTATGGTCGGGTAAATATAGGGTAAGTCCTTCTTGGAGTAGAAGTCTTCTTTATGATAAAGTAGCTTTTGCATTGAATGCATCCTTTAAATCTAACTTCTTTGACTTGAAGTTTGACTCCTTGTGGCACAAGTAACCTTAAGCTGCCTTGGATAATCTCCCCTTGGACAGCTCAGTTTGATGTTTCTAGCATCGATAAATTGTATGGATGGGCTCATTGGAGTCAGAAAAAAGGCTCTTCCAATCGCACTCCAATTCACCAATTCCTCTGGTTACTGCCCTGGGCGGTAGATATGGCGGGGGCAGCTACTCGGTAGCGTCTATCTCTGTGTTGAGCTGCTTCAGTACAGCTCATTGGCTTGCTGCCTCAACATCATCTCCTCAGCTTCTCTCTCCTTGAGACAGCTTCTAGCACATGAAACTAAAACTAAGCTAAAACAGTATCTTTTCTCACCAAATCAAAGATAATCAACATAAACAAGGCAGAGCAAATGATATCGTAAATAATGCATACATGCACCTAAATATGCCTAAAATATACTTAAGAATAGCAATAATATGAGATGGAATGCATATAAAATATAGGACTAATGAGCACTTTACACACCCCCAAACTCGAACTATTGCTTGTCCTCAAGCAATGAAATCCTAAACATACTTGCTCTTGCACTAATCAGAAAGAAGAGCATGTTTTAAACTTGATTTAACACCTCAAGGTTGTGACACCTATCATTAGATCAGTGAGAGGAGAATAGCACGAATTATCTCATATTTGAACTATAATGCCAGTGCAGTGTGTGCAAAAACTGTGTACATGTTGAATCTAAAGAATATTCTAAGTAAACAAAGATGTTGTCATGGTAATATAAGGTTGTTGTCGAGACAGCATAATTAAGCACAGTTTATATCATGGCAATACGGGCTTCATCTCATCACAACTACTCTTTGGGTCTGAAATTAAGATAGGAGCAAACTACAAAACCCCGAACCCGTTGAGTAGAGTCATCCCGTGAAGACTTTCATTCACTCATAATAATTTTTGTCACTGTAAAGATTTTCAAATTCATGGACTTTGATAGCAACGGAGTGTCCTTGCACATGATTCTTCCTAGAGCCGGTTTCAGGTACCTCTAGGGAAAAACATCATATTTTTTCTTCTTCTACCGTGGTAGTGCTTTTCTTTTTCTGTTTGTTAACTGTCACGGTAGCTTCCTACAACCATGTTAAAATTTTACAAATAATTCAAGCAGACAATACTTAACATAAATTCAATCAAATTTAGCAAGTAACATTAGTGTTTTTAATTTTTGGCAATTATAGAAAAATTATAAGTTTATTTCATGCTTTCCCCAAAATTAAGTTCTTTTTAATTGGTGCGAAAAATTTAAAGTCAGTTATCCTATCATAGGCACAAGTTCTAATAAGATTTTTCTTTTTGATTAATTTTAGAGGCAAGTGCATTATGCAACCTATATGCTCTAATTATATGCCTAAACATGATGAGTGCTAACCACCCCCCAAACTCGAGACGGGCATTATCCTCAATGCACAAAATAAAAGAAAATAAAGTACAAGAAAGATAATTAAAACAAAAAAACAAGTAATAAAAAGAAAGAAAAGAAAAGAAACTCTAGAAGTTCTCGGATGGTTGAGAAGATGCTGGAGTCTTTGCGGCAGAGAAGGAAGATGAAGACTAGATGACAAGGCGGCGGCTGACAGATGTCCAATCGGCAGTGTAACGACCCGGTTTTGGGCTTAGGAGTTTTGGGCGTTGACCGGTTGGTCAAAGTGTTGTTCGAATCTTAAGGGGTTAAATTAGGAAAGCCTAGTTCGGGTTGCATTAAAAATATGGAAAAATGTTCTAAAAATCATCTTTTAATATAATTAAGTGAACTGTGAAATCAATTTTGGAAAATGAGTTTTGGAAGGGTGACATTTTGGCTAGTGACCAAAATGTAATTTTTGAAAGTTTGGTGGCTGTTTTATAAAGGGTTGAAACTTTGAATCTTTAAGGAGCTATTTACCCAAAGGGAGTTTCTCCAGATTTTTCTAAGATATTTTGAGTTGTAATTCTGATTTTTAAAGTAAAACAAAAGGAGGGAAATCTCATTTAGTCATTTTTCTCAACTAACTTCTTATTTTCTTTCTCTCTTTTTCTCTCAACCCAAACACTCCATTTACAGAGTTTTGTTTCTGATTTTCTCACCTAAAATCCTCCTTTCAACTCTCATTTGATCCCTAATCATTGTTCCTTCAAATCCTCTTCAATTGCTACAAGTTTCATCAAGGTTTTTCATTCCAAAAAGAGGAGAAACTCAAGTTTGGAGGTAAGAACGTCCTTCTCCTCTGAACTTCAAGTTCTTTAATGAAATTCCTAAGTTTTCAATCCTAAATTGATGTTTAATTAAAGGCTTTTAAGTTGATTTATGGATCTTGGCTAATTATGCAAGATTTTTATGATTTCACATGATTTTCGTTTGATCTGTTAAATCTGTGATTTGAGAGGTGTTTTTGATGTTAAATGATCCCTAAATTGATGTGGAAATGAGTTTTGATTGATGCAATCCCGGATAGGTTGGGTTTCCTAAGTTTAGCTTGAGTTTTAAGGTAGCTTTTGTGGTGATCTTGTGGATCTGTTGTTGCTGGAGGTATAAGGATGTTAATAGATTGTTTTTAGATGTTAATTGATGTTAATGGAAGTGAGGTTTTGCTGGTTTATGGCTGGGCTTTGTTTAGAAGTGGTTTGGATGCATTTTCGGTTGTGTTTGGTGGCCGAAAATGGAGGTTGGATGAGAGCAGCGAGTTTAGGTGCTTTCATTGAAACAGGGGAGGCATTATTGGATTCAAGTTTGGTTGATTCGGAAGCTTGATTTGGTGCTTTGGCTTGAAGCAAAGTGGAAATTGGTGAGTGCAATTATGGAATTGGATTTCCAGCTTTTTTAAACCAAGGTTTGAAGGTTTTGGCAGCTTAGTTTAAGTCTAAACAACTTTGCTAAGCTCAAGTGTAAGTTTTCGGATTTTCTCTCTAGTGGTGGCCATGACTTGATGTTTTGCAAAGTGATGATTTGCATGTTTTGATTACTGTTTTGAAAGCATGTTTTAGCATGGATTTTGCTGATGATATAAGCCATATGTTGTAGGTAACTCTAGATGAGAGTACCTTGTTTTTATACATTGTTTAAATGTGGAATAATGCTTTAAAATGCATGATGAAATTGGCTTGGATTAAATGCTTTAAAACAGTGGATTAAATGATGATTGTAATGTATATTGGCAAGTGATGTTTTGAAAATCTTAAGGTCACTAAGGTGGTTAAAAGTCCTTGAGTGAGCCTTGTTACTTATGAACATCAAGGTGGTTAAAAGTCCTTGGATGGTTCATGTTGCGGACACTAAGGTGGTTAAAAGTCCTTAGGTGATCCTTTCCATGGTGTTTAAAAGTCCATGGGGCCAAGGTGTTTAAAAGTCCTTGGGGCCAAGGTGTTTAAAAGTCCTTGGGGTGATTCAAGCTTTGGACACAAAGGTGGTTAAAAGTCCTTGTGTGGTCCTTATTCATGGTGTTTAAAAGTCCATGGCCAAGGTGTTTAAAAGTCCTTGGGGCCAAGGTGTTTAAAAGTCCTTGGGAAAGTTGTTGAACTTGTTTTATGAAATGAAATGTATCACTTGAGCCAATATGACATGTTAAGTATGTAAGAAGCATGAGATGCTTGTTTTGATATATGATATGAAGCATGTGATTGCTTGATTTAAAGTATGCTTTTGAGCATGTGCAAGGATTGGTTTTAAGCATGGTTTATAAATGGTTTTAATTGCATTATTGAATTGTTTTAATGAGCATGCCTCACTAAGCTTTTGCTTACGCTCTCTACGTTTTCTTAATTCAATAATGCAGAGCATTAGAGTACTTAAAGGGGCTGCAAGGAAGGGCAAGCAATCAAGTTCAAGAAAAGCTCTAAGTATGGAAGGTTTTGTTAAACATTTAGCTTTTGTATGTTTTGGCAATGGGGGACCAATGTGTATGATTTGGGAGGTGTTTGAGACTCCCTAAGTTTGTTGAATGTTGTTCAAAATGCTGGTTTTTGGATTGAACCTTATATGCTTGTTTTGGAAGTTTGATGCTTGAGTGGCTAGCTTGTGTAGGAAGCATGACCATTGAATTGGGGCTTTTTGCATATGAGGTTGGATTGTTGATTTGTTGGTTCCTATAAGTCTTATATAAGTTTAATTGCATGCTGGTAAAGTTTGGTGATGTTTGGAGCATGTTTGAATGACCAATTGCATGATTTAGTATGCTTGTTTGCTGAAATCAGAGCAGGCGTTTCGGAACAGTATGCACCGTTTCGGAACGGGTGCCTTACACGAACCCAGGCGTCCGAAACGGTGTGCACCGTTTCGAAACGGTAAGGCCTCTGCCGAGCCACGTTCCGGAACCCGTTTCGGAACGGCCCGTGTTTCGGAACAGGGTCAACCTGTTTCGGAACGGTCGACCGTTGGGGGGGCTGACATGGTAGTTATATGTTTTGAATTGTTTACGTTTTGGTCCCGAATCTTGTATGATCAATTGCATGAGCTGTGGATGTCCTTTTGAGTTGAAATTTCACAGAGAAGCATGAAACCTGACTAATTTCGAGATGGTAACTTCAATTTGGGTTAAGTCCTTTATTTATCAGAAATTACATTTTGGTCCCTAAAGTTGTAATTTGTTCAATTGTGTCCCTGTTTGATCTCTGATGTTTGTGATCCTTTAGTATGTTGTTTGTATGATCACACATAGGTTAAATGTGCATCTAGATAAGATTAAAAAGAAAAAAAAGGGTCGTTAATCAAGGTTGACTTTCGGGTTGACTTTGGTTTTCCCCGTGTGACTTTCTTAATTCGGGTCAACCGTCTAGGCCGGGTTAAGGGGGTTACAGGCAGACTTGGCAGGTGATATCTTTGCTGTCCGTGGCGGCTAGACTCTTTTGGGAGTGGAACGAGGAACTTCACTTTGTTCCGGTTCAGATTCTGACTCCTTCTCTTCCGGCTCGGCTGAGATTATGTGTCGTTTTCTTTTCCTGCTTGGCTCCTCCATTGGAGCTGCCGGTGGTTCCTCTATTGCCATGGGTGTCGCTGTTACTGACGTTTGCTGCTCAGACTCCTTGGAAGGGGAGGTGTATGCCCTTGTTTCCGATGTGTATGCTAGAGAGAGTTGTTGTTGATGCCTTTCTAGAGTGTCAGCCACCGTGTTAGAAGCGAAGGTGGCTGAGTAGGACGGGTATCGCGTTAGAGATGGCATCTAGCGGTAGAAGGCGACATGGCGGGTAGTTGCTTCTGATGGTGTGGTCTCTTTGGAATCAGCTACATCGGCCAAGTCTTCTGGGAATGTGGGTATGGAGGGGACATCGTTGGGGAACTTCTGCAAGAGATAGACCATAAAGGCTTCTTGGACTTCCCTCACATATTTCATGAAGGTCAGCTGCTGCTTCTCTATTTTCTTGTTACTGTCGAACAGTGTGTTGAGCAGCTAAATGACCTCTGGTTGTTGGGCAGCCTCAGTACTGCCTCTAGCTGTCGGGGCAGCGGTGTTTTCGGCCGATGGCTGGGAAGGTGTGATCGGCTATGTCTCTGGTGCTTGCATCATCTAGAGTTGAACCTTCCTTGTCTAGCCTTCCCTGGGTGGTGTCATCGTGTCCTTAGGGTCGGAGGGGACGTTGAAGTTTGCGCACATGCCAGTGATGAGGGAGGGGAAATAGAGCCTGCCTTTGGATTTCCAATAGCAGCTGTGGATCTCCTTGCAAATGATGACGCCCACATTGATCGGTTGGTTGTTCATGATAGAGTGAATCAATGTAAGACGAGGCTGGTCAACCGTTGTGTTGTAGGAGGTGGGCAGCAGGCGTCGCTTAATAAATGTGTTCCACAGCATCACCTCCAGTAGTAGACGGCGACGCTGGACAGATCTGTTGTGCTTCCCCCCTGCCACGGGGTGATTGGTTCACACAATATGTCCTTCATCCGATCGTAATCCCCTGCTATCAGCGTCTGCCTCCACTCTTCATGGGGGTTGTCGTTCATCTCCAGCTCGTAAAACCTGTTGATGGTGGCAGGGTGGAGTTTTACTACCTCCCCTCTAACAAACACGAATGAGATTTCTGACCGGGGTTGGTGGGCGTAGAATTCTCGTACGGGTGTGATGTTGGCCACATCTGGTTGCTTAGAAAATATTTCCCACCCTTGGATGTGGATCTTCTCGAAGAGGGCGGGCTCGAGACCTAAGTCTCCTAACTGCGTGGAATAGTGGAACTCTTGCTCCTCTCATACTACCCTATTGGTGAATTGCTTCCGGTGCCTTTCCTAGTCTAGCTTGAAGAAGAATCTTTAGAAGGCGGGTTTGGATTGTGATGCTGCCATAGATATGAGTCGGTTGTAATTTGAGAGTACTAGAAAATAGAAAATAGTTGATAAAACAAGAGGATGCAGAAGAGGTTTAAACAAGGAGATAGAGTGAAGAGAATTAATGAAATAGTGAGATTTATATAGGGGTTTCCGAGAGATGTTGTGGCGGCATTAAATTCCATTGGATAGATTTTCATGGCGCGTGTTACGGGATTAAATGCCCGTTACACTGTAGCCGTTGGCAGCTAGTCGTTAGCGGTTTTCTAGCCGTTATGTGTTTTGCGGTGGGCTGCCTTCAGTTGTCTCGACGGCATGATGGGCGGGCTCCTTGTTGGGCCTTCTTCTTGGTCCTACTTATTTATTCCTGAACCTGAAATAAAAAATAATTAACTAAATAAAGAAAAATGAAATAAAAATACGTAAATAAAAATGTGGAAAATAAATTGCAATAAATTAAAATCTAATCCTAAAACATTAAAAATAAAAGAAAGAAATTAAAAATAAATTAAGTTATGTTGGGAGTGCATTGAGGTGCATCTCCCAGACATAACCATTTCTTGAGATGGTTGTGATTCGCTTGTTGTCCAGGTGGTTTATCTAGCTCCTTGGGGTCCTTGTTGCTCTGATTTACCATGGCAGTTGCTGCCTTGATCTGTCTCTGGGTTGACCTTGGAGGCTTGTGTTTGTTGGCATACTCATTTTCCCTTAGCTGACTTCGTGGGCTGCAGAACATGTATCTTTATATTCTTATTGTCCACCCTCATTATTAGTTCCCCATTCTCCACATCTATCAATGTTCTGCCTGTGGCTAAGAATGGTCGCCCAAGAATGATGGTGTTCTCGTGTGCCTCAGAGTCTAGGATATGAAAATCAGCAGGAAAAATGAAGTTGCCCACTCGTACCAAGATATCTTCAACTTTGCCTTCCGGTTGCACGAAGGAATGGTCAGCAAGTTGTAGCATGATTGAGGTTGGTCTTGCTTCTCCAATTCCTAATTTGTAGAAGACAGCCTTTGGCATCAGGTTTATACTTGCTCCTAGGTCGCATAGAGCTCTCATGTCATGGTTGTTGCCTATCTTGCATATAATGATGAAGCTGCATAGATCTGTCCTTTTAGGCGGTACCTTATTATGCAGCATTGCCATGCATTCTTCAGTGACGGCTACTATCTCAAATTCTCCAATTCTTCTTCTCTTGGAAACAATGTCCTTCATATACTTCGCATGATTTGGCATATTTTGTATGGCTTCCACGAGTGGGATGTTAATGTGCACCTACTTAAGTATATCTAGGAATTTCTTGAACTGGTGCTCTTGTTTCTGTTGTTTAAGCCTTTGGGGGAAGGGCAGCGGCAGACGGACGTCCTGGATGCGTTCCTTGCATGGAAATCTGACCTGTGGCGGTTCAGGATCATCTATCTTAGGGCTACCGTAATCTGTATGGGCATCAGTTTGTTGTGTTGCCCCAGTGGGTTGTTCATGTGCTGCTGCGGCAGGCAGCTCGGGCTGTTTTTCTTTTGGCCACACAACTCTGGGCTCATCCAATTGTTACCCACTTCTTGTAGTTATCGCTTTACACTGCTCATACGTGGGTCTGGTTGCAACTTATGTACTGTTGGATGATGCACCCATTGTCTTGTTGCTTATGATCTCAGTAAATTGCCCAAACTGAGTCTCCAAATTCTTTATTGCAGCCTCCTGGTTGTTTATCCTCATCTCAGTATTGTCCATAAAATATTTGGTCTTATCAATAAATTTATTAGTACGAACAATAAAATCACTAGTGCGAGACATAAAGGTATGTAAAGTAGATTCTAATTAATTGTTGTTCAACTAAAAATCAATTTTTCCCTCAAACTTACTTGAAAAAAAAATCAATTTTTCCCTCCGCCATGTCATCATAAACTGGCATGTCACCACCGTAACGGTCAACATTGGCTTCCGTCAGTCAAGGGGCAAACGGTGATAAATTGGGTCTACTTCAGAAGCCAAATTGATGCAAAAATACCATAGGTGGGAAATTGATAAATCGTGTCTACTACAGGGGAAAAAGTGACCCTTTAGCCTTTTTTTAATATATTAGTTTGAATGTATAATTACGTGTCAATATTTGTTCATATTTTTTAAATTTTATTAATAAGACACACACATTACCTGTTGGAAAAATGTGAGAAATTGGAAACTTTGAGCCATATTTTCTAGTGGTAAAGGTGGAGGTTCGAATGATGAATTTATATTCTACTCCATGAGACCTTTACAACGGTATCTCATATGCTCAAAACGGTTGAGAAATGAATGAGAAATTGAGGCTCAAAGTGAGGTTGTTATGAATTGTGTCAAGGAAAATATGAACCCGTTATCCCACATGGGTAGGATAACAAGCTTGGGAATGGTTTAAATACACCAACCCACTTGGAAGTCATTGAATGACTTGAATGAACACTATGCCTCGCGCGCAGGCGCAGGGGGGTGCGAATCAAAGCTCTTCGAACCCATTCGGGTTGAGGCGCGCTCGCACGTCGTGGGCGACGCGAATGTCCGGACTGGCCGGGTCCTACTTAGGACCTGCGGATATTTTGCCCACTTCGAATTAAATTTTTTCCTTATATACAACATATCTTTTTGAACATTCCGAATTTAATAGAAAAATTTATGACTTTCATTAAATCGGATATTAAAATATATTAAAATCAATTCATAAGAAATATATCCATTTAAATAAGGCATTAATTGATTATTTCCGATTTTGCTCGGATACAAAGTCAATGGCTTTAATTCAGAATATTTACCTTCCATATTTTTCCTCCTCCACTCCCATATATAAACCATGCCTCTCCTCAGTTTCAAAGCACTCCAAAAAATTGTTTTCTCTCTCGTTTTCTTTTATCCCGGTGATAGACTAAGACAAGGCTCTAGTTCGAGATCTCTTCAGTTCGTGCCTCTGTCGAAGATCTTCCTATTGTTGTATCCTGGGAGACGAACGACCAACCAAACTCAAGCACCGCGGAGTGGTCGAAATTTGTCTTAAGGAAACTGCTCTTCGCAGGCCTCAACTTTAATCTGGTTTTATAATTCTTCTCTTCTTATTTATTTGATTAAAGTTATTTCTTTTATTTTATTTTTATTATCGTCTTGGATTGATTACTTTGTAACAATCTTAAGACAAATTTTCTTCTACCTTTCTTCTAATCCGAGACGATATAATCGTGATAGAGATAGCAAATAAATTGGTTTCAGGATTTATCCTGTCTTTTTAACGGATTTGCTAAAATCTCAAATTTGGAATTTATTTTAATCCATCTTTGTTTCTTTTGAACAGAAACATTGACTATTGGAGATTCTGTCGATTCTACTGCTAAGGTCCCTATACCTGCACAGACTTCGAAACAACTGATACCGAATCTGAATGCAACGGCAGTGACAATGAGCCACAATGAGAAGCCGTCGAAATTTTGCAGACGGAATTTTAAGACATGGCAATAGAAGATGTTGTTTTATCTGACCATGCTGAATCTGGCAAAGTATTTAAAAGAAGATCCCCCAGTTGTCGCCGTAGGGGATGGAGAAGGAGAGGTGGATGATCTCACCGCCTTCAGTATCACTGAATCTTGGAACAATGCCGACATTCTATGTCGAAACTATATCATCAACGGACTACAAGACTCGTTGTATCCGGTATATGATGTGTACAAAAGAGCAAAACAGCTGTGGGCAGCACTGGATAATAAGTACAAAGCAGAGGATACTGGGGCTAAAAAGCTTTTAGTAGCCAAATTTTTAAACTTCACTATGGTTGATTCAAAACCAGTAGTAAGTCAAGTTGAAGAATTCCAACTAATCATTCATGGAATTCTTGCAGAAGGGATGCTTATCAGTGAATCTTTTCAAGTAGCTTCCATCACGGAAAAACTGCCTCCCGGATGGAATGACTTCAAAAATTATTTGAAGCACAAGAGAAAGGAAATGTCAGTGGAAGAACTGATTACCAGACTTCGAATTGAAGAGGACAACAAAGGTAATGCCAAGAAACTTGCTTTCAAAGAGGCCAAGGCAAATGTTGTCGAAGTCAAGAAGGGTAAGCAACCTCAACATCACCAAGCCAAGCCAAATCTGAGGCCTAATGGCGGAGTCTCCAAAAAGGAGAAATTCAAAGGGCCGTGCTTCAACTGTGGCAAGGTGGGGCATAGGTCCTCTGAATGAAGACATCCTAAAAGAGCTAGAGCCAAGGAGGCCAATGTTGTGGAGGATGAAGATTTATGCGCGGTGATTTCTGAAGTCAACCTGGTTGACTCTAACCCGAGGGAATGGTGGCTTGACACTGGAGCCACACGCCATATATGTTGTGACGAGAACTCCTTCTCTAACCTGATACCTTGCGACAATGGGGAGAAGCTCTACATGGGAAATGTTGCGCCTTCCAAGATCAAAGGGAAGGGAACTGTGGTCTTGAAGATGACTTCTGGAAAAGAACTCAAGCTGCAGAATGTATTGTGCGTGCCTGACGTACGCAAAAACCTTGTTTCTGGAACACTTTTAAGTGTTCACGGTTTTAAAATGGTTTTTGAGTCCCATAAGTTAATTCTGTGAAAAGGGGGATGTTTGTGGGTAAGGGATATGTATTGAATGGAATGTTGAAACTCAATGCTATCTCTGTAAAATCCAAAATAATGAATAAGAATGCAGCTTCTTCTTCTGTTTACATGCTCGAATCATTTAATTTATGGCATGGTAGACTTGGACATGTTAATTATGATACCTTACGTAGGTTAATTAACTTGGAACACATCCCTTCATTTCACATTAATTATAACCATAAATGTGAAACGTGCGTAGAAGAAAAATTAAAAAGGTCTTCATTTCAAACAATTGAAAGAAGTACAGAACCACTTGATCTAATACATAGCGATGTATGTGATTTGAAATTTGTTCAAACTAAAGGAGGAAATAAATATTTTATTACCTTCATCGATGATAGCACAAAGTATTTATATGTATATTTGCTTAAAAGCAAAGACGAAGCTATAGAGAAATTTATAATCTATAAGCAAGAAGTCGAAAACCAACTTAATAAAAAGATTAAGGTGGTAAGAAGCGATTGTGGTGGTGAATATGTTAATCCATTTGGTGAATATTGTTCACAACATGGAATTATTCATGAAGTAACACCACCATATTCTCCCCAATCTAATGGAGTAGCCGAACGAAAAAATCAGACTCTAAAAGAAATGATGAATGCTTTGTTAGGAAGCTCTAGGTTACCACAGAACATGTGGGGGGAAACGGTTCTTTCGGCTAATTACCTTTTGAATAAGGTTCCTCGAAAGGAAAAGGATAAGACACCATATGAGTTATGGAAAGGTCGAAAGCCTTCTTATAAACACTTGAAAATGTGGGGGTGTCTTGCCAAGGTAATGGCTCATTACCAAAACAAATGAAAATAGGTCCAAAAACTGTGGATTGTATTTTTATTGGCTATGCTGAACATAGCAATGCTTATCGATTTCTTGTGTATGAATCAAAAAATCCTGAGATTCACAAGAACACGATAATGGAATCAAAGAATGCATCATTCTTTGAAAATACATTCCCTTACAAATCTAGGGAACTTGATCAAAGTTCAACAGAACAAACTTTGGATGAAACGATTCCAAGTGATCAACAAGAGGCTGAAAATGAAATAGAGCCAAGAAGGAGCAAACGAGCAAGGGTAGAAAAATCCTTTGGATATGATTTCTTAACCTTTATGCTGGAGGCTACACCTCTAACGTATACACTGTGACAATCAAGCAATAATTGCTAGGGCACAGAGTTTCATGTATAACGGTAAGTCAAGGCATATGCGTCGTCGACATAACATCGTCAGACAACTGATCTCAAATGGAGTTATCTCTATTGACTTTGTAAAATCAAAGGATAACATTGTTGATCCACTAACCAAAGGATTGAATCGAGATCAAGTTGAGAAAACATCTAAAAGAATGGGACTAAAGCCCATGAGAGGTAAAGGCAGTATGTGAAGAAAAACCCTACCTAGTTGACTGGAGATCCCAAGATCTAGGTTCAAAGGGACAACCTAATTGCATAGACTTGTGCGATCACTGTGGGGGATTTTCCCCCAAGTCCATTCCTATGATGCAAATAGTGATAAAAAGCGTTATAGGTTAAGCAAAGCTTTTAATGACCATTGTATGCTTCGGTGAGCCGAGCAACATAAGTCACCTATATAAGAGTGAAGTGGGGCCGCTTCAAGGAGACTATTGGGCATAGTTCTTTCAAACTCTTGCAGAACCAGACGATGTCTACGGCCACATGGACATAACCATGAGAACTAATACTCTTGTCAGAAAGGTAGTTGTGTGAAGTATATCATCGTTTACACAAGCAGCTGAACAGTTCAAGGACATCACGTCTACTGATTAGCTAGTAAAGTAAATATACTTTCACAAGGGAGGGTTCAAAGGAGGAAACCTACCTATCCTATGCAACTATCAATCATAGATCCTATCACCACATCGAGTCAAAATATTTTGATAAAAAAATCATCAATTTCATTCATGTGGGGGATTGTTGGAAAAATGTGAGAAATTGGAAACTTTGAGCCACGCGAATGTCCGGACCGGTCGGGTCCTACTTAGGACCTGCGAATATTTTGCCCACTTCGAATTAATTTTTTCCTTATATACAACATATCTTTTTGAATATTCCGAATTTAATAGAAAAAAAATTGTGACTTTCATTAAATCGAATATTAAAAGATATTAAAATCAATTCATAAGAAATATATCCGTTTAAATAAGGCATTAATTGATTATTTCCGATTTTGCTCGGATACAAAGTCAATGGCTTTAATTCGGAATATTTACCTTCCATATTTTTCCTCCTCCACTCCCCTATATAAACCATGCCTCTCCTCAGTTTCAAAGCACTCCAAAAAAATTGTTTTCTCTCTCGTTTTCTTTTATCCCGGTGATAGGCTAAGACAAGGCTCTAGTTCGAGATCTCTTCAGTTCGTGCTTCTGTCGAAGATCTTCCTGTTGTTGTATCTTGAGAGACGAACGACCAACCAAACTCAAGCACTGCGGAGTGGTCGAAATTTGTCTTAAGGAAACTGATCTTCACAGGCCTCAACTTTAATCTGGTTTTATAATTCTTCTCTTCTTATTTATTTGATTAAAGTTATTTCTTTTATTTTATTTTTATTATCGTCTTGGATTGATTACTTTCTTCTTATTTATTTGATTAAAGTTATTTCTTTTATTTTATTTTTATTATCGTCTTGGATTGATTACTTTGTAACATTACCCACATAGGTACTCAAACTTGAATCTCCTAAATAAAATAAACATCATTTTTTTTTTTGTTGTAATCACACGAAACTACATACTAAGATTTCATATTGCAATATATATATATATATATATATTGGTGTATGTATGTACTGTGTACATAATACTATTTTTAGTTAATAAGACTTGAAGATGCAATGTTAACAAGCATATACAAATAAAGTGGGGGAAAAGGAAAAGACAAATCAAGCCATGAACTCAAACACTTAGCCCTGGCAGCCAGGTTGGCTTCGCTGCTACACCATTTTTCTTATTTCTCTATTAAACACACTTGTCTACACCTATTTATTAAATGCATACATCTGCCGATTTAATCCATAAACTCCATCCAATCAGTTTAATTTGATTCGATAATAAAAGCTCAATGACTCGATTCAAATTGACCTAAATCTAAATTAATTTAAACACAAAATTGATTTAAATAATACGCCACATGAACGTTAAATGATCAAAATCTTGCAATGGTCTAATTTAAAAATTCTGAGCTTCAAAGAAAAATGAAATTAGCCACATCCTTTTCTCTAGATTTGGCGCCGTATCCTATTCATCTTATTTTATTTAACCGTTGTAGGCGGTACTAGACTTAAGATTAGTTGTCGATCGTCGGTAATTTTTTATATTTTATTTTTATTTTTATTTTTAATGAAAATAATTTTGTTTTTTGGTAATCTTTTTATGCCTTGTGGTATGTATTACTCTACTTTTTGGCATAATATTTTTTCTTTTCATTTTTATTTTTCTCATAGTTGGATTTGACGTCGCCTCGACTGATCCATGTGGCGTTTATTTGGTTATCATGTTGATCTTCCCTACTTTGGATCCTCAAACTGAATTTGGATAGACGATTTGTGTTCGTGAATAGTTTTCTCACGACGCTCGGCTCTGGAATGCGTTGTCGATGATCTTTCAGTAGTTCGATTCTCTTTTGTGGTTCGTTTGCCGATGCATTTAGATATTTCGTATTAATGTTTTGTTTGTGTCTATTAGTTAGGTTTTTAACATTTTCCATGTATAGTCTCATGTATAGTCCTTGTATGATCTTAAGTGGCTAGTTTTGTCTTGGTTATAAGAAACGTTCAAATTATGAGTTTAGTTTACGATTATGATTGTAAACTCTCGTTGTAATTCTGAATATAATTTTTTTAATAAAACTAGCAGCTTTCTATCAAAAAAAAATCGAGCTTCAAACTTAAAATGACTCGATTCCAAAACTAATCCAAACTGGAATACTGCAAAAATTATAAAACCTGAATAAATCTGGTCCAAAACCAACCTAACTCGTCCAATTATCAAGTATTTTTAGGTATTCCATATATAATTATCAAATGCAAACAAAAGAGTTATTTGACACTGCCTCTTCCATCTCCATTTCTCTAGAGGCAAATGGTCCCATTTTCACTGTATAGAAACCCAAAAGCCAAACCGTATGCCTTTTTTTATACTATACTTTGATAAAGAGACATATATTAAACCAAGACCAGCTCAGAACTGGATTAAACACGATTTAATTAGAATGCTAATCACTAATTAAATTGGTCAAATGAGACGACAGGAATTATTTTTATTTATTTAAGAAAAAGTGTGTATACATTTGCACGAGAGGCACAAGGGACACGTGGGGCCGGATCCTAGATCCACTTGGGAAATAATTTTTAAACGGAGGGTGGAGATGGTGGTGTGTGAATAGTGGAGAAACCGGAGATACGGCGGATGTTGTGGATGCTTTTGATGGCGGACCACGGCGTCGTTGCAGGTGTTGCACATGCCTATATTCACTAAATCCTTATTAAACCCGATGCAAACAGACTTTGAACCCTTTTCCCCTTTTTTATTTTTTTAAAAATGTTTTTTTTACTTTATTTTTTAAAAATATATTAATACAGCCATGGTCTTGTTTTATGAATTGGCTGAATATCAAGAACTTGGGTTTGAGTTTAATAGTAATTCATATTGTCTCATTGTTAAGAAACAATAGTTTTTACTATTTAGAAATTAATATGAAAATGCAGCTTGTTCCTTCTATATTTGCCAATATCTTAGTGTAAACATATTTATAATTTTGGAAAATTCTACGATGTGGCACGAACAACGTTAAACATCATTAAATTGATTAATAAAGATTAAAAATATCAAGTACTCAACATATAATTATAAATTATTTAAACTAAAATTTCAATTAAATTATTTTTCATATATATTATATTTTTAATTTTTTTTTAAAAATAATTAGATCAAATATGAACCTTAGTCAATTTAAAAAATAAAAATATAAACCCTAAACTATAAAACCAAAACCTTAAACCTAAACCCTTAAAATAAACACAAAACCCTAAAACCTAAACTTTAAACCTTAAATTTGTCCAGAACTTCGTTTGATGCACCGAACATTCTATTTTCTTCTCCTCTCCTAATCTCTTACTCAATTTTATGTTTCCAATCGTTAGTGAAATAAAAAAAAAAAAAAGTGAAATAAATACCGATAAAAATTACATGATCGAATAAAACAAAAAGTTTATGTAAATCTCAAACAGAAATCGAAAATAAAAATAAGAATGAAATTGTTTATGGTTTAGGGTTTATAGTTTATGGTTTATGGTTTATGGTTTATGGTTTATGGTTTATGGTTTTAATTCTAGGGTTTAAAGTTTAGGGTTTTGGTTAAGGGTTTAAAGTTTACGGGTTTTTATTTTTTAAATTGACTAAGGTTAGTATTTGATCCAATTATTTAAGAAAATTAAAAAATATAATGTATATAATTGAAAAATAATTTAATTGAAATTTTATTTTAAATAATTTATAATTATTTGTTGATTCCTTGAAATTTTTAATCTTTATTAATTAATTTAATAGTGTTCAGCGTTAGTGGTGTTCAGCGATATTCGTCGAGCGTGGTAGAGTCATCTTATAGCTTAACATATTTGCTTTTAATTTTCCATCAGAATAGGTTAATTTGGTTTTAATTTTTCATCGAAAATTGAAAAATAATCCATTGTTGGATTTTATTTTTTTATAAGTTTAGAATTTAAAATTAAATTTTTTTCTTAAAATATTAATTGATTTATTCAAGTATAGGTTTGAAAGATAAAAATATCAAATGTAATCCAAGTGAGATTCAACAAACTTTTTTATGCATTGCCTATAGTATGAAAACCCTTTACACTCATGATTCAGAAGAGAACATTCTCGATTTTAAAATTTTCTGTATATTGTACCGTAAATAATATCAATCAAAATGTATAAATAAAATATTAATATCAAATATATTTAAGATTGTACGAACTAACATCAATCTATGCTTTGATATTCTTAACTTTAATGTTGAATTATTAAAATATCAATCATGTGTAACATTATTAAAAGAAAATACAAAACATGCAGAGAAATGGAAAATCCCAACATTTAGTAGCTGTGTGTAGAGAAGGAGAAAATGAAAAGATGAGAAAGAGAGAGATTCAGTCAAATGCAAAATATTGGAGTAATAAATCTAATCATCTGCCTAACATTGGGCTTAGTAGCAACAACAAATCAATATATATGAGGAAATGGATAGGTTAAATTAAGAAAATGTGTAGTGGGAGTGGCAGCATGACACTCTGTTAAGCTCGGATCTCAAACAGGAACCCCCGACTTGCTTTTAGATAGGATCAAATTACACTGTGTAAAACTCTCTAAGTTTTACACGTTTTTGGATCGTTGGATGAATAAAACGGATAGATGAGATTAACAGTAAAATATGTGAAGATTATCACTTGGGAATTAAAAACACGGAGTTAATCTCAATCATCCATTTCCCCCATCCAACAATCTAAAAAACGTGTAAAACTTAAAGAGTTTTACACAGTGTAAGTTGATCCTAACCCTATATATATATAATGGCGGAGATTAACAGTAAAATATGTGAAAATTATCACTGAGAAAAAAAAAGTAAGGAGTTAATCTCAGTCATCGATTTCTTTCATCCAACGATCCAAAAAAACGTGTAAAACTTAAAAAAACTTTTAAATTGTGTAAGTTTTACACGTTTTTTTGGATCGTTGGATGAAGGAAATCGATGACTGAGATTAACTCCTTACTTTTTTTTCTCAGTGATAATTTTCACATATTTTACTGTTAATCTCCGCCATTATATATATATATATATATATAGGGTTATGATCAACTTACACTGTGTAAAACTCTTTAAGTTTTACACGTTTTTTAGATTGTTGGATGGGGAAATGGATGGTTGAGATTAACTCCGTGTTTTTAATTCCCAAGTGATAATCTTCACATATTTTACTGTTAATCTCATCCATCCGTTTCACTCATCCAACGATCCAAAAAACGTGTAAAACTTAGAGAGTTTTACACAGTGTAATTTGATCCTATCCCTATATGAGATAGGATCAAGTTACATAGTGTAAGAGTTTTTAACTTTTACACATTTTTTTGGATCGTTGGATGAGTGAAATGGATGGTTGAGATTAACAGTATGTTATGTGAAAATTATCACTTGAAAAAAAAAGTAAAGAGTTAATCTCAACTATCCATTTTATCCATCTAACGATCCAAAAAACGTGTTAAACTATGAGTTTTACATTCAATGTAAGTGGATCCTATCCTTATAGGGATAGTGTAAATTAATGACTGAAATTAAAAGTTACACATATGAATATTTTTAAGAGGAAAAAAAGAAAGGTTTAATATATACATTAATTTACACTCATCCAATGATCTTAAATTATTGTAAAATTTTATGAATTTTACATAACGTAAACGGATCCTAAACTCTAAACCTCCCGGCACATATTTTTCTATATATTTTGAATAATTTATATATCATTAAAACTTGATATCAAGAAATAGAAAAATAGATTAATATTTTAAAATTTACACAAACCATGAGTTTTTAACGTGTTTTTTTTTTAAATGGAGATTATCTGTTATTTATTACTATATTTGAGACGGTGCCATGATACGAGCCTCGTTAAAAACCTCCTTAACTTAAATGGAGGAAAAATAGTGCATCGTATCATAGCTATTACATTTAAATAGTTGTTCCATATCTTCCTTGAAAACAAGACCCTTTGTTAACCTATCTCGAGAGCCTCCCTTTGTTTTACAATTACACCATTTCTAGATAACCCTTCCTTAGCTAATTTATCTGCTGTTGCATTACATTCTATGCGTGCATGCTGTATTACACAATCCACAACAACCATAGAATTTTTGCATCGCCAGATTAAAGGTTTAAAGACCTCTAGAGCTGAGGTGGGGTTTTGAATCCATTCTACAGCTGATTTACTATCACTTTCCACAATCAACTTAAATTTCTTGTACCAAATCGAGCTGTTGAACACTTCTATGGCTTCCACAATGGCTTGAATTTCTGCAGATATCACATCAGATCTTCCAATAGGCTTCGAAAATGAGGTTAGGGTCCTCCCATTCTCATCCCTCAAACACCCACTTATATCGGCTTCCCCAAAGCTTCCTCTTACTGCTCCGTCAATATTGAACTTCAACTCGCCTTTTCTAGGACGACTCCAATCATTCTGACCCTCGTTTAGTTTGGAAATGTTGATGCAACTCAAATATAACGGATCTCTAGTAATGTCAGCAATTGAAACCTTAATCTCCGACCACTTCGCCTTACACCACTAACCTAATCTCGTGATAGTCGTCTCATAAAGCAAATCCAAATCCGGTTTGATACCCTTGAACACGATCTCATTCTTGTGTAGCCATAAATACCAGATTAAGCAGAAAAAACTTAGATTCCATACCTTGTTATTTAGATGAGATCTGGGGATTGAACTCCATTGTTGTATCACGAGACGTATGTCCCTTGGCATGGTGAAATGGGCCTTCCACGTCCCCATCCATTTCTGCCATAGGTTCCACATGAATATACAGTGGCAGAAGAGATGCGAGATTGATTCTGGCCCTGTCTTGCACAGAGGGCACCATGTTGATTGTTAAGTTATACATCCTTTCTTAAAAAATTCAGTTTTAGTCGAAATTCTATCGTGCATAACTTTTCATACAAAAAAATCCACGTTCGGAGGGGCGATGTTACACCACACTAACTTTTCCTCCCCAATATTTGGCGACCCTGCTGCCACAAAGGATTTTACTGAGAAAATCCCGTTGGAGGACGCTGCCCATCGAATATTGTCTTGGATTTCGGCATGAATCCGACAATTGGAAATTAAGCTCATAAACTCCCTCCAAACCTCATGTTCCCAGTCGAATAGCCTTCTTCTCAATTCAATCTTCCAGTTCCAACTACCATTTACGAACTCTCCAAATTCATCAATTACCCCTACTTTTTCACTGCCAACACATAAATCCTTGGGAAAGCCAATTTTAAGGGCATGGATCCAATCCAGCTAACTCCCCAGAATTGGATTAACTTACCGTTCCCCACACAATATCTGACATTTTTCAGGAACACGGAGTCATCATGATCTAGTTGCGAGGTAACGCTTCTCCATATCCAAGACTTCTTAGGCGATGCTAAGGATTGCGGGAGAATGAAATTCTAATTATAATCGTAAAAAGCATCCATCATTTTCCTCCATAGATTTTTCTTTTCTGTTCCATAGCCATTTGCTACGCATAGCATTATTCCTGATCTGAAAATCACTGAGTCCTAGTCCTTCTTCCTCTTTTGGACGACACAGCATCTCTCGACTCACCCAATGAATTGATCTTCGGTCAAGAGATCCTCATAGGAATTTAGACACCAACCTTGCTAAAGTATTGCAAATTGGTGCTGGTATGGGATATAATGACAGGAAATATGTAGGTATATTTGACAATAATGATTTTATCAAGGTAACTCGACCCCCAAACGACAAGAGTTTTGTTTTCCATCCGGCGAACATCGAATGGAACTTCTCCACTATCGGGTTTCATAGAGTTGCTGAATTTCTATGTTGGCCCATCGGTAATCCGAGGTAGACATATGGGAAGGATTCAACTTTGCAATGTATCATGGCGCTCAATTTCTCAAGCTTTTGAGGATTCACATTCACTCCCAGTAATTTTGACTTGCCCAGGTTGATTTTTAGGCCTGACACCAACTCAAAACCTCTCAGTATACGAATTACATTCCTGATCTGCGTCTCACTTGCTCCACAAAACATAATTAGATCATCAGTGAATTGAAGATGTGAGATTACCATACTGTTGTTTCCAACGTGAAATCCAGAGAATAAGCCTTTGGCTACTGCCTGTCGAAATAAGGAGCTCAGGCTCTCAGCCACAATATTAAATAAAAAGGGAGATAACGGACAGCTCTGACGTAGTCCACGCGAAATTGAAAATATTCTAGTTGGAGAGCCATTTACCAGCACTGAAATCTTGGTAGAGGATACACACCATCTAATCCAACTGCACCAACGTTACCCAAGCCCCATTCTCTCCAACATAAACATTAAAAACTCCTAGTTTATCGAATCATATGCTTTTTGAAAATCGACCTTGACGACAACTCCTTCTAATCCCCTCATTCTGTAAGAGTCAATCAACTCATTAGATATCAACGAACAGTCCAATATTTGTCTCCCATGAAAAAATGCAAATTGTTATTTTCCTATTAACTCAGAGATGACTTGGCTGAGACGCCTTGCCAAGACTTTTGATATCAATTTATACATGCTTCCCACGAGACTAATCGGTCGATAATCACCGATTGATGCTGGATTCTTCACTTTCGGAATCAAAACAATGTAAGAGTGATTTAGCGATGATTCCATTTGCCTCTCGTAATAAAATTCCTTGAAACACTCTAAAACTTGCTCCTTTATGTTCTGCCAAAACCTTTTAATGAATGCTAAGTTAAATCCATCTGGTTCTGGTGCCCGAGAACTATCCATGAAAATTAGTGCCGACCATATTTCTTCTGTAGAAAAAGGAACCTCTAGATTGGTTGATGATTCCTGACTTAACCTTTTCATATCACAATCCAACTTTTCTACCTTTAGCAGAGGATTTGTATTGTTGAAGGACTGTTCAAAATGTTTTGCCACTTCTTCTTTTATTTTTCCGGGTTCCATAAATGATTCATTTCCTACCTTCAATTGGTGGAGTAAGTTTTTTCTTCTCCTGGCAGAAGCGATCACATGAAAATATTTAGAGTTCTTATCTCTAACTTCCAGCCACCGTAGCCTTGATTTTTGTAGCCATTCGCGTTCTTCCTCTCTGACCCTTTGCCAAAGATTTGCTCTAACTGAATGTAGCTTTGTGATAATTTGGTGATCCTTTATCCCTGCCGCGATTTTCTCCTCCAGCTTCATTTGTCTTTCTTCCAAATAAGTAATGGATCCCTCTGTTTGGCGATTCCTACGCTCTAGCCAAGATTTAGACTTTCTTTTACATTTCTTTAGAGTTTCCGCAATACCTTGCAACCTCTTCTCCTCACATATGACTTTTATCATCTTAGTGAAACCTTTATCCTCCAACCAAACATCAAATGATCTAAACGGCTTGGGCCCCCATTCTTGAAGGATGATTTTTAGAGCAATCGGATTGTGGTCTGAGATGCTTCTCGGTAGTAAGTGTTGTGAAATTTCTGTCCATGAATATAGGAAGTCATGAGATATAAGAAATCTATCGATTCTGCTAAAAGTAGGGCTTTCTCTCAATCTAGACCACGTATAATGGCCTCCTTCTAATGTTAGATCTACCAGACATAACGAATCAATGAAATTTGAGAACGCCTCCATCTCACCTTTAGATGCTTGTTGACTGGATCTTTCCTCTATTACTCGGGTAACGTTGAAATCTCCCCCCAATAGAACCGAGAGATTGATATCAGTTACCAGTGATGCCAATTCGTTGAAGACACCATGTTGCTCTTTTCCATCGTAGGGAGCGTAAACGTTTACCAGTAAACAGTTAAGATTGCAAGAATGGTATAGTAACTTCCCTCTTAAAGCAATGAAATTTAGTTTTATAATTTCTGATTGGCAATCAAAGACATTCGGCTCCCAAATAGATATTAGCCCTCCCGACAACCCATTAACAGCTGAAAACGCCCAATTGTGATTACTGGAGAACCCACATATCTTATTCATGACTATGTGGTCAATTGTCTGGAGCTTCGATTCCTGGATAAACATTACTTCTGCTTTGTTCTTCAGTATCCATCTTCTAACCACTACTTTTTTATCTACTTTGCCCAATCCATGAACATTCTAGGAAACAAATAAATTTTTGTGCATGATTTGCGAATAGTAATAAGGCGAAAGATATAACTGGTGTTTTACTCGCCTCACTGCCCCCCTTCTGCCCTCCCCTCCAATTCCATTAATCTATCACACACTACCTCATATTTGTCTTCGAAGAACAACTCAGCCACATTACAAACCTCTAGACAAATTCTGGCTTCTCTCAATGCTAGGTCTCCATCTTTAGTTGCAACTTTCTCTGTCGAATTATTGACACTTCTGTTTTGGCTCACGATCATAGGTGTTGAAGAAGCCCTAAATTCTTTTACTGGATTCCTTTTTTTGGAGCCTTGCGGTACGATGCAGGTCTCAGGGGCCCAAACAATGGGTCGAGCCCACCCTTCCAGTATCTTGGTTTAATGGTGAATAATCTCGTGGATTTATCTAGCATTGGGCCGCATGATTCACTTTGGCCTGTGGAGTAATCTGATGATACTATTTGTAGGGCAACGGGTATCTCAAACATAGCCTCAGAGACGTTGGACCCTACCTTGTCATGCTTCAGATGTTTTACCTTTTTGGGGTGAGTCTCCTCGAAATCCTCATATTTTCCATCTGTGTCAAAATTCTGACCCTGCCAACCTACTATCTTGGAATGAGGCGACCTTATTTCTGTATTAATTACTTTGTTCCAATTTTTGAAACGACAACTGCGAGCTTCCACATTGGGCGCTAACGGCTCCCCTCCATCGATCCATCGTCGTTCTTCCTTGTACTCAGCCGTTGAGAGTTTGACTTTTATTACCTCCCCGTTCACCTCAAATCTGGCGTATGGCTGAATGTTCGCCGGAGAGCTAACTACTATCAAGACCCGCATATAGTCAAACCGCTCCTTGTTCAGGGTTTCTTAATCAATTTTCAGTACCTTTCCCCATACTCTAGCTATTGCACTGATCACTTGTTCATACCATGCATATATGGGTAAACCTTCTATTAATAGCCATATTCTGAGCTTCTTAGCATCTATAAAGTTGGCTAGTGTATCTATATCCACGAACCAGGACTGCAGTAAAGAAGTTTTCATATCCTAGAAGATTGATACTTGTTCCACTTCCATGCACTGAACTGTGATATAATATCTAGACCATACGCTAACCTTAACTTTGAAACCTTCTGACCTGAGAGCCTGTTGAGCGAATTCAGCGTCATACATACTATTCACTTGACACACAAAACACCTATTTAGCCATTCTTTCTCCTCCATGGTTATTGAAACAGAAATTGGAATGATATCTTGTTTCTGAGCTAACATCTTGCACTTTTCATTGTTTTCCTCTAAGCCAAAGACAAGTTGTTCTTTGGAATTATCATGCGGTTCTTGGTTTCTCCATTGATTAAGTAAGGCGTCTTTGAACGATCTACCTTTTATAATCAATGGGGAAGTTGTTTCTTTCCCAAGTTGCTGCGTGCCATTTACCCTACCTCCCCTACTATGCTTTGGAGTTGTCTTTGCCTGATACGTTTCAAAGAACATCGATATGGCATGGCCATCCATCTTCCTTCCATGCCCTTTTTCAACTGCCTTCTTACCCTCTTCACAATTGGCGTAGCTGATGAAAGCAAAAGTTGTTGGACAATTTCTTCGCTTCACACTATTGTACGCTATAAAAACCCTAATCACCTTCCCATACGCCGAGAAAGCCTCCTTAAGCGTTAATCAATGAATCGGTTTGCTTACATTTTTTACAAAGACAGTCACTTCGATGCTCGAGCTTTTCACCTTGCGTCGATCTTCAATCTCCTTGGGTAGACTCCGGCTGCCTGGATATTCTCTCTGACCTTCCATTTTCTGTTGAGTTATTAACGTGTTAGTTTTATATTTTTTAAAAATTTAATTGAAAGTGTATAAAATACGAACCCATGTATAACATTGTTATATAAACATCATACATCTCATTTATTTAAAATTTATTTTTGTAAATATCATAATTTATTACTTAATGTGGAATTACAAAACTTTTGGTATAATTGTATTTGATGTCCCTTTTAATTTAAATAGTGATAAAATAAGGATTTTGTCTCTCTCAATTTTTAAATTTAAAGGCTTAATAAACTTTTACCCCTTTCAATGTTTGATCTTAGCTCTGGTTATATATCAACGTTCAAATTGAAGGAAAAAACAAGGAAAGAGGGAATTGTGGGGAATATGGTCAATGAGAGTAGCACAAAAACACTGACATAAGCCATATGGGTGAAGTGAGTGGAAGGAATTTCACTACAAAAGAAGAAAAGTAATTTTTTTTAAAGAAAAATCAAAGGAAGGGGGAAAAGGGTTAGAAATTTGTGTCGTTAAAGTGTCTTTAACAGCTCATGGTAGTATATATTTTATGGCACGTCTTGTTCATGAAACGCTAGCATCCGAGGTTAAAACGAAGCAGGGTCTTAAGTTTTTACCGTTTGAGATTGGTTCATCCACCATCATTAGGTTGTTTTGAATTGAAAATCAAAGGATTCTGTGGTCAAATGTATAGACCATGACCAATATCAATCACTAAATTTGCATTTTATTCAACTACATACTTCCTTACCATTTTTGCTTTTAATCGGATTATTACACCCATTATTCATCGTTGCCTTTCCAATATTATTCCCACTTTCTCTCCATCTCATGCATTGGTTTAATCTGAAATAAAAAAAATACATCTTTTTTTTCAATAAAGAAGTTGAAGAACAACAATAAAATTACTACAATTTGTGCTCATTCCAACTAAAAAGGATTTAAACTTGGTCTTTGCACATATATATGATCTAGTTATACAATGTAAAAGTTTTTAAGTTTTACACGTTTTTTGGATCGTTAAATGAGTAAAACGGATGACTAAGATTAATAGTAGAATATGTGAAGATTATCACTTGGAAAAATTTGGGAATTAATCTCAGCCATCCATTTCTCCCATCCAACGATCCAAAAAACGTGTAAAACTATGAGTTTTATATTCTGTGTAAGTGGATCTTAACCCATATATATACATAGGGTTAAGATCCACTTACACTATGTAAAACTCAACTAGTTTTACACTAATCCATGGCCATTAGATGAGTAAAATGAATGAATGAGATTAGCTCCTTACTTTTTTTTTCCAAGTGATAATCTTCACATATCATACTTCTAATCTCATACATCTATTTCACTCATCCAATGGTCATGGATTATTGTAAAACTTTACACAGAATGTAAAATCCATAGTTTTACACGTTTTTTGGATCGTTGGATGGGGGAAATTGATGGTTGAGATTAATTTCCAACTTTTTTTCAAGTGATAATCTTCATATATATATATATATATGGGTTAGGATTCACTTACCCTATGTAAAACTCAACTAGTTTTACACTAATTCATGGCTATTAGATGGGTGAAATGAATGGATGAGATTAACTCATTACTTTTTTTTTTTCAAGTGATAATCTTCACATACCTTACTTTTAATCTCATTCATCTATTTCACTCATCCAATGGTCATTGATTAGTGTAAAACTAGTTAAGTTTTACATAATATGCATGTTCACGTATATAGACTGTTATCGAGTTTGAACTCTTTCTTTATTAAATTTCACAAGGATGGCTATGGAGATTATCATGTGTCTTTGTTCTAGTTGGTTTTATTTTTAAAAAAAATATTTTAATGTATTATTAATATATTAAGATTAGTGTTAATGACATAATCACACTCATCATACATGCAATTTTTGCTCTTCAAATCTAATTCTATCTTTCCATAAAAGGATCGTGTGTGTATATATATATAAACATACAACTAAACACTACCGTCAACACTAAAAATTAAGCACCATCAATAATAACATAGTAATATAACATATATAAAAAATCATTTGTAATACAACCGATTTTATCATTTAAACATTGGATAAATAAATAAATAGATATATTTATCATTCCCCAATACCTTAAAAACCAAGGAAGCAAAAACACATGTAACAATAATTACAGAGTAGAATAACGTAAGAAAAACATAGTCGAGGGGCATCTAGTTAATATGGTATATTACAACCTCTAAAACGAAAATATCAAGAGATTGGACCAACTTTTATAACGTTTTGTTTTCCTTGATCTCTACAGTTTTTATTTGACTTGGAAAAATATTATTATTAGTCGTCTCGTGGAGATTTTTCAACAGCATTACCTAGGAAAGTAAAGCCAAGGCGGTCTTGTTCACAGTACTGCCTGAAAGTGCTTCTTAATTACAAAGTCCACCGAACCCTACATGTAATTAAGCTAAACACTTATTGAATTAAAGGCTAATTATCCAAATCTAAGCAGTCATTTGCTGATTGTGATAGAAAGCAGAAACCAATATGTATAGAATATAGTGTACTTTTCTTTTGGCAGAATCCAAAAGATCAAGACGCTCCTAAAAGCTAAACTTCATGTCTTTTCTTAATTCTTTAGGGAGAAAACTTTCTCTACCCACCTATATTTATTTAATGATTTTATAAAAACATACATGCTAATTAATATATTAGTTAATGTTTATTATTTTTGTTTATTCAAACATTTTCAATAACGTTTTCAATTATATTTTCATTTATATTATATAAATTTCAAGAAGGGATAGGATCCGTTTACACAGGGTAAAACTCTTTAAGTTTTACACGTTTTTTGGACCGTTGGATGAGTGAAACAAATGGATGAGATTAACAGTAAATATGTGAAGATTATCACTCGAAAAAAAAAAGAGAGTAAGGAATTAATCTGAGTCATCCATTCCCTCCATCTAACGATCCAGAAAACGTGCAAAACTTAAATAGTTTTACATTGTGTAAGTTGATCCTAACTCTTTTAAGAAATATAATCTTATATTTTTTACGTTTTATTTTTATTTTTTAAATGATTAAAAATTATTTTATTTTCATATATGATTATATAAATTTATTTTTATATTTAGACATAATTATTGTCTAAAAAATAAATCAAATACACTTACATTTATATATGAAAGGAATTCGTCTACCATCACTTTTTATCTTATTCATTGTCTCATTCACAGATTATTGTCACATAGCTTTAATTAATAATTTTTTTCTTTTTTACATTATGTCTTATTTACATCTAACAAAATTTAATTTTTATTTTTAGGATGAGTCTACCACGTGCGACGAACACCGCTGAACACCATTAAATTAATTAATAAAGAATAAAAATATCAAGGACTCAACATACAATTAATAATTATTTAAAAAAATCAATTAAATTATTTTCCATATATATTAAACTTTTGAAATTATTTTATGTGTCGATTTTTTTACTACAAACTTGGATTTTTTTAATCTTTTTTATATGCCGATTGTTTAGGCATTTGGAGCTTTTTTTTACTGCAAACTTGGATATTTTGTTGAAGTTTTCTGAATTTTGTATGCATATTTATGATCTGAAAAAGAAAGGTGGTTTTAAATTTTTAAAGTTAAAACTCCAGCTAGTTATGGAGTTATCATTTGTAAGTTGTAGTTTTATGGGGATTTGAGTGATGGATATTTCATTGTTTGGGGGATTGTTTGTTTCCCAACTCTGATCTCCCTCCTCCATCGCAATTGCATATGATTCTATGAGTTGTAGTATTCCAATGAAATTGATATAAAAAATAAAATATTTTGATATATTGTAAGTTTACACAAGTTTTTCAATTTTAGAGTTTAAGGTTTAGTTTAGGATTCAGGGATTTAGTGTGTAGGGTGTAGAATTTAAAATTTATGGTTAGACTTTAGGGTTTAAGGTTTAAGATTTATGTTTTAGGGTTTGGGATTTAGGTTTTAAATTTTATAGAAGGGTTGGGTAAAAAAAATTTCACAGTTTGTGTATCAAAATATAACCCTAAAAAATTTCAAAATTTTCATATATATGAAAAATAATTTAATTGATTTTTTAAATAATTATTAATTGTATGTTGAGTCCTTGAAATTTTTAATCTTTAATAATCAATTTAATGATATTCATCGGTGTTCAGCATTAGTGGTGTTCAGCAGTGTTCGTCGCACGTAGTAGAATTTTTATTTATTTTTATTATATAATAATTACAAAATCTATTAAATTGAAATTTTCCATATATTATACTGTAGAACTAAGTTTTGATATAATATTTGAAAAATATTTTGGACAAAATTGCAAAGAATTTAAAATAAGTTTTTAATCAAAAACAACTTGAAAACATGTTTAAGGGTTTTCAAAAGGCTTTGGAATGATTTAAAGTACATTTAAAGTGGTCAAAACCAGCATTTTTAGGTACCCGTACCGATACGCTTTAGGGTTTCAACCACCTGAAATTTCCAGTAGCCAAAACTCGTACTGATACGCTTAGCCGTATCGATACGGTGTGCTTTGAAATAGCCCAACGGCTAGTCACGTACCAATACGGTTGTATCGCGTACCGATACGCCTAACTACCCCAACTGTCATTTTCCCAACGGTCTTCTAAATTGCAGGACCGTACCGATACGCTAGGTAAGCGTATCGATACGCATCAACTGAAGAGCACAACGGCTAATTCCTCTTCGAGACCGTATCGATACGGGTTGAGAGGGTATCGATACGCCAAGCTGCAGAACTGCATTTATGGTGGGAAATAAAGGCTCCAACGGCTCCAATTCAATCCCAACGGCTAGTAACGACCACAAACTCACCAAGGAGTATAAAAGGGACCTCCAAGCATCAAGAACAAGTTAATGCTTCAATTGTTACAACATTATGATGTCAAAATTTGTCTAGAGCTTTGTAAATTCCTTGCTTAGACAACACTTGTGAGCTTACATTGTTATATTTGCTCAAGTGTTTAGGTTTTGGGTGAGTGCTTAGAATTGAAAACACATACCTATTAGAGGGATTTCTAGTTTGCTAAGTCTTTCTCTTGTAAGAGAGTGTTTGATCAAGTTTTGGGTAGAAAGCTTGATCGTTGTAAAGGTTGCCTCCTTAGCCTATAAAAGGGGACAAAATTCTTAGTGAATTTGTTTGGAAATCCTTAGTGGGGAGCTAAGGTAGTGGATGTAGACCTTGGTTAGAAGGTTGAACCACTATAAATCCTTGTGTCAAATTGCCAATTTTTCACCCCTACTAAAACACCCAATTATCCAACTTCTCCACACTTGGCGAGCAAGAACGGTTGATCGAATCGAGCCCCTAAAATCTCAACAATTGGTATCAGAGCTTGGCTCAATCGAAAGGGATTCACATCTTATTGAGAAGATCCGGTAAGCTCGATCAACATTTCACCAACCGGCTCAAATGGCGCAATCCATCGACAAACCGCCTTTCTTCGACGGAAATCACCATGCACATTGGAAGACAAAGATGAAATTCTTCTTGAAGTCAAGAGACTACAAGCTATGGGACATAGTTAAAGATGGTTCGTTCGTTCCTCAAGGAAGCAAAGCGGAATGGAGTGCCGACGATCGCAAGAAGATGGAGCTTAATTGCAAAGCCTTGCACATGCTCTTTTGTTCTTTTGGCCCAACCATCTATGAGAACTTCAAGTGAGAGTGCCAAGGAGGTATGGGACAAGCTTAAAGTCACATACGAGGGAACTGACGAAGTCAAGGAGACCAAGATTGGGCTCCTCACATTAGAGTATGAGAACTTCAAGATGGATCCGGAAGAGAACATCGAAAAGATGTTTGATAGGTTCTCCACCATCACCAATGGTCTAAAAGGTTATGGAGAAGCCATCCCGGAAGAGAAGCTTGTCCGAAAGCTCATCTACTCTCTTCCCGAGTCATGGGACTCAAAGAGGATCGCCATCATCGAAGCCAAGAATCTCAAAACCTTGAAGCTTGGTGAACTCATGGGGTCACTTCTCACTCACCAAATAATGAAGAAAAACAAAGAAGAGTAGAAGAAGAAGAGATTAGAGCAATGGGAAAGAAGAAGATCATGGAGCTAGGCATTAATGCAAGTGCCGTAGCTCTCAAATCCTCCACATGCCATCATGTAGATTCAAGTGAGGAGGAAAGTGAGGATGAAGAGATGGCCTATCTCTTCAACAAATTTGCCCAGTTCATGAAGAGCAAAATGGAAAAATCCAAGCATGAATCGATGAAGAAGATGAAGGACTCCCACAAATCTAAAAAGAATGGATCATCTTCAAAACAAGTATATGTGGCCACATGGAGTGATGAAGACTCCACCGATGATGAAGTAGCCCACCTATGCTTGATGGCCCTCAATGAGGGGGAGGTAACTTCTAACTCATCTATTTCAAATTCTTATACATTTGATGAGTTACAAGATGCCTATGATGATTTGCTTTTGGAATTCAAGGCATCATTTTCCAAGAACAAAAAGTTGATTTCAAAAATAAAAATTGAAAATGATTTGCTTTCCAAAACAAATCTTGAACTTGAAACAAAATTGAAAGATTTTGAACAAAAATGTTTTGATTTACAAAATTTGCTTCTTAAAGTTCAAAAAGAAAAAGATTTGATTTCCAATGAACTTGAAAAGAAAAATAATTTTGGAAAATCAAATTTTTATGTAAGACAATCTAGTGCCCCTAGATTTGTAAATGGAAAATATTTTAGAAGTGTTTGGGTCCCAAAAGGACTAACCACTTCAACTAAAAAGATGAAATTGAAAAATGGATTCCTAAGGGGACTAAATTTTGTGCTACTAATGTCTGTGGATCCAAAGCTATTTGGATACCAAAAATTACTTGATTGTCTTTTGCTAGGTGTGATGGAGAGTGATCAACAAGTCAAACTTTGAGGGGGAGCTCTATGCACACATAGGAAGAACACTTGAAGAAGGAAGGCTTCACATCCTACCTTGAGTTCAAGTGTGGTAAAATCTAGGTGCTCTTGTTTTTATTTGATTTATTTTCATTTAAGCCAACTAGATAATCATATATGTTGAACTAACATTCTTATGATGCTTTGAGTAAGGGGAGCCAATTTTAAACCAAAATTTTAAGTGTGTCAAATTGTTTTTGCCTCCTATGTTATTTTGAGCTAAATGTCATTTTAAATTCTTTTTGATATAACAAAAAGGGGGGAGAAATTGGTTTGAAAAATTGAATTTCAATTGAATTTTCAAACGAAGAAGGGGGAGCTTTATTTGATTTCATATCTTAATCTCTTATTCACAATTTTAAAGTTAAAGGGGGAGAATTCCAAACAATTTTTCAAGTTGGTTTTATTATTTCAAAAAGGGGGAGATTGTAGAACTAAGTTTTGATATAATATTTGAAAAATGTTTTGGACTAAATTGCAAAGAATTTAAAATAAGTTTTTAGTCAAGAACAACTTGAAAATATGTTTAAGGGTTTTCAAAAGGCTTTGGAATGATTTAAAGTACATTTAAAGTGGTCAAAACTAGCATTTTTAGGTACCCGTACCGATACGGTCTTGGACCGTACCGATACGCTTTAGGGTTTCAACCACCTGAATTTTCCAGTAGCCAAAACACGTACCGATACGCTTAGCCGTATCGATACAGTGTGCTTTGAAATAGCCCAACGGCTAGTCGCGTACCGATACGGTTGTATCGCGTACCGATACGCCTAACTACCCCAACAGTTATTTTCCCAACGGTCTTTTATATTGCAGGACCGTACCGATACGCTAGGTAAGCGTATCGATACGCATCAAATGAAGAGCACAACGGCTAATTCCTCTTCGAGACCGTATTGATACGGGTTGAGAGGGTATAGATACGCCAAGCTGCAGAACTGCATTTATGGTAGGAAATAAAGGCTCCAACGGCTCCAATTCAATCCCAACGGCTAGTAACGGCCACAAACTTATCAAGGAGTATAAAAGGGACCTCCAAGCATCAAGAACAAGTTAATGCTTCAATTGTTACAACATTATGATGTCAAAAATTTTCTAGAGCTTAAATTGTAAATTCCTTGCTTAGACAACACTTGTGAGCTTACATTGTTATATTTGCTCAAGTGTTTAGGTTTTGGGTGAGTGCTAAGAATTGCAAACACATACCTATTAGAGGGATTTCTAGTTTGCTAAGTCTTTTTCTTGTAAGAGAGTGTTTGATCAAGCTTTGGGTAGAAAGCTTGATCGTTGTAAAGGTTGCCTCCTTAGCCTAGAAAAGGGGACAAAATTCTTAGTGAATTTGTTTGGAAATCCTTAGTGATGAGCTAAGGTAGTGGATGTAGACCTTGGTTAGAAGGTTGAACCACTATAAATCCTTGTGTCAAATTGCCAATTTTTCACCTCCCACTAAAACACCCAATTATCCAACTTCTCCACACTTGGCGAGCAAGAACGGTTAATCGAACCGAGCCCCTAAAATCTCAACATATACGTTACATATAGATTTAGGATGACGTCCTGAATGGTGGCGGCTATGTAAGAGAAAAGTTGAGGTTGACTGCATCGCCCATGTCCTCCTCTATCTTGTTCTCAATCGAGTGAGTGACCCTTGAATTTTTTTTCTCTAAATTTAATGAAACCCTTTCTTTTATGTTATATTTAATTCCTATCAAGTCATAACAAAAATGTCAATTTAGTCTAGTGGTTAACGTATGAGTTTTGATTTATTCAGCCCGCTAACTTTAAACATTTTAAAATTTAAATTAATTAGAGGTTGTCATGTGTCATCGTTCAATTGGTTGCAATTAATTTAATAAATGTAATACTTTTTACAAAAAAACTCGCTGACGTGGTATAATACCATGTCATCATTAACATCCATGTGGACATGTCATGTTATCATTATAGTCTATGTGTGCCTAACTAGTCAGCGGGAACTGTTGACTAACGGTTTCTATCTATCGAATGACCCTTTTATTAAAAAATGAAAATTTGAGGACTAAAATACTTCAAAAAGGGGAGCCAATGTGACAAATGTGTGGAATGTTAGGGATATATTTAGGCATTATGCCAAATGTATTTGTATGTCTATCAAAATGTTAAAAAACTATGAATATATATCCTATCATGTAATCACACTAATTTTATTTTTTTTAAAAATATATGAAACGAAACTACCAAAATTAGAATATATGAACTATTGACTATTTTTTGTTCTAAAAGAACAAATCCAACCATTTCATCTTAATTTCGAAATATTATATTTCTTCAAGGGCTATTATTTGAAGCAAGGTCACACTCGTTGATCCAAAAACTACCGGAACATAATATTACGACATGTCGAAATGTTTTTTTAATTAACTTAGTTTCTCTTCTAATTATATTGAAAAATAAATTATTTTATTAAAAATTAAAATATTAATTATATTACATTTATAGTTATAAAAACTGTTAAAGGGTAAGATGCATTAATTATATTGTAGTTATAATATTAAAAATTATTTATTGATAAAACTTAAAAATGTATTAATTGTATTGCATTTATTGCTTATTAAATGATACATTGTATAACATTTATTAATTAGCAAATCATGCACCACCTCAGCTGGGTCATCTACCCAGCTTTAATGCAAATCATTACATAATGTGTAACGTTTATTAAAAAATAAATATTTATTGCTTTAATGCATACCTCTGATACAGTATATAACATTTATTAATTAGCAAATCATTACACAACCTTTCTTTAATGCATGTGCATTGCTAACCCGCGTCTGTTACCACAACGTGTAAAGCGAGGCGAATAGCAAGGTCGACGCCCTAGCTAATGGTGGGATTGTATTATTTTACTAATAATATCATACTTTTGCCGATAAAAATAACCTTTTTTAAAATCTAAATTGTAAATTATTAAACATAAAACCTAAACATTAAACTTAAACCTTAAATTCTAAACCATACAACCTAAACCCTAAATTCTAAACTATACAAATTAACCCTAAATCTTACAAACTTATTCGCTTTTGTTAAAGTTTTTTCCTTTTTAATATTTGAAGTTATCAGAGGTTTGATCCGTTGTCCGATTGTTTAACAATTCTATCGATGGATTTTTAGTCCATTTGGGACTGTATTATTTTGCTAATACACCTTTTTAATCATCAAAGAATAAGATTCTCTTACCTATAAGAATTATGTTTAAGTATGAATTTAGCGTTTGTAAAAATAGTATGAATTTAGCATATATTATACAATTTGTGCATATTTTCATTCAATTATTTATTTGGAATTAATATGATTTATTTATAAAATTACTGTTGGAATTTATGTGCTTGATTTCCTTCAACCGTTCTAACTAGCCAAGTGTGGAGAAGATTAGATATTTGGGTGATTTTGTAGGAAGTGAAATATAGACAAAAGACACAAGGTTTTATAGTGGTTCGGTCTTCTAACAAGCACCTACATCCACTACCTTAGCTTCCCACTAAGGATTTCAAAAAATTCACTCTTGAATTTCTTCCCCTTTTCTAGGCTAAGGAGACAACCTTTACACACTCAAAGCTTTCTAATCCAAAGCTTGAGTAAATCCTCCTTACAAGAGAAATTCTAAGCAAACTTGAAATCCCTCTAATAGGTATTTGTTTACACTATAAAGCTCTCACCCAAAACCTAAACACATGAGCAAATATAACAATGTTTAGCTCACTAGTGTTGTCTATACAAGAAAATGAACAATTAAGCTCTAAGACACATTCTTTATCATTATGTTGTTGACAATTGAAGCATTAGTCTTCTCTTGATGCTTGGAGGTCCTTTTTATACTTCTAATTGAGTTTGTAGCCGTTGAGGACTGTTGGGTTGTTTTGGAGCCGTTGGAAACTTTATTTCCCACCATAAATGCAGTTCTGGTGATGTCCGTTTTGGAACAGGCGAACTCGTATCGAAACGACCTTCTTCAGAACTAGCGGTTGAAGTTTGATGCACCAAGCCGTATCAAAACGCCTATGGCTGTTTCGAAACCCTTCTAGTCGTATCGAAACGGTTACAACCTGTTTCGGTACGAGCGACAGTTAAGCTGCAAATTAAATTACCGTTTGGAAAATAGCCGTTGGGGAGGTTTTGACCGTTAGGTGTATCGAAAAACCAAAGGGGTATTTCGAAACACAAACCCTTCGTATCGAAACGGGCAAGCCCTATTTCGGTATGGGTTTTGGAAGTTCCAAACTGTTTCGATACATGCCCCCTGTTTCGAAACCTGCTTTGGCTACTTAAAAACGTTTTAAACTTTCCAAAGACATTTAAAACACCTACAAACTTATTTAGTCCAAAACTATTTTTTAATTATTATATCAAAATGTAACCCCCTTAACCCGGCCTAGACGGTTGACCCGAATTAAGAAAGTCACACGGGGAAAACCAAAGTCAACCCGAAAGTCAACCTTGATTAACGACCCTTTTTTTCTTTTTAAACTTATCTAGATGCACATTAACCCTAGTTATGATCATTCAAACATCATACTCAAAGATCATAAACATCAGAGATCAAACAGGGACCCAATTGAACAATTTACAACTTTAGGGACCAAATTGTAAATTCTGCAACTTATAAGGTCTTAACCCAAATTAATGTTACCAACTTGTAATTAATCAGGTTTCATGCTTCACTGCAAAATTTCAGCTCAAACGGTCATCCCAAACTCATACAATTGCACAAACAAGATTCAGGACCAAAACGCATACATTTCAAAACATATAACTGCCAATGTCAGCCCCCAACGGTCAGGTGTTCCGAAACGGGGAGAACCTGTTTCGAAACGCGGGGCCGTTCCGCAACGCGTACCGAAACGAAGGCTGGCAGAAGGCTTTCCGTTTCGAAACGGTGTCTCCCGTTTCGGACGCCTGGGTTACTACAAGGCACCCGTTCCGAAACGGTAGCTACTGTTCCGAAATGACCTGCACAGAGTGCAGAAATTTTCTTACTTAAACACACAATTGATCAACCAATCATGCTCCAATTGCTACCAAACTTTACCAACAACTCAAACAACATACAAGAGACATATTTGCATCAACCAATCAACACTTAAGCATCAAATATGAAAAGCCCCAATTCTAATGGCATGCTTCCTACTCAAGCAAACCATTCAAGCATAAAATCTCCAAACCAACCACATAATGATCAATTACATGTTCCAACATTATTAACAACATTAAACAAACTTAGGGAGTTCAAAACATCTCCCAAAACATCCACATAGGTCCCCCATTGCCAAATGCCAAAAGCTAAAAAGTGTTTAAGAAAACCTTCCTATACTTGAGCTTAACTTCCACTTGATTGCTTGCCTTCCTTGCTGCCCTCAATGCACCTTAATGCTCTGCATTATTGGTTTAAGAAAACGAAAGAGAGCGTAAGCAAAAGCTTAGTGAGGAATGCTCATTTAAAACCATTCACTAATGCATTTATAAAAACACTTTATAAATCATACTTCAAAACATCATTTATACATGCTCACAAGCATTCTTAAACAAGCAATACATGCTTCCATATCTATACATGTCATATTGGCCACAAGTGATAAATTCCACCTTTTTAAAACAAGATCAACGTAAGACTCACACATGGACTTTTAAACACCATTGTGATCTTATAATTCACAAAGACCACACAAGGACTTTTAACCACCTTTGTGTCCTTTACAAGTTTCACCCCAAGGACTTTTAAACACCTTGGCCCCAAGGACTTTTAAACACCTTGGCCCATGGACTTTTAAACACCATGGCAAGGACCACACAAGGACTTTTAACCACCTTTGTGTCCTTAACAAGAACCATCCAAGGACTTTTAACCACCTTGATGTTCTTAAGTAACAAGGCTCACTCAAGGACTTTTAACCACCTTAGTGACCTTAACAAGAATCAATCATGGACTTTTAACCACCATGAAGTTCTTAGAATCCACAAGGCTCACTCAAGGACTTTTAACCACCTTAGTGACCGTAACCTTTTTCAAAACATCACTTGCCAATATACATCATTACCATCAAATAATCCACTGTTTTAAAGCATTTAACCAAGCCATAAACATCATGCATTTTTAAGCATCAAACCACGTTTAAACAATGTTCAAAAACAAGGGACTCTTACCTTGAGCTTCCTTCAACATATGGCTTACAAAATCAGCAATAACCATGCTAAATCATGCTTTCAAAACAGAATTTAAAACATGCAATAAACCACATTGCATAACAACCAAACCATGGCCACCACTAGAGAGTTTTTCCGAAAACTTACACTTGAGCTTAGTAAAGTTGTTTAGACTTAGACTAAGCTCCCAAGACATTGGTTTCAAAGCCGAAAACCCGATTTCACTCACCGATTCCACTTTGCCTTTTGCCGAAGCACAAATCAAGCTTCCGGATCACCACCACTTGGATCCAAAGATGACTCCCCTATTTTAAACACATCAAAGCAGAGGATTAATGCATCATCATGCATTAATAGATTCAATGAAAGCACCTAAACTCGCTGCTCTCATCCACACTCCATTTTCGGCCACCAAACACAACCGAAAATGCATCCAAACAACTCCTCAACAAAGCCCAGCCATAAACCATCAAAACTAAACATTCTTTAACATCATATAACACCTAAAAAGGACCTAACAACATCCTTATACCTCCAGCAACATCAGATCCACAAGATCACCTCAAAAACAACCAAGAAACACAAGCTAAACTTAGGAAATTCAACCTATCCGGGATTGCATTAATTAAAACTCAATTCCTTATCAAATTAACACTCATTTATCATCAAAAACACATCTCAAAATACTGCTTTAACAGATCAAACGAAAATCCATCAAAAATCATCAAATCTTGCATTTAAAGCCAAGATCCATCACACAACTTTAAAACCACTTATAAAACATCAATTAAGGATTGAGAACTTAGGAATTTCAGTGAAGAACTGAGAGTTTAGAGGAGAAGGACGTTCTTACCTCCAAACTTGAGTTTCTCCCTTTTTAGAACCAAAATCTTGAAAATCCAATTAGCAATTGGTGAGGTTTTGTTGATGAGATGATTAGGAATCTAAAGAGAATTGAAAAGAGATGTTTAGGTGCCAAAATCAGAAGAAAAATTCTGGAGAGAAATTGTTTGGGTTGAGAGAAAATGAGAGAAAAGGAAAATGAGATTTTAGGAAAATTAGTTAGAAATAACTTCCCTCCACTTTCTTTATGTTTAAAAATCAGAATTAAAACATTAAATATCTTAGAAAAATCTGGAGAAACCCCCTTTGGGTAAATAGCTCCTTAAAGATTCAAAGTTTCAATCCTTTCTAAAACAGTCACACAACTTTCAAAAATTACATTTTGGTCACTAGCCAAAATGTCACCCTTCCAAACCTCATTTTGTAAAATTGATTTCACAGTTCACTTATATATATTAAAAGAGGATTTTAGAACATTTTTCCATATTTTTAATGCAACCCGAACTAGGCTTTCCTAATTTCACCTTTATATATTCGAACAGCACTTTGACCGAACCGGTCAACGCCCAAAACTTCTAAGCCCAAAACCGGGGCGTTACAACTCTCCCCCCTTAAAAAATTTCATCCCCGAAATTTACCTGAAGGAAAGAGATAAGGAAACTGCTTCAGCATGTCATCCTTCCGCTCCCACGTGGCTTCCTCAACACCACGGTGCTTCCACAACACCTTCACCAACTCGATGGTCTTGCCACGAAGAACCTTGCTATCTGAATCCAGAACCTTCACCGGTTCCTCATCATAGGTCAAATCCGGATTCAATTCCACTTCCTCCACAGGCATCACATGCGAAGGATCAGATCTATACTTCCGGAGCATAGAAACATGAAACACATCATGAATCTTCTCCAACTCTTGAGGTAGCCTCAACTTGTACGCAACAGGACCCACACGCTCAACCACCTCATATGGTCCAATGTACCTAGGGCTCAACTTACCCTTCCGACCAAACCTCATCACCTTCTTCCAAGGCGAAACCTTCAAGAACACACGGTCACCCACCGCATACTCGATCTCCTTACGCTTCAAATCTGCGTAAGACTTTTTCCGATCAGAAGCTGTCTTCAAACGCTCACAAATGAGCTTCACCTTCTCGGTGGTTCCTTTTAACAAAGCCGGCATCGAAACCAACTTCTGACCTGTCTCAGCCCAACAAAGAGGAGTCCTACACTTCCTCCCGTACAAAGCCTCATAAGGTGCCATTTGAATACTTGCCTGATAACTATTGTTATAAGCAAACTCTACCAAAGGCAAATGCTTCTCCCAAGAGCCCTGAAACTCAATCACGCAGCACCTCAACATATCCTCCAAAATCTGGATAACACGCTCTGACTGTCCATCCGACTGAGGATGATAGGATGTACTGAAATTCAACCTTGTACCCAAAGCTTGATGTAAACACTGCCAGAAACGCGATGTGAACCTCGGATCCCTATCTGACACAATCGACTTAGGCACACCATGCAGCCGCACAATCTCAGCAATGTACAGCTCCGCAAGCTTATCCAAAGAAAACGTAGTATGCACAGGCAAGAAATGCGCACACTTCGTCAGGCGATCCACAATCACCCACACAGAATTCTTCTTCGATGGTGATAAAGGTAAACCATATACAAAATCCATGGTAACCCTTTCCCACTTCCATTCAGGGATTCTCAACGATTGCAACAACCCTGAAGGAACCTGATGCTCAGCCTTAACTCGCTGACACACCAAACACTTGCTCACAAACTCCGCAACATCTTTCTTCAAACCCACCCAATAGTACTCATCACGAAGATCACGGTACATCTTAGTACTACCAGGGTGCATAGCAAAAGGACTACTATGACCTTCAGTCAGAATAGCACGCCTCAACTCAGCATCATTGGGCACTACTATTCGACTCCCAAAACACAACACACCATCATCATTAAAACAGAAATCCGAAGGCCTACCCACCGCGATATCCTGAACATGAGACACCAAGGAATCATCCAGCAACTGCTTTTCCTTGATCAACTGAACCATAGATGGTTTCACTTGCAACTCAGCTACAAGACCACCATCACGCGAAATACTCAAACTGGCAAACATAGCCCTCAGCTCAACAGCTACCTTCCTACTCAAGGCATCCGCTACAACATTAGCCTTTCCAGGATGGTACTCAATCGTCAAATCATAATCCTTGAGCAACTCCAACCAACGCCGCTGCCTGAGATTCAACTCCTTCTGAGACATCAGATACCTCAAACTCTTGTGATCCGTGTACACAGTACACTTCTCACCATACAGATAATGTCTCCAGATCTTCAGAGCAAAAACCACTGCAGCCAACTCAATATCATGCGTAGGATAATTACGCTCATGCACCTTCAACTGCCGCGATGCATAAGCCAGAACCTTACCCTCTTGCATCAGCACACATCCCAAACCAACATAGGACGCATCACTGTAGACCACAAACTCTTTCCTTGATTCAGGTTGAACCAAGATAGGAGCTTGCGTCAAAGCCGCCTTAAGCTTCTCAAAAGCCTGCTGTATCGCTTTCGTCCACTCATACTTAACATCCTTCTGCAACAACTTCGTCAAAGGTGCAGCAATCTTAGAAAACCCATCCACAAACCTCCGGTAGTATCCTGCCAACCCAAGGAAACTACGAACCTCATGAACAGACTTAGGAACCTTCCAGTTCATCACCGCCTCAATCTTCTGAGGATCAACATGAATCCCCTCGGCAGAAACTACATGCCCAAGAAACACCACCTCCTTAAGCCAAAACTCACATTTGCTCAGCTTAGCATAAAGCTGATTCTCCAACAAAGCTTGCAGCACAATCCTCAAATGCTCTTCATGCTCCTCCTCAGTACGCGAGTACACGAGGATATCATCAATGAACACCACAACAAACTTATCCAGGTATTCATGAAACACACGATTCATCATGTCCATAAAAGCAGCAGGAGCATTTGTCAAACCAAACGGCATCACAAGGAACTCATAATGCCCATACCTTGTCCTGAAAGTTGTCTTAGGCACATCCACATCCTTCACCTTCAACTGGTAATACCCTGACCTCAAGTCAATCTTAGAGAACACAGCTGCTCCCCGAAATTGATCAAAGAGATCATCAATCCTCAGCAAAGGATACTGATTCTTGATAGTCAACTTGTTCAGCTGACGGTAATCAATGCACATTCTCATAGTGCCATCCTTCTTCTTCACAAACAAGACCGGTGCTCCCCAAGGTGACACACTTGGCCGAATGAAACCACGATCAAGCAACTCTTGCAACTGCGTCTTCAGCTCCTTAGGTGCCATTCTATAAGGAGTAATGGACACAGGAGTTGTATTCTCATACAGCTCAATTCCAAACTCCACCTCGCGATTAGGAGGTAAACCAGGAAACTCCTCAGGAAACACTCCAGGAAACTCCTTCACAACCCTGATATCTTGCACCCGCAATTCCTTAGAGCTAGGATTCATCACAAAAGCTAGATAAGCCTCACAACCTTGCCTCAGCATCCTGCTCACCTCCAAGGTAGACACCACATTGGCAAGAAACTTCACATTCTCACCAACCACAACAACTTTATAATCATCCGCAAGCTTCAGCGAAACTCGCTTATTTTCACAATCCACAACAGCACGATGCTCAGCAAGCCAATCCATACCAAGGATTACATCAAAACCATAGAAAGGCAACTCCATAAGATCAACATGAAAAACATGTTCTTGAACAACCAAAGGACACCTTCTATAAAGCTTTCGAGTCACAACAGTCTCACCAAAAGAACTAGTGACACGAACACCAACATCCAAAGACTCAACAAGCAAACCAAGCAATTCAGCATGCTCACGCAAAATGTATGAATGCGTAGATCCAGAATCTATCAAGGAAAGTAATGACAAGGATTGCAAAGTAAAAGTGCCTGCAATCACATCCGCGTCATTTCTCCCTTCACGCTGAGCATACACCCTAGCTTGACCTCCACCTTCAGGCTGAATAGCCACAACATGGGCCACTCCTCGACCACCTTCCTCTCTCTGCTGAAAATTACCACGGCCGCGCCCACGACCTCTCTACGGTGCAGCAACAACAGGAGCACGCACTTGGCCACCAGCCAACATAGAACACTCTCGCCTCAAGTGATCCGCAGATCCACAATTCCAGCACCCGTTACCAGCTGCCGCAATAGGAGCTTGCACCTCCCTCACAGCACGAGGACAGTCTCGCTTCATGTGACCACGTGAACCACAAACCCAACAAGCACTCGGATCAGCTCTAGCATTGCCTCCCCGAGCAGGTACACCACCACCTCTCTTAGCTGAGGACTGATACTTCTGATCACGTCCCCTCTTGTTCCGTCCACCACCGGAACTATACTCAGCAGCTCGCTTTCCAGCACTTGCTCCAGCACCTCTAGCAGACAAACCCAAGTTCATCTCAATATCCTTGGCTCGGCCCACCAACACATCAAAATCATCATACTCGGTAGCCAGCACATACATCTTCACATCCGTCACTAAACCATAACGGAATCTTTCGCACCTCGCCCACTCATCAGGTACCAGCTCAGGTGCATACTGACTGAGTCGAACAAACTACACTTCATACTCAGCCACAGTCATGCTCCCTTGGGTAAGAGACATGAACTCACGCTTCTTTTCATCCAGGTACCTTACACCAAGATACCTCCTCTTGAACACATTCTGAAAGAATGTCCAAGTTACATCAGCTTCAGCCATCCCAGCTATAGTGGTCGTCCACCACGTATAAGCATCATCCTGTAGCAAAGATACTACACAACCCAGCTTTTGCACATCAGTGCAACTCATCTGACCCAAGATCCTCTTGGTACTCTCCATCCAGGATTCAGAACCTTCAGCAGACATACCCCTGAACTCAGTCCCACCAAAACTGCGCAAACACTCCAAAGGTAGTCTAACACCAGCATCTCCTTGATGCCCAGCTCCTTGAGCTCCAGCTACTGCTGCTCGAAAAGCACCAGCAATAGCTTGCACCAACATCGTCATGTCAGGCATAGCTTGTCCCTGACCAGCTTCAGGTCCAGCAGCTCCAGCACCAGCTGCAGCTTCAGCTCTTTCACCCTCAGCACCACCACCACCAGGTGGAGGAGGAGGTAACACCGCACTACCCGCATTCTCCTCATTCTCATTCTCATTCGGAACCGTAGCTCGCACATTACTTCTCAACTCTCTACGTGGTGCCATACTCTAACCATGCAATCACAATGCAAATAAACAAAGTCAGGTCCAGCAAGGTAAGCAATCCAAGTACTCAAGCTCAATTTCACTTAAAATCAACATCATTTCATTAGCTTTGATTTGGCAATGGGTACCCACAACATGCTTTACCACAGCATACAACCCATTTTCCTCAAATTCACAAACTACTCAACATGCTTTCACTCAACAAGCATACAAGGCATACATACTTCAATCATGCACACATTCATTCCCAATTACTCGAGAACTCAGCTATGATACCACCAAATGTAACCCCCTTAACCCGGCCTAGACGGTTGACCCGAATTAAGAAAGTCACACGGGGAAAACCAAAGTCAACCCGAAAGTCAACCTTGATTAACGACCCTTTTTTTCTTTTTAAACTTATCTAGATGCACATTAACCCTAGTTATGATCATTCAAACAGCATACTCAAAGATCATAAACATCAGAGATCAAACAGGGACCCAATTGAACAATTTACAACTTTAGGGACCAAATTGTAAATTATGCAACTTATATGGTCTTAACCCAAATTAATGTTACCAACTTGTATTTAATCAGGTTTCATGCTTCACTGCCAAATTTCAGCTCAAACGGTCATCCCAAACTCATACAATTGCACAAACAAGATTCAGGACCAAAACGCATACATTTCAAAACATATAACTGCCAATGTCAGCCCCCAACGGTCAGGTGTTCCGAAACAGGGAGAACTTGTTTCGAAACGCGGGGCCGTTCCGCAACGCGTACCGAAACGAAGGCTGGCAGAAGGCTTTCCGTTTCGAAACGGTGTCTCCCGTTTCGGACGCCTGGGTTACTACAAGGCACCCGTTCCGAAACGGTTGCTACTGTTCCGAAACGACCTGCATAGAGTGCAGAAAATTTCTTACTTAAACACACAATTGATCAACCAATCATGCTCCAATTGCTACCAAACTTTACCAACAACTCAAACAACATACAAGAGACATATTTGCATCAACCAATCAACACTTAAGCATCAAATATGAAAAGCCCCAATTCTAATGGCATGCTTCCTACTCAAGCAAACCATTCAAGCATGAAATCTCCAAACCAACCACATAATGATCAATTACATGTTCCAACATTATTAACAACATTAAACAAACTTAGGGAGTTCAAAACATCTCCCAAAACATCCACATAGGTCCCCCATTGCCAAATGCCAAAAGCTAAAAAGTGTTTAAGAAAACCTTCCCATACTTGAGCTTAACTTCCACTTGATTGCTTGCCTTCCTTGCTGCCCTCAATGCACCTTAATGCTCTGCATTATTGGTTTAAGAAAACGAAAGAGAGCGTAAGCAAAAGCTTAGTGAGGAATGCTCATTTAAAACCATTCAATAATGCATTTATAAAAACACTTTATAAATCATACTTCAAAACATCATTTATACATGCTCACAAGCATTCTTAAACAAGCAATACATGCTTCCATATCTATACATGTCATATTGGCCACAAGTGATAAATTCCATCTTTTTAAAACAAGATCAACATAAGACTCACACATGGACTTTTAAACACCATTGTGATCTTATAATTCACAAGGACCACACAAGGACTTTTAACCACCTTTGTGTCCTTTACAAGTTTCACCCCAAGGACTTTTAAACACCTTGGCCCCAAGGACTTTTAAACACCTTGGCCCATGGACTTTTAAACACCATGGCAATGACCACACAAGGACTTTTAACCACCTTTGTGTCCTTAACAAGAACCATCCAAGGACTTTTAACCACCTTGATGTTATTAAGTAACAAGGCTCACTCAAGGACTTTTAACCACCTTAGTGACCTTAACAAGAATCAATCATGGACTTTTAACCACCATGAAGTTCTTAGAATCCACAAGGCTCACTCAAGGACTTTTAACAACCTTAGTGACCGTAACCTTTTTCAAAACATCACTTGCCAATATACATCATTACCATCAAATAATCCACTGTTTTAAAGCATTTAACCAAGCCATAAACATCATGCATTTTTAAGCATCAAACCACGTTTAAACAATGTTCAAAAACAAGGGACTCTTACCTTGAGCTTCCTTCAACATATGGCTTACAAAATCAGCAATAACCATGCTAAATCATGCTTTCAAAACAGAATTTAAAACATGCAATAAACCACATTGCATAACAACCAAACCATGGCCACCACTAGAGAGTTTTTCCGAAAACTTACACTTGAGCTTAGTAAAGTTGTTTAGACTTAGACTAAGCTCCCAAGACATTGGTTTCAAAGCCGAAAACCCGATTTCACTCACCGATTCCACTTCGCCTTTTGCCGAAGCACAAATCAAGCTTCTGGATCACCACCACTTGGATCCAAAGATGACTCCCCTGTTTTAAACACATCAAAGCAGAGGATTAATGCATCATCATGCATTAATAGCTTCAATGAAAGCACCTAAACTCGCTGCTCTCATCCACACTCCATTTTCGGCCACCAAACACAACCGAAAATGCATCCAAACAACTCCTCAACAAAGCCCAGCCATAAACCATCAAAACTAAACATCCTTTAACATCATATAACACCTAAAAAGGACCTAACAATATCCTTATACCTCCAGCAACATCAGATCCACAAGATCACCTCAAAAACAACCAAGAAACACAAGCTAAACTTAGGAAATTCAACCTATCCGGGATTGCATTAATTAAAACTCAATTCCTTATCAAATTAACACTCATTTATCATCAAAAACACATCTCAAAACACTGCTTTAACAGATCAAACGAAAATCCATCAAAAATCATCAAATCTTGCATTTAAAGCCAAGATCCATCACACAACTTTAAAACCACTTATAAAACATCAATTAAGGATTGAGAACTTAGTAATTTCAGTAAAGAACTGAGAGTTTAGAGGAGAAGGACGTTCTTACCTCCAAACTTGAGTTTCTCCCTTTTTAGAACCAAAATCTTGAAAATCCAATTAGCAATTGGTGAGGTTTTGTTGATGAGATGATTAGGAATCTAAAGAGAATTGAAAAGAGATGTTTAGGTGCCAAAATCAGAAGAAAAACTCTGGAGAGAAATTGTTTGGGTTGAGAGAAAATGAGAGAAAAGGAAAATGAGATTTTAGGAAAATTAGTTAGAAATAACTTCCCTCCATTTTCTTTATGTTTAAAAATCAGAATTAAAACATTAAATATCTTAGAAAAATCTGGAGAAACCCCCTTTGGGTAAATAGCTCCTTAAAGATTCAAAGTTTCAATCCTTTCTAAAACAGTCACGCAACTTTCAAAAGTTACATTTTGGTCACTAGCCAAAATGTCACCCTTCCAAACCTCATTTTGTAAAATTGATTTCACAGTTCACTTATATATAATAAAAGAGGATTTTAGAACATTTTTCCATATTTTTAATGCAACCCGAACTAGGCTTTCCTAATTTCACCTTTTATATATTCGAACATCACTTTGACCGAACCGGTCAACGCCCAAAACTTCTAAGCCCCAAACCGGGGCGTTACACAAAACATTAGTTCTTCAATCTCCCTCTTTTTGATATAATAAAACCATCTTCAAATTTTATTTGGGATTCTCCCCTTTGATTTTAAAATTTTAATTAAGAGATTTCAAAAATTAAAAGAAGTTAAAGCTCCCCTTATTCTTTTGAAAAATCAATTTTTCAAACCATTTCTCCCCTTTTGATTATATCAAAAAGAATTTAAATAACTTTAAGTTCAAAATAACTTATGAGGTTAAAAAAATTGACACAAATAAGAATTTTGGTTTTAAAATGACCCCCTTACTCAAAGCATCATTAAGAGTGTCAGTCCAGCATATATGATAATCTAGTTGAATTAAAAATAAATAAATCAAATAAAAGACAAATGAATTCAACTAAAATTTTACCACACTTGAACTCAAGAGAGGATGTGAAGCCTTCCTTCTTCAAGTGTTCTTTCTTGCGTGCATGGAGCCCCTCTCAAATTTAGACTTGTTGATCAATCTTCATCACACCTAACATATGACAATCAAGTGATTTTTTGTATCCAAATTGCTTTGCATCCATAGACATTAGTGGCACAAAATTTAGTCCCCTTAGGAATTCATTTTTCAATTTCATCATTCTTAGTTGAAGTGGTTAGTCATTTTGGGACTCAAACACTTCTAAAACATTTTCCATTAATAAATCTAGGGGCACTAGATTGTCTAACACAAAAAATTTAATTTTCCTAAATTGATTTTCTTTTGAAGTTCATTGAAAATCAATTTTTTTCCTTCTTAAGGTCATCAACTTCCTTTTGATGACTTTTTTCCATCGTTTGAAGCAAATTTTGTAAATCTAAAACTCTAAGTTCAAAATCTTTAAGTTTTGCTTCAAACTCTAGATTTGTTTTGGAAAGCAAATCATTTTCCTTTTTCAATTTTGAAACTAACTTTTTGTTCTTTGAAAATGATGCCTTAAATTCCAAAAGCAAATCATCATAGGCATCTTGTAACTCATCAAATGTATATGAATTTGAAATAGATGAGTTAGAAGTTACCTCCCCCTCATTGAGGGCCATGAAGCATAGGTGGGCTACCTCATCATCGGTGGAGTCTTCATCACTCCATGTCGCCACATATGCTTTCTTTGAAGATGATCCCTTTTTGTTGGACTTGTGGGAACCCTTCATCTTCTTCTTCGATTAATGCTTGGATTTGTCCATCTCACTTTTCATGAATTAGGTGAATTTCTTGAAGAGATAGGTCACCTCTTCATCTTCACTTTTCTTCCCACTTAGTTCTACATGATGGCATGTGGAGGATTTGAGAGCAACGACACTCGCATTGATGCCTAGCTCCATGAACTTCTTCTTCCCCATCTTTCTTATCTCTTCATTCTTTTTCTCCTCTTCTTTGTCTTTATTCGTGATTTGATGAGTGAGAAGTGACCACATGAGTTCATCACGCTTCAAGGTCTTTAAATTTTTGGCTTCGATGATAGCAGTCTTCTTTGAGTTTCATGACTCGGGAAGAGAATATATAAGCTTACGGACAAGCTTTTCTTCCGGGAATGGCTTCTCCATAGCCTTTGAGTCCATTGATAATGGTGGAGAATCGATGGAACATCTTCTCAATGTTCTCTTCCGGATCCATCTTGAAGTTTTCATACTCTAGGTTGAGGAGGCCAATCTTGGTCTCCTTTACTTTGTTTGTTCCCTCGTATGTGACTTCGAGCTTGTCTCAAACTTCCTTGGCACTCTCGCAAGAAGATATCTTCTCGTAGATGTTGAGGCTAAGTGCCCAAAAGATGAAGTGCAAAGCTTTGTAATTTAGCTTCATCTTCTTACGATCGTCAGCACTCCACCCTGCCTTGCTTTCTTTTGGTACGAACGAGCCATCTTCAATGATATCCCAAAGCTTGTAGTCTTTGGATTTGACAAAGAACATCAACCTCGTCTTCCAATATGAATAATTTGTCTCGTCGAAGAAAAGTGGTTTGTCGATGGATTGCGTCATTGAGCCGGTTGTTTGAAATGTTGATCGAGCTTGCCGGATCGCCTCAAAAGGGTGTTAATCCTCTTCAATTGATCCAAGCTCTGATACCAATTGTTGGGATTTATGTGCTCGATTTCCTTCAACTGTTCTAGTTATCCAAGTGTAGAGAAGATTGAATATTTGGGTGATTTTGTGGGAAGTGAAATATAGACAAAAGACACAAGGATTTATAGTGGTTCGACCTTCTAACAAGCACCTACATACACTACCTTAGCTGCCCACTAAGGATTTCAACAAATTCACTCTTGAATTTCTTCCCCTTTTCTAGGCCAAGGAGGCAACATTTACACACTCAAAGCTTTCTAATCCAAAGCTTGAATAAACCCTCTTTACAAGAGAAATTCTAAGCAATCTTGAAATCCCTCTAATAGGTATTTGTTTGCACTATAAAGCTCTCACCCTAAACCTAAACACTTGAGCAAATATAACAATGTTTAGCTAACTAGTGTTGTCTATACAAGAAAATGAACAATTAAACTCTAAGACAAATTCTTCATCATTATGTTGTTGACAATTGAAGCATAGTCTTCTCTTGATGCTTGGAGGTCCCTTTTATACTCCTAATTGAGTTTGTAGACGTTGAAGATCGTTGGGGTTGTTTTGGAGCCGTTGGAGACTTTATTTCCCACCATAAATGCAGTTCTGGTGATGTCCGTTTCGAAACAGGCAAACCCGTATCGGAACGACCTTCTTCAGAACTAGCCATTGAAGTCTGATGCAGCAAGCCGTATCGAAACGCCTATGGCCGTTTCGAAACCCTTCTAGCCGTATCGAAACGGTTACAACCTGTTTCGGTACGAGTGGCAGTTAAGCTGCAGTTTAAATTATCGTTGGGAAAATAGCCGTTGGGGAGGTTTTGACCGTTGGTCGTATCGAAACACCAAATGGGTGTTTTGAAACACAAACCCTCTGTACTGAAACGGGCAAGCCCTATTTCGGTACGGGTTTTGGCAGTTCCAAACTGTTTCGATACAGGTCCCCTGTTTTGAAACATGTACCTTGAAAACCTGGTTTGGCTGCTTAAAAACGTTTTAAACCTTGCCAAAGACATTTAAAACATCCACAAACTTATTTTCAAGTTGTTTGGACTTAAAGGCATTTTTAAAATCTTTTCAATTTAGTCCAAAACTATTTTTCAATTATTATATCAAAACATTAGTTGTTCAATTACCTTTACAAAGTGATATCTAAAATATCTGAATTCAAATATTAACATTTACAATACCTTTGACATACTAGTTTGTATAAAATTAAATATTTAATAAAATAATTAAATCTAGATAAAAATGGCGTATGATCAAAAAGTGAAAATATAAAAATAGAAATATACTTTTATTATTTCAAAAAAATGTAAGGGGAAATTGCCCACATTATAATTCATAGTATGATGACGATATTTATAATATATATATATAAAATAGCAATTACAGAATCAAAATTTTGGGAAACAAAATTCACTATCTTAGAAAATCAATTTCAAAATAACGATATTAAATGTAGTATTAATTCCGATTATTCAGTAAATGCTCAGATATTTGATCGAATACCAAAATTATTTCCTTTTATTCCACACAAATTCAACGCACTAAATGACAATACTAGAGTCCAACCGTATGTATATACTAGAGTCTTTTTATCTACTCATTACGTTTTTTTTTTACTTATTTTATTTGCTTGTGTGATATGTTCTTTACTTTATTTATTTTATTTTTATGACACATATATTTTACAGTTGAGTCGGAGTAATGTTAATTTGTTAACGAGTCATCATTGTTATATATAAATATATTTATGATTGTGTTGATGAAGTTTATCCTTCATCATCAACAATGAGGTTTGTTTGTATATATCATTGGTCTGAGTTGTTTAATTTACTTTTAAACTTTTTCCTTATTTGATCATTTTTTTTATTTTTAAGTGGCTAATTTGTGTATTGTGACGATTATATGCAAAATGTATTATTTATATGAAAAAAAAATATCAACTTTAAATAAACAAAGTTAACTAATAAACAAGCGTATAATCATATAACAAACTAAAAATAAATTTAAAAATAATTTTATTCGTGAACATAATATAACAAAATATATATCCATTCAAACAAATTTGTTTAACAAATAAATATATTGTTAAATTTACACTTATTTCTTTGAGTTAATAAACGAATAATTCGCGCAACACTCTTATTATTTACTGTCCTAATTATGCCATTGAAATGAATAAAATTTCATAACTGAGTGCGTATGAAAGGAGAAACTATTTATACTTTTATTCCTTAGAAAGTACGTATAGAAAGAAAGTCCTAAACTAAAAGAAAACGCAGTCTGCCATGTTTTGAATCTTAGACCGGAAAAATCATGTTACACGTGTCGGTATGGGACGAAAGAGACAGGGACCACCAGACCATTTTCATCTTTCGAATTACAGTCATCGTCCTTTGTTTCTGATCTAAATTACAAAACTAGACCTGTCGTTTTCCATCCATCCTTGCAAAATTGGTAGAATAGGCCAAGTAAAAAAAAATTGGCTTTTAGGGTTGTTTGAAAAAAAAATGATTTTTAAGGTTGTTTATAAGATTTTTTTGGGAAATAGGGTAAAATTTATAAGACCACGTCATTTTCATATGGCGAGATCTTGTAGATGAACAGTGATATACATACATTTTTATATGATTCAGTTAGATGAATAGTGACCTTGCCATCTCCACATGGCGAGGTCTTGTGGATGAACAGTGACAACGTCATCTCCACACGGCAATGTCATGTAGATTTCCGCCTATTTTCTAAAAAAATTTCAAACAACCCTAAAAGCTAAAAATTTCTTTTTAACTTAGCCTGTTCCACCATTTTTGCCTCCTTCTCTCAGGGTATAATAATACTATAATAGTCAAGGTAAGAACTGCATTAATCTTTAACGTAGAAATAATATATAATTGGCATAAGGATATTCTATCCTATTAAAATTGTTTCTCATTGACCTTTTTTTATAATTTTTTTTAAATTTTAACTCATTATTATTTAAAATTTATTATTTTGATCAAGTAGTTTTAAAATATATATTTTATAAAATTTAATTGTTTAAAATATTTAAAATAATTAAGGTCAAAATTTAAAAAAAATAACTTTTAAAAAGTCAACAGAGGACAAAACTAATGAGACGAAAAGAGTATCATTTAAAACATATTTACGTATATATGTTATATTATGACCATTATATTTAACGGTTTAATCAACATTCTAGTTAAGAAGATGAGTTATTTAAAAAAAAACATAGGTTAAGGGCCAAATTTATCTTAAAAAAGGATGAGGGCCAAAATGACAAATATTGTAAACGTTAGGGGTTAAAATTATCCTTATGTCTATATAATTTTATACATTATATTAGAAAATATACTATTGCAAAAGGAGGCATTAGCATTGACTGGAAAATATTAAATAAAATAACCAAACAGAACAATAATCATGTCGTGTAATTCACTGCTTTAGAAACGAATTTGTCTCGATATGTGTAATTGCTACAATGGACGAACGACTCCTGAGGTCATGAGAGTGTTTCAAAGCAAAAGACGGTTGCTTAGGAATAACTTTTTTCGCTCAAAAAGTTAAAATTGTTCAATATTTATAGGCTAAATAGTGAGGACAAATATGTCATTTCAAAGCACAATTTAAAACTATTTATAATATAATTAAATTAAATTATAAAATGAGTTATATTTTGAGATTAACAACACACTAACCATAAATTAATGATGATACATTACTAAGAAAAACTAAACATTTATTTATTTTTGAAACTTTAAATAACATAGTATCATTTTATTTAGATGTCATTTTTTAGTTTGTCAATATAATTAAACACATTAGCGGAGTAACCTGCAAAATTAATTTTTTCAATTATTATTTCTTTAGGAATGTGTATTATATATTCATACATATTTTAAATTCTTTGACAAAACGTACTGAACTTTTAAAAATTTTACTGGGGTCACCCAGCTTTTATTTCGGTCCCTCCCGTTATCTTTCGTTACAAATGGGTGACGTGGCCCGTTAGTTTTTATTTTTTTATTAAAATAATATATTCTGGGTCCCACTTTTAATTAAAACTTGTCTGCTTGTGGTTGATCGTTTGAATCTCACGTGCTCACATAGTTTATATAGTAGTAGGAGTTTTGATTGAAATAAAATTTGTGAATTATTTAAATTTTATTTAAAATAAAATTCATATCTTATCAAATATTTATCCTTATGACTTCATAATATTAAAATAAATCTAAATTTAAAAAAGTTATCTTGTAATGGGTAAAAACATTCATAAGCCGACTAAAAGCTCAACCGGTTCATACATTCACTTCACTCATTTCATACAAGTTTGAGTTATTCAATAAATATGAAGTTGTGTCTTGTATATAAACATATCACACACTTTGTATTCCATCAATACGTGATACAAGTTTTTCCTTTTTCCCAAGCACAATTCACAATTAGCCTACTTTGAGCATCAATTTTTCATTAATTACTCACTTGTTTTGAGCGTATGAAATATTATTGTAAATGTCTCATAGAATAAAATATGAAGTCATAATTTTATTATTCGAATTTTTACCTTTACTCATCGAAAATGTCTCAAAGTTTTAACTTTATTATATTTTTTCTAACAATCAATGCTAGCAAAAAAAAAAAAAAACCAAGGCCAAGCTATGATATAAAACATAGTAACAAATATATTATAACAAAATAAATAAATAAAAATCATGGATCAAAGCAGTTAAAAAAGCAATGACGATGTGCAAAGCTATTGCAACATAACAAAGATTAAAGACCCTAAGAAACATTATGTGAATCCAACAACTATACAATAAGCATTTCAATGACCACTTCAATAAAAGAAGCATATGATATCAATTAACTCAAATCAGTTTACACGCTGGATAAATATATTCATCACCTAATTTGTCAACTTCAACGTTACTCTTTTTGTTCGAAAATTGCACCTTCTATAATAAAGTCACGTAAACATTAAAATACATCAGTATAAATATTTTATTTTTTAGAAAATATTTATTTTTATAATGTCAATTACTTTTAAATATAATTCTATAAAATTTTTAGGTTTTTTATAATTTCAATACTTTATAAATATTTTTAATTTTTTAATTATTTACAATTATATAGATATTGCCATTTTTAATTTTTACTAATTCTTTAAAGAAATTTAATAGTTTTTTTAATTTTTTTACTTAATATTTTAAAATTTTCAATTTGTTATGAATATTTATTTATGTGGATGTCTATCATGATTAGAACTTTATCAAATGAGTTTGATTTATTTATTATTAGGAATATTATCTCTATGAATTAGAGTTTAATATATTATGTACTTCTTATGCCTATAAATAGATGATTCATTGAAGGCATTGTATACAATTCTATATTTTGAGAATAATACAAATCTCCCTCTTTCTCTCATCTCTTTGTTCTTCTTGTTCTTATTCTTGTTCTTCTTTATTTTATTTACAACACGTTATCAGCACGAGACTCTAATCAACTGAGGTCTTCATCGTTATAATTCAAAAGAAGTTACCAGGAAGAATTCGATTATAGAATAAACCAAAGATAAGTATTTTTTCTCCTTATTTTTTTTAGTTACCGATTGTCTTTCTCTTTATATTTTAACTTTGTTTTAATTTTTGAAAATTTTGGAAGTATGTTTGATTTTATTTGAACATTGGAAAGAGATAAATTTGTGGCTTCTCACAAACCAAAAGACGAATCGACGGAGACGAAGAGGTTGTGTTTGGTGTAAATTACGTGTGTTTTCTCTTGTTCCTAAAAGGGTTAATTAGCGGAAAAATCGGTAATGCCGCGCTGTTTTTCTTACCTGCCTCCTTGGCTTTTAAAGCAGGGAACGATGGAATCGATTAAGGTTTGTTGAGCGAAAGTATTTGTGGGTTTTTATTTTTGGTACTCAACTGATTATGCTTTTCATACTTAATTATTATTATTTGTGTTTGTATGTTTGTAAATTCATGAAGTTTGATGATGGTGCATGTAAAGCCTGTTCGATTTACTGACTATACTTTGTAATCATGAATAAAAAAGTTATGTACGTAGAACTATGGTAGTCTTTCATATAAATTCATTAAAATACGTACTCTAGGTTTAAGGGTTTTTTTTAGTAACAAAGATCTGTACATTAATGAAACACCTTTGTTGGTTTAGTTTTTTTTAAAGAGAGAATTATGACATAGATCCTCTGATTTCTAATATATTCAATTCAGCCCATACATATAGATCTTATTATTATGGTTTCATATATGTTTATTTTTGACACAATGGTTGAACTTTGTATTAAGATCAATATGTGTTTTTAATATTTTATTTGATGATATTGATATTTTAACCATGTATTGAGTTTTACATGTATTTAAATGACTTGGAAAGAGACACGACATTATGAGAAGATGTTTTGGTCATTTGCTACGTCTCCATTTTCCTCGAGAGGAAAACTAATATCGGTAAATTCTTATTTTATTTTTTATTCTTTAAATTATGATTTTAATGTGCGATAAATCATGGTGAATTTCAATCTATAAAAAGATTGTTATAAAGTCTATATTTGCTCGAAAGCAATTTTTCTTCTTTGTCAAAAAACTCGACCATAGACTTCTCCCAATTTCAAGTTACGAAAATTCTTCTTGATCCAAAAAGTTTTATGGGAGGCATTCCTTGAAGTGAATGCAAAGCATGATGTTTATTCCATGCAATTATCAATGATGGGGCATTCCCTGAAGTGAATGCAAGCATGATGTTTATTCCATGCAATTATCAATGATGGGGCATTCCCTGAAGTGAATGCAAGCATGATGTTTATTCCATACAATTATTGGATCTGTTTCATTCCCTGAAGTGAATGCAAACATGGTAAATCATTATTCAATTAGAGACATAATTTCGATATAATCCAAGTATAATTGGCTGGACATCCCGTTCTGCGAGGCTACTGGTCTCAAAGGAGGTTTTTAAAGGACCTTGTGGAAAGGTTTAACAATGTCGCGTACGAGGATTAAATCTTTGTTCTCTGTGATAAGGATATGCGAAAAAGGTTTTAAAGGCCCACTAGCTCTACTCCATTCCCTGAAGTGAATGTGAGATTATATTATGGAAGGAATAAAAAATCACATTAAAAGTTGTGATCGTGGTCGAGGCTATGAATATACACATGAAAAATATAGTCGTTTTAAGAATACTTCTACCCGCTGGTAGCGAAGTTATAAGGATGACAAGAGTGATAAAGATCATTCTAAAGAAGTGAAATCCTTTTACCAACGTGATGTTATAAACCATTGGTTTCGTACTTGTCAAACGCCAAAGTATTATGGACTTTATTCATAACCATGAATGATAAATAAAATAAAATATAAACAAAATTTGTTTATGGTGAAAATAATTATGGCGTTATTGATCCAACTCAATTGGATATTGTTAATTTTCTCATAACCCTTGAAGGGAATAATTTACCATTTATTTTATTTCCTTTATAACCTCTAACATGAATAATTGGTTTTTCTTATGTTAATTCGTTTTATTTATTATTTATTTATGTTGGTTTGCTTTATGTTTATTTATTTCACATATTATTTATTTACGATTTATGTTAATTTATTATTTGAAGAATGTGATTACTTCCGGAATAAAATATACAATGAATTGTGGCTATTTATGCCTAAAATTGTGGCTATTTATGCCTAGCAGATAATGCAAGTACTCATATTGTACTTAAGCATAAGAAATATTTTTCTCATTTAAATGCAAGGGGAAATATGAGTAGTATTTCTCAAAGTACTAAAATATCAATACTTCGGAAGAGCACCTGGAAGTTTATCTCTGATAGATAATCGACTTGATATGATGTGCTATATTTTATATTTTTCATTCCTCGAAGTGAATGATACAAAGTACATATTTTCATTACCTGAAGTAAATGAAACAAAGCACATTTTGAAAGGTGCACAATTATGCATTTCTCGATTAAAATGCAATGGAATAATGTGAGTACTATATCCGGAAGTACTAATATCACAAAAGGCTCTGGTTGAGCAAATATGTTATTGTCAAATGGAACTTTATTCCATATTCACATTGTGTTATACTCGTCAAAGTCATAAAGAGAGCAATATGAGTTCGCAAACTATCCCTTTGGGAATTATAGATAACATATGTTATCAATTGACATTCGAAATAAGCCAATATGGATATAAGTTTTGGTAGCCAAAAAGTCAGTTGAAAGCTCTAGAAGAGCTATATATTGCTACCAAAAGATAATTTCAATTGAAAGCTCCGAAAGAGATAAATATATTCCTATTTAAAAGAACAATTTTGATGGTCGTACTAGACATGTACGAGTGAGATTGAATTACATGTTATGGTAAACAAGAAGTTTACAAATTCAGAGATATATATACACATATACATGTTATGAATTGCTCCACCACAACGCACAAAATTGGTAAATAAAAAGGGTTGAGAATATATATTGAGTACGAGTCTCCTTTTATGTTTAAATTCTTAAACATTAATTGGAGAATCATTTATGACATGATTTTTCTCAACATCAGGGGGAGATAATAATCAGCTGGATAGAGGAAAATGAAATATCATTATCTAGATCCTCGTATATGAACTAGAAGTTCATAAGATAATTCATGTTATTACATGTCAACTGCCAGACATATTTACTGACCCAATGAGAGTAATTAAGTCTCATATACCAGCTGAAACGCTCTAAGTTTAAATTACATGTTAGAGCGAGAGAATGTAAATCATGCCTGAAGCATGATAGTTGAAATGGTTCCAATGATCAAAATTCTCGTAAATAGAAAGTAATATAAGATGGTCATATATTGGAGGCGGGTGCTCCTGAAGAGACCCAAGACATAACAAATAATAAAACTCTATAAGAGTTTCAGGTACCTGAAATAAAGATTGAAATCTTGAAGAGATCTCGATGAGTTATGTCATTACGAGAATGGAACCAGAAAATTGGAAATTGTCGATAACGATTTTACAAACAATTTTACTTAAAATACTTCTATAGAAGTAAAGAAAGAAATCGAGGATCTTGTATAAAATCTATCCGGAAGTATAGATATTGAATTGGCCAATGTTGAAAGACGCTTTGAACTTCTAAAGTAGAAGTATTTGGACAAGCAGTCCAAACACCTAAAGGTGTAATGCAAGTGAGGCACAAATAAGTAGTCGTAAATACGACTTGAACTATGATTTATGAAAAGTTTTAATTACTTCATGGTGGATGCAATTACTTTGGCAGTTTTGAAAATTTTACATGCGTCTAATTATTTGTGGATCCATATTTATCCTTGAAGGATCTAAAATGCTATAAGCATTTGGAAGTTTCTGAGGAAATTTATTTAGACATGTCTCATGAATATTTTGGCGCAATTGGTATAATCGCCTTAGTGAATACTAATTGAGAAAATACTATAAGAATGATCAGATTTTCTTATGTATTTTATAAAGGAGTTTGGATCAAGATCCATTATGATAATTTTAGAACTCCTAAAGAGCTTCAAATTAGAAACTCATGAAGTACTTTCAATACAAGTACTTGAATCTTGACATCAAGTTTATCTCGACCTGAAGATCGAGCATTTTTATATATTTCTTTTGTCTATGAATAGACATAAGCTGAAAGAATCTTAAAGAAGATTCAATATGAATAGAGCATATCTATTGAGTATCCCAATAGTTGTAAGATTGTTGAATGTGAATAAAGATAATTATATCTTTTCTTGGTCTTGAAGCACTATATATTAGTTGGTCAAGAAATATCTATGAATATACAAAGATCATTACATTTAGATCTTCAAACATTCATTGATGCCTCCTCAAATGTCGTAGAAATAATTGTTATGCACGAGGCAAGCCAAAAAAAATGTGTTTGGCTAAGATTATTGACCCAACATATCCAAAACATATGTGGATTTACTTTTACAAGATATGATAAAAGCTATCTTGTGTGAAGATAAAGCAAGATGTATATCTAAGTTTGAAAGTTGATACATCATGGAACATATTACTCCAAAGTTTCATTCCTCGCGATCTTTAGAAAAATGATATTCAAGATTAAATTATGAAGATTCAAAGATTTTCTGTGATGTTTTCACGAGGGGAGTAAATACGCGTTGCACTCTTTTTCCCTTAACCGAGGTTTTGTCCCAATGGGTTTTCCTGGTAAGGTTTTTAATGAGGCAACAAGTTATGCGTATCAAAGATGTGTGTACTCTTTTTCCTTCACTAAAGAATTTTTTTTCCCACTGGGTTTTTATCTTAGTAATGTTTTAACGAGGCACATTATCTTCATAGACATCCAAGGGGGAGTGTTATGAATATTTATTTATGTGGATGTCTATCATGATTAGTGTAACCCCCTCGTCCCGGCCTGGTCGAATGACCGGTCTGAGTGGGCCACACGGGGAAAACCGAAGCGAAACCCGTTAAGGCTTCCCCTCGGTTAACGACCTAGAAAATTTCTTTTAACTTTAGTCTTATCTAGATGCATATTTAATTCCTATGTGGAGCACAACAGCGGAAGATACAAGCAACGAAACATTTACCGACCAAACAAAAAGTAAACAGTCCATTTTACTTCATTACAGCAGGCCGTTTCAAAACACCTATAGGGTGTTCCGAAACGCCTTGACTTAGTCAACGGGCCAGGGTCAACCATAAGGTGACCGTTCTGAAACAGGGGAGACCCGTATCGGAACGACCTTGACGGTCAATATCTCGTGGTCAACGAGATTTGACCGTTTCGAAACATCAAAGGCCCGTTTCGGAACGGCTTCATCTCGCCAATTTCTCAAAATTCCAGTAGCCAAAATGTTCCGAAACGACCCTCATCCGTTTCGAAAAGGCAGGCCAATTACAAAGGGACCGTTCCGGAACAGGGGGACCCGTTCCGAAACACCCCCTGTCTGCAGACCCGTCTGGGCTGTTTTGAGGCACAAAGGTGTCCCAAAACACCACCAAAACACCATACAACAGCAAAACAATTCGACTTAAGGTTTACCAACTAAACTAGCATGCTTCAATATGATTTAAACATGTCTAACACTAAGGCGACACCCCACAAATATGCTTTCATACAAACATCATTCAAACACATATATAAACTCTTAAGGCATAAGACTAACATTCAAAAGAGCAACCTAGGCATGAGTTAACATTCATCACACAAGCATTTGGCAAGATACATCATGCTTACAAATCAAGTCAGCCATAGACATACATCAAACTTAAATCAACAACACCTATCCCATTGCTTTACTATTACAATATTTAAATTTAAACATCATACTTGAGCTAACCGTAAGCAACACTTGGAGGCCTTTCCTTGCCCTTGCCACCCACAAGCCATTGATCTGCATTGTCGAACAATAGAGAGCGTAAGCATAAAAGCTTAGTGAGGGTAAGCTCATAAATCAAACCTTCGACAATGCAGGGTCCAAGCACGAACCACAACCCGGATAAAATGCATGACCTTACCTCCGATCCACACGAGCCATAAATATAGATGATGCATGAACATATATTCAATATCATGTCATGCTCAACATGTTTAAATCCACAACACATGAAATCACGTATATTATACCATGTTAGCAACACATCCCAAATCACATTAGCTCACAATTAACCACATATTGGCAACATAAGCTACAATCTGTATTGGCACCTAGCTATGACTCGAATACGCGGATAACCGTTGGAACTCACATCCAACAACTCAACCATTACCTGACGGTGGGATTACACTCATCACCGTTCACGCGGAGGGGATTCCACTCATCCTCACGCCTCATTTCATGCGGAGGGGATTCCACTCATCCTCACGCCCCGTCGATGGGATTCCACTCATCACCGACTAATATAAATACAATTTCCGGGCGAACCGTACTCCTCCTTGGTGACTCAACGCCACCAAGGCCACGCGCGACTTTTGACTCATGTGTACACACTAACAATCCTAATGATCGATCATTTGTACCCAAGCATACTAGTGCCAATACTACACATTTCATTAATCATTCATAATACCAATTCATAACACTTCCGTGCTTAGCACGTACTCACCATGGCTTACCGTCATGCACAAACCACATTTCCATGTCTAGCATATACTCACCATGATCCTCGGATCATACAATCACTTCCACATCTCATTTCACATGACAACACCACATGTACATCATTATCAAACATATCACATAATATTTTGCACATGTGTATAACCATATCACATCTATCATCATCAAGCATATAATAATGCATCAAACATGCCTCATCATACATGTATACAACATATACATAATCAACACTATCACAATTTAATACGAGGCATATACAACCATTAAAAAGTGCAACCAAAGTCTCTAATCAAAGCTTGGGATTAGGCTACCACTCTAATCCCAACTCTAGGTGGGTTTACCAAGCCCATCCTAGGTTCACATGCTTGAACCAAATACTCAAAACCATTTTGAAAATATTTAACCACTCACCTAAGCTTCCAAGCTCCAAGTCAAGCAAGCAACCTCCCTCAAATTTCCGGATTTCTTCCCGAAGCTTCCCCAACACAAATTTCCGCTTCTTAACAACCTCAAACACATTTCAAACAATTCCAAATCAGCCCAACATCAAAATACCAACCCGGAATACAATCTAAATGCAATTCACCATGTTGCAAACCATGAACGAATCCCATTTTTATCAAATTCGGGCAGCCCCTAAACCATGTCCAAAAACCATGTTTCCAACATCCATAGCACCCACAAACAATCCCAAATCAACCCCTAACCATAGTACTACTATTGGGCTATCAATTTCCACCTAAAACAACCCCCAAAAACCACCCAAAACCCTTCAAAAAACCCATTTTTACCCAATTTCGGGAATTCATTTAAAATACTCTAAAAATCACATATGTTGGACTATTTGATTCACAAACAACATATCTAACATTAATAAATCAAAACTTTAAGTTAAACACAATAAAGCTACAATTTTTATTCAAATCTTCCAAAAACACAATTTCTAAAACATGGATGAAAATGAAATCTACTTGTACTTTTGAAGAGAGGAGGATGAGGAAAAGATGGGGATGTATTTACCTTTCAATTTCGAGCCAAAATGAAGGAGAAAAGAAGGTTGGATGGAACTTGGAGAAACTTCCCCTCTTTGTCGTGAAAATGGAGAAGGAAGAAGGAAGAAGAGAAATTTTTGGTGTTTTAAATTAAAAAGGGGTTTTTAATTTCCAAGGGCTTGAAATTACAATAGTGCCATTAATGAGATGGCAACTCTTCTTTACTTTAAAATCCATAAACTTTAGTTTCATTTCAAATTAGCCCAACACAAAATGTTTATTTGAAAATAAAGAAGGACACAGGGTCCAAATAATATTTGATATTATTTAAATCAAAAACCGAGACCCAATAATATTATTTAAATATTATTTTCTTCCGGCCCCTAAACCCGGGTGTTACAACTCTCCCCCACTTAAGGAAATTTCGTCCCTGAAATTTATCGGACAGAAGTTTCCACAAAATCCGCTCTTACCCACTTCCCTTCTCACCACAACATACTAACCAACCGATAGACTTATCACGCAACAATAGATATCTGATGTTAAGATCTCAACGGTTCTTTCAAGGCATGTCAATTCTAAACTCAACTCAATCTCTTCTATAGACATAGCACAGAACAGATCTGACTCACAGTCCCGAATCATAGATACACAAATCATATCACCAACCCCTTTCTAACTCTGGTGGTAACTGCAAGAGATAACAATAGAACTAGCCCGATTCACAAACTCGTACAATACTGCTTGAACACTTGACTCATAACCTTCTCTAACTAACCATCTGCCTTCAACAGATAACCAGACACTATGCAAATGTCTTCAAAATAATCTAGCAGAAATTTCGGATCTCTATTACCCACTTCTATTAAGAGCCTTCCACGGATGTAACAACTAGAAGAAAACTGATACTCGGTCTTGACACGCTGGCAATTTACACACTCACTCTTATACTGAACCACGTTATTCATCAACTCAATCCAGAAGTACTCATCTTCAACCCACAATACGTCTTTATACCACTAAGATGCAATACAAACGAACTACCGTGTGCTTCGGCCAAAACAATACGTCTCAAAACACTATGTCAATCGGTACAACTATTCTGTCTCTGAAATGCAAAACTCTATCATCTCTGAAATTGTATTCTGAAGGTCTTCTTTCTACTATGCCTCGCACGTGAGGTGCCAAGAATCTGTCTTGCAACTGTTTCTCTTCAAGCATTCTGACTCAGAGTAGGTTTAACATGAAACTCGGCCGCAAAACTACTAATCTAACAACAATTACAACTCGGATCATCGGTCACTACGGAGGCTATCTTCGGATGGTACTCAATCTTGGGATCACAGTCTTCAAGCAATTCTAACAACTCATGTTGTTCAAGTTCCAACCCTTCCTAGGTTGTCTAACAATTCAAGTTCTGATAATATGTACGTACACACTGTGCATTTCTTACTTTACAAGCTTTGTCTCTAAGTCTTCGAAGCAAATACAACTGTAAGTAACTCTATGTCTCATATCGAATAACTCTTCTCACGGTCTTCCAACTATCTTGCTGAACAAGCCACAATCTTCTGTCTTGCATAAGTACACAACCTAACTCTACATGTAATGCATCACTGTGGTTCACAACTCTTTCTCTAACATAAGTTGATTCAAGGTCGAAGCTCTCTTCAAAGTCTCCTTCAGTTTCTCGAGGGCTCATTATCTCGCATCTAACCACACAACTGAACATCCTTCTGTAGCAATCTATCAATGGAGCAACTATCTTCAAAGACTATTTACAATTCCCCGAAAGTAACAATGCTAGACCTAGGAACTATAGATATCTGTCACAGTCTTCAATTTCTTCCAACTCATATCTTCTTTTGTCTACTTGGGATTTACTCTAACACACTCGGCTGATCTACATGTCCTAGGAGGATATCTTCATTAACTCGGAGTTCACATTGGCTCAACTTGGCATACAACTGATCCTCTAATAGAATCTACAATACTAACTCTAAAGCTTGTCATGGTCTTCTTCGGTACTTGAATATACTCATGTATCATCTATGAGGACTACTACAACTGATCAGGAAGCTTAGGAAAATATTCTGTTCAACATCTCTATAAAAGTAACCAACACACTAGTCCAACAAAACAACATAACTCGGAACTCAAAACGGTCACATCTTGCCTCAAAAGTTGTCTTCGGTACTTCAAATTTTCTCACTTTCAACTAGTAGTAAACTGATCTCAAATTAATCTTCGAAAGACTGAAGCACACACTACTGACCAACTAATCCCTGACACTCAGAAACGGATGTTAATCATTCACTGTCACTTGTTTCAACTATCTGAAATCTAAACACATCCTCGTACTGTCACTTTTTCTTCTTTACAAATTACACTATAGGACTCTGAGATGATGCACTAGGCCTAATGAGTCTAAGGTCTAACAAATCTCGAAGTTGATTCTTCAACATTCTCAATTCTTCCGGAAATCATAAGATATGGAGCAATCAAAACAGGGGTAAACTCGAAGACGGTCTCAATATCAAACTCTTCCTCTCTAGACAAGAGATAAGCCGACAATTCTTCCAAACACTTCTAGGAAAAGAAAACACAAACTATCCTAACATTATGCGGTCTAGTCTTCATTCAAAATCAAATTCACCACAATTACTAAGCAAGCCTGTCAACTAAACTCAATCAATCTTTGACCTCTAAATCTGGATCAACATTCAACAAGAAGTTCACCTTCTCACCTACCACTACAGTCACACATAAATCCTGTAACTTCAAGTCAACTCTTTCTTTGTCTCAACGTATGCACTAACTATTTGCTCTTCAAGCCGAGCCTTGGAAAAAGGCACACCAGAACTGTAGGAAGACAATCACTTCACATCTACTGGAAACTAGTAACTCTGAACCACCAACAAACATCTTCTGTACATCTTTCTGATCACTCCTATCTCCCAAAAGGTCTAGTCACATGCGTCCCTACGTCTAAAATCTCAACAGAGATACGTCAAAATCTTTGCACGCTCACACAAACGGACGATTCTGCAAAAATTGTAACTTCACAAGTACACAACTGATAGTCTTCGGTCCTCTTGTTTTCAGACTGATTCTTCAACAAAATCTGACTCTTCTAAATCGTTCTTAGAGCATTGCGAAACCTCGAAACTCAATTCTGATTACACACAAACTGTCATGCTGGAACCAGTTCTATAACATCAGTCCCGACTACTCAAACATCCCGTTACCAAACAATCTGAAGTTAAAGCTCAAGACTTCTCTCTCGGCTCAACTACATCGGAAGCGACTTCATCTCTCCCTCTTGCTAGAAGACAACTCAGACGTACACTGGCTCCATCACACAAATCGATTTCCACTCACGGATACTGATCGGCTGTCTTGTATCAAAACCATAGGCTGAACTCCAACGATCACCAACTAACATTTCTGAAATTCAGATTACTCACACAAGACCCCTACCTAGATCTCGCCAAAAGAACTAAGGTACTCTTACCTACCTCTGACACCTCATCGAGCACATTCAAACTTGCATGCTTGTTAACAACATACGGAAGTACGAACTCAGAACCAATCAGAAGAGACAAACTCAAAACTGTACCAAGGGCTTATCTACTATCACATAGATACCACTCTGACTCCCACTCATAGGTCTTCGCTTCTTTTCACCAACTAATACCAGAATCGGTCAAATCGTCCCTTCACCAACAAGAATCAACTCACATGCACGCGGACTCGAGCAAACAAATTGCACCTCAACTCCGGTACAACCATACTCCCCTAACTATAGCAAAGAACTTCCTCCACATCATCCACATTTTCAAAACCACAACTTCCACTTACCGATTCACGGCCCACACACTGGCCCTAAGCTTACTAAAAGCAATAAATCAATCAACAATTTAACATACAAGTTGGGTGAGCAAAGGAAAGGTCCAAGTGGCTCAAGTATGATTTCCCTCACTTAAAATCCTTTTTCCGATGTAATAGAAGCAATGGGACTCTACTAAACATGGTTCAACCAAATCAGCACACATACATGCTCAACCAAGCATATAACAAGGCATACTTGCTGAACAAGCAAACAAATGCGTACGACCAAATAACATGCATTCTCAATCAAACAATCACACATCACAGCATACACGGGTAACGAGCAACATGCTTTTAAACAAACAGTCAACATACTTGTCATACAAGCAATCATACTTACAAAGCAAGCAAACACCGTGCATATCAATTCAAAACTTAAACTTACCTCACTTACCTGCCCAAGGTCTCGGTAACCTTAGGCTCTGATACCAACAAATGTAACCCCCTCGTCCCGGCCTGGTCGAATGACCGGTCCGAGTGGGCCACACGGGGAAAACCGAAGCGAAACCCGTTAAGGCTTCCCCTCGGTTAACGACCCAGAAAATTTCTTTTAACTTTAGTCTTATCTAGATGCATATTTAATTCCTATGTGGAGCACAACAGCGGAAGATACAAGCAACGAAACATTTACTGACCAAACAAAAAGTAAACAGTCCATTTTACTTCATTACAGCAGGCCGTTTCGAAACACCTATAGGGTGTTCCGAAACGCCTTGACTTAGTCAACGGGCCAGGGTCAACCATAAGGTGACCGTTCTGAAACAGGGGAGACCCGTATCGGAACGACCTTGACGGTCAATATCTCGTGGTCAACGAGATTTGACCGTTTCGAAACATCAAAGGCCCATTTCGGAACGGCTTCATCTCGCCAATTTCTCAAAATTCCAGTAGCCAAAATGTTCCGAAACGACCCTCATCCGTTTCGAAACGGCAGGCCAATTACAAAGGGACCGTTCCGGAACAGGGGGACCCGTTCCGAAACACCCCCTGTCTGCAGACCCGTCTGGGCTGTTTTGAGGCACAAAGGTGTCCCAAAACACCACCAAAACACCATACAACAGCAAAACAATTCGACTTAAGGTTTACCAACTAAACTAGCATGCTTCAACATGATTTAAACATGTCTAACACTAAGGCGACACCCCACAAATATGCTTTCATACAAACATCATTCAAACACATATATAAACTCTTAAGGCATAAGACTAACATTCAAAAGAGCAACCTAGGCATGAGTTAACATTCATCACACAAGCATTTGGCAAGATACATCATGCTTACAAATCAAGTCAGCCATAGACATACATCAAACTTAAATCAACAACACCTATCCCATTGCTTTACTATTACAATCTTTAAATTTAAACATCATACTTGAGCTAACCGTAAGCAACACTTGGAGGCCTTTCCTTGCCCTTGCCACCCACAAGCCATTGATCTGCATTGTCGAACAATAGAGAGCGTAAGCATAAAAGCTTAGTGAGGGTAAGCTCATAAATCAAACCTTCGACAATGCAGGGTCCAAGCACGAACCACAACCCGGATAAAATGCATGATCTTACCTCTGATCTACACGAGCCATAAATATAGATGATGCATGAACATATATTCAATATCATGTCATGCTCAACATGTTTAAATCCACAACACATGAAATCACGTATATTATACCATGTTAGCAACACATCCCAAATCACATTAGCTCACAATTAACCACATATTGGCAACATAAGCTACAATCTGTATTGGCACCTAGCTATGACTCGAATACGCGGATAACCGTTGGAACTCACATCCAACAACTCAACCATTACCTGACGGTGGGATTACACTCATCACCGTTCACGCGGAGGGGATTCCACTCACCCTCACGCCTCATTTCACGCGGAGGGGATTCCACTCATCCTCACGCCCCGTCGATGGGATTCCACTCATCACTGACCAATATAAATACAATTTCCGGGCGAACCGTACTCCTCCTTGGTGACTCAACGCCACCAAGGCCACGCGCGACTTTTGACTCATGTGTACACACTAACAATCCTAATGATCGATCATTTGTACCCAAGCATACTAGTGCCAATACTACACATTTCATTAATCATTCATAATACCAATTCATAACACTTCCGTGCTTAGCACGTACTCACCATGGCTTACCGTCATGCACAAACCACATTTCCATGTCTAGCATATACTCACCATGATCCTCGGATCATACAATCACTTCCAAATCTCATTTCACATGACAACACCACATGTACATCATTATCAAACATATCACATAATATTTTGCACATGTGTATAACCATATCACATCTATCATCATCAAGCATATAACAATGCATCAAACATGCCTCATCATACATGTATACAACATATACATAATCAAACATGCCCCATCCTAGGTTCACATGCTTGAACCAAATACTCAAAACCATTTTGAAAATATTTAACCACTCACCTAAGCTTCCAAGCTCCAAGTCAAGCAAGCAACCTCCCTCAAATTTCCAGATTCTTCCCGAAGCTTCCCCAACACAAATTTCCGCTTCTTAACAACCTCAAACACATTTCAAACAATTCCAAATCAGCCCAACATCAAAATACCAACCCGGAATACAATCTAAATGCAATTCACCATGTTGCAAACCATGAACAAATCCCATTTTTATCAAATTCGGGCAGCCCCTAAACCATGTCCAAAAACCATGTTTCCAACATCCATAGCACCCACAAACAATCCCAAATCAACCCCTAACCATAGTACTACTATTGGGCTATCAATTTCCACCTAAAACAACCCCCAAAAACCACCCAAAACCCTTCAAAAAACCCATTTTTACCCAATTTCGGGAATTCATTTAAAATACTCTAAAAATCACATATGTTGGACTATTTGATTCACAAACAACATATCTAACATTAATAAATCAAAACTTTAAGTTAAACACAATAAAGCTACAATTTTTATTCAAATCTTCCAAAAACACAATTTCTAAAACATGGATGAAAATGAAATCTACTTGTACTTTTGAAGAGAGGAGGATGAGGACAAGATGGGGATGTATTTACCTTTCAATTTCGAGCCAAAATGAAGGAGAAAAGAAGGTTGGATGGAACTTGGAGAAACTTCCCCTCTTTGTCGTGAAAATTGAGAAGGAAGAAGGAAGAAGAGAAATTTTTGGTGTTTTAAATTAAAAAGGGGTTTTTAATTTCCAAGGGCTTGAAATTACAATAGTGCCATTAATGAGATGACAACTCTTCTTTACTTTAAAATCCATAAACTTTAGTTTCATTTCAAATTAGCCCAACACAAAATGTTTATTTGAAAATAAAGAAGGACACAGGGTCCAAATAATATTTGATATTATTTAAATCAAAAACCGAGACCCAATAATATTATTTAAATATTATTTTCTTCCGGCCCCTAAACCCGGGTGTTACAATTAGAACTTTATCAAATGAGTTTGATTTATTTATTATTAGGAATATTATCTCTATGAATTAGAGTTTAATGTATTATGTACTTCTTATGCCTATAAATAGATGATTCATTGAAGGCATTGTATACAATTCTATATTTTGAGAATAATACAAATCTCCCTCTTTCTCTCATCTCTTTGTTCTTCTTGTTCTTATTCTTGTTCTTCTTTATTTTATTTACAACACAATTGTGTTTTTATTTTATTTTTAGTATATAATTTATTAAATATTTAAAAAATTATATTTAAATTTCTTAATTTTTCAAATATCATATATAAAAAATTAATGGCTATTTCTTTCCCAGATAATGTAGTTGAATTTTTTTGGGATCTATTGCACTCATCTTTTTGTTTTTTGATTATGAAATTATCTACAGTAAAAGTGTTAGAAAATAAGCGTTAATTCAAGAATAAATAATAAGATAAAATAATATTATTTAAACGAAAAGTATAAAATTAAGAACAATACAACAATATATAAATCAAACCGATTTGAAACCAAAAGAAACATGTTGAGGCTTGCACGAACGTAGTTTTCTTAAGACAGATTTTCGGCCACTCCTATGGTGCTCGAGTTCATTGGCCGTCTGTCTTCCAGGATACAACAACATAAGATCGGCCACAATTGTACTACTATGGAGATCATTAACCGACCCTTGCCTTCGCCTATCACAGAAAACCACTAGTAAAATCACATAGTAAAATAATAATAAAAATTTGTGGTTTTTGTTGGTTGTAAACCTAGAAGCTTTACTCCCTATTTATAGGATTGTCATGAGGCTATAAGTGGAAATTTTGACCTAATAGAGCATTTAATATTGAGAATCAATTGATTTTCCTATAAAGCAATTTCCAAAATTATTATCTGAATTAAAGGTAACTTCCAATATTTACCCTTTTAATTCCAAGATAAAATTTGGCAAATTTATGCTTTTATTTGAGGAAAATTCATTTCAAATTTGGGTCAAAATATATGCAAGCCCACGAAGGACTAGACCGATTCAGACATTTACGTTACCCACGTCGTGCACGTCTACACATTTACAAACCAACAATTGGTTCCACATTTTCCTCAACAATATTTGAATCAATTTCTTATTCAAAGCTCCAAAATTATCAAATTTTTCCAACAATCCCCCACATGAATGAAATTGATTTAATCAAAAACATTTTGACTCGATGTGGTGATAGATTCTACGATCGATAGCTGCATAGGATATGTAGGTGTCCACCCTTGAACCTTCCCTTGTGAAAGTATATTTCCTTTACTAGCTGACCAGTAGATGTAATGTCCTTGAACTGTTTTGTCGTTTGTGTAAACGATGATATACTTCACACAACTACCTCTCTGAAAAGAGTATTAGTTCTCATGGGTATGTCCATATGGCCGTGGACATCGCCTGGTTCTGCAAGAGTTTGAAAGAACTATGCCCAATAGTTTCATTGAAGCGACCCCACTTCACTCTCACGTAGGTGACTTATGTTGCTTGACTCACAAAAGCACACAATGGTCATTAAAAACATTGCTTAGCCTAAACCACTTTGATCACTGTTTACATCATAAGAATTGACTTGGGGATAAGAGCCCCTACAGTGACCGCACAAGTTTGTGCAATTAGGTTGTTCTTTTGAACCTAGATATTGGGATCTCCAGTCAACTAGGTAGGGTTTTCCTTCACATAGCACCTTAAATTTACATGGGCTTTAGTCTCATTCCTTTCATTTTTTTGAACTTGATATCGACTTAACCCTTTGGTTAGTGGATCTGCAACGTTATCCTTTGATTTCAAAAAATCAATAGAGATAACTTTATTTGAGACCAGTTGTCTAATGGTATTATGTCGATGACGCATATGTCTCGACTTACCCATTATACACAAAGCTCTGTTCTCTACCAATTATGGGCATTGGCTTTGGTCGTTCGGAAATATCCTTCAAGAAATTTCTGAAGCCATTCGACTTCTTTTCTAGACTTGTCTAGAACTACAACTCAAATTCTATTATGGATTTGATTATAACGATTTTCTTAAGGATTTTTATGACACGATTCCTCCTCCCAAAGTGAAGACATGTCCACTTGTGCCTTTGATATCTTGAATATCAGATATCCAATCGCATGGGAGTATCCTTCTAAATAGTAGGATCTCTGGAATAATGCAATTCATAATCTCGAGTATATCTAAGATATCTCAACCCTCACAATTGCTTTCCAGTGATTTTCACTTGAATTGCTTGTGAATCTACTTGAAATACTCACAGTAGAAACAATATCTGGTCTATTGAATCTACTTGGTCAACACTTTGGTCTTTGTTCTTGGACAAAAGTTGGCATGTATTTATTAGAGTTCTGGCTATGCTGGAAACATCCTTTCCAAACTTCTCTTGCCCGTGTAGTGTGACTACGTCAATATGAGACCTTCAAGTGACCGTTTGATTTGGATGCCCAAAATCAAATATGTTAATCTCATATTTTTCATGTCAATCTTGAATTTGACAAGTCTTTGGTACGTTTACCATTTTATTGTTGCTTCCAACAATGAATATATTATTAACATACAAACATAGAATAATATATTCAATGTTAGTAGTTTTGACATATACACATTTGTCACACTCATTTATCTTGAAGTTGTTTATCATCATGACATTATCGAATTTGTCATGTCTTTACTTTGGTGCTTGTTTAAGTCTATACAAGGACTTCACCAATCTATATACTTTTCTCTCTTGACTTGAAACTACATAACCCTCAGGTTGTTCCATGTATATTTCTTCATCAAGATGTCCATTTAGAAAAGCTCTTTTAACATCTATTCGATGTACGTCTAGATTCCGCAAAGCGACAATTGTAAGTATATGGAGGTTATCCTTGATACATGAGAGTATGTATCGAAATAGTCAAGGCATTTGGTAACCTTTTATTACCAATATGGTCTTATACTTATCAATTGTTCCATCCGCTTTCATTTTTCATTTGAAAATCCATTCAAAACTTAGTGGTTTAATTCACGGAGGAAGATCCACTAATTCCCCACGTATGGTTTTGCATGATGGAATCAATTTCACTCTTAATGGCATCCTTCTATAAGATGCCTTCAGATGAATGTATAACATCATTATACAGTTGAGATTCAACCTCTAGCATAAAGTTTAGAAAAATGATCCAAAGAATTTTTCTACCCTTGCTCGTTTACTTCTTTGTGGTTCTATTTCAAGCTCAAACCCTTGTTGATAATTTGAGTCATCTTTATTGATAATCTTCGAAGTTCGTTTCATTGAACTTTGACCAACTTCCCTAGCTTTACAAGGGAATACATTTTCAAAGAAAAGACATCATTTGCTTCCATTATCGTATGCTTGTGAATTTCAGGGTTCTTCGATTCATACATAAGAAATCGATATACATTGCTATGTTCTATATAGCCAATGAAAATACAATCTACCATTTGTAGGGATCTATTCTCAGTTGCTTTAGTAATGAGGTCATTACCTTTGCAAGACACCCCCATTTTCAAGTAGTTGTAAGAAGGTTTAATTACGTTCCATAACTTATATGGTGTCTAGTCTCTTTAATTATGGGGAATCTTGTTTAAAAGGTAATTAACTTATAGAACAGTTTCCTCCACATGTTAGGCACATTATAGTACCAGCGTTACTCATATAGAGCTTTTCCCCATCTTAAGCCTTTAATTAAGTTTGGGATTCATCATCATGCTCATAGAGAACAATTTTCACTAAAGCTTCATCTTTATTTTTGTGCTATCATCAATAAAGGTAATAAACATATTCCTTCAACCAATATGTTGACATATCAATTGTTATGATAATAACATTGCCCTCGTTTGGAAGTCTATAGTCTGAATACTTGTTCCCATCCTATGGCAATTGAAGCATTTTTCCCATGAAAGTTTGCTTCTTGAACACACCGTCTAATTTACGATTTGAAGTCGTTTTTGACTTCCACTACATTTATCATGATAATATTTGTCTTAGCAATATTTACCTTAGTAACATTTGAAGGTGGTAACAATATTTACCTTATCCTCTGTAATAATAGGATGATCATCCTTCATATATTTAACCAGGTTTATCACGGTCAATTATGCAACATCTTTTGTTGCCATGTATGAAATTCTTTCCAATAAATTTCACTGATTTTTCTATTGTGTCACGTAGACACAATCCAAAATCAAGCATTATGAATCTGTTAAACGTTAGAAATTTAGTCAAAGATTAAAACCAGAAACATAATTTCTAACTTTTGTTAGACGACGATGATTTAGTAAACTAAACCCCAAACAAAAGTTCACACGGTATTAATAGAAAAAACAATAATAAACAATGCACCAGATAAGTAACTTATGAAAGAGAGGTGGTTCACTAGGCACACTTAAATACCGAGTCTCTCAAAGAACCAATCATAGACATGCATTTTTTAAATTTTCTTTCAATCACCGTTTATGGATTCTATTTCTCTTTCCAAAATAAATTCACCAATTTATTTCAATGTTGAATCATTCTAGATTCTCACGAAATTAAATCCAACGATTTATTTCCCTTAACAAGTTAGAATCAATACATGATTCTAGTACATAAATAAATTTAATGATTTATTTCTTTTTACACAAATTGAATCATATTTGATTCTTACGGAAATAAATTCAATGATTTATTTTTCTTAACAAGTTAGAATCAACGCATGATTCTAGTACAAAAATAAATTTAATGATTTATTTCTTTTTACACAAATTTAACCATATTTGATTCTTATAGAAATAAATTCAATGATTTATTTTTCTTAACAAGTTAGAATCAACGCATGATTCTAGCATAGAAATAAATTTAATTATTTATTTCCTTTTACAAAAAATGAATCAAACTTGATTCTTACGGAAATAAATTCAATGATTTATTTTCCTTGCACCGTTAGAATCATACAAGTTTCTCTTGAAAATAAATTCAATGATTTGTTTTCTTTTCTAAAATTAGAATCAACACAAGATTCTAATTTAGTAGTTTATTTCCATTATATCTTCTGTTAAACAACATAGATATCAATCCAACTTAGTTCTGTTTAACCAACAGAAATCAAAAGTAATTAATCCTTTGATTTTAATTCCATTTCTTTTTTGGAAGATTAAGTAAACTCGTTAAAATGACATATAAAAGTCATATTTATTATGTATTTAAAGTTTTTATTTCCATTCCAAGAAAGGTTGGCATATAAAGTTATAAAATTACTATATTTTCATATTAAATGTCATATTTATTATTTAATATTAATGTCAAAAATATTTAAGGAATATTTCATTATTACCTTAACAATGTCATAAAAAAGTTTAATAATGACATAAACCATACCATATTAAAAGTCAAAATTTAATATGGAGTATTATCTTAATAATAACATAATTTATGGTTTTAAAAGTGTCATATTTACAAGAAATCTTATTAAGGAATATTTAAATTACCTTACTAATCGAATATCCAAATGTTCTATCTCAAGAAAACCGCTTGCATCGCCTTGAATTCGTGGTGTTGGTGATCTCAACGTTTCTTGTCTTTGGGCATCCAATGCCATGAAAACCGTTGAGATGTCTTTGAGCATTTGCGGGCACCAAAAGCTTTGAAGACAAGAAAAAATGGTCAAATGTCAAATATGAAATAATTGGCCACTTTAGTTTAAAGCCATATAAAGGTTATGAAAAAAGCACGCATGTAAATCGCAAATAACAACATTAGACTTTCCTTTTTCTATGCGTGAAAATTTCCTCATCGTGTGAATCATTGCTTTAGATACAATAATCTGTTCATCTTGGATTAAAACTAAGAACCTGTCTTAAGATTGTTAGAAAATAAGCGTTAATCCAAGAATAAATAATAAGATAAAATAATATTATTTAAACGAACAGTACAAAATTAAGAACAATACAACAATATATAAATCAAACCAAGTTGGAACCAAAAGAAACGTGTTGAGGCCTGCACGAACGCATTTTCCTTAAGACATATTTTTGGCCACTCCTATGGTGCTTGAGTTCATTGATCGCCTGTCTCCCAAGATACAACAACATAAGATAAGCCACAATTGCACTACTATGGAGATCACGAACCGACCCTTGCCTTCGCCTATCACCGAAAACCTCTTGTAAAATCCACAGAGTAAAAAAATAAACATTTTATGTGGTTTTTGTTGGTTATAAACCTAGAAGCTTTATTCCCTATTTATAGGATTGTCATGAGGGTATAAGTAGAAATTTTTACCTAATGGAGCATTTAATATTGAGAATCAATTGATTTTTCTATAAAGCAATTTCCAAAGTTATTTTCTGAATTAAAGGTAACTTCCAATATTTACCCTTTTAATTCTAAGATAAAGTTTGACAAATTTATGCTTTTATTTGAGGAAAATTTATTTCAAATTTGGGTCAAAATATTTGCAAGCCCACGAAGAATCAGACCGGTTCAGACATTTGCGTTACCCACGTCATGCACGTCTGCACATTTACGAACCAACAATTGGTTCCACATTTTCCTCAACAACGTTTGAATCAATTTCTTATTCAAAGCTCCAAAATTATCAAAATTTTCCAACAAAAGGTAAAGTTGGTTTCTATTCATACCAACTTCATTGTTTTTGATATTTTATTAAAATTTTTTGTGAGTAGTGAGGTCATTTTGTGCTTGTACTGACTCAATATATTTGGTGAACAATGAAAGGTGAACTTAGCTGAATATTAGAGTGGTGAACAATGAAGTCGGTATCTATTCATATCTTCTTCAACATATTTTAATAAAAAAACTACACAATAAAGTTAATATGCAATTAAACTGACTTTATTTTTTACTGTAGCAAATACCATAGATTGAAAAATAAAACACCAATGCAATGTTTAAAGAATTATTTTTCCCACAACAATATCTAAAGAATTTTATCAAAATTAATTAAGCTCTTAAACTTCTCAAAAATTAAATGTTACCCCTTTGTCATGTCATTAATAATATGTGTACAATCATCTCATCATTACTAACAGTCACATCAATACAATAAAAACTAACGAATTAAATTAAAACAATTAATGAATTTAGGAGCCAAATTATTGAACATGTTTTCTTCGAAGAAAAAAATATTTATTCAATACAAATTTAGAGACAAAAATACCATTTAAATATTTATTTTGTATAATTAATGATGATGAAAGAAGGAAACAATTATTTAATGACAACTAATTTATTTTGGGTAATCTACACTGGAGGTCCCTTTTATTTGGGCTGTTATGTTTTGGTCACTCAATTTGGAAAAAAAATAAAATGACCACTTATGTTTTCGATCGTTACTGTTTTGGTCACCCGACCGTTAACTTCCATTAATAAAAATATTAATTTTAGTTTTAACCCCTAAACTTTTGAAAGTTTATTATTTCTACCTTTATCATACAAAAACCTTGTCGTTCCCTCTTTCCTTCTATTCTAAAGGATTCCTTCAAGCACTACTCAAAATCCACAAAAAAATGACTTTCACTTCGAATCTTGCTCATGTCGATCTCCACCGTTTACTGTCGACTTCGATCGAGTGAACTATCGGATGACTCATTTTCTACTTCTCTTCTCCTTTTCTCGGCCTGACATCATCGGGAATAGACCTAAATTCCTCGAAACGAGATCGAAAGCTCTCGCGTTTTAGGGATTCAATTTGACGTTGTTTACCGTTGGATCTTCACAAAATTAAAATAAATCTCTCCTTTCGTCGAATAAGGGTCGTCCGCCGTTGAGACCCTTCTGGTGGTGCTTTGTTCGTCAAGAAATCACCACGTCCAAGAATAGGTGAGCACTTTTTCTTTCTTCTCTTCATTTTTCCTTTTGGTATAATTCTTTATTGTTTCTTTTGGTTTTGGTACTAGTTGTTTGTTGGGTTTATAATTTATTGAAGGAGAGGTTGCATGGGTAACAAGAAGGTGGTTCCGATTAGTGGAGGTGCAGATGAAGGAGGTTCGAGTGAGAGGTTCTGGTTTCGGTTAAGAGTAATGGTGGTGGTGAGGTTGGAGGGTGAAAGAGTGAAAGAGATGAGTTAACTGCTTGATTTAGGGGCAACTTTGATGTAGGTGTGGGCAAGATAGGTGGTGAAAGGTTGTGTTGGCCGAGTGGTAGTGTTGTCTATGGGGATAAAGATGGTGATGAGTAATGTTTTTTCGTTTGAGAGGGTGAAAAAAATAAACTTTTAAAAGTTTAAGGGTCAAAATTAAAATTAACATTTACATAGGTTAACGGTCGGATGACCAAAACAATAACGATCGAAAATATAAGGAGTCATTTTAATCTTTTTTTCAAATTGAGTGACCAAAACAAAACAAATCTCAAACAAAAGGGACCTCCAGAGTGGATTACCCTTATATTTTATAGAATAATAATAATAATAATAATAATAATAATAATAATAATAATAATAATAATAATAATAATAATAATAATAATAATAATAATAATAATAATAATAATTATAATAATTATTATTATTATTATTATTATTATTATTATTATTATTATTATTATTCCGGAGTCCGCTTGCTGTAAACAAGTAAAGCGAGAAAGCAGAGAAAAGCACTAATGGGTGACATCTGAATGTACAGTCACAGGCAATAACCCTTCTTTCTCTCTTCTCTTTTTTTTCCTATGGAAAATCTTGTATTTGCCCCTCCTTGGATGTCCATCTTTTGCTTACAATCCTCTCTCTTCCTTTTACCCTAAAAGGGGCATTGGATTTACTTCTTAAGACAACCCTCTTCTCTTCTTCATCAGTGTTTTCCCTCAACCCTCAAGAGCGGGAGAGAGTGCTTCAGCTTCACTCTTAAATCACCATATTTATTATATACCCTTTAAAGGCCGTTTCTTTCTTCATTAATTCTTTCCCATTTCTGAAAGAGAGTTTTGTTTTGTTTTTAGTTTTTAAGAGTCTGCAATGGCACCAAGTTTTGATTGTGCAGTTTCGAGTCTTCTATGCGCAGAAGAGAACGACAGCGTTTTTGATGAGGACGATTACTTTGGGGCAGCGTGGGATCATAGATATTATCGAAACACAAATCAAAACCGACTCTTTAATGGTGTTGATGAAGATGGGTTGCCATTGCAGAGTGAAGAGTGCGTGGCTTTGATGGTAGAGAAAGAACACCAGCATTTGCCTGGTGCTGATTACTTGACCAGGCTAAAATCTGGAGATTTGGACTTTGATGCTAGAAAAGAATCTGTTCATTGGATTGGGATGGTGGGTAACTCCCACTTAGATTAATGAGAACATATTCAGTTTTATGAGTTTCCTTTCATTATCTCAATATTAGTATTGTTTTGCCATCTTTTTTTTTTCACTATCTTGATTAAATCCTTGGGTCAATTACAAAGTGAACTGGTTTTTTGGTATCTTTTTTCTTTCCCATTCTGAAATATGTTTGGTGGGTCAGTTTTCTTTTGCTTTTGCGTTTGGGGCCTTTGCTGATTTGTTATTTGTATTTATCTCTTCATACCTTTCTCATAGCCTTCAAAGTTGAAACTATTTCTACTTTTTCCTCTTTATCACTTCTCATAGCCCTTTACTGTTGAATTCAATTATTTGCCTTTGATTAGAGCTTCTTTCATTTTATTGATTCTTATAATTCCTTTGTTTCTTTAACAGGTTCATGCTCATTTCGGTTTTGGACCTCTTTGTGAGTACTTGTCAATCAACTACTTAGACAGATTTCTCTCTGCATATGAATTACCAGTAAGTTCAAAACCAACAAAACATGAGAATCTTGTGTTTTGGACCTAAAAACTCCATTGACTCCTTTGTGTCTAATCTTAAACAATGCAGAAGGGTAAAGCCTGGATGATGCAATTACTCACTGTGGCATGTTTATCCCTTGCTGCCAAAATGGAAGAGACTCAACTTCCATTGATTTTAGATTTACAGGTTAAAATGTCAATCAAAGGCAATAGTTTTGTTTTGGAGTTATAATCTTTTTTTTTTGATCTGATATTTAGTTTTGGTTATTGAAAACAGGTGGGGGAATCTAAATTTGTGTTTGAGGCTAAAACTATACAAAGAATGGAACTTCTGGTGTTGAGCACTTTGAGTTGGAGAATGCAAGCAATCACTCCATTTTCATTCATAGATTATTTCCTTTACAAACTCAATGATGATAAAATCCCACTTAGAAGTTCAATCTTGAGATCAATCCAACTCATTTCAAGCACAATAAAAGGTCCCTTTTCTCAGTTTCCTCACACTTTTGGACTAATAAAAGTGTAGTTGCAGTATATGATGGAAAGGGATCTCTGATTTGGTGGGTGGGAGTTGAATGCAGGGATTGACTTCTTGGAATTCAAGTCATCTGAGATTGCAGCAGCAGTGGCATTATCTGTTGCTGTTGAAACCCACACTCTGGACACTGAGAAAGCCATTTCTATTCTCGGTCACCATGTACAAAAGGTAAACTTTGGCGGTCCAAAATCCCCCAAAGCAATACAAAAATCATTGCTAAACAGTATTGTTCGAAGCAAAACCATTGCTAAACAAAGGGTGCTTTTCAAAAGCATTTTTCAACTGCAACGGCAATGTTAAACTGACCCTAATCAGATTGAATTAAGACACGGGTTTGATTGATTTGTTTATGTTTATGGTTGCAGGAGAGAGTGATGAAGTGTGTCGAATTGCTGCATGAAGTGTCATTGGTTAGAATAGGCAATGGATGTTTGCCCCAGAGTCCTATTGGGGTACTGGATGCAGCATGCTTCAGCTATAAAACCGACGAGAGTGAGGCAACAACAGTTGGGTCATATGCCATAGCCATAGCCATACATACAAGTCCAGGTACCAAAAGGAGAAAGCTAAATAGACCATGTGAAGTGGAGCTTTTAAACTAATGGGAGATAAAAAGAAAATGAGACAAATTCCCCCTATATGTTTTTGTTGGTGTTACATGGTAGCTTTGGGTGTTAAAATGGTACTGGCAGGAGAGGAATCATAAGCTGTTAAATATTTGACACCTTAACAACTTGACAAGTGGGGGAAATGGGCGAAGAAAATGAAAAAAAGAGGAGAGTTTTCGCTGCTTTGTGAGATGCAGTTTATTGTTGTAGGCTGGAGTAATTTGGAGAAAAAAAGATGGTAACATATATTTGAATACATGGTTTGGTTTATGTAGACATGGATTTTTATGGAATGAATACAGATTTCTGATCAATAACCTAAACATAAAATCCCGGATTTGTTAAATTGGTGTTGATAGTTGAAAGTTCAGTTATGTAATCGTGAAAAATAAAATAAAATGTGATATTGTAAATTACGATGAAACTTTCTAAATCGACTCTCAAGTCTTGTAATTTTGTTGGAAATTATTTTATCATGTTTAAATATATAAGTATATATTTTAATTAAATAAATTTATTCAACTATTTTTCTTGCTAGATCGGATTTCAAATCAAATTTAATTAATGAAATAAAACTGAACAAATAGACTAAATAAATAAAAAATTCTCTTGCTAGATCGGATTCACACCCATTCCACCATTTCTATAACCAAAACTTATAGAATCCTTGGTTTTTAATGATTAATAAGTTAATGCTTTTTGGTTATTAACTAGTATGTTTAATGTTTGTGAGTCCATAAATATGATATTAAAGTCCAATCCATTAAATTGACGCTAACTTCAGTTATGGCGGCCTTGAAATGGGACTCAGGCTGGCCCAAACATTTATAGATGGGCAAAATCAACGGCTCCCGACTGGATTGTATAGGATCATTTTTTTTGAGGACATCGAAATCAGGACCGAATCAAGTTTAGGCTGTGTCCATTTATATTATTTAGGTCAGATTTTTCCATTCCCATGTCTTTCTCCCGTTCTCATCTTTAGTTTTTCTTTTTCCATTCCTCCTCCATTCTTAAGAGGTCTTATCATTTCTCATCACCACCGCCTTTATCGATCGTATTTAAGGACGAATGTAAGATTTTATGTTAGTAAGAGAACTTATAACATTTTAAGAGGATGCAAATAGAATTTCAATAAGAATATATAAAAAGTTCTTAAAAAAATTTCTAAATCATATGCAAATTTAAATTTCTAAGGGGACGATCGCTCCTCCAACCCCTCGGCCTATCCCTGGTTGTATCTCTCACTCCACTTTTATAACAACTTTATACGTACTTTGTTAGGGTTTTAAAACATGAAGAACATCAAAATCTTGTTTTTTTTGCTATAAGTTTTAAAAATGTTCAGATTTCTAATGTTTACATGTTTCCTTTGTTTATATATGTCCGTTTACACAGTATAAAACTCTTTAAATTTTACACGTTTTTTAGACCGTTGGATGAGTGAAACGAATGAATGAGATTAACAGTAAATATGTAAAGATTATCACTTAGAAAAAGAGAGAGTAATGAGTTAATTTGAGCCATCTATCCCCCATCTAACGATCCAGAAAATGTGTAAAACTTAAAGAATTTTACATTCTGTAAGTTGATCTTCTCTCTCTCTCTCTCTCTCTCTCTATATATATATATATATATATATATATATATATATATATATATATATATATATATATATATATATATATATATATATATATATATATGAGTTAAGATCAACTTACACTGTGTAAAACTCAACTCGATGATGGTAATTAATGACTCAGTTTATTTTCTTATCTTTTTTTCCCAAGTGAGTCTAATTTTAAACAATTAACACATAAATTATACGTTTGATTTCGTGAGAGTTAATTCCCCATAAATTACAAATATATTTTAAACAATAAAATCTTGATTCTAAGTATTACTTGTGTTATCCATAAATTATATATATCCTTCAAATAATTTTTGTTGGTTATTGAGGATTTGTTAATTATTTTTTTTCACCCTCAAATTTAAGATGCTTTTTTATCCATCCAATGTTATGTTATACCATTTTTCAATGGTTTTACTCAAGCTTTCGATAATGAACGTTTGCACCTTGGAATTATAATTCAATCATTGCATGTGGTATTCATGGATTAAATTTTTTCTATCAGTTCCTTTTGTATTTTAGGGATTATTATCCATATTAATGTCTACAAATTTTCTTTATTTTGTTTAGTGGGTTGGGTTTATACCAAAATTTTCTAATCTAGTTTAGAAAAGATAAAATATTCTTAAAATGATATCAGACCGATTTCAAATTTAATAGATACAATATCGAATTGAGACAACAAAAAATTTTGTTCGCCTGTGCTCATCCCTATAAACATTGATGCAAATGAACAAATTTGATGAGTAAACCCACGAATCATAACAACCAAGCATGCGACCTCTACAAAGTTTTCATCCAACTGGCCGTAGGACTCTTAATTATAGGCCATTTTAGGTTCAAGGTTTAGGGGTAATTTTGATCCTATAATATTTCCAAATTTATAATGTTATCGCTCCTTTTTAATTGCATCAATTTAATTCTTGAAGTCTTTTAAAATTGTTGAGATATTTGATTTTGATATAATATAAAATGAAAAATATTTTTGTATTTAAACTAATTTGTAAAATATTTTAAAATTCCATTAACTTGCAAAATGTGCTTAAAAGGTTTCAAAGAGCTTTGACTTCTTTAAATGCTTTTAAAATAACCTAAAAGTAAAAAATTGACCATGTGTACCGATACACCTGTTAGTGTATCGATACCCAGTCACCCGTACCGATACGATCAAGCCCGTACAGATACGCCCCTTTGTTTTTCCGAAACTCTAAACTCCATTAGCCATTTAGTGTACCGCTACGGCCCCAGTTGTACTGATACACAAGGGGTGTACCGATAAACTTGAATAGTGTACCGATACCCTTTGTAAAAATGCCCAACGACTCTTTCTATTTTGAGCAGGTGTATCGATACACTTGCACACATACACCTATGAGCCAAGAAGTACATTTAATGCTAGAAATAAAGTCCCCAACGACTCTAATCAACCCCAAACGACTAGTAACGACCATAGAGTCATTAGATGATTTAAAAGACCTCTCCAAGCATCCATGAAAGCAGTAGAAAACAACTACCAACATTCAATGATAGAGAAATTGTTTTAGTGCTCAATTTTGTCATATTTCTGTGTAGAACACACATGCGAGCTTAATTGTTATATTTGCTCAAGTGTTAGGTTTTAAGTGTGTGCTTAAATTGCAAATATACTTGCCTTGTGAGGATTTCTTTTGTTTGCTTATTTCTTTTCTCTTCGAGAGAGAGTTTAACAAGACTTTGAGGTATAAGTCTTGTGTTGTAAGGGTTATCTCCTTGAGCCCGGAAAAAAGAAAGAAATTCAATAGTGAATTTGGGAAAATCCTTAGTGAGAGGCTAAGGTAGTGGATGTGATAAAAATCCTCTGCCCCCTTTTGGTGCTCCTACTTATGCCCCAACACTAAACAAAACACAACAAAATTAAATTCCAAGCCCTAACCCTAAATTCTAAATTCTAAACCCTACACCCTATACCCTAAAAAATGCACCATACCTTAAATTCTCTAAACCCTAACCATAACCCTTAAACTAAAACCTTAAACCCTAAACCTAATTTTGAGTGTGGGGGCATAAGTAGGGGCACCGAAAAGGGGTAGATGATTTCCATCCTAGTGGATGCAGACTTTGGTTAGAAAGTCAAACCATTATAAATTGTTGTGTCAATTTTTAAATTCCGATTGCTTCCACCATAATCACTCAAAATCCAATTCACCCCGCTTGGTAACTCGGTTGATCGTTCGAGCCTCCCAACAATTGGTATCAGAGCTTCGTCTCTACACTAGATTAACATCCAAGAGTCGATCCTTAAAGTGCTTAACCTTTCTACATCAATCAGAGTTCATGGCGTAATCCATCGACAAGCCTCATTACTTCAACGGTGTCAACTACTCCTATTGGAAGAATAGGATGATGTTCTTCATCAAAGCCCATGACTATCATCTTTGGGATATAGTTCTTGATGGCCCGTTCGTTCCTCAAAGAAGCAAGGTGGAATGGAATGCGAAAGATCAGAAGAAGATGCAACTTAACGATAAAGCTATGCACATCTTGCTTTGTCCTCTTGGACCCGATGAGTTTGCAAAGTCATATTTTTTCTCGAGTGTAAAGGAAATTTGGGACAAGCTTGATGTCAATCATGAAGGAACAAATGAAGTAAATGAGATCAAGATTGATCTTTTCAACCTTGAGTACGAGAACTTTAAGATAGACCTGGAAGAAGACATCAAAGCTATGTCTGATCAATTCTCCACCATTGTAAATGGACTCAAAGGCTATGGAGAAGTGATTTTGGAGGGCAAGCTTGTGAGGAAGTTGATCTATTCACTTCTCGATTCATGGAATTCCAAGAAGACCTCAATCATTGAAGCAAAGAATTTGAAGGAGCTCATGCTTGACAATCTTATGAGATCTTTGCTCACCCATGAAATGATGATGTTTAAGAGAAAGAAGAAAGAAGAACAAGTCATTGAAGACTTGAATATTGCTATTAAATCCTCCATATGCCAACAAGATGATTCAAGTGAAGAGGATAGTGATGAAGAAGAGAGACCAAGTTCTTCAAGAAGTTCACCCAATTCATGAAGCAAGAAAATGAAAAATCAAGACATGAATTGAGAATGAAGAGGAGTGATCCCATCATATGTTTCGAGTGTAAGAAGCCATGGCACACCAAGTATGATTGCCCTCGATTTAAAAAAAAAGGATCAAGCCATAAGAAGAAGGCATTTGTTGCTACAAGGAGTGATGAAGAGGACTCCACCAATGATGAGGTAGCCAACCTTTGTCTCATGGCCATCGATGAAGATTCAAGGGTAACTTCTAATTCATCTAATTTAAGTTCATATTCTTTTGATGAATTACAAGATGCCTATGAGGATTTATAATTTTAAAATCATATTTTGAAAAACAAGAAATTGGTTTCAAATTTAAAAGTTCAAAATGATTTGATTTCTAAAACCAAGATGAACTTGAAGCAAAGCTCAAGGATTTGAGCAAAAGAATTTTGATTTACAAAAACTGCTTCAAAAAGTTCAAGAGGATCATCAAAGGGAAATTGATGACCTTAAAAAGAAATTGTTTAACAAAAATTTCAAAGAAGTGAAAATGGAGTTAGCTCCAAAAAGAATTTTGTTAAAACAAATTTTTATGTTAGACAATCTAGTTCCCCTAGATTTTTAAAGGGCAAAATGATTAAGAGCATTTGGATCCTAAAATGACTCATTTCTTCAAATAAAAATGAAGATATTGAAAAATGGATTCCAATGGGGATAATTTTTTTGGGACTGATGCCATTTGTGACACCTCCCTCCCGGCTTAGCAGTAAACCGGTTGGGAGGTGTCGCGAAAGCGCGAAAAATTTAAAACTTTTTTGCAACTCATTCCTAAAGAATGAGTTGCTTGGATAGTAAGCAACGAACAACCATAACGCTAAGCAAACCAACATATTCATATACATGACATTTAATTAATTTCCAAGTTGGATGAGATTCAAGTTCAATCTTACAAACTTAACTACCATTAAAATTTACTAATATTAACATCTTAGTCAACCTATATAAACTTTCAATCATATACAAATGTGACTTAAGTATTTGAATCATACAAGAAAACAATGTATCCTAACCTTTATTAACCTATTCGAAACATTCACCCATACAATATAAATTTCCATTCAATTCATTTCAAGGTAACAAACAATTAAACAAGCATATCAAACCAACATTTTAATCCACAATATAAACCATTCCATATTTCAAACAAGATCATACTATCATTTATAAAACCAAGTTAACATATTTAGAAGTCGAGTCTCAAAACATGATTCTAGCATCACATATATATAAAGTCCATAACCAAGCTTATATTTACAACCAAGGTCTCAAAACAGTATATGTCAAGTTTGTATTTACAAATATGTCTTCCATTCATTACAAGCCAAAATCAACTAGCAAACATCATTAACCACATCATCTAGACACCATATGCATGACTGTAGAGTGTCCACAAGTTCTATATTTTGTACACACTCCTTCCCTTATTATTGCTGTTCTTAAGCTCATTTAGGCATATTTAGGTGCATTGCATGCATTACAACAATATCTTCTCTTTTACCATGCTTTTATCGAATATTTTATGTTTGGTTGAGAAAAGTTACTGTTTTAGTTTAGTTTATATTTTTTAGGTGCTGTAGCAAGGTGAGAACAAGAAAGCTGGAACAAAAGGAGCTGTACTGAAGCAGTTCCAGATGCCGCCAAGGACGCTGCCGAAGCAACATTGCTGCCAAGTGCCGCCTAGGCAGGAGATACACCGACTTAGCCAAGATAGGTCGCGATTGAAAGAGGGAATTTTCTAAGCCCAATGAGCCCAGTCTTGCGATTTTCTGAAGCCTGTATCTGCCGGTAGAGCTGATCCAAGATCGATAAGTAGGAACACTTATCCTTACTTGCAGAAGAAGGAAACGTCCAAAGAGTCCATATTTAAGTAAAAAAGGAGTCTGTATTTAATATAAATATACTTTAAGAATTTATACTTCAAGGATGACTAAAACTTAGGCCATGAGCCCTATATATACCCATTGCTTGTAAGGGTATAGGGGCATGATGAAGTGTGAGGGGATGCGTGCTTGAACAACCGCACAACAGAGATGTAGCTAGATAGGTTGGAGTTGTTGGGGGTCGCGGCCCAACTCTCTTAGGGGACGTTTGGTTCGTGGAAAAGATCATTACCTGGGGGAATGATCTTTTCCGGTATTACATACCCACGTTTGGTTGGAGAGCATTCCCTCCAAGAGGTAATTTTGCATTCCCAGCAGTAGCAGTTTTTCATTAAAGGGTGGGAATGTGATTCCCTTAGGATTCATAGGTATTTGTCAATTTCCTCCCCTTTAGACCATATTGCCCCTAAGTTAATAGATTTTGTTCATATAGATCCTTTGTAAAATTTAATTAGATGATAAAATATGTGTGGTGCAAATTAATTAAATATTTTTATTTAATATTAATTTAATATTTAAATGGTGTTACAAATATTTAATGTATTTTTAGTAATATTATATTTATGATGTTTATAGGTTATATGATGCGATAGCATATTGTTTAAAAATTAATAAGTTTAGAGTTGATGTTTTTAATTTTATTCTTATGTTTATGACCTTATAAAATATTTTAGTAGGTTAAACTTATAATATAAATTATTATTAGTATTATACAACTTTTAGATTTATTTTATTATTTACTTTAATTTGCTTGACATGTAACAAGTAATAAAAAAATTAAAAATCTGAACATATTAAATTTCTAGTATTTAAAAATTCACAAAATATTTTAATAGAGGATAACAAGGGTAAGTATATATAAAATAGTTTTTTAATAGTCTAAAGGTGATTACAAGGTAGTATAGACAAAGTGATTGAACCCAAGTCTTCTAGGACGAACGTCATCCATTTTTCCACTGGGGCCACTTGTTGGATTCTTTTGAAGAATAATTAATATAATAATTATATTAAATATGACAAATATATAATTTTTACAAATTTTAGATAGTGTAACAAAAATAATTCTATTAATTTTTGTGCATGTATTTTTAAGTTAATATTAAAAGTTTAACATGTTAAAAAGAAAATATAACATATGGACAATTTAGTAAATTTTACTTCCAGATAACTTTATATACCTCCAACCAAACACATTAATCTTACATTCCTACACAATAAACCAAACAAGGTAATGTCACATTCCCAGTAATGTGTCAAGTAATGTTAAATTCCGGGAATCTTATTCCCAAAGGTAATCTTACATTCCGTGAACCAAACGCACCCTTAGGGTTTAGGCGCGTGTATGTAAAGTAATTTGTGAGAAACGATTGTATTGGTTTTGAGTTGTTTTAAATAAAATTCCAAAGTTTGCTTAATCTATGCACTTCATTCTTTCGATAAGTATAAACCAGTCAGTTGAGAGAATCCATTTTTCGGCCACAAAAGTGCAAGACTCACGAAAGGGTTAAGCACGGTCACAACATGTTAGGGCGTGACTAACTTGGTTCTACACTAGCCCACAAGTTTCAATGGCTAAGAGGGATCACCAATCGAATGGACTTGCCTGTGTTAGGTTTACGCTAAGATTGCTAGGCATTGCCTACATCATGTGAGTGTTCAAGCATCCTTTCCTAGAAATAGGAAGGATCACTGTCGACTATCCCGTCGAGCTTGAAATGTCTATCAGACTTGCCGCTAGGACATATTTCCGTTCCACCTGCCGAGACAACGAAAGTTACAGTGGTAGTGACCCGCTGCAGTCGCGTGACAGGGTCATAGCTTGCCGCCCACCATACCCGTCGAGGCAGCAATTCATGGCAGTGCAAAACGTACTCAAACTTTACAATTCAGTCTACACGCTACTGAGCTGCAATTGTCTTACCCAATCTATCGACCAAATCTCTCCTTATCATTCCTCTCATCACTATCTTTATTTTATTTGTGTTTTTATATTTCCACATCGTGAGATTTAATTGCGCATATACTAAATCTTTGTGCAGGAAACCATTCATAGGAGCTGCTCTAATCCCTGTGGGAGACGATATCTTTTATACTATAACTTGACAAGAGTGTGCATTTGCGCTCATAAATAGAGAACACCTAGACGCTCTACATGTTTTTGGCATCTTTGCCGGGGATTGGCAACAGTAACTATGTTTGAATTTCTGCACTTCTATTTTAGTTTTTTTCTTAAAAAAAGCCTCTTTGTTTTCTTTGGTGTATTTCCCGTGAGGGCAGCAAGGACGGCAACAACATCCACTTGAGAAGGGGAAGGACATGCCCAGATAAAAAGTCAAACATAAAGCCCTCAAGAAATGGTTATGCTTGGGAAAAGCGCAGCCCAACATAACCTAATTTTTAATTTTAATTTTAATTTTTAATGCATTAGGATTATATTTAATTTTTTAGATTTTTTATTTAATTTTTGTATTTAATTTCAGGTTAGAAATGAAGGAAAGATCAAGAAAGATGAGAGAATAAAAGAGAAGCCCAACTAGCGGCCAAGGTAGCCCAAGGCAGACGAGCATAACACCTAGCAGCTTTATAACGACTAGCCGCAACGGCTATATTTGCCACAGCTAGCGGAACAAATATCTACGTAATGGCTAGAATCCCGTTATTCATGCCACAAAAATTGCCGCCCGTTGACAGTGTGCCCGCCAAGTCAGTGGATAGAAGCGGCCATATAAAGCCAACTATTCTCCCCCCGTTCTTCACTTTGCTTTCTCATTTACTCTCAATTCTTTTTGCTATCTTTTCTTCCAAGATTTCCCTTGCTTTATTTTCTTTCACGTTCTTGTTTCTTTCTTTAGGAAAAACATCCGCCTCACGACTATGGCCATATCACAGCAACCCGCCGCCACCACCAAACCCCTTTTCAAGAGGTTCTTGAACCCAACTGTCGAGGCAACCTACAAGGAATACTATAGAGAGCGACAACTATGTGAGGAAATGGGATTCCAATATACCCAGCATGATGGTGATTTTGGTCTAGAACCCTTCCTGTTCGAAAGGATACACTACATGGGCTAGGACCAGTTCACACGACAGCTAGAAAAAATCAACAACAACCATGTGCGAGAGTTCTACGCCGACAAATCGACACCGGGAAATCCTTTTGTGTATGTCCGCGGAGAAGGTGTCAAATTTACAGCAGATATGATCAACAACTTCTACAGCATAGAAGTCTGCGACAACCCACTTGAAGAATGGGAGTCCAATCTAACGGCGATTGACTACAACAAAATCAAGAGAGAGATTTGTAAGCCAAACACCAAGTTGCTAACATGCAAGAACAATGGGTCAGTCAACCGCCGCGACTTGCTGCCGGAGGCAGCCCTTTGGAGTAACTTCGTCTAACGCTGCATGATGCCCACTACACACGGATCGATAGTCAACAGGCCGCGACTCGCCCTTATGTACAACATCATAAATGGGTGACAAATCAATGTTGGTGAAGTGATCCTAAGGGAGATTCATGCCCATGCAGAAAAGCCAAACGCTAAGGACAAAATTCTTCCTACCAAGGAAGGATGAACAAGAAGGGAACGCCAGCTTATGATGCAGAACCCAGAGCCAGACACACCTTCCACCGCCAAGCCGCCGTCCCAAGCTGCCGCCACCCCAGCCGTAGCAGGTAGTACTAAAGCTGCCCTCCCGTCTGCGTGATCCCCCTGTTGCGTAGCTTAGTTGAAAACTGCCAAAGGATTGAGCACAAGTAGGTGATCTTCACCAAATATGTGGCAGACGCGCAAGAGGCCTTTGTGGCCTACTTTCTTGACAAGTACCAAGACGGCGGCCCACAGTTGCCCACTTTCCCAATAGAGTTAGCAGCCTCCAAGCCAGTGCATATTACACCCAGACAAGCTGCTACTCCTGCCGCTGACGACAGTGAGGGGCCACACCACCGCCTAAGGAGAAGAACCTCTCTAACTCCCATCCAGCCATACGACCTTCCCTCCTTATCCGAATCAAAAAAAGGAAGAGCAAAACCACCACTGCCTCCCCAATAACAAAAGAGGCCGCTGCCAAAGATACCGGTTACTCAGACATGGATATCTCAGACTCCCTTGATGACGAACCGACAGAGGCAACAAGAAAGAGAAAGCGGCCGGCCGCAGAACCCAAGGGTGGAGGACCTGAAGGACCATCCAAGAAAACAACCCAGCCGCATCTAGCCACCGCGTAGCAAGAAGAAGAGCCCAACCGACAAACCATCTGCTGCGCGCCGCCTAGTCCTGCCCGCCTCCTCAGCATCCTCCTCTAATACATCATCAACAGAGGGGAACTCCGCCACTCTATAGCACCATTTTCTTTTCTTTTCAATTTTTATGTTTTATGTTATTTTTCTATTTTTCTATTTTCTTTTTCTTTTATTTTTTATTTTCTGTTTTTAATTTTTTGTTTTGTGTAGAGGCATTGAGGACAATGCCAACCTTGAGTTGGGGGGGATAGTCCTCTTTGTTTTAGGCTCATTCAATAGCATTTAGGATCATATGTAAATTCTGCCCCTAGCACTTAATGAAGTAGAAAATTTTAGTTTTAAAACTTGTGCCTATGATAGAATAGCCGACTACTTATATTCACACCATACTAAAACTTTTTAACCTAACTATGTGAAGAAGCATGAAAAATACATAGAAATTTTTTCTTTTTTCTAATTATATTTACACTTGTCTGATAAATGCTTAATTTTTGCTCGAGTTATAAGTTTAACATTGCCCGCCTTACTTAATGAAAATTCCTTGATTGAATACAGGTTTGCCGCCACGGCAACACATGGCAGCAAAACAAAGATGATGGAAACCCTAGAGGTGCTCGAAACAAGCTCTAGGCAGGCAGTTCAAATACCCTAGGTAAGAAATCAACTTAAAGACTAATGTTTCTATTAATTTTGTGCAAGGGACAGATTAACTAACTAGGTTGCATTGCTTGAGGACAAACAATAGTTCAAGTTTGGGGGTGTGTAGAGTGTCCACGAGTTCTATATTTTGTACACATTCCTACCCTTATTATTGTTGTTCTTAAGCTCATTTAGACATATTTAGGTGCATTTCATGCATTATAAAATTATCTTCTCTTTTACCATGCTTTTATTGAATATTTTATGTTTGGTTGAGAAAAGTTACTATTTTAGTTTAGTTTATATTTTCAGGTGCTGTAGCAAGGTGAGGACAGGAAAGCTGGAACAAATGGAGCTGTACTAAAGCAATTCCAGATGCCGCCAAGGACATTGCCGAAGCAACATTGCCGCTAAGTGCCGTCCGGGTAGGAGATACACCGACTTAGCCAAGATGGGCCGCGATTGAAAGAGGGCAATTTTCTAAGCCTAATGAGACCAGTCTTGCGATTTTCTGAAGCCTGTAGCAGCCGGTAGAGCTGATCCAAGATCGATAAGTAGGAGCACTTATCCTTACTTATAGAAGAATGCAACGTCCAAAGAGTCCATATTTAAGTTAAAAAGGAGTTTGTATTTAATGTAAATATACTTTAAGAACTTCTACTTCAAGGAGGACTAAAACATAGGCAATGAGCCCTATATATACCCATTTCTTATAAGAGTATAGTGGCATGACGAGTTGTGAGGGGATGCGTGCTTGAACAACCGCACGATGGAGATGTAACTAGATAAGTTGGAGTTGTTGGGGGTCGCGGCCCAACTCTTTTAAGGTTTAGGCGCGTGTATGTAAAGTAGTTTGTGAGAAACAATTGTATTGGTTTTGAGTTGTTTTCAATAAAATTCCAAAGTTTGCTTAATCTATGCATTTCATTCTTTCGATAAGTCTACACTAGTTAGTTGAGAGAATCCATTTGTCGGGCACGAAAGTGCAAGGCTCCCGAAAGGGTTAAGCACGGTCACAACATGTTGGGGCGTGAGTAACTTGGTTCTACACCAGTCCTCAAGTTTCAGTGGCTAAGAGGGATCACCAATCGAATGGACTTGCCTGTGTTAGGTTTACGATGAGATTGCTAGGTATTGCCTATATCACGTGAGTGTTCGAGCATCCTTGCCTAGAAATAGGAAGGATCACTGTCTACTAGTCCGCCGAGCTTAGAATGTCTGTCAGAGTTGTCGCTAGGACTTATTTTCGTTCCTCCTGCCGAGATAGTGAAAGTTGCTGTATAGTGACCTCCTGCGGCAGCGTCACAGGGTCGTATCTTGCCACCCGCCATACCCGCCGTGGCAACAATTCATGGCAGCACAAAACATACTCAAACTTTACAATGCAGACCAACTACTACTGAGCTGCATTTGTCTTACCCAATCTATCGACCAAATCTCTCCCTATCATCCCTCTCGTCACTATCTTTATTTTATTTGTGTTTTTATATTTCCACATCGTGAGGTTTTATTGCGCATTTACTAAATCTTTGTGCTGGAAACCATTCATAGGAGCTGCTCCAATCCCTGTGGGAGACGATATTGTAGAGCGTCTAGGTGTTCTCTATTTATGAGTGCAAGTGCACACTCTTGTCAAGTTATAGTATAAAAGATATCGTCTCCCACAGGGATTGGAGCAGCTCCTATGAATGGTTTCCTGCACAAAGATTAGTAAATGCACAATTAAATCTCACATATGGAAATATAAAAACACAAATAAAATAAAGATAGTGTTGAGAGGAATGATAGGGAGATATTTGGTCGATAGATTGGGTAAGACAAATGCAGCTCAATAGCGTGTGGACTGCATTTTAAAGTCTATGTATGTTTTGTGCTTCCATTAATTGCTGCCTCGGCGGGTATGGCAGGCGGCAAACTACGATCCTGTCACGCAGCCGCAGCAGGTCACTACCATTGTAGGAGTGTACTGTCTCGGCATATGGAGCGGAAAGAGGTCCTGGCGGCAAGTATGACAGACATTCCAAGTTCCGCGAGATAGTCGACAGTGATCCCTCCTATTTCTAGGTTAGGATGCTCGAACACTCATGCGATGTAGGCAATACCTAGCAATCTCAGCGTCAACCTAACACATGCAAGTCCATTCGATTGGTAATCCCTCTTAGCCGCTAAAACTTGTGGACTAGTGTGGAACCAAGTTAGTCATGCCTTTGCATGTTCTGACCGTGCTTAACCCTTTCTTGATTCTTGCACTTTTGTGCCCGACAAATGGATTTTCTCTCAACTGAATGGTGTAGACTAATTGAAAGAACAAAGAGCATAGATTAAGCAAACTTTGGAATTTATTGAAAACAACTCAAAACTAATACAACCATTTCCCTGAAACTACTTTACATACATGCGCCTAAACCCTAGGAGAGTTGGGCCGCGACCCCCAACAACTCCAACCTATCTAGCTACATCTCCGTTGTGCATCTGCTCAGGCTCGCATCCCCTCCCCCTCGTCATGCCCCATATACCCTTACATACATTGGGTATATATAGGGCTCATGGCCTAAATTTGAGTCCTCCTTGAAGTAGGAGTTCTAAAAGTAATTTACATTAAATACATACTTCTTTATTACTTAAATATGGACTCTTTGGACATTACCTTCTTCCATAAGTAAGGATAAGTGCTCCTACTTAGCGATCTTGGATCAGCTCTACCGGCCGCTACGGGCTTCAGAAAATCACAAGATTGGGCTTAGGAAATTGCCCTCTTTCAATCGCGACCCATTTTGGCTAAGTCGGTGTAGCTCCTGCTCGGGCAGCACTTGGCGGCAATGCTACTTCGGTAGCGTCCTTGGCGGCATCTGGAACTACTTCAGTACAACTCCTTTTGTTCCATCTTTCGTGTCCTCTCCTCTCCTAGCTATAGCACCTGAAAATATAAACTAAACTAAAACAATAACTTTTCTCAACCAAACATAAAATATTCAATAAAAACATGGTAAAAGAGAAGGTACTGTTATAATGCATGCAATGCTCCTAAATTTGTCTAAATGAGCTTAAGAATAGCAATAATAAGGGCATGAATGTGTACAAAATATAGAACTCATGGACACTCTACATATATCTTTTATACTATAACTTGACAAGAGTGTGCACTTGCGTTGCATAAATAGAGAACAAATAGACGATCTACAATGACATGGCTAACACAAAAACTAACTCTATGCCACCATCCAAAAGTCGAACAAGAAGGGATCAAGTCATACATGATTACTATGCTTGTAGTGTTTGCTCTCGATCAAGGAAGTATTAGCTATCAAACCAGGTTCAATCTGCTAGGTTGGGAAGAAGGAAACAAAAGATGATAAGTACAAAGTTGTACTTAGTGAGGTAGCAATTATTATTCAATTTTAAAACAAGTTAGATCTTATTCACGGTATTTAATAAGAAGACATAGCTAGTCTCATGGCATATTCAATCACATACATTCATCGAATTAGTCATATAACAATAAGCAATGCTTGCAAAAACAAGTCACAATAACAATTATCATAAGAACAATCCATGCAAGACAAGTCATTTTATGTTTAATCTTGTAATTAACTTGCCTTGGTTATTAGATTGGTCAAGGTAATCAAGTCACAAGTTGGTACATTTGTACCTAATCAAGAAGATACTAGATAGTATCATAAGTATGTGCTAAGTCACCAAATCCACTAGTACATATAGTACCATTTCACACGACACTCAAGGTGCTAATCATGAAGGTGTATAATCACCAATACAAGAAGGTATGTCAATACCTGAATAAAGAGAGCTCTAGATCCTAAGGCATGCCATTCTACCTAAGCCATCTAGTAAACCAAGGACTTGTAGCTTTTTAAATTAGCATATTTCATGTCATAGAAGATAAATCATGATACAACAAGAGGTTATTCAATCAAACCATGGCATGAAAATTTTCAGCAAGCTTTCACATGGATTTTCATACCATTCAATCATCTAAATCAAGATCAACCATACTCAATTCTTACATATAACAACCAGCCATGGTAAACCAACATGAATCAACCTTTAAATAGCATCCAAATTTAGTAGCATACAGGAAACATCATGCCTCATTCGATCATTCATAGCATCACCCAAAATAGTCCAATAATACACACAATTCACAATATCAAACAATCCATTCGAGCATACTTTCATGTTTAATTATTTAGCCTCCTTCCGTTACTAAATTACCAGCTTTAGTTTAAGTCATTTTCATGCATGTAACATAGCTAAAATTAAATTAAAAAATGGTGGTTAGGACACTAGTCCCAACCCTAGGGTAACTACACTCACAAACTCCCAAGCTACTCTTGTTCCTTGATAGTAATCCCCTTGCTCTTCCTTTGGGATGATCCAATCTTGACTTCCTCCTCCAAGTTGTCAATCCCTTGGTCTTGTTGATCATACACATACATATAAAAGACATATTAGTATCTAAATCATGCATTAGACCACCAATATGCAAATGCTAAATTCAATTTCTCAAGGCTGGCCTAATCTGACAGACTTGAACAATAGTCACTAAATTGGTCATAACTTTCTCTATACAATTCCAAAAATCAATTATCATACATACATGGAAAGGTAATTCAATATCCTATTTAACCAAATTTGCCTCACACTTTTATCACTTCTAGATTAATACAATTTATTACTTCTTTATAGGTATTTCAGATTCAAAACAATTTTGGTGTGCCTAAATTAATTCACTTCCAGATTTTAGCACATAGCTTCAAATTGAACTCCGTTTTCTCTCAACTGAAATATACATATGAAAGTTTAATCCATCAAGAGTAAAGCTTCAAATTTCTTATATACGATTTATAGTGAATTTTCAAAGTCGATGTTCCGGAATAGGGCTGTTTTTGGACATATTTCACTAATTTGCTTAATTTATCAAATTGAGCCATTTTAAATTTAATTCGAGTTACTAAATTTTTTTCTAAAATAATAATCTTATTTTTAAACAAATCTCCAGAATCATAATTTAACCAATTTTAATCCTAGCATTTTCTAATTATTACAAAACAGTCCCGAAATTCAGTTTTCATAATTCATTGAACCAATTTGTTAATTCCTTTAATCTAATTTCATTTTAATCGCCTTTTAGCCAATCCAAAGCCTAAATCTTATAATTAAAACACTAATCTTCAATTCATTCCTAATGAAAATTTTCCAATTCAAACCCTAATTCTTTCAATTTTACAGATTAGTCCAAAGCTTTAACATTATCTTCAAATCTGTCCTTAGGTTAATCAGTTCTCTAATTCAAGCTAAAAATCAGATTTCAAGTAAAATCCTTCATCAAATTTCAATCCTAAGATCATGACAAACACATGCATGTATGATACTATCATTTTCTTTCATAAATTCAAAATAAGACTCATGCAAATGCACCAACTTAATCGGTTAACAAAATAGTGACAAAGAGGCTACTCACTTTGCAAAATCTCTAATTCCTCTAAATTATAATCTCAAATTCAGCTTCAACACCCATCCATGGACAATAAAACCAGCAATAATTTTCTCCCTTTTCACTCCAAAACTCACAGCATGTAGAAGAAAGGAAGAAGGAGAAGAGAAAGTTTTGTTTGATAGTGGGATATGTCTAATCCCCTTTCTCTCTCATAAGGCTGGCCAAAGTGATGATTAGGGACTGAGAAAACTCAATTTTACCCCTCAACTCTCTTCTAGAATTAGCTATTCACAAGGGGTAGGCTTGGTTTATTTAAAACTTTTACATGCAATTTTTTTATTCAAGCTTAATTCTAGTTAAGTCATCTTAATTTAGCTCTCATATTTTCAATTTCATCCAATTAGCCACTAAATCATATAATTATATTTAATTTTTGATCAATTAATTCAATTAATTAATTAACTTAATTTATTTTCTTCTAGGGTACTTTGAGGATATTACACCATTGGATCCAAAGCAATTTGGATACCAAAAATTACTTGGATTTTATACTTATAGGTGTGCTTGAGCATTGTTGAGTAAAGTCAAATTTTGGAAGCTCTTGACACACAAGGGAGAAGGACACTTGAAGAAGGAGAGGCTTAACATCCTACCTTGGTTCAAGTGATAAATTTAAGTTTCATGCAATTGCTTGATCATATTTTCCATGTCTAATTTTCATGACGATATAAGCATGTTTGCATGACTTCATATTGTGCCTAATTACATTAGTTAGAGGAGTCACAATTGCACGAGTTACATGTTTTTGATCTTCTATGCTCATATATATCTTTTTGGCCTTAAACTTGTAATGTTTAGTTGAATCTTGGTGAAACCATGATTTATATGCTTTAATTGATGATTTTTGTGAAGCATGTGTAGCAATTTGTGCAAAATGTGTTTCTAAGACTCAATAGAGCTTTTGTATGAACTTAAATTTAAGCTGTAAAGCATTTTAAGTTGTTTGTGCTGCTTTTTCACCAGTTTCGTGCCTTCGGTACCGGTATAGTCCATACTGTACCAATACGACCTTCAACCAAGTACCGATACGACCTCCTCCGTACCGGTACGCGTAGACAAAAAATCATTGTTTTGTCTCCTTTTTGCCATGCCTAGTATGCTTATTGATTTATTTTTTAAATGGCATTATGAATTGAATTTCTTGTTTTACTTGATTTATTTATTTGAAAGTCAATTTATTTCTCTTGAATTATTGGACTAACAATTTACTTGATGCTTGAGTAAGGGGAGAGAAATTTTTTAAAATTCTTTTCATGATAAAATCTTTGGTCTTTCCTCCATTGTTATTTTACACCAACAATTGGTATTTTTCTATCAATTGATACTAAATTTCTAACGATTGGTTTCTACCTTTCAACAATTGGTGTTTTGAACTTAAATGTAATTTCAAACATAGTTTTGAAATTATTTTTGATATAACAAAAGGGGAGAGATATGCTTGAAAAATTAAATTTCAAAAGGAAAAAGGGAGCTTTAAATATTTTCTAAAAATATTCTCTTTTTCTAAAATTATTTTTTCTTAGGGGGAAAAATTTCAAAAACAATTTTCAAGTGGTTTTGTTATATAAAAAAGGGAGATTGTTGAGATATTTGATTTTGATATAACTTAAAATGAAAAATGTTTTTGGACTTAAACTAATTTGTAAAAATATTTCAAAAGTCCATTAACCTAAAAATTATGTTTAAAAGCTTTTCAAAGGGTTTTTGACTTGTTTAAATGCTTTTAAAATAACCCAAAAGTCAAAAATTTGACCTTGTGTACCGATAAACCTATTAGTGTATCGATACCCAGTCACCCGTACCGATATGGCCAAACCCATACCGACACGCCCCTTTGTTTTCCCAAACACCAAACTCTAGTAGCTATTTAGTGTACCGATACGGGCTCAACCGTACCGATACACAAGAGGATGTACTGATACACTTGAATAGAGTACCGATACCTTTTGTAAAAATGCTAACATCTCTTTCTATTTTGAGCAGGTGTACCGATACACTTTCACGTGTATCGATGAGCCTATAAGTACATTTAATGCTGCAAAATAAAGTCCCTAATGGATCTAATCACCCCCAACAACTAGTAATGGTCATAAAGCCATTAGAAAGTTTAAAAGACCTTTCCAAGCATCCATGAAAGTAGTAGAAACCAACTACCAACATTCAATGATAGAGAAAGTGTTTTAGTGCTCAATTTTGTCACATTTCTTTGTAGAACACACTTGTGAGCTTATTAACTCCTCAAAAGTACTATTTTCCCACATATATTGCGATGCTTTTGTTTGCCTTTGAGTATATATTCATGCATTTAGTTAGTAGAATCATGCATTTACATAAGGGAGTTGAGGAACATTTCTTTTGCCAAAGTAAAGGTGTATTTCTTTGCTTTGGTGTGTAGGACAGGAGCAGGACAAGAACATGATATAAGTAGTTGGCGGAGCAGAGTGAAGGACTAGAAGAGAGATACCAACTCGAGCTGGCAGAAGTAGGACGAAGATTGCCAGACTTGAGGGTGGCAAATGAAGGATGACCGATGTCCGATTAGTTAGCCGTTGGTCAAAGATCCAGTCAGCCCTAATTTCAAACGAGAAGATAAGAGGATAAAGAGGATAATGCGCTTATCCCAAGTGCGTAACCAAATTTCAAATTCAAACCTAATCTATGGTTTTCACGCGTGCCTATTTAAAGGAATCCCAATGATAAACAAAGGCATAGACTCAATCAAGGAGGTTGCATCGTGGTGAAAAGGGAAAAATGTGGTTCGACCATGCTAAGACCGAGAGATTTGGATCCATTGAAGGACTGCATCGACATACCTTCTTCTTTGTCTATTTCTCTTTCGTTTTAGTTCTAATTTTTATAATGTTTTTTTAAGAACAATATGGTGTTGATGGTTCCCCAACCATGAACTAAATTTCTTAAGTTGGTTGGGGATGTTTTTGCGATGAACGCTAAACTATTTTCAGCTTTTAAAAATTGAATGCCTTGTCATTTTTGTTTATCTTGCTAGTGCTTCATTTTCTTTAATTGTTTGCCATACGAGAGTTGGCATTGCATGCATATTATCTCTTAATATCTTAACAGACTTAGGAGATAACGATTAATTGCCTGATACTAAAGTGAGAAGCTTCGACAGAAGATGTTCAAGTTGATGAGCTTACTTCGGGAGTGATTTACACCTTAGGAGTAAAGATTAAAATCTTTTCAAGTTAATTACTAAAAAACATCACTATAAACATGTATAGGTTAATTGTAGTTAAGTTAGGGTATTGCCATCGACAAAGGCAATACTAACATAAAATTTGCTCAACAATAAAACCAAGGCTGAATGTTATTGATTGCTGGCATAGCTGGCGTGAAATCCGAATCCCTTGCTTACGCAAACATCCATCTGAATTTATTTACTTGCCAAACTGCCTGAACTTGCATTACATTTTCCCTTAGTCATTATTCTTAATCCAAAATCTGAATTTGAAAACAAACTCATTTATCCCATTTCACAAGTAAAATCGTGGCATTTAATTCATGGACAATCTATGTGGATATGATACTCAGCTCACTGCTGTATTACTTACTGACCATGTATACTTGCACCTAAAAAGGCCTAAAATTGGCATTATTTACTAGCATATTTATACTCATTAATTGATTATTTTCCAAGCGTTAGTTAGTCGACAAGTTTTTTGCAGTTTCCAGGGAATTGCAACGAAAGTTATTGTTTTGATTTTTACTTGTGATTGTTTGTTTTACTTATTTTGTTTCGCTTGGTGTATGACTAGGAGCCGTACCTTGTTAGAAGATTGGCCATACAACCCAGTGGTTGAAAGAACCCTACGCAGATTGAAAAAGAAACTTCGAGTAATGGCTCTAAACGGACAAGGTGGAGTAGATGGTGTCCCAAACAACCAAGAGAATCCACCAATACATAATGGGATACCACCAGTACCTGCTGTTGTTGTTGATAATCAAGAAGAGAGACCTATTAAAGAACACTTGGCACCAAATATGGACAATCTGATGCCAAGATTAATTGGTCCAGAGGTAAATGCAACTAATTTTGAACTTAAACCGATAATAGTTTGGACTCTATTGAATGTAGGGGAATTTGACGGATCACTTACTGTAGACCCAAGGCAACACTTGAAGCAATTCATGGAAGTTTGCCAACTATTTCAACAACCTGGTGTATCTGAAGAGACGGTGAAGTTGAGGCTATTCTCATTTTCCTTGAGAGATAGATCAAAAACGTGGCTAAGTTCTTTTCTACCTGGTTCAGTTACTTCATGGGAAGAATTATGCATAAGTTCCTTTTAAGATTTCATCCAGCTAAACTTAATGCCAAGCTGCAAAGCGAAATTATTACTTTTAGGCATGTTGATGATGAGACTTTGTATAATATCTGGGAGTGTTTCAAGGACATGTTGAGGAAGTGCCCCATGCATAGATTTCCAACATGTACCCAGATAGACACCTTTTATAACGGACTCAATGCTCATGACAGGACTGTGGTTGATCCTTCGGCAATTGGTTTAAAATATTACATGAGGGCTTTTGACATTCTTGAAAGGATTGCCACCAATGACCTTTAGTATCATACTTCCAGACTGGGAACCAGAACAAAAAATGCTGGAAAATTGGAGCTTGATGCCTTGTCATCTATCAATTCTAAGATTTCCAATCTCACTAACGTAGTGAAAGCAATGCAAAAGCCTACTGAAGTTCAAGAAGTAAAGGCACTGGAACCATTATGCACTATTTGTGGAGAGGATCATCAAGTGGATGAATTTCCAGCAACTCCTGAGTCGGTAAATTTTATTGGTAATTTTAATCACAATTTTAACACACATTCCAATACTTATAATGTAGGTTGGAAGTAGCACCCCAACTTTTCATAGTCAAATCAAGGCGGTAACCAATTCAATGCCCAACAGCAGAACAATAATGCACCGCTAGGCTTTAACCAGAATGTGATGCCATAGAGAGCACAAAACAATTTTCAACAAGGGCAAAGATCTAACCAAGGGAACACTCTAACTGATTACATGGAGCGAAATAATGCAACCGTCCAAAGTTTAGCAGCATCTATATGAAACTTGGAGGTTCAATTAGGACAAATTGCTAATTCACTCAGCAATGGACCCTAGGGAAATTTGCCAAGCAATACGAAGGATGCTCGACAAAAAGGTAGAGAACAATGCAAAGCAGTAACTCTTCGGAGTTGCAAACAATGTGAGACTGAGATGCCTTCTAAAGAGTCAACTAATTGCCAGGGTGAGAAGTTGATGCCAACAAATGAAACCAAAGAAGTTGAGAAAGAAGAGGAAAAAACTAATGAAGCCAGACCATTATCCGATGCCAAATCGCTATCCGATGCCAAACCTCTATCCGATGCCAGACGTCAATCTGATGCCAACACAACTTCGGCAAAACCAAGTTGTTACGTGTAAAAGAGTCCATAGCAATAGAGTGCAAGTGTACACGACGCAAGTAGTAAAGTGATACATGAAGTATCGGATGTCGAATCCACAGGGACTGGAAATAGCCTTAACCTTGGATTACTGCACAAGAAAGAAAGAAGATAATTTAATTGTTTGTAGGGGAATAATAAAGAATACTGAAGATAAAGCATTAAAGGATTCAGGATAGAGAAAATAGGCCAGTATTGATTTGCTCAGTAGTGCAGGTGTTGCACTGTATAGGACTCCCTGTTTTGTCGTTGCTCCTGTCGCGGCAGCACCTGCGGCGGCAATGATCTGTTGTTGTCGCGGCAGCGATCACACAACTCTGTACTTCAAGCTTGGAAAGAATCCCTGTTGTGACTCGTCTTATCCCTAGGTCCAAGTCTGTCGATGAACACGTCTTAGATGATACCTCCCGACGTGAATCGAAGGATGAACACCAATGTTGTTGAATTCTTCCTTTGCCACTTAACCTCGTCCTATCCCTAGGTCCAATATAGTTCAACAATAAACTGGAGAACCCATACTTATTCCTTTCGTATACTTAACTCTCTCGATATTAAGTAAATGTATAATCTCACAATGCTCTCCCGATACTCTTGCAAGATGTTGAAAACCAGAATAAGTAAACTTGAAGTCTATTTTATTGAACATAAAAAAAATCCTTAAACAGTACAATCCTTGCAACTACTTTACATAATCAACCCTTAGCCCTAGGGGAAGTTTAGAACATGATGAGAAGGGGAAAACGACTAGGGTTTAGGGGAAGACGGCTAGAGAATAAGATGATCTTCCCTAGGTAGAATTACATGCCTTTATATAGGCCTTGGGTTCAAGTTTTCTAATATGGCAAGAATACAAGTTTAAACTACAATACAACTCTATTAAAGACTAAATCTTCAGAGTAGATGCCTTTAGTTCGTCCTCTTTTCTTGCTTTGAGTTTCTTCCTTGAACTTTGGGCTTGGCCTTCATTTTGATCTAGGGCTCAGAAAAATATTTGAGTGACCCACGACAGACCAGCTTAATTTTCCCTTTCTGTCAAGCTTCACTTCACTTTTCCCTTGAACATTGCTGTCGTCATTTGCTGCCACGACAGCGGCCATGGTAGCATCATTCTTCTCGACTGTAGTCCTGTGTTCCAGCTCTGCTTCTCCACTGCCCTGAGTCTGCTACAACAGCTACCTGCAAAAGTAACCAAAATCAGTAGCAACTGTGCCATTTTATATAATTGTGATGTATATATGAAATCTATCCTAAATGCAATGAATTATGCTTGAATGCAGCAGAAATATGGGTTAAATAGGGGGTAAAATATAGAACTTTTACACACTCAACACACCCCCAAACTCAAGTTCTTGCTTGCCCTCAAGCAAATATTACCTAACTAAAATGAAACATTTTTTGTTTTGGCTTAAATTAGTGAACCCTACATTACCTACCACTTATATTCTATCAAGAGCAATACCTTGTCGGGCATTTTTGGATTCATTCGGAACCATGCTATAATTCTTGTGTGGTGTGTGTAGCTTTTGTGAATACTTATGCATCTAGACTACCTTAGTATATCAGAATAGTTATGCTTACAAACTTGAAGTTATGCCAATTCAATTTTTTTTGAGGCAATTCTTAGGCTCCTTTAGTTTTTTCTGACTCTTGAATTAACTGCATCTTTTCTGGAGGCAATTCTTAGGCTCCTTTAGTTTTTTCTGACTCTTGAATTAACTGCATCTTTTCTTGAGGCAATTCTTAGGCTCCTTTAGTTTTTTCTAACTTAGCTCAAAAAGAAATCTCCTAAAATAAGTGCAAGGCAGTTTTGCATGCAATTGAGTCTAAATATTTTTCTTTCTTTTATTGTTTTCCTAGAGCGAGTGATAGGCACCTCTAGGGGTAGTTTCAAGTGGGTAAACATTCCTATTCCAGTGTACTAAAGTAATCTAGAAAGCATAAGAGTCACAAAGAGTGTTATATAGATTAGAATCATAGCAAGGCTCTAAACAGATCCTAAAATTTCCTGAAGGCACTATCACGACAGTATATGTCGCGGCAGGTAAGTTAAGTTCAAAGACTTCAGCCAAATTTTCATTTTTTCATCATTTTTTTGCAAAAATAAACTAAACACTTAGACACAATTTTGAACCTAAGAAAATTTCATATTACTAGAGGGATGCCACCCCCAAACTCAAGGGTTGCATTGCCCTCAATGCATGATGACAGAAAAAATAGAAAATAACAACAAAAAGATATCACAATTATAATAAAACAACAGAACAACAAAAATAAGATAGAAACTTAAATTTAGGTGTTGTCGTCGCTGCTGCTGCTAATCTCTAGATGCCGACGGGTAGTAACTTTCGTTGTGGGTGCTAGAAAAATGATCGGAGAGGCGGAGCAGTCTTCTTCTTAGCTTCCCTTGGGGGCTGGATGCGAGTAAGTGAGATCTGGGGTGGTCTTTCCAGCACTTGTATTTCCTCAGAAGAGCTGCTGCTGCTGCTGCTGCCAGACTTGCCTTGGCCGGATGGTCCTTCACCGGTGTTGGGCTTCTACCTTTTCATCAGAGTGAACTCCTTTGAAAGGTTCCTCTTGACAGAGGGCTCTCCATCAGATTCCTCCCAAATAGAGGAGGAAGAGAACCCATTAATAAAATCATCAAGGTCGATCGGCGGCTCCTTTTGCTTCTCTCTTCTGGCAGAGACAATGGCTGTGTGGCTGCCACCTTCAGCTGTCGCAGTTGGGGTTGGAGTGGACGCAGCAGAGGGTGTTTTTGGTGTGGCAGCAGGGGTAGGGGTATGGGCAGGTGCATGGACAACAAAATAATGCTCTGTGAAAACAGGAAACTGTACATTTGCAAAATTTAAATTGTTTTGAATAAAATGTACCGTTGCTGCTGTGAAGTCTCTGACAAAACTCATCACACCTAGTTGTCGTTCCACCATCTTTTGTAGTGTGGCGAGGATCTAAGTGGAGGAGTCTACTGGAGGAGCTGCTGCTGTTGGCTAATGCTGCTCTGCGCCGGCATGTTCTGTCTGAGTGTGCTCTACTGGCTCCTCCACTGCGGAAGACGGGTTGAAATAGGAGATGGGTGTGGCAGCTTTCAGCTCCATCAGATTGAATATGTTGCGTTCCATCCATCCTTTCCCTTGGACCTTGTAATCTTCAGGGATTTTGGGAACGTTGTGGTCGCGACATATCTCAATGATGAGATACGAGAAGAAAAGGGGTCCTGATGGCTTAAAGGCACACTCCAAAATTCCCTCTCGTATATACCGGCCGACATGAATAGGTTTCTCATTTAAAATGGAGTGAACGGGAGCTAACCTGGGTCTGTCGACCATGCTGTTGTGGGAAGAAGGCATAATCCTCTTCTTGACGAAGTGGTTCCATAGTTTTTCCTCTAGAGTGAGCTGAGTGCCTTTGACCGTCCAATGATGCTTGGGATCAGTATTCCACTCTGTCCCCTCTTTATTTAATTCTGCCATGACAGCATCGTAGTCTGCCGGCGACAGACTTTCCATGAACCTCTTGTGCCCGTCTTCGTTCTTATCGACGTAGATGCCATAGAGGGTATTGATGTATTCTAGCTCGAAGGTGACTTCCTTACCTTTCACTATCACGATCTGCATGTCCTTGCTGTCGATGGCAGTGTAGAATTCATCTCCTTGGGCTGGGCAGCAAACATCTGCCATTTGAGGGCTTTAATCTTCCGAGCTATGAACGGTTCGGGCCCAAAATTTTTCGTGCGTTTAGCGTAGAGGAACCCTCTATCTTCCCACATCTCCCTTTTTTAGAAAGAGGTGTAGTAGCGATCGACGAAGTCGAAAGTGGAAAAACGGTTCGGGAGTCTATCGTGGCTGGGTGTGCTTGCTACTATGGCAGAGCTGGAGGCGGCACTCTGTCTTGTTTGTCTGGTACTCATAGTTGCAAGGCTGTAGAAATATGAAAGAAAAATCTGAGATCTAGAGAGAAAACAAGTTGAGAGAGTAAAAGTGAGGTGAAAAATGAATAGTAAAATAGGGTTTATATAGATGAAGGTGTTGCTCCCCGTTGGAGCTGTAACGGTGTGCGTGAATAATGGAGCCAGCTGTTACGCGGTTTCTGACGCGTCTGTAACACGTTTTCGTGTCTGCTGCGCATCTGTTACGCGTTCGTGTGTCTGTCGCGGCAGCGTGGTGACAAGCTATCTTTTCCGCATTTGTCACGACAACTGTTGATATGTTGTGACGACAGACTCATCCTTTGGGCTTTTTGGGCTGCTGGTGAGATGGTGGGCTGGTTCACTTCTTCTCCTCTTCTTGTTTCCCTTATTTCCTAAAAAAAATTAAAATAAAAACTTAATCCTTAAAAATAAAATAATTCTAATTTCCTAATAAATAATAATAATAATAATAATAATAATAATAATAATAATAATAATAATAATAAAAAAATTAAGTTAAATTAGGGATGCCTTGAGGGGCATCTCCTAAAGTAACCACTTCCTCCATTCTTGGGGCTTCAGTTCCCTAATAATGCTTCAGTCTCTGTCCGTTGACTTTAAATTGGTGCCCGTCTTTTAAGGATTTGATCGTGATTGCACTATGAGGAAAAACTTGCACAACTTGGAATGGGCCGGACCATCTAGATTTCAGCTTCCCTGGGAAGAGTTTCAACCTAGAGTTGAATAACAACACAAGCTGCCCTGGGCGGAACTATCGTGGCAGCAACTTCTTGTCATGCCACCTCTTTGTCTCGTCCTTGTAAATCCTTGTGTTGTTGTAGGCCATTACTCGAATTTCTTCAATTTCATTCAAGTCAAGTAACCTTTTCTGTCCTGCCTTGTCTAAGTCCATGTTTACTGCTTTGATGTCCCAGTAAGCTCTGTGCTCTATCTCAACAGGTAAATGGCATGTTTTTCCATATATCAGCCGGTAGGGTGACATTCCCAATGGAGTCTTAAATGCTGTTCTATAGGCCCAAAGTGCATCATTGAGGTGTAAGGACTAGTCTTTTCGAGTTGGTTTAACTATCTTCTCAAGAATCTTCTTTACCTTTTTGTTGGATATTTCGGCCTGTCCATTGGTCTGAGGGTGATAAGCTGTTGCGATCCGATGCTTAACGCCATATTTTCTAAAGGTAGCTGCTATGACCCTATTGTCCAAATGTCTCCCTTCATCACTGATGATCGCCTTAGGTATGCCAAATCTGGAGAAAATATTTTTGTGCAGAAATCTCTGAACGGTCTTGGCATCATTTTTCTCTATGGCGATCACTTCAACCCATTTGGACACATAGTCCACTACCAGGAGGATATATAGATTCCCACATGATTCTGGGAACGGTCCCATGAAATCAATCCCCCATACATCGAAGATCTCGACTTCTAAAATATTTTGCAGCGACATCTCATGTCTCCTTGAGATGTTTCCAGTTCGTATGCATTTGTCACAGCTTTTGTAAAATTCTTGGGCATACTTAAACAATGAGGGCCAATAAAAGCCAGACTGCAAAACCTTGGCAGCAGTTTTGTTATCTCCTAAGTGTCCTCCATATGGTGAAGCATGATAGTTGTGAAGCACAGCTTCCTGCTCATCCTGTGGTACACACCTCCTGATGATCTGATCTGCAGAATGTTTGAAAAGAAGAGGTTCATCCCAATAATAATGCTTAACATCATTTTGGAACCTCTTCCTGGTTTGATAATTAATTTCAGGAGAAAACTTACCTGCTGCCATGGCTGTCGCGGTAGTGCTCGTGGCAGCAAACAACTGCTCGTCAGGGAAGGTCTCTAGTATGTGTGTCTTGTCTGTTGGCAGACTCTTTCCCCTCTCTAATCTTGACAAGTGATCTACAACTTGGTTATCCGTCCCCTTTTTATCCTTGATTTCAATGTCGAATTCTTGCAAAAGTAGAATCCAACGTATCAGTCTGGGCTTTTTTTAGCAAACAAATACTTCAGTGCAGAGTGGTCTGTGTGGACCACCACCTTCGTTCCAAGTATGTATGAACGGAACTTGTCAATCGAGAACACCACTGCTAGCAGTTCTTTTTATGTGTTGGTGTAATTCACTTGGGCGCCGTTTAGTGTTTTTCTTGCGTAATAAATTACGTGGAATAGCTTGTCCTTTCTCTGCCCAAGTGCTGCCCCTACAGCGTAATCACTGGCATCACACATAATTTCAAATGGTAAACTCTAGTCTGTTGGCTGTATGATTGGGGCTGTTAATAGCTTCTCTTTCAAGATTCTGAATGCTTCAGTACATTTAGTATTGAAGTCAAAGGGACGATTCTTCTCTAGTAGGTGGCATAAGAGCTTGGTGAACTTTGAAAATTTTTCTATAAACCTTCGATAAAACCCAACATGCCCTAAGAAACTCCGAATTCCCTTGACAGTGGTGGGTGGCGGCAGCTTTTCAATCACTTCTATTTTGGCTTTGTCGACTTCTATGTTGCGGCAGCTTACCTTGTGGCCTAGGACTATCCCCTCATCCACCATGAAGTGACATTTTTCCCAGTTCGACACCAAGTTCGCTTTCTCACATCTTTCGAGCACCTTCTGTAGGTTTCCTAAGCAGCTTTCAAATCTGTCTCCAAAGATGGAAAAATCGTCCATAAATATTTCCAAGAAATCCTTCACCATGTCGGAGAATATCGCCATCATACACCTTTGGAAGGTTGCTGGTGCATTGCAGAGTCTAAATGGCATTCTCCGAAAAGCATAAGTGCCATATGGGCAAGTGAAAGTAATTTTTTCTTGATCCTCCGGTGCGATAGCTATTTGGTTATAACCTGAGTAACCATCAAGAAAACAATAATAAGGTTTTCCCGCTAATCTATCAAGCATTTCATCAATAAAAGGTAGGGGAAATGGTCTTTTCGGGTAGCTTTGTTAAGCTTCCGATAATCCATACAAACCCTCCAACCGGTCACAGTCCTGGTTGGGATTTGTTCGTTCTCTTCATTGGTCACCACAGTTATTCCTCCCTTCTTAGGAACGCACTGCACCGGGCTCACCCACTTACTATCCGAGATGGCATAAATTATCCCAGCATCAAGCCATTTGATAATTTCTTTTCTAACCACTTCTCGCATAGCGTCATTCAGGCGTCTATGGGAATCAATAGTCGGCTTATGATCATCCTCTAGGAGAATTTTGTGCATGCATAATGCCGGACTGATGCCTTGGATATCAGCTATCGTCAATCCAATAGCCTTTTTGTGCTGCAGCAGCATCTCTATCAGCTTTTGTTTCTGTTCCTACATAAACTTGGAAGAGATGATTACAGGCAACGTATCATTTAATCCAAGAAAAACATATTTGAGCTGCCCTGGCAGAGGCTTAAGGTCTAACACAGGTGGTTCTACAGTTGAGGGCTTTTGGATGATATGCTCATTCAAGGTATAATTTAAGGGCTCGAATAACTTACCTGGACGATTGCCTATCCAATTTACCTCCTCATGACCTTCAATGTCAGATATGTCAAAATTTGAGGAGTTGCTGTCGTCGCCGCTGCAGTGATAGTTTTCCAGGTGGCTGCTGTGGCAGTGACCAAATTTGATGTCATGGCAGCTTGACCTGATGCATGGTTGGTCAAGGATTACTTCAGTGATAGCCTTGCATTCTTCTTCTGCATCAGCATGTTTTATTGCTTGGAGAATATTTAGCTTGATCTCTTGATCATTCACTCTCATTGTAAGTTCTCACTTTTCTACATCAATCAGTGATATGTCTGTGGCTAGGAAGGGTCACCCCAGGATGATTGGTGCATTCTCATCTGCTTCACAATCTAAAACAAGAAAGTGACCAGGAAAAATAAACTTATCCACTCTTACCAGAATATCTTCAATCTTCTCTTTTGGTTGCACGTAAGAACGGTCTGCCAGCTGCAACATAACTGTCGTGGGTCGGGCTCGTCCAATACCTAATTTCTGAAATACATATTTTGGCATTAAATTAATACTAGCACCTAGATCACAAAGTGCCTTACCCACGAATTTGTCACCAATTATGCACGTTATGATGTAGCTCATAGGATCCTTGTTTTTCTGGGGTGGATGCCTGTGCAGAATAGTCATGCATCCTTCTGTCATTTTTACCGTTTCAAATTCCCCAAGTCTGGATCTTTTCGACATAGCATCCTTGAGAAATTTGGCATAACCAGGCATCTCCTTGATGGCATCTAAAAGTGGAATATTGATGTGGACCTGCTTAAAAATATCGTAGATCTTTTTGAGCTGTTATTCTTGCTTCTGCTTCTGTAACCGCTATGGAAAAGGAGGTGGAGGATGGTAATCTACAATTCGTTCTTCCCATTGTATTCGGATCTGAGGAGGCTTAGGTTCTTCATCTTTTTCCTCTGTCCCTTCTGCTGTCGTGATAGGTGTGGCGGCAGCAGGCTATTTATTGTCTGCCAGAGTAGTGTTCATGGCAGATTATTCTAGGGCTGGTTCCTTAACCGGTTCGGCTTTCTTCTCCAGCCTTGGCATTTGTTTCCCACTCCTCGTTGCGATGGCTTTGCATTGCTCATGTGTGGGTTGTCTAGCGACCTCAGTATCGCTAGGGAATCCTCTGTTCTGCCTTGGCTTAATATGCTGGGAAACCTGACCTATCTGTGTCTCCAGTGATTTCAGTATAGCTTCATGGTTAGTCATTCTCATCTCTGTTTTGTCCATGAATGACTCAGTCTTTTTAACGAAGTGATCCATGTTTTCCATGTAAGCTCATGTCTGTGACATAAATGTGACCAAAGTCTTCTCCAGTATACTAGGTGCGACTGCGGGCTGCTGTTGTGGCTACTTCTGTGTCAGAATTCTAGGTGCCCCCTGATTTTGGGTGTTCTGCACTTGAGGGTTCGGTGTGTTGTTTGGATTACTCAACTTGGGGTCTTTCCTCCAGTTGGGATTGTAATTGTTGGAGTCATAGTTCCTTGGCTTGTTATAGTTTCCAACATACATCCCTTCCTCTAGCTGTAGCAGGCAGTCTTCCGAGCTGTGATTCACACTACAAGTACCACATACATCTTCTGTAGCGTAAACCTATTGTGAGTCTTTCTTCAACAAGTTTTCTACTGCTTTTGTGAGGTACACAACTTGTGTCTTTAGGGAGTTGTCAGCCTCATAATCCTTCACAGCTAGCACTCGTTTACCTCACCTCACTGTGGGAAATTCCTCTTCATTCTTCGCCAAAATTTTCAATACCACCATGGCTTCATCTGGATCTTTATCCAATAGCAATCCATTGGCTACTGAATCTATTCTCACATGGGTATGTGTGTTGGCAGCATTGTAAAATTTAATTACTTGATTCCAAACAGGGAATCCATGCATCAAGCAATTTCTCAGAAGAGTGGTAAACCTATCCCATGCCTCGTGCATTGGCTCGTCATCTTCCTATTGAAAAGTAACAATTTCATTACGTAATCGCTCAGATAAATGGGAAGGATTAGAACGAGAAAAAAATTCACGAGTTAGATCAGCCCAAGTTCGTATTGATCCTGGCGTTAGTTTGTTCCACCAAGTTTTTGCTCTTTCCCTCAATGAATGGGGAAATAACCGAAGCCTCAGTATCTCCGGATTTACTCCTGGTAGTCTGAACGATCCACATATTTCTTGGAATGTTTTCAGATGTTCTCTGGCATCCTCTGTAGCAGCATCACTAAACTGGCCAGCGAAATTAATCATGCTGAACATGACAGGTTTCAACTTGAAATTTTCAGCTTCCACGTCTGGCAGGGTGGTCTCCAGTTCCACATGATCATTGATCATGGCAGGACCGGCGTGCGGCCACAGCAGCGTCAGCCTGTCTGTTTCCTTCATCTCCGATAGGATCTTCAGGATCTTGGGGATTCTCTTGGTTGTTCCTCCCGTTATGCATGGCTTCTAATTGTTCCTCAAGGTAATTGTTTCTGGCTATCAAAAGTCGGACTCGGTTTCTGAGATTGTACGAGCATTCGATTTCTGGATCTTGTTGATACTCAGGTTCCTTGCCTCGTCTCGATCTGCGCATAAGCAAACGAAAAACCTTGTGAAAAGCACAAGGTGAACAATCTAAAAAAATAGAAAAATTAAACGAATGTGTAGTAAAAGTAGGGTAAAGATATGTTTCCAGTCCCCGACAATGGCGCCAAAAACTTGTTGCGTGTAAAAGAGTCTATCGCAATAGAGTGCTCGTATACACGACGCAAGTAGTAAAGTGATGCACGAAGTATCGGATGTCGAATCCACAGGGACTGGAAATAACCTTAACCTTGGATTGCTGCACAAGAAAGAAAGAAGATAATTTAATTGTTCGTAGGGGAATAATAAAGAATACTGAAGATAAAGGATTAAAGGATTCAAGATAGAGAAAATAGGCCGGTATTGATTTGCTCAGTAGTGCAGGTGTTGCACTTTATAAGACTCCCTGTTTTGTCGTTGCTCCTATCGCGGCAGCTCTTGCGGCGGCAACGGTCTGTTGTTGTCGCGGCAGCGATCACACAACTCTGTACATCAAGCTTGGCAAGAATCCCTGCTGTGATTCGTCCTATCCCCAGGTCCAAGTCTGTCGATGAACACGTCTTAGATGATACCTCCCGGCGTGAATCGAAGGATGAACACCGATGTTGTTGAATTCTTCCTTAGCCACTTAACCTCGTCCTATCCCTAGGTCTGAGATAGTTCAACCATAAACTGGAGCAACCGTACTTATTCCTTTCGTATACTTAACTCTCCCGATATTAATTAAATGTATAATCTCACAATGCTCTTCCGATACTCTTGCAAGATGTTGAAAACCAGAATAAGTAAACTTGAAGTCTATATTATTGAACAGAAAAAAATCCTAAAACAGTACAATCCTTGCAACTACTTTACATAATCAACCCTTAGCCCTAGGGGAAGTTTAGAACATGATCTTCCCTAGGTAGAATTATATGCCTTTATATAGGCCTTGGGTTCAAGTTTTCTAATATGGCAAGAATACAAGTTTAAACTAAAGTACAACTCTATTAAAGACTAAATCTTCAGAGTAGATGCCTTTAATTCGTCCTCTTTTCTTGCTTTGAGTTTCTTCCTTGAACTTTGAGCTCGGCCTTCATTCTGATCTAGGGCTCAGAAAAATATAGGAGTGACCCACGACAGACCAGCTTAATTTCCTATTTCTGTCGAGCTCCACTTCATTTTTTCCCTTCAACATTGCTGTCGTCATTGGCTGCCACGACAGCGGCCACGGTAGCGTCATTCTTCTCAACTGCAGTCCTGTGTTCCAGCTCTGCTTCTCCATTGCCCTGAGTTTGCTACAACAGCTACCTGCAAAAGTAACCAAAATCAGTAGCAACTGTGCCATTTTATATAGTTGTAATATATATATGAAATCTATCCTAAATGCAATGAATTATGCTTGAATGCTGCAAAAATATGAGTTAAATAGGGGTAAAATATAGAACTTTTACACACTCAACACAACAGAGCCAATATTTGTCTATCTACCACCACTTTTACCATAAAGACTCCATAAACATAAGAAGACCAACAATTTAAACGTCTATTAGAATTTCTTAAACAATTTCAGATCAATATACCATTGATAGAAGCTCTAAAAAAATTCCCAACTATGTCAAATTTATGAAGGACATCTTGTTCCAAAAGAGGATGCTGTGTGATTTTGAGACTTTTGCTCTTATTGAAGGATGTAGTGCAATGAAAACCAATAGATTGCCACCAAAACTGAAAGATCCGCAAAGCACTGTGTGACTTCAGCTAGCAGATCGATCTTATGCACATACCAAGGGTAAGATTGAGGATGTGTTGGTAAAGGTTGATAAATTCACATTTCCTGCTAATTTTATTATTTTGGAATATGAGGCTGATGATAATGTCCCGATAATTTTGGGAAAACCATTCCTTGCCATATGTAACACTTTAATTGCTTTTCAAAAAGGTGAGCTTACGATGCGTATGATTGGCCAACAAGTTACATTTAACGTGTTTCAAGCTCTTAAGTGTGCATATGATCCTGAGGAATGTCAAGTTGTTGAGATGATGAAATCAATTTTCACTTTGAGCATGACACAAATTTGCCAAGACTCTGCTGATGATGCTAGAGAAATAGATGATGAGGACACGACGAGTGAAGTATTTGTGGAAATGCCCACACTGAGCGAGGTCATGAGTTATTTCGAGAGACCTGAGCCACTTGAGTTGATTCACAAAGAAATCAAGGCACCTTAACCTTTGCCAAGCCACCAAAAATATGCTTACTTAGGAGACAACTTCACTTTGCCAGTGATCATTGCAGCCAATCTGATTGATGACTAGGAGGAAAGATTGTTGGAGACACTTGACAATCACAAGCAAGCTTTGGGATGGACCTTAGATGATATTTGAGGAATAAGCCTCACAATATGCTTGCATAAAATCATTCTGGAGGATTACCATAGCAAAACAATCAAGGCCTAGAGGAGACTGAATCCTAGCATGAAGGAGGTAGTTAAGAAAGAAGTAATAAAATGGCTGGGTGCCGAGATAATTTATCGCATTTCTGATAGCTCGTGGGTCAACCTAGTGCAATGTGTGCTAAAGAAGAGTGGAATGACTGTGGTTTAGAACAATAAAAATGAATAGATCCCTTTCAGGACTATGACAGGCTGGAAAGTGTACATGGATTACATGAGGCTAAATAATGCCACGCGGAAGGACCACTTTCCACTGCCCTTGTAACCCTTTTAGCCCGGTCTAGAGAGTTGACCCGAACTACGAAGATTACACGGGGAAAATCAAAGTCAACCTGAAAATCAACCTTGATTAACGACCCTTTTTTCTTTTTAAACTTCTCTAGATGCGCATTACACCTATGTAAAAGCCCAAGAACCTTGGCAGAGAAAAGCACATCGATCGGAAACGTTTAAGGACTCAATTGCAAGAAATACACTTTTAGGGACCAAAATGTAAATTTTGGAAAATAAAAGGACTTTCAAGTATTTAGTTTTACCAAACCTCAATTAATCATATTCCAAGCCTCTCTGCCAAATTTCAGCTTAAAAAGACATCCCAAGCTCAAGCAATTGCAATTACAACTTTCAGGAATAAAATGTAAAGCATGCAAAATTTGTCCAACGGTCACCCGTTTCGAAACACTGACACCCTTTAGAAACACCTGTGTCGTACGCCCGTTTCGAAACGATGTTGACCATTTCGATACGCGGGTATGTTCCGAAACCAGTTCAGAAACGGACACCTCCAGTGGCCAAAGTGTTTCGAAACACTTCTAGCTGTTCCGAAACGCCCAGGCCATTTCTTGCACCCGTTTCGAAACAACTAAGGGTGTTTCGATACACCCTGCCCAGAAACAGCAGAAAATTCTGGTTTTTCACTTCAAAACACCATCAAACATACTCGGAACCATTCCATAACACATCATCAACAAGATAAACATTATAACTATCAAATTTCATCAAAGACTAGATACAAATCAAACATTAGGCATACCTACTCATTCATCACATCCAACACATGATCTTGCTTAATCAAAGAGCATAGCATATCAATATGAAGAAAAAGATTCAAGTATGGCAAAGCGATCATCAACAAGGTTCAAACTGTAAATCGAACATGGTCAACATACACAATCTTATTACACAAGAACATAAAAGACTCTTCCCCCCATTGCCTTTATTATCTATAGCTATAAACCAAGACATACTTCTCAAGTGGAGCTCTTCTTGAATCCCTTGCTTCTTGCTGTCCCAACTTCAAATATCTACATTGATGGACAAAAGGAAGCGTAAGCACATAATGCTTAGTGAGGAATGCTCAAAACCAAAACAGCATCAATGCAGCGAATCATAAAATCCTTCTTTAAATGTAGATACAATTCAATAAACCAAAACATTGTTTGAAAACCTCATTTGAAACAACATTGCTTTAAAACATGCATTGCTCAACATGAAAACCAACCTTTAACTTTGAAAAGCTAAACAACTTATCCCAAACCACATTCTTGCAAATACTAACATTTAAACCTTTCCATGCATGAACACTTCATGCAAAGTTCAACTCAATTTCCTTGGAAAACATTTCCACTTCTCAACATACTTTTCTCATGCTTGATGATCATTTCAAAGCAAAATACCTTTTGAAAACCAATTATTCCTTCTAACTATCTCATGCATTCGACAAATGCAAAACACATGAACTAGAAAGGCAACATTTACATTACATGCCTTTTTAAAACAAGCCTTCACAAGACTTCAATGCACTTATGAGGTTCTATGCACATATGCACCATTCACAATAGAAGATATACTTTTACTCACGCTTAACATGTAATACATGCATTCTTGTATCATTTACATAATTCCCATGCAACCTTGCATCATTTTCAAGCATCTCTCGCTTCATTACATTCAAATACATTATATTGGCTTTCAAGTGATAGTTCACAAACCATTTCAACTCAAGACACAATCGGATACGCGGATTACAAGCGTTGTCCCACACGCTTCATACACACTACCGAACAACACAAGGTGGAGTTTAACGGTACAATCACAACCCCTCAACACCCGTGATGAAGTTTAACGGTACAATCACAACCTCTCAACATCACTCATCGGTAGTTGTATAACTCACTAGCGAGAGTACGAGACACATAACACAAGATCCACACACGAACTTTTAACCACCATTGTGATCTTACCAAGATCCACACACGGACTTTTAACCATCGTTGTGATCTTACCACGAACCACACACGGACTTTTAACCACTGTTGTGATCTTACCTCTCTCGTTAGGATACTTGGATGGAGTTTACGGTACAATCAAAACCCCTCAACATCCAAGGCGACTTTATTCACGGTGCACCCAATCCTATAGCCGGCTAACTATATCCGATTAAAGTAACCAAAAACGACTTACATCACTTGCCAATATAACCATTTTACCACATTAATCCACTGTTTTTACAAGCTTAACCACAATGCCATTTCCACAAGCATCACATGCTTAAAATCATATGCGTTCAACAAATGCAAGCCAAAGATCACTTACCTAGTGCATCTTTAACATAATAGCATTAATAAATCAGCATTAAACCATGTCTAAACATGCTTAAAAATAGTAATTAAAACACAACCACCCCAAGTGCATTTAAAACAAAATCATAGCACAATTCAAGAGAGAAATTTCATTTACTTACTCTTGAGCTTAGCTAATTTGTTTAGACTTAAACTAAGCTCCCAAAACCTCGTCCAAAATGTTTCAAAGCTGGAAAACTCTTTTCCACTCACCGATACACAAAACTATGCTAGTCGACAAGCCTTCCAAGCATCCGAAACCTCCAACGCCACCTCTATTGCTTCCGGATCATTCTCCCCTATTTTAAACACATAACAACAGAGGATTAATGCATCACCATGCATTAAAATCACCAGCAATACAACCCAACTCGCTGCTCTACTCAAGAACCTCATTTCGGCCACCAAAAACAACTGAAATCACCTCCAAACTCTCCCAAAACAAAGCCCAACCAAGATTCATCAATTCTAACCTTTTATAAACATCAATTAACTTCTAAAATGAACCCAAACTCGTCCTTATACCTCCAACACTAACAGAACACCAAGATCACCCCAAAAACCACCATTTTCATAAGCAAAAACTTAGAAAATTCAACCTATTCGGGATTGCATTGATAAAACCTCATTTACACATCATTAGACATCCAAAATACATTTAAAAATCACCTCAAAACAGAGCCCAAACAATCACAACGAATTTCTTCAAGATTTCTTCCAAATCTTGAGTTTTAAGCCAAAATGAAGTTCCTATCATTAAAACCATTTATAAAACTTAAATTAAGGATTGATAACTTGGGAATTTCAGTAAAGAACTGAGTATTTAGAGGAGAAGAATAACCTTACCTCTAAATGATGATTTCTCCTTGATTTGAGCCAATTTTCTTGAAAATCCAATGAGAAAATCAAAAGGATTTGATGCAAGATTGATTAGAAACTAATTGATGATAGAAATCTCATCAATTGAAGTGAAGATCAATGCGAAAGTTGTTGGAGAAAAGTGTTTGGATGATGAAATTTTGAGAGAAAAAGAAATGAGACAATTTTAGGAAAAGTTAGTTATGAAATTCTAAAAAGTGGTTTCCCTTTTTCATTTAATTAATTAAACATTAATTAAATCACTTAAATTAAGGAAAAATCTGTAGAAATCCTTTTGGGTAAATTAGCTCCTTAAAGATTCAAATTTTCAATCCTTACAAAACAGTCACCACTGAACTTTTCAAAAATCGCATTTTAGTAACTATTCCAAAATGTTGTACTTCCAAACCTTATTTTGTAAAATTGATTTCACCACTCTCTTATATATATTAAAAGAGGATCTTTAGATATTTTGCCCTAAAACCTTCTTTTATATTCGAGCCGTCTTCCAGTCTGATCCGATTCAGACCCTAAACTTCCAAGTCCAAATTTGGGGTGTTACAACCCTTAATTGATCAAATGTAGACAGATTGGCATGTAAGACATTTTTACATCCTGGATGGCTACTCGGGTTACAATCAGATTTCCATCGCCCTAGAAGATCAAGAGAAAACTACGTTCACATGTTCATATGCAACACACTTTTAGAAGAATGCCCTTTCGATTGTGTAACGTCCTAGCAACGTTTAAGCGTTGCATGATGTCAATTTTTTTGGACATGATTGAGAACAACTTGGAAGTGTTCATGGATGATTCCTCAGTGTTTGGAAAAACATTCGAGGAATGTCTTCAAGGTTTGGAAGTTGTTCTACAGAGATGTATTGAAACCACCCTGGTCTTGAACTGGAAAAATACCACTTTATAGGGAAGGAGGGGATGGTTCTCGGACATAAAGTGACCAACAGAGGACTAGAAGTTGACAAAAATGTAACGCCCCGGTTTTGGGCTTAGAAGTCTTGGGCGTTGACCGGTTGGTCAAAGTGCTGTTCGAATCGTAAGAGGTTAAATTAGGAATGCATTAAAAATATGGAAAAATGTTCTAAAATCATCTTTTAATATAAATTGATGAACTGTGAAAACAATTTTGGAAAAAGAGTTTTGGAAGGTTGACATTTTGGCTAGTGACCAAAATGTAATTTTCGCAAATTTGGTGGCTGTTTTAAAAAGGATTGAAACTTTGAATCTTTAAGGAGCTATTTGCCCAAAAGTGAATTCTCCAGATTTTTCTAAGATATTTTAATCCTAAAATCTGATTTTAAAGGTTTGATAAAAGGAGGGAAACTCATTTTACTATTTTTCTTTCCTAACTTCCTATTTTCTCTTCTCCTTTTCTCTCCAACCAAACATCACCATTTTCAGAGATTTTGATCTGATTTCTTCACCTAAATTCATCTTTTCAACTCACAATTGTTAGCAAATCATTGTGTAATCAAAACCTACTCAATTGCTACAAGTTTCTACAAAGTTTTCATTCCAAAAAGTGGAGAAATCACAAGTTTGGAGGTATGAACGATTCTCCTCTGAACTTTAAGTTCTTTAATGAAATTCCTAAAGTTTTCAATCCTAAATGTATGTTTAATTAAAGGTTTGCAAGTTGATTTATGGATCTTGGCTAATTATGCAAGATTTTGATGATTTCACTTGATTTTCGTTTGATCTGTTAAATCTGAGTTTTGAGAAGTGTTTTTGATGTTAAATGATCATTAAATTGATGTGGAAGTGAGTCTTGATTAATGCAATCCCGGATAGGTTGTGTTTCCTAAGTTTAGCTTGTGTTTTAAGGTTGTTTTGAGGTGATCTTGGTGATCTGGTGTTGCTGGAGGTATAAGGTTGCTTTTAGGTTGTTTTTAGATGTGGTTTGATGTTAATAGATGTGAGGTTTTGCTGGTTTATGGCTGGGCTTTGTTTGGAAGTGTTTTGGATGCAATTTCGGTTGTGTTTGGTGGCCGAAATTGGAGGTTGATTGAGAGCAGCGAGTTTAGGTGCTTTCATTGAAGCAATTAATGCAAGATGATGCATTAATCCTCTGCTTTGATGTGTTGAAACAGGGGAGGCATCATTGGATTCAAGTTCGGTTGATTTGGAGGCTTGTTTTGGTGCTTTGGCTTGAAGCGAAGTGGTAATCGGTGAGTGAAAATGGATTTACAGCTTTAAAACCAAGGGTTGAAGGTTTTGGGAGCTTAGTTTAAGTCTAAACAACTTTGCTAAGCTCAAGTGTAAGTTTTCGGATTTTCTCTCTAAGTGGTGGCCATGTTTTGGTGCAATGTAAAATGATGATTTTTGCATGAATTGTTTACTGTTTTGGAAGCATGTTTAAGCATGATAATTGCTGATGTTTTAGCATGATATATGCTGATGTTTAAAGCCATGTGTTGAAGGTGTCTCTAGGTAAGAGTACCTTGTTTTATGCATTGTTAAATGATGATTTAATGCTTTGAAATGCATGATGAAATGGCTTGGTTTAAATGCTTTTAAACAGTGGATTATATGATGTATAAAGTGTATATTGGCAAGTGATGGTTTGTAAAAGTGAAGGTCACTAAGGTGGTTAAAAGTCCTTGAGTGAGCCTTGTTACCTAAGATCATCAAGGTGGTTAAAAGTCCTTGGATGAATCTTGTTGCGGACACTAAGGTGGTTAAAAGTCCTTAGGTGCTCCTTTCCATGGTGTTTAAAAGTCCATGGGGCCAAGGTGTTTAAAAGTCCTTGGGGTAATTCAAGCTACGGACACAAAGGTGGTTAAAAGTCCTTGTGTGGTCCTTCATGGTGTTTAAAAGTCCATGGCCAAGGTGTTTAAAAGTCCTTGGGGTCCAAGGTGTTTAAAAGTCCTTGGGGAAAGTTGTTGAACTTGATTTCATAAATGAAATGTATCACTTGAGCCAATATGACATGTATAGTACATGAGATGCATGAGATGCATGATTTAACGTTTATGTTGAAGCATGAGATGCTTGTTTAAATGAAATGTGGAAGCATGATATTGCTTGATTTTAAAGTATGCCTTGAGCATGTATAAAGGTTGTTTACAAGCATGTTTTACAATGGTTTAAATTGCATTATTGAATGGTTTTTAAAGAGCACTCCTCACTAAGCTTTGGCTTACGCTCTCTCGTTTTCTTGATTCAATAATGCAGAGCACTAAGGTACATTGAGGGCAGCAAGAGAAGGCAAGCATACAAGTTCAAGTAAAGCTCAATGTATGGAAGGTTTTGTTAAACATTTAGCTTTTGTATGTTTTGGCAATGGGGGACCAATGTGTATTTGTTTTTGGGAGGTGTTTGAGACTCCCTATGGATGATAATTGTTGTTTGAATTGCTGGATTTTGGATTGATTTCCTATTGCTTGCTTATGAAGGTTTATTGCTTGAATGATAGCTTAAGTAGGAAGCATGCTATATGAATTGGGGTTTTTCTTATGTGTTGTTTAAATGTTGAATTGTTGGTGCAATTGAGGTCCTTGCGTGTTGTATGGTTAAGTGATATGGTTTGGTGATGTTAATTTGGTGCTTAATGCATGATTGATGATGTTTTTGAGCTGTTTTCAGGCAGGGGTATCGATACTCGGGCATGGGGTATCGATACACCTGAGCCAAATATGCATGTTTCTGCCCAGGGGTATCGATACCTCTGAACAGGTATCGATACCATATGAGTGGAGTATCGATACCAGGGGGAGGGTATCGATACCTCTGCTAGAGTTTGGTTTCTGCCTTCCCCGAGTATCGATACTACATGTGGAGTATCGATATCGGACCGTTAAAATCAGTTAAAAGAATCTTTGAATGTTTTGTTTTGTTACGTTTTGGTCCTGAATCTTGTACGATCAATTGCATGAGCTGTGGATGTCCTTTTGAGCTGAAATTTCACAGAGAAGCATGAAACCTGACTAATTTCAAGATGGTAACTTCAATTTGGGTTAAGTCCTTTAATTTATCAGAAATTACAGTTTGGTCCCTAAAGTTGTAATTTGTTCAATTGGGTCCTTGTTTGATCTCTGATGGATGTAATCTTTTAACATGTTGTTTGTATGGTCACACATAGGAGTAATGTGCATCTAGATAAGGTTTAAAAAAAAAGGGTCGTTAATCAAGGTTGACTTTCGGGTTGACTTTGGTTTTCCCCGTGTAATCTCCGTAGTTCGGGTCGGGCGTCTAGGCCGGGCTACGGGGGTTACATTTGGTGGTATCAGAGCTGAGTTCTTGAGTAATTGGGAATGTTGTTGTGCATGATTGAAGCATGGTTTGGTTTGTATGCTTGTTGGGTGAAAGCATGTTCAGTGATTTATGTTGATGATGTTTTTGTGAAGTATGTTGTGATGATGCATGATAAGGGTACCCATTGCCAAACAAAAGCTAAAGAAATGATGTTGTTTTTGAAAGAGATTGAGCTTGAATACTTGAAATTGCTTACCTTGCTGGGCCTGACTTGTTTTATTTTGCATTGTTATTGCATGGTAAGTATGGCACCACGTAGAGAGTTAAGGAGTAACGTAAGAGCTACGACTCCTGAAGGGAATGTGAATGATGAGCACACTGGTAGTGCTGTGCTACCTCCTCCTCCACCTGGTGGTGGTGCGGAGAGGGGAAGAGCTGGAGCTGAGGCAGCTGGTGCTGGAGCTGCAGGACCTGAGGTTGGTCAGGGACAAGCGATGCCTGACATGTCTGCTTTGGTACAAGCTATTGCGGGTGCTTTTAGAGCAGCAGTAGCTGGAGCTCAAGGAGCTGGGCATCAGGGAGATGCTGGTGTAAGACTACCCTTAGAGCGTCTGCGCAGTCTTGGTGGGATTGAGTTCAGAGGTATGTCAGCTGAGAGGTCGGAAGCCTAGTTAGAAAGTACCAAGCGTGTCTTGGGACAGATGAGCTGCACTGATGTGCAAAAGTTGGGCTGTGTGGTATCTTTGTTGCAAGGTGATGCCTATACGTGGTGGACGACCACAATCTCTGGGATGGCTGAAGCTGACATCACTTGAACATTCTTCCTGAATGCATTCAAGAGGAGATATCTGGGAGTGAGATATCTGGATGAAAAGAAGCGTGAATTCATGTCTCTGACTCAGGGGAACATGAGTGTGGCTGAGTATGAGGTACAGTTTGTACGCCTTAGCCAGTATGCACCGGAGCTGGTACCTGATGAGCGAGAGAGGTGCGAAAGGTTTCGTTATGGCTTGGTGCCGGATGTTAAGACCTATATGTTGGCGGCTGAGTACAATGATTTTGATGTGTTGGTTGGTCGATCCAAGGATATTGAGATGAATCTGAGTTTGTCTGCGAAAGGTGCTGGAGCTAGTTCTGGGAAGAGAGCTGCCGAGTGTAGTTCCGGAGGTGGACGGAACAAGAGAGGACGTGATCAGAGGTTTCAGTCTTCAGCTAAGAGAGGTGGAGGTGCACCTGCTAGAGGAGGTTTTGCTAGGGCTGAGCCTAGTGCTTGTTGGATCTGTGGTTCTCGTGGTCACTTGAAGCGTGACTGTCCTCGTGCTGGTAGGGAGGTGCAGGCTCCTGTTGAGGCAGCTGGTAATGTTGGTTATGAGTGCTGGAATTGTGGTTCTGCTGACCACTTGAGACGTGATTGTCCGAGAATGGCTGGTGGCCAAGAGCGTGCTCCTGCTGTTGCGGCACCGCAGAGAGGTCGTGGGCGCGGCCGTGGTAATTTCCAGAGGCGTGAGGAAGGTGGCCGAGGAGTAGCTCATGTTGTAGCTATTCAACCTGAGGGTGGAGGCCAGGCGAGGGTGTATGCTCAGCGCGAAAGAAGGAATGATGCTGATGTGATTGCAGGTACCTTTACTTTGCAATTCATGTCTTTGCTTTCCTTGATTGATTCTGGATCTACTCATTCATACATTTTGCGTGAGCATGCTGAGTTGCTTGGTTTGCCTGTTGAGTCTTTGGATGTCGGTGTTAGAGTCACTAGTTCTTTTGGTGAAACTGTTGTGACTCGTAAGCTGTATAGAAGGTGCCCTTTGGTTGTTCAAGAGCATGTCTTTCATGTTGATCTTATGGAGTTACCCTTTTATGGTTTTGATGTGATCCTTGGTATGGATTGGCTTGCTGAGCATCGTGCTGTTGTGGATTGTGAGAATAAGTGGGTGTCGCTTAGGCTTGCGGATGATTATGAAGTAGTGGTGGTTGGTGAGAATGTGAAGTTTCTTGCCAATGTTGTTTCTACCTTGGAGGCAAGTAGGATGCTGAGGCAAGGTTGTGAAGCCTATCTTGCTTTTGTGATGAATCCTAGCTCTAAGGAGTTGAGAGTGCAAGATATCCGCGTGGTGAAGGAGTTTCCTGGTGTTTTTCCTGAGGAGTTGCCCGGTTTACCTCCTAATCGCGAGGTGGAGTTTGGTATTGAGCTGTATGAGAATACAACTCCTGTGTCCATTACTCCCTATAGAATGGCACCTAAGGAGCTGAAGGAGCTGAAGACGCAGTTGCAAGAGCTGCTTGATCGTGGTTTTATCCGGCCGAGTGTGTCGCCTTGGGGTGCTCCTGTCTTGTTTGTGAAGAAGAAGGATGGCACTATGAGGATGTGCATTGATTACCGTCAGCTGAACAAGTTGACTATCAAGAATCGGTATCCTTTGCCGAGGATTGATGATCTCTTTGATCAATTTCGGGGAGCTGCTGTGTTCTCTAAGATTGACTTGAGGTCAGGGTATTATCAGTTGAAGGTGAAGGATGTGGATGTGCCTAAGACAGCTTTCAGGACAAGGTATGGGCATTATGAGTTTCTTGTGATGCCGTTTGGTTTGACAAATGCTCCTGCTGCTTTCATGGACATGATGAATCGTGTTTTTCATGAATACCTGGACAAGTTCGTTGTGGTGTTCATTGATGATATCCTCGTGTACTCGCGTACTGAGGAGGAGCACGAAGAGCATTTGCGGGTGGTTTTGCAAGCTTTGTTGGAGAATCAGCTTTATGCTAAGTTGAGCAAGTGTGAGTTTTGGCTTAGAGAGGTGGTGTTTCTTGGACATGTCGTTTCAGCTGAGGGGATTCGTGTTGATCCTCAGAAGATTGAAGCGGTGATGAGCTGGAAGGTTCCTAAGTCTGTTCAGGAGGTCCGTAGTTTCCTTGGTTTGGCGGGATACTACCGGAGGTTTGTGGATGGTTTTTCCAAGATTGTTGCTCCTTTGACGAAGCTTTTGCAAAAAGATGTTAAGTATGAGTGGACAGAGGCGAGGCAGCAAGCTTTTGAGAAGCTGAAGTTGGCTTTGACGCAAGCTCCTATCTTGATTCAGCCTGAATCAGGGAAAGAGTTCGTAGTCTACAGTGATGCATCCTATGTTGGTTTGGGGTGTGTGCTGATGCAAGAGGGTAAGGTTGTGGCTTATGCGTCGCGGCAGTTGAAGGTGCATGAGCGCAATTATCCTACGCATGATATAGAGTTGGCTGCAGTGGTTTTTGCTTTGAAGATCTGGAGGCATTATCTGTATGGTGAGAAGTGTACTGTGTACACGGATCACAAGAGTTTGAGGTATCTGATGTCTCAGAAGGAGTTGAATCTTAGGCAGCGACGTTGGCTGGAGTTGCTCAAGGATTATGATTTGACGATTGAATATCATCCTGGAAAGGCCAATGTTGTTGCGGATGCTTTGAGTAGGAAGGTAGCTGTTGAGCTGAGGGCGATGTTTGCTAGCTTGAGCATATCGCGGGATGGTGGCCTTGTTGCTGAGTTGCAAGTGAAACCATCTTTGGTTCAGTTGATCAAGGAAAAGTAGTTGTTGGATGATTCCTTGGTGTCTCATGTTCAGGATATCGCGGAGGGTAGACCTTCAGATTTCTGCTTTAATGAGGATGTAGTGTTGTGCTTTGGTAGTCGGATAGTTGTGCCTGCTGATGTTGAGTTGAGGCGTGCTATTCTGACTGAAGGTCATAGTAGTCCTTTTGCTATGCACCCTGGTAGTACCAAGATGTATCGTGATCTTCGCGATGAGTACTATTGGGTTGGTTTGAAGAAGGATGTGGCAGAGTTCGTGAGCAAGTGTTTGGTGTGTCAGCGGGTTAAGGCTGAACATCAGGTTCCTTCTGGTTTGTTGCAACCGTTGAAAATCCCTGAATGGAAATGGGAGAGGGTTACCATGGATTTTGTGTCTGGGTTGCCTTTGTCTCCGTCGAAGAAGAATTCTGTTTGGGTGATTGTGGATCGCTTGACGAAGTGTGCACATTTCTTGCCTGTGCATACTACGTTTTCTTTGGATAAGCTGGCAGAGTTGTACATTGCTGAGATAGTGAGGTTGCATGGTGTGCCTAAGTCGATTGTGTCGGATAGGGATCCGAGGTTCACATCGCGTTTTTGGCAGTGTTTGCATCAAGCTCTGGGTACAAGGTTGCATTTCAGTACATCCTATCATCCTCAGTCGGATGGTCAATCTGAGCGGGTTATTCAGATTTTGGAGGATATGTTGAGATGCTGCGTGATTGAGTTTCAAGGTTCTTGGGAGAAGCATCTGCCTCTGGTTGAGTTCGCTTATAACAATAGTTATCAGGCGAGTATACAGATGGCACCTTATGAGGCTCTGTATGGGAGGAAGTGTAGGACTCCTCTTTGTTGGGCTGAAACTGGTCAAAAGTTGGTTTCTATGCCTGCTTTGTTGAAAGGGACCACCGAGAAGGTGAAGCTCATTTGTGAGCGGTTGAAGGCTGCTTCGGATCGGCAGAAATCTTACGCGGATTTGAAGCGTAAGGAGATAGAGTTTGCGGTGGCTGACCGTGTGTTCTTGAAGGTTTCGCCTTGGAAGAAGGTGATGAGGTTTGGTCGGAAGGGTAAGTTGAGCCCTCGGTACGTTGGACCGTATGAGGTTGTTGAGCGAGTGGGTCCTGTTGCGTATCGGTTGAGATTACCTCAGGAGCTAGAGAAGATTCATGATGTGTTCCATGTTTCTATGCTCAGGAAGTATAGATCTGATCCTTCGCATGTGATGCCTGTTGAGGATGTGGTTTTGAATCCAGATTTGACCTATGATGAGGAACCGGTGAAGGTTCTGGATTCAGATAGTAAGGTTCTTCGTGGCAAGACCATTGAGTTGGTGAAGGTGCTGTGGAAGCATCGAGGTGTTGAGGAAGCCACGTGGGAGCGAAAGGAAGACATGTTGAAGCAGTTTCCTTATCTCTTTCCTTCAGGTAAATTTCGAGGACGAAATTTCTTAAGGGGGGGAGAGTTGTAACGCCCCGGTTTTGGGCTTAGAAGTCTTAGGCGTTGACCGGTTGGTCAAAGTGCTGTTCGAATCGTAAGAGGTTAAATTAGGAAAGCCTAGTTCGGGTTGCATTAAAAATATGGAAAAATGTTCTAAAATCATCTTTTAATATAAATTGATGAACTGTGAAAACAATTTTGGAAAAAGAGTTTTGGAAGGTTGACATTTTGGCTAGTGACCAAAATGTAATTTTCGCAAATTTGGTGGCTGTTTTAAAAAGGATTGAAACTTTGAATCTTTAAGGAGCTATTTGCCCAAAAGTGAATTCTCCAGATTTTTCTAAGATATTTTAATCCTAAAATCTGATTTTAAAGGTTTGATAAAAGGAGGGAAACTCATTTTACTATTTTTCTTTCCTAACTTCCTATTTTCTCTTTTCCTTTTCTCTCCAACCAAACATCACCATTTTCAGAGATTTTGATCTGATTTCTTCACCTAAATTCATCTTTTCAACTCACAATTGTTAGCAAATCATTGTGTAATCAAAACCTACTCAATTGCTACAAGTTTCTACAAAGTTTTCATTCCAAAAAGTGGAGAAATCACAAGTTTGGAGGTATGAACGATTCTCCTCTGAACTTTAAGTTCTTTAATGAAATTCCTAAAGTTTTCAATCCTAAATGTATGTTTAATTAAAGGTTTGCAAGTTGATTTATGGATCTTGGCTAATTATGCAAGATTTTGATGATTTCACTTGATTTTCGTTTGATCTGTTAAATCTGAGTTTTGAGAAGTGTTTTTGATGTTAAATGATCATTAAATTGATGTGGAAGTGAGTCTTGATTAATGCAATCCCGGATAGGTTGTGTTTCCTAAGTTTAGCTTGTGTTTTAAGGTTGTTTTTGAGGTGATCTTGGTGATCTGGTGTTGCTGGAGGTATAAGGTTGCTTTTAGGTTGTTTTTAGATGTGGTTTGATGTTAATAGATGTGAGGTTTTGCTGGTTTATGGCTGGGCTTTGTTTGGAAGTGTTTTGGATGCAATTTCGGTTGTGTTTGGTGGCCGAAATTGGAGGTTGATTGAGAGCAGCGAGTTTAGGTGCTTTCATTGAAGCAATTAATGCAAGATGATGCATTAATCCTCTGCTTTGATGTGTTGAAACAGGGGAGGCATCATTGGATTCAAGTTCGGTTGATTTGGAGGCTTGTTTTGGTGCTTTGGCTTGAAGCGAAGTGGTAATCGGTGAGTGAAAATGGATTTACAGCTTTAAAACCAAGGGTTGAAGGTTTTGGGAGCTTAGTTTAAGTCTAAACAACTTTGCTAAGCTCAAGTGTAAGTTTTCGGATTTTCTCTCTAAGTGGTGGCCATGTTTTGGTGCAATGTAAAATGATGATTTTTGCATGAATTGTTTACTGTTTTGGAAGCATGTTTAAGCATGATAATTGCTGATGTTTTAGCATGATATATGCTGATGTTTAAAGCCATGTGTTGAAGGTGTCTCTAGGTAAGAGTACCTTGTTTTATGCATTGTTAAATGATGATTTAATGCTTTGAAATGCATGATGAAATGGCTTGGTTTAAATGCTTTTAAACAGTGGATTATATGATGTATAAAGTGTATATTGGCAAGTGATGGTTTGTAAAAGTGAAGGTCACTAAGGTGGTTAAAAGTCCTTGAGTGAGCCTTGTTACCTAAGATCATCAAGGTGGTTAAAAGTCCTTGGATGAATCTTGTTGCGGACACTAAGGTGGTTAAAAGTCCTTAGGTGCTCCTTTCCATGGTGTTTAAAAGTCCATGGGGCCAAGGTGTTTAAAAGTCCTTGGGGTAATTCAAGCTACGGACACAAAGGTGGTTAAAAGTCCTTGTGTGGTCCTTCATGGTGTTTAAAAGTCCATGGCCAAGGTGTTTAAAAGTCCTTGGGGTCCAAGGTGTTTAAAAGTCCTTGGGGAAAGTTGTTGAACTTGATTTCATAAATGAAATGTATCACTTGAGCCAATATGACATGTATAGTACATGAGATGCATGAGATGCATGATTTAACGTTTATGTTGAAGCATGAGATGCTTGTTTAAATGAAATGTGGAAGCATGATATTGCTTGATTTTAAAGTATGCCTTGAGCATGTATAAAGGTTGTTTACAAGCATGTTTTACAATGGTTTAAATTGCATTATTGAATGGTTTTTAAAGAGCACTCCTCACTAAGCTTTGGCTTACGCTCTCTCGTTTTCTTGATTCAATAATGCAGAGCACTAAGGTACATTGAGGGCAGCAAGAGAAGGCAAGCATACAAGTTCAAGTAAAGCTCAATGTATGGAAGGTTTTGTTAAACATTTAGCTTTTGTATGTTTTGGCAATGGGGGACCAATGTGTATTTGTTTTTGGGAGGTGTTTGAGACTCCCTATGGATGATAATTGTTGTTTGAATTGCTGGATTTTGGATTGATTTCCTATTGCTTGCTTATGAAGGTTTATTGCTTGAATGATAGCTTAAGTAGGAAGCATGCTATATGAATTGGGGTTTTTCTTATGTGTTGTTTAAATGTTGAATTGTTGGTGCAATTGAGGTCCTTGCGTGTTGTATGGTTAAGTGATATGGTTTGGTGATGTTAATTTGGTGCTTAATGCATGATTGATGATGTTTTTGAGCTGTTTTCAGGCAGGGGTATCGATACTCGGGCATGGGGTATCGATACACCTGAGCCAAATATGCATGTTTCTGCCCAGGGGTATCGATACCTCTGAACAGGTATCGATACCATATGAGTGGAGTATCGATACCAGGGGGAGGGTATCGATACCTCTGCTAGAGTTTGGTTTCTGCCTTCCCCGAGTATCGATACTACATGTGGAGTATCGATACCGGACCGTTAAAATCAGTTAAAAGAATCTTTGAATGTTTTGTTTTGTTACGTTTTGGTCCTGAATCTTGTACGATCAATTGCATGAGCTGTGGATGTCCTTTTGAGCTGAAATTTCACAGAGAAGCATGAAACCTGACTAATTTCAAGATGGTAACTTCAATTTGGGTTAAGTCCTTTAATTTATCAGAAATTACAGTTTGGTCCCTAAAGTTGTAATTTGTTCAATTGGGTCCTTGTTTGATCTCTGATGGATGTAATCTTTTAACATGTTGTTTGTATGGTCACACATAGGAGTAATTTGCATCTAGATAAGGTTTAAAAAAAAAGGGTCGTTAATCAAGGTTGACTTTCGGGTTGACTTTGGTTTTCCCCGTGTAATCTCCGTAGTTCGGGTCGGGCGTCTAGGCCGGGCTACGGGGGTTACAAAAAAAAAGTTGAGGTAATCAAACAATTGCCAGCATCCTCAAGTGTAAAAGGTATTAGAAGCCTCTTGGGCCATCCATGTTTTTAGCGTCGTTTCATCAAAGATTTCTCAAAAATTTCTAAACCTTTATGCTTACTTTTAGTAACATTATACAACTTTTGCATTTGGTGATTCTTGTTTGAAAACGTTTTAGGAACTAAAAGACATGTTGATTAATGCCCCTATAGTCTTGGCACTAGATTAGAATGAGCCATTCGAGCTCATGTGCGATGCCAGCGACTATGCCATTGAGCTGTGTTAGGATAGAGGCGTGGCAGAATTTTCCATACCATTTACTATGCCAGCCGCACATTGAACGAGGCCCAACTTAACTACACCACAACAGAGAAGGAATTCCTTGCAGTTGTCTTTGCGTTTGACAAATTCAGATCTTACCTGGTGGATAATAAAGTTGTGGTATACACAGACCATTCGACATACAAATACCTTTTGGCCAAGAAAGATGCCAAGCCTAGGCTGATCCGATGGACACTCTTATTGTAAGAATTTGACTTAGAGATTCGAGATAAGAAGGAAAGTGAAAATCAAGTAGCTGATCATTTATCTCGATTAGAGCACCACCATGATGATGGTAACACTGTGACCATTAGAGATGAGTTTTCTGATGAATACTTACTTGCGATCAATACCATGCAATGGTATGCTGACATTGTCATCTACCTAGTAGGCACCATTTTGCAAGCAGACTTGGTAAGTTATGCCAAGAAACGATTTGTGAGAGATGTCCGACAATATTATTAGGATGAGTCGTTCCTATTTAAGCAATGTGCCGACCAAGTTATTTGCCAATGTGTGCCAGAGGATGAGCAACAAAACATACTTCAGCTTTGCCATGCATCACCATATGCAGAACACTTTGCTGGAATAAAGAAAGCGGCCAAGGTGTTGTAGTCCAGAGTTTTGTGGCCCACACTATTCAAAGATGACCATTGTTTTTCCAAGGCATGCGATTGATGCTAGTGTACTGGAAACATTTCCAACAGAAATCATTTGACACTATAGAACATCATGCTAGTGGAGCTGTTTGATGTACGGGAGATCGACTTTATGGGTCCTTTTCCTCCATTATTTGGTAATGTATATGATGAGTGCCCAAAAGTCCTACATTTGTACTCATTTTAGGGCAATTATCAGTTAGCCTACACCCAATTAAGCTACATTATGACCTTTTATGCGTTAATTTCAGTACTTGTACCTTTTATTCTTATATTTGATATATTCTATGAAAAAGGTATTGTTTAATGCATATTTGGTGCTTGTGCAGATATACCACCAAATTGACGTGCCATTATTTCTCTCGCCCTTTGTTTGAGTTTCTAGCAATTTCGATCAATTTCCGGGTCAAGATCATGGAGTGTGTACTTTGGATTTGCCCTGGTTATGCACCAATGCAAAACCAAAGTTTATTAGTGCTCGAGAAATAGATAAGTAAAGAGTGCAGGAAAATAAGATTAAAAGTCGCTATTGTCAATCCCCAGCAACGGCGCCAAAAACTTGATGCTTGCGTAAAGTGCCTCGCAATAGTGCAAGTGTACATGTCTCAAGTAATATAATGATAAGTATATCAAGTATCGTCTCTACAAGGATTGGGCTAGTCTTTTGATCCTACTTCCTCGCACTATAAAACAAATTAAAGAAAAAGAACACAAGTGAATAGGTTTGTTTTGAGTAATCTAAAGAACTAATTCTAAAATAAGCCATAAATAAAATAAAGAGAAAATCAAATTGAGAGAATGGGCCGGATCAGATTGTGTCATAGTGTGAAAGCCCAATTGACTTGTCTTAGTTTGAATGAAATGAACACAAAGATGCCTCGGCAATGACATAAGTCGCTACCACGACCGCAATGTGCTAAGGCTCTGTCGCGACAATCCCTTACTGAACGGCATCAACTGTCAAGGTTCGGCAAAGCATCCTTAGATGGCTCCTCCTTATCTCTAAGCTCAGAACACTGTTGATGAATGGACTTTGACCATACCTCCTGGTGTAAACCAAAGATAAACACCAACCAATCACACGCTTCTTTTAGCCGTTGAAACTCTTAACTTATCACTAAGTCGAGTTAGTTACCACCACGTCGGATGACAACCATGCTTATTCATTTCGTGTGTCTAACTCTCCTGATATTAGACAAATGGATAATCTCACAAACTATCTCCCAATAAGTATGCAAGAATGAATTCAATGCCAAGAATAATCAAACCTTGAACTAAATTGCATTAAAACTAAAACAAAGTACAATTGTCTTTACACAACTACTAAACAACTGATCCTAACCCTAAGGAAAATTAGAACATAACGAATGGGAAGAAAACACAAAATAATCCTAAGTTCTCTCGTCCCTTATTCTCTCCACGATTTCCCTACTTCTTCTTCATTCGTGGTAAGCCTTCTTTATATAGGGGATGGTGTAGGGCAAGGTCCTTATTGGATAGGAAGTTAAGTTGGACTTGGACTTGTCTTCATTAATGATATGAATCTCTTTAATTTAATGCATTTACCAATTTTTGCCAAAATTCCATCTTTAACCTTCCTTCCATCTTTTCATCCTCCTTTCGAGCTCTCCTTACCGCGCCAAGTGTGTAGAAAAATTAGGCATTTATTCTCTTCAAATCGGCTACCCTTTGGCAGGTTGAGTTGTGCACTGCCTCGACAGGGAATATCTGCTGCCTCGGTAGATGTCTATCACTAAATCTGCTTCGTAAGGCTCTATCTTCATAATCCAGCTTTCTTTAGTAGAAGCTATCATCTTTAGCTCATCTCGATCAGGGTCCTTTCAGTAGCTCATTCTACACCATACTTCTTGTTCCTTCATTGCCCACACGACGTCAACTGCCCCGGCAGCAGCGACAATGCCAACAACAATCAAAATGCCCATGGGCAGTAGGTTGTCGACAAGCAGCCAGTTATCGATGTGCAGAAGAATGCCGCGACAGGAAATGGAGACAACCCACCATTGTACTTTGCGCCAGTACGAAACCCAACGGTCTGAGACTACTTAGATAATGATCTGAACATACTAAATTCGGGCGTAGCTACACCTGAGATATAAGCCGCCCACTTTGGGCTGAAGCCCGTCATGGTCAACATGCTCAATACCATTGGGCAGTTTGGTGGATCAACCACTAAAGATGCCAGGCAACATCTCAAATCTTTCATGGAGATATGCAATTCATTCAAGATCCAAGGAGTCCATGATTATGTTTTGAGACTGAAATTATTCCCCTATTCACTGAGGGATAGGGCAAAGACCTGGTTAAATACCATTCTAGCAGGATCCATTGGATCTTGGAATGATTTATGTTGTGATTTTCTTGCGCATTTTAATCCAACTAAATTATATGATAAATTGCGTAACAAAATCACTTCTTTTCGCCAGGTAGATGACGAACCGATGTTCGAGGCATGGGAACGCTACAGAGAACTGCTGCACAAGTGCCATTTGCATGGATTTCCACTTTTGACACAAGTGACAATATTCTATAACTCATCAAATTCCCCGAAAAGGATGATGTTAGATGTCTCGGCAAATGACACTCTCCTTGACAAACCGCTAGAGGAAGCCGTTGACATATTGAACAAGCTTGCAAAGAATGATTACCAGTTTCCCGCGACTAGGAGGGGAGGAATAATACACCATGCCACCATTAAAGAGCTTGAGTCGTCACAGTCGATACTTTCACAATTGGCCGATTTGACGAATATGGTGAAAAACAAGCAACGACCAAGCAACGGTCAGGAGGTCAAGGTAATAAGTTCCTTTTGTAATTCATATAATGATGACCATGATTCTTCTGAATGCTCGCAGAACCCAGAGTTGGCCTTCTATGTTGGAAACTACAATCGCAATAACAACATGACATCGAACAATTACAACCCGACCTGGAAAACGCACCCTAACTTCTCCTAGAGCAACCTTAATAATGCACTGAATTTGCAAAATCAGAAAGCTCCAGTAGCGGGATTCCATCAAAACACGCCCCGACAGAACATGCCGCAACAACAACCCATACCGCCACAACATCCAATGCAGTCTAGTTTTCTTGAAAATACTCTTCATGCTTTTATGTCTCAAACTAGTGCATACATGGCTAATATTGATAAGTTCATAAAAAGACTAACACTTTTATGGATATGACTGAGGTAGGGTTGCAAAACCATGAGGCAACCTTAAAATCCCTAGAGACACAAGTGGGGCAGATTGCACAAATTTTGAACACAAGGCCAACAGGAGGTTTGCCTAGTGACACTGAGGCTGCTAGAGAGACATCATATGAGCAATGTAAAGACATAACCACCAGACGTGGTATCCAACTCAAGGGGCCTCAAATGAAGAAAATAGATCAAGAAAAGCCAAAGGAGCCAACTGCCACAACACTGCCCAACAATAATGCCGCGACAACAACCACTGAAGACGCTGCCCGACAGAACCTGTGGCAGTACCAACTGCAAAGACCAACGCTGATGCGTCCAGAAGCACGTGCACAAAAAACATAAAGGACACCCGACCGACTCCCCTATTCACACAAAGGCTGAAGCAACAAAAGCAAGAGTACCAATTTAAGAAATTCCTAGATATCTTAAAGAAAGTACATATTAATATCCCCTTTGTGGATGCAATTAAGGAGATCCTGAACTATGAAAAATTATTTAAGGACATTATCTCAAAGCGGAAAAGGATTGGGTGAATTTGAAACAATTTTCGTGACAGAGGAATGCATGGCCATGCTGCACAATCGAACACCACCCAAGCTTAAAGATCCCGAAAGCTTTTTCATCCCATGTGTAATCGAAGATACCTATGAAGGGAGAGCACTATGTGACCTAGGAGCAAGCATAAACATAATGCCTTAGACCGTCTTCCAAAAATTGGGGATTAGAACGGCCAGATCGACCACCATAATGCTGCAACTTACTGATGGGTCCCATGTGCAACCCGAAGGGAAAATTGAGGATATATTGGTAAAAGTCAATACATTTATTTTCCTTGCAAATTTTCTAATCCTAGATTGTGATGTAGATGAGAAAGCTCCAATCATCCTTGGAAGGCCATTCCTCGCCACCGGGAGAATTATAATTGATGTCGAAAAAGGAGAGCTAACAATGAGAATAAATGACCAACAAGTTAAACTCAATGCACTCAACACTAGGAAACATGATGATGAACTCGAGAAGTGTCAAGCAATCCAGGTTGAAAAAAACTGCCCCGACGAAGAGGCTGAACACTGCAGCGGTAGTGGCATGGGCAATTGCCTTGGTAACTCAACAAGAGATTTTGGAATCGAGCTGAAATCAAACCTGTGACTACATGCCATGCGGGATAAGGGAGAAATCACTTTAGGAGATGCACCCACATGCACTTCTCTAGTGCCTTAACCTTTTTCTCTCTACATTTTATTTATTTATATTTTACTTAGTTTTTAGTTTTTAGTTAATTCTTATTTTCTTCATTTTTATTTTTTTGCTTGTATTTTTTTAGAATAAAGTTTTAATATTATTAATTCATTTTTAGGAAGGAGATAAAGGAAGAAAGAAGAGAAAATCAAATGGCTAGGATGAGAAACGTTCGTTGCCGCGACACTCATGCCCAACGGACGAAAAAGCCGCAACAACTATATTTCCAACAGGCAGGAACACGCAACGGCTAATAACGGCTAGTAAAAGCCTCGGCCGCATTTAATGCCACAACGAAATTGTTGGTCAAACCTCTATATAACGGCCACTATTCTCCTTTTGCTCTCAACTTTTACATTCTCTTCTACTGCCCTAACTCTCCAAAGTTTAATATTTGTCTTTACTCTCCCAGAACTTACTCAAATCTTTCTTCTAGATGGCTCTCAAATTAAATCAAGGACAAGGTTCATGCACGGCCGAGGCCTCTTACAAGCAATTCGCACCTCCTGGAGTAGACAAGAAATTTAACAAATACTTCATCTCTCGCAAGATAAGAGAGGAACAAGGATTTCAAAGCTCGGCCGAGGCGGATTTCAGAAATGACCAATTCCTCTACAACAAGGTGGCATATCTTTTGCCTACAACCACCAAGGGCCAACATCATCATCGTTCGAGAATTCTATGCCCACAACCCGAGCGCATATTCAATTTTTGTGCATGGTAGAGGAAAAGCAATCAAGGTCGATGCCGACACCATCAATCAGTTCTATGGCCTACATACATAACGAGACCTACATTCAAAAGTGTTGGAGAAGCTGTCCGAGGAGGACTATGAAAGAATTAAAGACGAGCTATGCTGGCACGACATGGGAGTCTGGGGCACACAAAGGTTCATTGCATAGACGAAAGCTTCGGCCTGAGGTGAAACTGTGGAATACGTTTTTCAAGCGCCGCCTCCTTCCCACCTCACACAATAGCACCTTTGATCGACCCAGGCTTGCACTAATACATTCTATTATTAATAATCATGATATTAATGTTGGTAAAATCATTTGTCAGGAATTGTATCAGTGTGCACAGAAGGAATACGAGCCTCTTTACTTCCCCTAACTCATCACCAGCCTTTGCACCGAAAAAGAAGTTCCCATAGTTGAGGTCGATGAATTTACGACTCCAAGGCAGGGGTGGAACAAAGAGGCATATTACAAGTTAATGCGGATAACAAAAGCTGATCCATGCGAATCTACACTGATGCAAGGTCCTACCGCGGTAGCAACTACGATAGATGTTCTAGAGACCCTACAGTTCACTGCCCTAGTAGCCACCCTCCAACAAATTTCCGAGAAATTAGAGGACATGGACAAAAGGCAACACCTATTTATGGCCTTTGCAAGGGACTTCACCTCCTCAATTGTCCAAGTAATGCAAGAGAAGTTCCCTGACCAGGCTGTCCAGTTTCCTCAATTTCCTACCGCCATCTTTGCTGCAACAACTCTAGAAGTCCATGATGCAGCTGCCCCCCCAGCCAGAAGAGGAAGCCACACCCGATATCGCCACTGCCCAGGCCTCCCAAGGTAGTCTACCTCAATAGTACCCACCTTTTCTGCCACGAGGAGAAAAGCCAAGGGTAAGGCACACCTCGAGACTCCAGCCGGTTCGCCATATAGAGTAGAACGCTTTTCAGACATGAGTGCCACTGCCCACTCTATCAACAGGGCATTTGAATCAGCAAAATGCAAGGCGACTGAAGTGGAGGCCACTGAAGAACTCCACCTCGATTCGGAGGAAAGGGAAGAGATCGCCGTGTCGGCCAAGCCAACAACACCCACACACACCCAACCACCCCAAGCAACCAAACGAGTCAAGCATGCCACTTGTAAAGGGAGGAAATTGATCCTAGACAGTGACAACTCATATGAATAAATCTAAACTTTCATTTCTCTCCTTTGCTTTTATTTTTGCCCTTAATATTTGTGCTTAATTTTTCTATTATTTGTAATTATTGTTAACGCATTGAGAGCAATGCTTGGTTAGAGTTTGGGGGTGTAGGTTTCGCTGCCAAGGCATACCTCTGCCGCAACATAGTAATATAAAATGCATTTTTTGTTCACTAATCTGTCAAATTTTTTTGACTGCATGCACTGCCTAGCCGAATTTAGCTTATGCCTCGGTTATGCTTTCCACCAATTTCCTTAGTTTAATTTTTATTGAATTTTCTCCCTTGGCAATAGATATCTCTCTCCTTACCGTTGCTTCAAACTGTTTAGAACTTTTAATTTTAGGATGCTTAAGGAAGATAACTTAGAAGATTGCTATGACAATAAAATACTATTGTGGCTTGAATGACTTAAGGAGTTCTAGGACACTTAGAATACTTACTCGCTTAGAAATTTTTGGGTAAAATTATAAGTTAGAGGTGCCCAAAACCAGCTCTAGCTTAAGAAAAACACAAAACTAATAGAGGTGCCCAAAACTGGCTCTACTTTAGACTTTAGATCACTAAAGGTGCTTGAAATTGGCTCTAGTTGATCAATTTGTTAAAAATATTAGAGGTGCCCAACACTGGCTCTAATTAAAATTTTTTAGAAAACCCAATAGAAAAGTAAGATGTATATCTAGGTGTACTTAGAGCTCATATAATCACCTTGTTCACAATTTACTCACCTTTCTTATAGCTTGATTCAAGGGAATTCCTAAGGCATCCAAAGCATTAAGGGCCGAGCTTATTCTTTGCCACGACATAGAGAGAACAGGAAAAGTAAGACCAAGGAGGGAATTTAGGAGGATTAAGGTTTGGCAATTGGAGGTTTGCCTTGCTTGAGGACAAGCAATAGTTCGAGTTTGGGGGTGTGATGAGTGCCCAAAAGTCCTATATTTGTACTCATTTTAGGGCAATTATCGCTTAACATACACCTAATTAAGCTACATTATGACCTTTTATGCGTTAATTTCAGTACTTGTACCTTTTATTCTTATACTTGATATATTCTATGAAAAAGGTATTGTTTAATGTATATTTGGTGCTTGTGCAGATATACCCGCTGCCAAAGCAGTTGATGTCGTGTGGGCAATGAAGGAACAAGAAGTATGGTGCAGAATGAGCTACTGAAAGGAACTTGATCGAGTTAAGCCAAAGATGACAACTTCTACTGAGGGAAGCTGGATTATGAAGATGGAGCCTTATGAGGTAGATTCAGTGATAGACCTCTGCCGAGGCAGCCAATATTCCCTACCGAGGCAGTGCACAACTCAACCTGCCAAAAGGCAAACTGAGCAAAGTGGTAGCCGATTTGAAGAGCATAATATGCCTAATTTTTCTACACACTTGGCATGGCAAGGAGAGCTCGAAAAGTGGAAGAAAAGATAGAATTTTGGCAAAAATTGATAAATGCATTAAATTAAAGAGATTCACCTCTTTAATGAAGACAAGTCCAACTTAACTTCATATCCAAGAAGGACCTTGCCCTACACCATCCCCTATATAAAGAAGGCTTGCCACGAATGAAGAAGGAGGGAAATAATAGAGAGAAAAAGGGACGAGAGAGCTTATGATTATTTTGTGTTTTCTTCCCATTCGTTATGTTCTAATTTTCCTTAGGGTTAGGATAAGTTGTTTAGTAGTTGTGTAAAGACAATTGTACTTTTTTAGTTTTAATGCAATTTAGTTCAAGGTTTGCTTATCCTTGGAATTGAATTCATTCTTGCATACTTATCGGTAGAGAGTTTGTATGATTATCCATTTGTCTAATACCAGGAGAGTTAGACTCACAAAACGAATAAGCACGGTTGTCATCGCACGTGGTGGTAACTAACTCGGCTTAGGGATATGTTAAGAGTTTCAACGGCTAAAAGAAGCGTGTCATTGGTTGGTGTTTATCTTTGGTTTACGCCGGAGGGTATGGTCAAAGTCCATTCATCAACAGTCTTCCAAGATTAGGGATAAGGAGGAGCCATCTAAGGACGCTTTATCTAACCTTGACAACAGCTGCTGTTCAGCAAGGGTTTGCCGCGGTAGAGCCTTAGCACATTGCGGCCGTGGCAGGGACTTAGGTCGCTGTTGAGGCATCTTTTTGTTCGTTGTATTCAAACTAAGACAAGTCAATTGGGCTTTCACACTACGACACAATTTGATCCGGCCCATTCTCTCAATTTGATTTTTTTATTTTATTTCTGGCTATTTTAGAATTAGTTCCCTAAAGTATTTCCGGAGGAATCACCTAGTTTGCTGCCTAGTCGAGAGGTTGAATTTAGAATTGAGTTTTACAAGAACACAACTCCGGTGTCCATTGCTCCTTATCGCATGGCACCCAAAAAGTTGAAGGAGTTGAATAGGCAACATCAGGAGTTGCTTGACTGTGGCTTTATTCGGCCTAGTGTGTCACCTTGGGGTGCACCGGTCTTGTTTGTTAAACAGAAAGATGGCACGATGAGAGTGTGCATTGATTATCGTCAGCTGAATAAGTTGACCGTCAAGAACAAGTATCCTTTGCCGAGGATTGATGATCTTTTTGATCAGTTTCGGGGAGCGGCTGTGTTTTCAAAGATTGACTTTAGGTCAGGGTACTATCAGTTAAGGGTGGAGGATGTGGATGTACCGAAAACAACCTTTCGAACGAGGTATGGGCATTATGAGTTCCTTGTGATGCCGTTCGGATCGACGAATGCTCCTGTTGCTTTCATGGATATGATGAATAGGGTGTTCCATGAATTCTTGGACAAGTTCGTTGTGGTGTTCATCGATGATATCTTTGTGTACTCTCGTACTGAGGAGGAGCATGAAGGTCATTTGCGGATTGTTTTGCAAGCGCTGTTGGAAAATCAGCTTTATGCTAAGCTGAGAAAATGTGAGTTTTGGCTAAAGGAAGTTGTTTTCCTTGGTCATGTGATTTCAGCTGAAGGGATTCGAGTTGATCCCCAGAAGGTTGAGGCTGTGATGAATTGGAAGCCTCCTAAGTCCGTTCATGAAGTCCGTAGTTTCTTTGGGTTGGCAGGATACTACCGGAGGTTTGTGGATGGATTTTCTAAGATTGCTGCCCCTTTGACGAAGTTGTTGCAAAAGGATGTTAAGTATGAGTGGACGGAAGTGAGACATCAAGCTTTTGAGAAGGTAAAAGCAGCTTTGATGCAAGCTCCAATCTTGGTTCAACTTGAATCAAGAAAAGTGTTTGTGGTGTATAGTGACACATCTTATGTTGGTTTGGGATGTGTGTTAATCCAAGAGGGTAAAGTGGTGGCTTATGCATTGCGACAGTTGAAAGTGCATGAGTGCAATTATCCTATGCATGACATTGAGTTGGCTGCAGTGGTTTGGTGTATAGTGACACATCTTATCTGGAGACATTATCTTTATGGTGAGAAGTGTACCGTGTACATGGATCACAAAATTTTGAAGTATTTGATGTCTCAGAAGGAGTTAAATCTTAGGCAACGATGTTGGGTGGAGTTGCTTAAGGATTACGATCTAACGATCGAGTATCATCCGGGGAAGGCCAATGTTGTGGCTGATGCTTTGAGCAGGAAAGTGGCAGTGGAGTTAAGAGCGATGTTTTCTAGCTTGAGCATATCGCAAGATGGTGGTCTTATTGCTGAATTGCAAGTGAAACCATCTCTAATCCAATTGATAAAGGATAAACAATTTTTGGATGATTCCTTGGTGTCACATGTTCAGGATATTAGTGAAGATAGGCCATCAAATTTCTATTTTAATGATGATGGTGTTTTATGTTTTGGGAGTCAGATAGTGGTGCCGAATGATGTTGAGTTGAGGCGCACCATTTTGACCGAAGCTCATAGTAGTCCTTTTGCTATGCACCCTAGTAGTACAAAGATGTACCGTGATCTGAAGGATGAGTACTATTGGGTGGGACTGAAGAAAGATGTCGCCGAGTATGTTAGCAAATGTATGGTTTGTTAGCGAGTTAAGGTTGAACATCGGTTTCCTTTAGGGTTGTTGCAGCCGTTAATGATCACTGAATGGAAGTTGGAGAGGATCACCATGGACTTTGAGTCTGGTTTGCCTTTATCGCCAACAAAGAAGAATTCTGTTTGGGTGATTGTGGATCGCCTTACGAAGTGTGCGCATTTATTGCCTGTTCATACTACGTACATCTTGGATAAGCTTGCGGAGTTGTACATTGCTGAGATTGTACATTTGCATGGTGTACCAAAATCTATTGTGTCAGATAGAGATCCGAGGTTTATCGCAATGTTTTGGGAGTGTTTGCATCAAGCATTGGGTATGCGGCTGAATTTCAGTACTTCTTATCATCCACAAATGGCTGGAAAGTCAGAGCGTGTTATCCAAGTGCTTGAGGATATGTTAAGGTGTTTTGTTATTGAGTTCCAAGGCTCTTGGGAGAAGGACTTGCCTTTGGTGGAGTTTGCTTATAATAACATTTATCAGGCGAGTATTCAAATGGCAACTTATGAAGCTTTGTACGGGAGGAAGTGCATAACTCCTCTTTGTTGGGCTGAAATTGTAACCCCCGTAGTCCGGCCTAGACGGTTGACCCAAACTACGAAGATTACACGGGGAAAACCAAAGTCAACCCGAAAGTCAACCTTGATTAACGACCCTTTTTTTCTTTTTAATCTTGTCTAGATGCACATTAACCTTAGATGTGATCACACAAACACCATGCTCAAAGATCACAAACATCAGAGATCAAACAGGGACTCAAATGAACGAATTACAACTTTAGGGACCAAATTGTAAATACTGATAAATATGAGGAATTAGTACAAATTAAAGTTACCATCTTGAAATTAGTCAGGTTCCATGCTTCCCTGCGAAATTTCAGCTCAAAAGGACTTCTCAAACTCATACAATTGCATAAACAAGATTCAAGACCAAAATGCAAACATTTTGAAACATTTAACCGCCCATGTCAGCCCCCAACGGTCACCCGTTCCGAAACAGGCCAAGCCCGTTCCGAAACACGGGCCGTTCCGCAACGCGTTCCGCAACGGGGGTCTGGCAGAATGCCTTCCGTTTCGGAACGATGGCACCCGTTTCGGACGCCTGGGTTCATGCAGGGCACCCGTTCCGAAACGGTGTCAACTGTTCCGAAACGCCTAGCCCAGAATGCTGCATTTTGCTCACTCAAACACACAATTGATCATCCAAACATGCTCCAAAAGCCACCAAACTTTACCAACATGTAATTCAACATAAATGAGACATACTTGCATCAACAATTCCACATAAACACAACATATAGGAAAGCCCCAAATCTATAGGCATGCTTCCTACACAAGCAACCATTTAGGCATAAACCTTCCAAAACAATCTCATTTAAGCCAATTCATGTTCCAACAACATTAGCAACATCATTTAAACATTCATGATCAAACACATACGATCACATACACATAAACCCGAGAGATTCTACCCCATTGCCCTTATTAACTATAGCTATTCACCGAGACATACATCTCCCTTGGAGTCCACCTTGAATCCCTTGCTCCTTGCTGTCCAAACTTCAAGAATCTGCATTGATGGACAAAAAGGAGCGTAAGCACATAATGCTTAGTGAGGAATGCTCAAAACCAAAACACCATCAATGCAGCGGGTCTTTAAAACACCTTTAAAACAAACCCGATTTGCTTACCAAAATCATGTTTGAAAACCCTTTTCAACATCAAGCTCAACCATGCATAAACACCATATGCCAAGCTTAAACAAAACCATGGAAACACTCCATTTCACAACATACCTTTCTTAAACTTGAAAACCATATCAAGCAAGAAACCTTTTAAAACCATAGCTTAAATATTCTATCACATGCATTTAACCAAGGCAACATAAGAACCATAACAACATCTTCACATGCCTTTAAAACAAGTCTTACAAGACTCCAATGCAACATAGATATTTCATGCTCACAAGCATCATTTACCAAATGATTACCAACACTTATTCGTCTTAACAAGTTAACATGCATTCACTAGCATCATATACTTTTCATGCAACAATGCATCTTTTCAAGCATCTCATGCTTCTCATGCAAACATGCATCAATTCAAGCATCTCATGCTTCTCATGCAAACATGCATCAATACAAGCATCTCATGCTTCACATGCAACCATGCATCATTTCAAGCATCTCATGCTCCACTATGATCAAGAACATTACATTGGCTTCCAAGAGATCAACCACATTCACTTTTCAACTCAAAAACCCGATCGGATACGCGGATTCCGAGCGTTGTCCCTACGCTCCCTACACCCTACCCAATCCAAGGTCTCCCAAATGGGCAACAACCTCCATTTGACCTTAACATTCCAAGGTTCCCATGTATGGACTTTTAACCACCATACAACCTTGACATGCACAAGGTTCTCCCGTATGGACTTTTAACCACCATATAACCTTTGCATAACCGATTGGTAGTTGTAGAACATCATCTAACGAGATCCGGGACATCACACACAAGATCCACACATGGACTTAACCACTGCCATTGTGATCTCAACAAGCACAAGGTTCTCACATATGGACTTTTAACCACCATATAACCTTTGCTCAACCAAGGTCCTCGAATGGGCAACACCTCTATTATGACCTCAAATAACCAAGGTCTTCCCGTGGGCAACAACCTCCACTATGACCTCATCTCGTTAGGAAAACTTGAAGGGAGCTTATCCGGTCCACTCTTGACCACTCCACCTCCAAGGCGACTTTATTCACGGTGCACCCAATCCTATAGCCGGCTAACTATATCCGATCAACGAACCAAGAACCATTTACATCTCTTGCCAATATAACCATCTTACCATATTAATCCAATGTTCCACATGCATAAACATAATGCAAAACCATCACAACATTAGCCCAATGATTCACATGCATAACCAATATGCAAAACCATTACATCATTAATCCAATGATTCACATGCATAACCAATATGCAAAAGGTAACATTTAACATCATCAATTCACTGTTTTAAAGCATCATTCAAAGCCATTGATCAACATGCAACACTATGCATCAAAATCACATTTACCATATACAAAACCAAGAATCCCTTACCTTGAGCGTCCTTCTCAAGTGGCTTTCAAAACCAGCATTAAACCATGCTAAAACATGCTTATAAAACAGAATTAAACCATGCAAAACACATGCATAACAATCCTCAACCACATTTGCTTTTAAAACCAAATCACAACACAATTCAAGAACAAAAATCCTTTTACTTACTCTTGAGCTTAGCAAGTTGTTTAGACTTACACTAAGCTCCCAAAAACCTTCAAACCTTGGTTTAAAAGCTGAAATCCCAACTTCACTCACCAATAACCAAAACAAGGCTAGCCAACAAGCCTTCCAAGCTTCCGAAACCTTCCGCAAACACCTTCAAAGCTCACGGATCAAACTCCCCTGTTTCATGCACACAAAAACAGAACATTAATGCATCCTTATGCATTAAAACACCAGCAGCAACAACACAACTCGCTGCTCATCACAAATCTAACAATTTGGCTACCAAACACAACCGAAATCACCTCCAAACACCTCCACAACTTAACCCAGCCAAGATCCATCACTTCTAACCATTTTTATACATCAAATAACATGCAAAATGATCACAAACACGTCCTTATACCTCCAGGTATAACAGATCACCAAAAACACTCCAAAAACAACCAAAAACTCAAGCCAAACTTAGGAAATTCAACCTATCCGGGATTGCATTGATTAAACCTCAACTTCTAATCAATTTAGCATTCATTTAACATCATTTTGACACTCCAAAACACTGCCCAAACAGATCACACGAAAATTTCACCAAAATCACCAAATCTTGCATTTTAGCCAAAAATCAAGATCTCATTTGAAAAGCCATTAATAAAACACAAATCAAGGATTGAGAACTTAGGAATTTCAGTAAAGAACTGATAGTTTAGAGGAGAAGGACGTTCTTACCTCCAAACTTGAATTTCTCCATTTTAGAGCCAAAAAGCTTGATGAAACAACTTGTAAATTGAGAGGTTTTGTTGATGAGATGATTAGGAATCAAATGAGAGTTGAAATGAGAGATTTAGATGTCAAAACCAGAGAAAGAAATCTGGAGAATTTTGTTTGGGTTGAGAGAAAATGAGAGAAAAGAGAAATTGAGAGAAAATGGAAAGTTAGTTAAGAAATTGGTTAAAATGATTTCCCTCCCTTTCTTAATCTTTATAAATCAGAATAAAGCCTTAAAATATCTTTGAAAAATCTGGAGAAATCCTTTTTGGAATAATAGCTCCTTAAAGATTCAAAGTTTCAATCCTCTATAAAACTGTCCCGCAACTTTCAAAAACATTTTGGTCACTAACCAAAATGTCAACCTTCCGAACCTCATTTTCCAAAATTGATTTCACAGTTCACTTATATATATTAAAAGATGATTTTAGAGCATTTTTCCATATTTTTAATGCAACCCGAACTAGGCTTTCCTAAATTCACTCTTATATATTCGATCAGCACTTTGACCGAACCGGTCAACACCCAAAACTTCTGAGCCCAAAACCGGGGCGTTACAACTCTCCCCCCCTTAGGAAATTTCGTCCTCGAAATTTCAACCGGCGAAAAGAGAACCACAACCTTCTCAAAGCAACACACAAGGCAACACAACCATCTCAAACACCACTGACCACTTTCCACACAAAACCTCCACCATACACTGTTCACAAATCCAAACTCTCAAAGGTAACCACGACTTAACCTTCCACATAACCGAACCGTACACAACCCCAACATCAACCTGAAAAACTTCAGCTCTTACAGCAGACAACACTGTAACACACAACTTCCAAGACTTGTCTACACAGAGACAACCACCAAACCAACTCAGCCACAAGGCAACCTCTCTGCTTCTAAAACTCTTGCAAACTCCCAAACCACTTCCAAGATTTTCCCAACAAGCAGAAATCCTTAAACACCAACTATTTACACAAGCTCTTCAACGAAGCTGACAATCCTTCACATCCGCCACAAACATTACCATGACAGCTCATCAGACTACTCACCTAGATACCAAATATCACATCACAACCCCAACTTGAAACCGTCAGCCGTTCCACACACCACCAACTGACTTCAAACGGAACTCCCTTAACCACAACCAGCCAACCACTTCTCACAAGAACCCAAACAACCAACGAAAGCCTTCGATCTTTCACAGCCCTTTCTCTACAAACTTCAACCAGAACACTTGCATTACCAGAACATTACTTAACCAAAACACACATAACAGCTTCTGCACTCCCCAAAGGTTGCTAAGAACCAACACAACCCTTCCACAACAACCTAAAAGCTAAACTACCTCACCACTTGGAAAACACAACCTCAAACTGCAACATCACTTAGCACCAAGGAACTACCACTTCCTTTTAGCTAAACAAACCACTTAACCGATACTAACCTCAACCGATACCCTTCACCACCAAACCACTAAACTCTCTGAGCATCAAACACTATCCTTCTACCAACAGGCTATTCCACCCTCACTATCACCAGCAACTAGTTTACCAAACTCCAACACTTCTAGCTCTCACTCAGCACCAAACAACCTCTAAAAACCCATCATCCCACTTAATCCAACCACAACACTAACAGATTCGATTAGTTATTAGTGAGTGTGAACATCGTATGCATGATCACCTACATGCCCTATCAATGCCTGATGTACATGTATGCAAAACCTCTAGTGTCATGCCACATGTATGCATGGACCAACATATATAATATAGCATATAACAATGATTTTAGCTGTGCATGAATGCCAGTTCACACCCTCCAATAACATCCTCAAAATCTGTCTAAGAACAACCTCCTAACTCACCTTTAACTTATCTAACTCCATCATACCAACAACCACTAACCACAAGATATTCACCCAAGCCTTCTTCACACCCAAGATATTACCAAACCACAACTACCATTACCCCAAACATACTAGCAACAAGACTAGACTTACCACGCAAGGAAAACCAACAGAAACCAAACTAAGGCAACTAAAGCAAAGATCACTTAACAAGGTTACCTGAAAACACAACACCATCCCTAAGCTTCATCAGACGAGCTCTCTTCCTTGCGAAACCATCATCCTCCTGCGGCACAACTGCAGCACCAGCTAACATACCAGGGTTACCACCAACTCCTCGCGGTAAAGGACCTTGGCTGTTCCGAGCCAACATCAAACAATCACGCCTCATGTGTCCAGCAGACCCACATTTCCAGCAAACTCCATCTCCCAAACTCTTCACAACCTCCTGCTTTTTCTGCCACCTCTGAACCTTGCCCCGACCGTGCCCACGACCTTTCAAGGACCCTTTGGCTAACACCAAAGCTGACTTCACTCCATGAGGACAATCACGCTTAACATGCAACTTAGATCCACAATTCCAACAAACACCTGCGCCCCAACAATTTCCAACATGTTGCCTTTCACAACGGACACACACAGATGACTGAGCTTCCACTCCTTGCTCAAGCAACACTTGCTCAACAACAGCACTACCCGCGCCTTGCTTAACCCTTGGAAATTCCCTTCCAAGATATCTCCCATAAAAGGCCGTTACAAAGAAATCCCAATCAATGTCATGGATATGTGACGCCACCGCCATAGATGTCCACCAAGCACTCACATCTTCCAACATCAAAGAAACAACACTCCCCAGCTTACAGGCATAATCACAGCCTTCCTCATCCAAAATCAGAACCACATTGGCCAACCAGGCCTCAAACATCTCCGGGGAAGAACCATGATTCTCCACAGCACCCAAATCAAGCAAACACTGCTTCGGCAAACCCTCACATCTAGCCAGCACATCCACTGACTTTACCCCAACCGCAGCCTGAGATGTTCCCAACACCTCTTGAACAACAGATAAAGAACTTTCCATCACAGAACCAGCTTCTTTCCCTTGCCTTACCATCACAACTTCAGGCACAGAAGACTGAAACAAAACACCTTTACAAAAGGGCAAATTCTTTGCCTTAACAACCTGCCCCAAGGCAGCAACCATCTCACTCAATCGCCATTCTTTCATCAACTTTGCCATACCACTAACAACAACAAACATACAATCACAACAAGCAAACAACCAGTTAGACCAGCATTAAGCAAGGATTCAAACTCCAACTCCAAATAACACAATAGCTATATTAATAAGGCAATGGGTATCCCGAATCCTCCCCTTTACATGACATAACAGTCAACACAACATGGATATCACAACATCAAGCATATCAACAACATACCTTGATCATGCTTACACCAAACAACATCCAAATGCACCAGCACATTAGCAACATAACATGCTCAAAACACATTCACCATGCATAACATCAGCTCATAGCATCAGCACATATCCACATAAACTCAGCCAAGATTCATAACCACAAAACATGCTTGCATACATTAGCAACATGCTCAGAAACATCAACAGCATACTCAAAAACACATGTTTCAAGCAACTTTCAACCACACAACAAGGTAAACATCAAACACACATCACAACCACTTACCGTTTTCCCCAACCTTCGCAACTCAGCTCTGATACCACCAAATGTAACCCCCGTAGCCCGGCCTAGACGGTTGACCCGAACTACGAAGATTACACGGGGAAAACCAAAGTCAACCCGAAAGTCAACCTTGATTAACGACCCTTTTTTTTCTTTTTAATCTTGTCTAGATGCACATTAACCTTAGATGTGATCACACAAACACCATGCTCAAAGATCACAAACATCAGAGATCAAACAGGGACCCAAATGAACGAATTACAAATTTAGGGACCAAATTGTAAATACTGATAAATATGAGGACTTAGTACAAATTAAAGTTACCATCTTGAAATTAGTCAGGTTCCTTGACCCGAACTACGAAGATTACACGGGGAAAACCAAAGTCAACCCGAAAGTCAACCTTGATTAACGACCCTTTTTTTTCTTTTTAATCTTGTCTAGATGCACATTAACCTTAGATGTGATCACACAAACACCATGCTCAAAGATCACAAACATCAGAGATCAAACAGGGACCCAAATGAACGAATTACAACTTTAGGGACCAAATTGTAAATACTGATAAATATGAGGACTTAGTACAAATTAAAGTTACCATCTTGAAATTAGTCAGGTTCCATGCTTCCCTGCGAAATTTCAGCTCAAAAGGACTTCTCAAACTCATACAATTGCATAAACAAGATTCAGGACCAAAATGCAAACATTTTGAAACATTTAACCGCCCATGTCAGCCCCCAACGGTCACCCGTTCCGAAACAGGCCAAGCCCGTTCCGGAACACGGGCCGTTCCGCAACGCGTTCCGCAACGGGGGTCTGGCAGAATGCCTTCCGTTTCGGAACGATGGCACCCGTTTCGGACGCCTGGGTTCATGCAGGGCACCCGTTCCGAAACGGTGTCAACTGTTCCGAAACGCCTAGCCCAGAATGCTGCATTTTGCTCACTCAAACAAACAATTGATCATCCAAACATGCTCCAAAAGCCACCAAACTTTACCAACATGTAATTCAACATAAATGAGACATACTTGCATCAACAATTCCACAGAAACACAACATATAGGAAAGCCCCAAATCTATAGGCATGCTTCCTACACAAGCAACCATTTAGGCATAAACCTTCCAAAACAATCTCATTTAAGCCAATTCATGTTCCAACAACATTAACAACATCATTTAAACATTCATGATCAAACACATACGATCACATACACATAAACCCGAGAGATTCTACCCCATTGCCCTTATTAACTATAGCTATTCACCGAGACATACATCTCCCTTGGAGTCCACCTTGAATCCCTTGCTCCTTGCTGTCCAAACTTCAAGAATCTGCATTGATGGACAAAAAGGAGCGTAAGCACATAATGCTTAGTGAGGAATGCTCAAAACCAAAACACCATCAATGCAGCGGGTCTTTAAAACACCTTTAAAACAAACCCGATTTGCTTACCAAAATCATGTTTGAAAACCCTTTTCAACATCAAGCTCAACCATGCATAAACACCATATGCCAAGCTTAAACAAAACCATGGAAACACTCCATTTCACAACATACCTTTCTTAAACTTGAAAACCATATCAAGCAAGAAACCTTTTAAAACCATAGCTTAAATATTCTATCACATGCATTTAACCAAGGCAACATAAGAACCATAACAACATCTTCACATGCCTTTAAAACAAGTCTTACAAGACTCCAATGCAACATAGATATTTCATGCTCACAAGCATCATTTACCAAATGATTACCAACACTTATTCGTCTTAACAAGTTAACATGCATTCACTAGCATCATATACTTTTCATGCAACAATGCATCTTTTCAAGCATCTCATGCTTCTCATGCAAACATGCATCAATTCAAGCATCTCATGCTTCTCATGCAAACATGCATCAATACAAGCATCTCATGCTTCACATGCAACCATGCATCATTTCAAGCATCTCATGCTCCACTATGATCAAGAACATTACATTGGCTTCCAAGAGATCAACCACATTCACTTTTCAACTCAAAAACCCGATCGGATACGCGGATTCCGAGCGTTGTCCCTACGCTCCCTACACCCTACCCAATCCAAGGTCTCCCAAATGGGCAACAACCTCCATTTGACCTTAACATTCCAAGGTTCCCATGTATGGACTTTTAACCACCATACAACCTTGACATGCACAAGGTTCTCCCGTATGGACTTTTAACCACCATATAACCTTTGCATAACCGATTGGTAGTTGTAGAACATCATCTAACGAGATCCGGGACATCACACACAAGATCCACACATGGACTTAACCACTGCCATTGTGATCTCAACAAGCACAAGGTTCTCACATATGGACTTTTAACCACCATATAACCTTTGCTCAACCAAGGTCCTCGAATGGGCAACACCTCTATTATGACCTCAAATAACCAAGGTCTTCCCGTGGGCAACAACCTCCACTATGACCTCATCTCGTTAGGAAAACTTGAAGGGAGCTTATCCGGTCCACTCTTGACCACTCCACCTCCAAGGCGACTTTATTCACGGTGCACCCAATCCTATAGCCGGCTAACTATATCCGATCAACGAACCAAGAACCATTTACATCTCTTGCCAATATAACCATCTTACCATATTAATCCAATGTTCCACATGCATAAACATAATGCAAAACCATCACAACATTAGCCCAATGATTCACATGCATAACCAATATGCAAAACCATTACATCATTAATCCAATGATTCACATGCATAACCAATATGCAAAAGGTAACATTTAACATCATCAATTCACTGTTTTAAAGCATCATTCAAAGCCATTGATCAACATGCAACACTATGCATCAAAATCACATTTACCATATACAAAACCAAGAATCCCTTACCTTGAGCATCCTTCTCAAGTGGCTTTCAAAACCAGCATTAAACCATGCTAAAACATGCTTATAAAACAGAATTAAACCATGCAAAACACATGCATAACAATCCTCAACCACATTTGCTTTTAAAACCAAATCACAACACAATTCAAGAACAAAAATCCTTTTACTTACTCTTGAGCTTAGCAAGTTGTTTAGACTTACACTAAGCTCCCAAAAACCTTCAAGCCTTGGTTTAAAAGCTGAAATCCCAACTTCACTCACCAATAACCAAAACAAGGCTAGCCAACAAGCCTTCCAAGCTTCCGAAACCTTCCGCAAACACCTTCAAAGCTCACGGATCAAACTCCCCTGTTTCATGCACACAAAAACAGAACATTAATGCATCCTTATGCATTAAAACACCAGCAGCAACAACACAACTCGCTGCTCATCACAAATCTAACAATTTGGCTACCAAACACAACCGAAATCACCTCCAAACACCTCCACAACTTAACCCAGCCAAGATCCATCACTTCTAACCATTTTTATACATCAAATAACATGCAAAATGATCACAAACAGGTCCTTATACCTCCAGGTATAACAGATCACCAAAAACACTCCAAAAACAACCAAAAACTCAAGCCAAACTTAGGAAATTCAACCTATCCGGGATTGCATTGATTAAACCTCAACTTCTAATCAATTTAGCATTCATTTAACATCATTTTGACACTCAAAACACTGCCCAAACAGATCACACGAAAATTTCACCAAAATCACCAAATCTTGCATTTTAGCCAAAAATCAAGATCTCATTTGAAAAGCCATTAATAAAACACAAATCAAGGATTGAGAACTTAGGAATTTCAGTAAAGAACTGATAGTTTAGAGGAGAAGGACGTTCTTACCTCCAAACTTGAATTTCTCCATTTTAGAGCCAAAAAGCTTAATGAAACAACTTGTAAATTGAGAGGTTTTGTTGATGAGATGATTAGGAATCAAATGAGAGTTGAAATGAGAGATTTAGATGTCAAAACCAGAGAAAGAAATCTGGAGAATTTTGTTTGGGTTGAGAGAAAATGAGAGAAAAGAGAAATTGAGAGAAAATGGAAAGTTAGTTAAGAAATTGGTTAAAATGATTTCCCTCCCTTTCTTAATCTTTAAAAATCAGAATAAAGCCTTAAAATATCTTTGAAATATCTGGAGAAATCCTTTTTGGAATAATAGCTCCTTAAAGATTCAAAGTTTCAATCCTCTATAAAACTGTCCCGCAACTTTCAAAAATTACATTTTGGTCACTAACCAAAATGTCAACCTTCCGAACCTCATTTTCCAAAATTGATTTCACAGTTCACTTATATATATTAAAAGATGATTTTAGAGCATTTTTCCATATTTTTAATGCAACCCGAACTAGGCTTTCCTAAATTCACTCTTATATATTCGATCAGCACTTTGACCGAACCGGTCAACACCCAAAACTTCTGAGCCCAAAACCGGAGCGTTACAGAAATGGGACAAAAGTTGGTTTCGATGTCGGCTTTATTGAAAGGAACCACCGAGAAGGTGAAGCTCATTTGTGAGCGGTTGAAGGCAACATCGGATCGGCAAAACTCTTACGCGGATATGAAGCATAAGGAGATAGAATTTGCGGTGGGTGACCGTGTCTTTTTGAAAGTTTCACCTTGGAATAAGGTGATGAGGTTTGGTCGTAAGGGCAAGTTGTGCCCAAGGTACATTGGACCATAAGAAGTGATAGAACGTGTGGGTTATGTTGCTTATAAGTTTAGACTATCTCAAGAGTTAGAAAAGATACATCATGTGTTCCATGTATCCATGCTTCGGAGGTATAGATCGGATCCTTCGCATGTTATGCTTGTGGGGGAAGTTGAGTTGAATCCAGATTTGACATATGATGAGGAACCTGTTGAGATTCTGGATTCAGATAGTAAGGTTCTCTGTGGTAAGACCATTGAGCTGGTCAAGGTACTGTGGAGACATCATGGTGTTGAGGAAGCCACGTGGGAGAGGAAGGAAGACATGGAGAAGCAATTTCTTTATCTTTTCCTCCAGGAAAATTTTGAGGAAGAAATTTTTTAAGTGGGGGAGAGTTGTAACGCCCAGATTTTGGGCCTAGATGTTTTAGAGTTCGAATCGGACCGGTCGAGAACAGTACGAATCTTAAAGGGAGATTTAGTGAACACCTAGTTCGGGATGCTTTAAAAATATGGAAAATATCTAAAAATCCTCATTTATTATATGAATGATTATGGTGAAAACAATTTTACAAAATAAGGTTTGGAAATACTACATTTCGGTGTAGTGACCAAATTGCAGTTTTTGCAAAAGTTAAATACTGACTGTTTTGTAAATGATTGAAACTTTGAATCTTTAAGGAGCTAATTTTACCAAAATGTTTTTAATCAGATTTCTCCTTATTTTGGTTGATTTTAGTAATGTTTTAATTAAAAAAAAAGGTCGTTAATCAAGGTTGACTTTTGGGTTGACTTTCAGGTTAACATTGGTTTTCCCCGTGTAATCTTCGTAGTTCGGGTCAAGTGTCTAGGCCGGGCTAAGGGGGTTACATTTGTTAATTGATGGAGGAAATGTGTTTGGCTAAAAAGAAATTGAGAGAAAATGAAATGAGAGAAAATTGACATAAGGTAGTTATGAAAAGTCAAAGATAGTTTTTCCTTTAATCAATCTTTATTTCCTTTAATTAGATTTCAATCTCCTTTTAATTCCTAATCTTTTCCTCACCAAATCTTCTTGTTTTCACATTGGATTTTCAAGAAAACCTTCCCAAATCAAGGAGGAATCAACCATTAGAGGTAAGCTTCGTCCTTCTCCTCTAATGATCAGTTCTTTACTGAAATTCCCAAGTTACCAGTCCTTTGTTAATGATTTTTGAGTTGCTTTAACGTTAGAAACAAGAAATTGTATTAAAACTCAAGGATTTTGGAGAGATCTTGATGATTTTCGTTGTTGATGGTTAGGCTCTGTTTTGAGGTTGTTTTCTAATGTATTTTGGATGTTAATTGATGTTATAAATGAGGTTTTATCAAAAAATCCCGAATAGGCTTGGATTTCTAAGTTTTGTATGCTAGAATGGTGGTTTTTGGGGTGGTTTTGGTGTTCTGTTATAGCTGGAGGTATAAGGATGAGTTTGTGGTGGTTTTTGGTGTTGATTGATGTTTAGAAATGATTAGAAGTGGTAGATCTTGGCTGGGCTTTGTTTTGGGAGAGTTTGAAGATGATTTTGGTTGTTTTTGGTAGTCGAAATGAGGTTCTTGAGTAGAGCAGCGAGTTTAGGTGTGTGGCTGATGATTTCAATGCATGATGATGCATTAATCTTCTACTCTTATGTGTTATAAACAAGGGAGACATCTTCGGACGCCTTTGGTGTTGATCAGGGAGCATAGACAGCGTTTCGGCGAGCAAACGAAACGTAATCGGTGAGTGCGAATGGTTTTAGAAGTCCTTGAGGGACAAAGAAAAAAGGTTTTAGAAGTCCTTGAGGGACAACCTTCCTAAGTTCGGAAGTAAGTATTGTCTAGATTGCTCTCATATATGTTGTGGTTTTCCCCAAAATGCTTTTACATGCTCATGGTTTGGGATAGATAAATTCCTACCATTTTTATGCATGATTTGTAGCATGAGATGATGCTTGAAATGATTTCATGAAATAACATGTTGCATTGATGGGTTTTGAGCTTTTGTTTTAAAGCATGGCAAATGTTATGGTTTTGAAATGAGATGAGAAAGATTAGAGAAATGTTGCATGAAAAACAGTAGGTGTGACGATATTTTGACATAATATATTGGCATAGAAGATGAGATACTTACCGGATATAATTGATCGATCAATAGGATGAGAGTGCACTATAAACTAAAAATTCATATGTGCTCTTTGGATTCAATCCAAAGGGAGAGACCGATGATGGGCATTCCATCGGGTAGGACTTGGTGAAATACCCAAGCTTTGTGGTGATGAGAGATTTCGCCATGTGAGTATGGTGATGTGAGATTCCACCGAAAATTATGTTACTAGACAAGTGAGTACGGTGATGTGAGATTCCACCGGAAGAGTCTAGTGGTTTGAGAATGACGTCTACATATCCGAGTAATAATGAGATGTGAAATGCCAATATAATATATGAAAATGCTTTTGATTCACATGTACCTATTGTTGAGATGATTTATGCTATGAGAAATGCATATGAGATTTGTATATGAAATGCTTTTGTTTTTACAAGCATGTGTATGGCCTCTTCATGAGATTTGCATTGGTTTGAATGCATGAGATAGAATGAGCATGTTGTAGAAAAGGCTTTTGAGAAAGTGTTTTGAATAATGCATTGTTGTGTTGGTTTTCTTTAGAGCTTGCCTCACTAAGCAAATGTGCTTACGCTCCTTTTTACCAACAGTGCAGATAATTGAGGTGTTTTCGGGAAGCAAGAAGGTTAAGAACATCCAAGGAAGTGCAAACCTAACGTATGGTGATGTTTTTATACACATTAGTTTTGATATTTGGCAATGGGACACCAAGGTTTTATTTGGGAGATGTGTTTGAACTCCCTAAGTTTGTGGCATGTTTGTGATGGCTTTTATGGGTTGTAAATGGTCCTAATGGTTTGGTTGGAGGTTTGAGCTCTATAATTGTTTTGGTGGATAGGAAGCATGCATGTAGTTTGAGTGTTCTTGTGCTTGATGCCATGTTTGAGCTTATGCTTCTTATACATATTCTTTGATGTTTAAACATGTTGCTGGTATGATATGGTATGTTTTTAAGCATGTTTGAGTGGGCTAAAGGTGAAAAACTAGCATTTTTTGCTGTCACAGGGCAGGGTGTATCGAAACACCCTTAACTGTTTCGAAACGGGGGCCTGTAATGGCCATAGCGTTTCGGAACGGCTGAAGGTGTTTCAGAACATTGTGACTATTAGAGAGGCTTGTTTTGATACTAGTCTCAGAACGCACCCGAGTACCGAAACGGTCAACTTCATTTTGATACGGGCGTTTCGATGCGAAGGTTGGTGCTTCGAAATAGATGACTGTTGGATGATGATTTTGAATTGTTTTAAGTTTCCATGTTTTACATTTTAGTCCTGAATGTTGTGGATGCAATTGCTTGAGCTTGGAATGTTCTTTTAAGCTGAAGTTTGACAGAGGAGCATGTAATATGACTAATTACATATTGGTAAACCTAAAATCTGCAAAGTATTTATAATTTATAAAAATTTCATTTTGGTCCCTAAAAGTGTAATTCACGCAATTGAGTCCTTAAGTGTTTTTTGATCGTTGTGCCCTTCTCTCTTAGGATACTTGAGTGTTCACACAGGCTTAATGTGCGTCTAGAAAAGATTAAAAAGAAAAAAGGGTCGTTAATTAAGGTTGACTTTCGGGTTGACTTTGGTTTTCCTCGTGTAATCTTTGTAGTTCGGGTCAAGCGTTTAGGCCGGGCTAAGGAGGTTACAAGTAAATACTCATCTACAAACTCATCTATGATGGCATCCGTCTTACCATCTTCTAGACGATGCTCTAATCAGGATAAGTGGTCAGCTACTAAGTTTTCACTGCACTTCTTATCTCAGATCTCGAGGTCAAATTCTTTAAGTAGGAGCGTTCATCAGATCAATCTTGGCTTGGCATCCTTCTTCGCCAAGAGGTACTTCAATGCCGAGTGATCTGTAAAAACAACTTTATTACTTATCAAATAAGGTCTAAATTTATCAAAAGCAAATACAACTACAAGAAATTCTTTCTCATTTGTTGTGTAATTAAGTTGTGCTTCATTGAGTGTTCTACTTGCATAATATATGGCTTGAAAAACTCTGCAAATGTCATTGTCGAAGTACTGCTCTAATGGCATAATCACTGGCATCACACATGTGCTCGAAAAGCTCATTCCAGTCTGGTGCCACAATTATAGGGGCATTAACCAACTTCTCCTTAAGGACTTGAAACACTTTCAAACAATAATCATCGAATGCAATAGCGGCATCCTTTTCTAATAACAAGCATAAAGGTTTAGAATTTTTTTGAGAAGTCCTTAATAAATCGTCGATAAAATATGGCATGACCTAAAAAGCATCTTACACCTTTAACACTTGTGGGGGTGGTAATTTATTGATTACCTCCACTTTTGCTGGATCAACCTCCAGTCTATTCTTGTTCACTCTATGCCCGAGAACAATGCCCTCCTTCACCATGAAGTGGCGTTTTTCCCAATTCAAGACTAGATTAGTCTCAATGCACCTCCAAAGAACTTGCTCCAAGCTTAGGATGTATTCCTCAAATGTGCTACTGAACACTGAGAAGTCATCCATAAATACTAACATGTTGTGCTCAATCAGATCAGAGAAAATGGACATCATATAACGTTGAAACGTTGCCGGTTCATTACACAAACCGAATGTCATTCTTTTGAAGGAAAATGTTCCATATGGAGAGGTGAATGTGTTATTCTCCTGGTCATCTAAGCATATTGCAATCTGATTATAACTTGAAAAACCATCTAAAAAGCAATAAAAAGCCTTACCTTCCAGTTTGTCTAACATCTGATAGATAAAAGGCAAAGAAAAATTATCCTTCCTCGTGACCTTATTCAACCTCATATAGTCCATGCACACTCTCCATCCTGTAATTGTTCTGGAGGGAATCAACTCATCCTTGCTATTCTGAACAATAGTCATGCCACCCTTCTTTGGCATGCACTATACCGGGCTAAACAAGAGCTATCAAATATGGGATAGATTTTTTCGGTATCAAGCCATTTGATAATCTCTTTTTTTACAACTTCTTTCATGCTCGGGTTCAGCTTCCTTTGGCCTTCAATAGTCTTACCATGATATTCCTCCAAATTAATCTTGTGCATGCAAATGGTTGGGCTTATCCTTATGATATCTGCCAAGGTCCATCCCAACGCTTGCTTATAGGTTTTTAATATCACCAACAATCTTTCCTCCTGATCTTTAGTGATATCAGTGGCAATAATCACCGATAGAGTTGAGTGATCACCTAGATAGGCATACTTCAAGTGTTCTGGAAGTGGCTTAAGTTCCAACACTGGTGGTTCCTCGATTGATGGTTTCGGTTTGGTTTTCGCCATACTGTCTAACTCCAATGGCTCAAAATAACTCACATCTTCAGCCTTCAAGGTTGATTCCTTAGGTTCCTCAAAAAGTTCAGCAATGCCATCAAGCATGCTGGCATCAAATTTTGCATCCTAGCGCAACTGTGCCATGTCTAGAGTATAAACGACCTCCATCATCTCTTTAGCTTGACATTCATCGGATTCTTCTGCACATTTCAAAGCTTGAAACACGTTAAAGGTAATATGCTGGTCATTCATTCACATGGTTAGTTTCCCTTTATGAACATCAATAAGCGCCCTACCCGTGGCAAGGAATGACCTACCAAAAATAATTGGCACATTAGTGTCAGCTTTATAATCTAAGATGATAAAATCATCTGGAAATATAATTTGTCTACCTTTACACGCACATCCTCAATCTTACCCTTTGGATGTGCATAGGATTGGTTTGCCAACTGAAGTGTCACCGTGGTAGGTCTCACTTCTATTCCAAGCTTCCTGAAAACAGATAATGAAATTAAATTGATGCTGACTTCTAAATCACATAATACCTTACCCATGAATTTATTTCCAATTGAACAAGGAATAGTAAAACTACTTAGATCTTTATGCTTTGGCGGCAGTCAATTCATGATCATGGCATTTCATTCTTGCGTGAGAGTAACAATTTAAAATTCTCCCTACTTTCTCTTTTTTGACAAAATGTCTTTCATGAATTTTACATAGTTGGGCATTTGTTCAAGGGCCTCTACCAATGGGATATTAATTTTCAATTTCTTAAGCACTTCCAAGAAGCGCTTAAATTTTTGGTCCTGCTTGTGCTTTTGGAGTCTAGCCATAAATGGTGGTGGCGGATACACATATGTTGGCACTGTCGGCTTTGCAAGGCATTGCCTGCATCCACTTTGGCATCAATTTGCTTTCCTACCTCTGTTTGCTTGTCATCCTTGTGAACTTCATCATTGGAACTGGAACTGGTATCTTGTTGAGCAATGGGGCTGGCATGAGAATTGACATTCTCACTGGCATCATCTGTTTTGGCTTTCTCCCTCTCTAATTCCATAGGCTCCACTATTGGCATTGGTTTGCCAACTTGGCAGTCAACCAACTTCTTGGCAGCTGTTTCCGCCTCACATTGTTTACCAATTTGAAGGGTTATGGTCTTACATTGTTCATTGCTTTTGTGCCAACCATCTTCACCGTCACTTGGAAAAGCTCCTTGTGGACGATTGTTAAGTGCATTTGCAAGTTGTCCCATATGTATCTCTAAGTTACGTATTGACCCTGTCAGGATATGAACTATAACATCGTCCTGCTCTATGTATTATGTAATATTACCCCATTGATTGAGTCTTTGCCCATGCTGGAAATTGTTTTGAACTCCTTGCGGCATAGTGTTTTGGAAGAATGCTGACATGGCATTCTAATTTTGTCTCTAGGCATTTTGACACTGCACATTGTACTGGTTTCCCCTTAGTTTCCCCAAGCTAAGTTAGGGTGTTGCCTCCAACCTGCATTATAAGAGTTGGAGTTAAATTATAATAATGTCTAGAATTTCAAATGTAATTTACAGACACATGATTGGAAGGGCATTCATCTGCATGGTGGTTCTCTCCATAGATAGTTCAAAATGGCTCTAATGCTTTAACTTCTTGGGACTCATTACTTTTTTTGCAAAGTTTTCATCATGCTGGTGAGCTTGGAAATCTCACCATGGATGGACGTTAGCTCATGCAACTGTAATTTTCCACTAGCTTTGGTTCCAGTCCCAAGTCTAGCAACAGAATATTCAAAATCATTTATGGCTATTCTTTCAAGGATGCCAACAACTTCTGTATAGTTTTTGTCGAGCAATGATCCGGTTGCTGAGGCATCAACAACAATTCTTGTTTGTGCGTTCAATCTGTTGTACAAGGTTTATATCTGGGTCCGATTTGGGAACCCATGCATACAACACCTTCTTAGCAAGTCCTTAAGTCTTTCTCAGGCATTGTATAGGGTCTCATCCTCAGCCTGCCTAAAGGTAATGATCTCACCATGCAACTTGGTAGTGAGCGTCGATGGCTGAAATCGTGTTAAGAACTTCTGGCATAGATCTGCCCAGGAAGTGACTGGGCTTGGTAGCAAAGAATTAAGCCACGTCTTTTATCTGCCCCTCAAGGAGAAAGTAAAAAGTTTCAGCTTCACAGTATCCTCAGACACTCCTGGTTGCTGAAATAATGGGCAAATCTCCATAAATTGCTTTAAATTTTTCCTTGGATCTACAATCAATGCTCCATCGAATTGTCCTACATTCAAAACAGTTGAGATCATTACAGGTTTAAGTTTAAAATTTGATGCATTTACCTCATTGCCAATAACTCATGGCATTAAGCATGTGATGTCATGTGTTGATTGTGTCGCAACCCTTTCGAGCTTCGACTACTTTTTAAAACACTTTTAAAAATCAACGGAGTCGCCACCAATCTTTTTGAAAAAAAGTGTGATTGAATCACTTTAAAACATGGTTATTTTAATAAAATGGTTTTCAATAAAACAATAGTTTTGGTCTACAAAAAATTAGAAAACAGGTTCGGGGTCGGTTACACGCGGGGAAGGGTTAGCACCCCCACGACGCCCAAAATTGGTACCTAATTGGTTTTAAAATCATTTTCAAAACTAGAATTTTTGAGTTCAAAAATGTTCGACTTTACTTGTCAGTTTAATGAATATTAATCTATTTTAACGACCTTATCGCCAAAATTTCTAGCGCTAACCCGTCATTCTCGTTTGATAAGACATCGTATTGAATTATTTTCACTTATCAAGAAAAAAAGAAATTTAGTGCGTTATGTTTATTCTAAGTTCGATTATTTAAAAATCCTAGAAAATTTCTAAGACTTTTATTCCTAATTAAAAGTTTAAGTTTCCTTAAGTCTAATTTACTTTTGTGAAGTTAAGTTTTCAACAAACATGTCTCTATCTAAGCTTTAGAACATAATCCTAAGTTTTAACTTATTTCTAAAAATAAACAAGCAAACAACTTATTATTTTTCTTTTTGTGTTTTTCCTTTTTTTATTATTTCTTTTAAAAAATCTTTTTTTTTTCTTTTTACTTCTTCAAACCATGACCCTTCTCCCCCCCCTTTTTTTTTTACCTTTTTATGATTTTCCCACTTTTTTTTCATTTTAAAAAAAGAATTCTTCTTTTTAAAACTTATTTTTCCTTTTTTTTCATTTTTATGCTTTTCTTTGAAAAATGACCCTTTTTTAAAATAAACATTATTTTTTTCAAAGATTTCCCTTTTAAGCTTATTTTTAAAATTTTATTTTTTCCTAAAATCCTAAACTTTATTTAAAAAACCTTTTATTTTGTTTTCTTGAAGACAAGCTTTTATTACTTATTTCTTTTTCAAAACTACTTAACCCTTTTATTATTACAAATAAATTTCATAAAAATATTTTTATATTTTTAAAACAAGCCCCTTTATTATTTCCACCCATCCATGATTATTTTTTTCCTAATTAAATCCATAACTTTAAGTTTTTTTTCTTTCAATTAAACCACATTTATTCATTTTATTCTTGCACTTTAATTTAAACACCTTAAAAATTTATTTCTACATTTCTAAATATCAAAACAACTTTAACAACATTTTTTAAGCATGTAAATTTACAAAAGATCAAACCAAAATAAAACAGAAATTTAAAAGGAAAATGTTACCGGAATCGTGTAACGATTTTTTTCCACTTCAAGAACACAACCTAAAATTCACAAAAACACAAACACCAAAAATTCAACCGGGAGGAAGCATAAAAATCAAAATAAATTTTTAGAGAATTTTTCAAATTTTTCCTAAAGCTTTTTCAAGTGTATTTTCACTTCAAATTGGTGTGTGTTGAACAAGTGAAAAAGGGGGTATTTATACTTAAATTTGAGCTTCAAATTCAAACCAAATCAAAATTTAATCCCCAAATTGGAGCCTAAATCCGACACATGGCTTGATCCTCGGAAAAACCCCTCAAGAATATCCCGATTTGGTTCAAATTCGGGATCAAATTTCTGCTTGATTGGAGCCTAGGGTTTGATTTCTTTTACTCTATTTTTTTGTAGATTCCGACGAGCACAAGCGGCGGTGACGAGCGGGGTCGATGGCATTGGGTAGGCGGCGGCGAGGCGGACCGGCCTATACCAACGGCGTCGGTAGCCGTGGCCGATAGACGCCGACTGACCACCATGGAAGCTCGTCACGAGGGTTTGCTGGGGAACCATCCCACGCACTGACGTGTGGCACGCGTTGGTTCCCCCTTTTCTTTTCTTTTTTTCTTTTCTTTCTTTTTTTCTTCTTTTTGGATTTTTTGGTTGCTTTACATCACATTTATTTCAGTTTTCTTTATTTTTCACCGTAATTATTAATTTTTTTTTCTTTTTTCCCTTTTCCTTTCTTTTTTCCCTTTTTTTCTTTCTTTAAAAGATGGGCTACAATTTTAAAAAAATGGGCCTTGTTCTTTTCTTTAAAAATGGGCTTCAATACATGGGCTTTTAAAGATGTGTTTTTGTTGCTTTTTTTATTTAATTTAGAAAAAGGTAGGCCTTTATTATTTTAAGGGAAAAGGGGATATTTTTTAAATTTTTTCCGGATTATTCAAAATTGGGGTGAAAATTTAGTGACAACAGATTTTCTCGAATGTGTTTGTCTTCTTCGGCATTGTTAACTGCATTGTCATTATGCATGGGCATCCCTCCATTGTTTGGTTGATTCTCTTGATTGTTTTGAAGACCATTTACTCTTTCGTTCCCTTGATTTTTGTGATTCATCTCTCTGATCTTCTTTCTCAATCTACGTAACGTGTGTTCAATCTCAAGATCTAACAGTCTAACTTCCTTCTCAGCACGTTTTCTGGGCATACACTGATAAAATAAAATAAAAACAAAACAAGTAAAAACCTAAAACAAATTAAATCCGTGGCAGTCCTTGGCAACAAGCCAAAAACTTGTAGACTCTCGGCGTGAATAGACAATTGCTGGTAATAGGGCATAAAATATGTTGAAAGGTATAAAAACAGTGCCAAGTAAAGTCTATTGCGTGCAATTATACACGGTCTGCAAGTAATACACCAGTTAAGTCGAGTTATCGATCCCACATGGAATGCGTTCAAGGGTCTAATTGCTTAGCCAAGTACTTGCTTTGTGAAAATATTTTTTTGATTGGGAATGATTTTGAAATGTCTGAAATAAAAGAATTGAAATAAAATAAAGTTGAAGGCAGGGAAATGGTCTTAGAAAATGACAAGTGTTGGCAAGGAGTGCCTGGTTTTCGCGCTATTAGTGTCATGCCAACCTTTATTAAATCATGTCTTGGCGTTTTTTGCCGAGCAGATTCAAAGGTAGCAATACCTCCGTCAATAGCATTGCCGTAAATCAATTATGGAAAAACCCATATATGTCTATAGTGCATGTTTTTACATAAATCAATTCGATTAAGTTCCAATCTTTACTCCCAAGGGGTAGATTTCACTCCCGAAGTAAATTCATCTACTTAAACATCTTCCTTCGAAGCATCTCTCCTTAGTATCCAGCAACTGATCGTTGCCACCTAAGTCAGTTATGATGATTTTTAATAAGCCAACTATGCCAGCTTTCGCTTGGAAAAGTATTTAAAAAGTTAGTGCCAAATGTCCCGTGGCAACACACTTAAAAATGAAGAACATGCCATATAGGAAAAAAAGTGCCAAGGCAGTGTTGATTTATTAAAAACTAAACATTTAAAATAGCATTTAACTACAACACCCCTCACCAACTATCAAACCAGTTTATGGTGAGGGTGTCAACCAAAAAACCATAATCGTTTTCAACATCCATCATCATTAAAACTAAAAAAAAGGAAAATAACAATAAAGAGGATGGGCTAGAAGAGGGTCCGTCGATGCAACTCTTCTCGGCCAGGCTCTCGACTTTTGCTCCTTATCTCCGATCACTTTCCTTGATTCTCCATCGTCTCTCTCTCCCTCTTCTATTTTGCTATAATCGGGATTAAATAGGACTCTATGGATAGCCTAGGAATATCTTGAATTTGAATTTGAACGTGCAAGGATAAGGTAGGCGATCATCTTATCCGACATTTGAATCCTAAGGATGATCATGTTAAGGATGACGACATCGTGCAAATACTCCTCCGACATCACAGCTTGGCATGGTACTGCCAACCGATCTTGGCATTGCTCGTCCCCTACTTTCGTGGAGATTGATATGATCCCTATTTTCTCGTAGCTTGATTTGGTCCTATTTTTTTGGAGTCAACATATTCTTTTCCTGACATCAAATGTTCTTCTCTGCCGACCAGTGCTTGGCATTAAAGGTCCTTCTGCGCCATCGTCAACTCGGCATCCTCCTTGGCTTCATCTTATGCTCCTGCTCAGCCAGCTACTATGCCATCAACTATGCCAACCTGCAAAAGGTGCCAAAAACAACCCCTTCACACTGGCATATCACCAATTCCTAAGTCTTAATGCAAATGCATGGTTTCTAAGGAAAAATGCAACTACATGTAATTAAAAGACAAGTAAAAACCTTAAGTTTTTTCAAACAAGCCCCTATATTATTATAAATAAATTTCATAAAAACCTTTTTTATATATTTTTCAAACAAGCCAATTTATTATTTCCACCCATGCATTATTATTTTTTCCTAATTAAATCCCTAACTTTAAGTTTTTTCAATTAAACCACATTTATTCATTTTAATCTTGCACTTTAATTTAAACACCTTAAAAATTTATTTCTACATTTCTAAATATCATAACAGCTTTAACAACATTTTTAAGCATGCAAAATTTTAAAAGATCAAACCAAAACTAAAATGAAAATGTACCAGAATCGTGAAACAATTTTTCCACTTCAAGAACAGAACCTAAAATTCACAAAAATACAAACACAAACACCAAAAATTCATCCAAGAACAAGCATAAAAATCAAAATAAAAAAATGAAAGGAAAGATAAAAATTTTACTGGAATTGTGAACGAAGAACTCGAATCCGAACTTCTCGAATTGCTACTAATCGCCTCCGGAAAATTGCTTCCAAACTCAAACTTCCACTCAAAAATTACAACTCTTGAATAATTTTTTAGAGAATTTTTCGTAATTTTCCTAAAGCTTTTTTGTAACTCCCCGGTTTTGGGCTCAGAAGTTTTGGGCGTTGACCGGTTCGGTCAAAGTGCTGATCGAATATATAAGAGTGAATTTAGGAAAGCCTAGTTCGGGTTGCATTAAAAATATGGAAAAATGTTCTAAAATCATCTTTTAATATATAAAAGTGAACTGTGAAATCAATTTTGGAAAATGAGGTTCGGAAGGTTGACATTTTGGCTAGTGACCAAAATGTAATTTTTGAAAGTTGCGGGACAGTTTTATAAAGGATTGAAACTTTGAATCTTTAAGGAGCTATTATTCCAAAAAGGATTTCTCCAGATTTTTCTAAGATATTTTAAGGCTTTATTCTGATTTTAAAGATTATGAAATGTGGAGGGAAAATCATTTTCATCATTTCTTAACTAACTTTTCATTTTCTCTCAATTTTCCTTTTCTCTCATTTTCTCTCCACCCAAACACAATTCTCCAGATTTCCTTCTCTGATTTTGGCATCTAAATCTCTCATTTCAACTCTCTTTTGATTCCTCATCATCTCATCTACAAAACCTCTCAAATTGCAAGTTGTTTCATCAAGCATTTTGGCTCTAAAAAGGAGAAATTCAAGTTTGGAGGTAAGAACGTCCTTCTCCTCTAAACTATCAGTTCTTTACTGAAATTCCTAAGTTCTCAATCCTTGATTTGTGTTTTGTTAATGGCTTTTCAATTGAAATCTTGATTTTGGCTTAAAATGCAAGATTTGGTGATTTTGGTGAAATTTTCGTGTGATCTGTTTGGGCAGTGTTTTGAAGTGTCAAAATGATGTTAAATGAATGCTAAATTGATTAGAAGTTGAGGTTTAATCAATGCAATCCCGGATAGGTTGAATTTCCTAAGTTTGGCTTGAGTTTTTTGGTAGTTTTTGGAGTGTTTTTGGTGATCTGTTATACCTGGAGGTATAAGGACGTGTTTGTGATCATTTTATATGTTAATTGATGTTTAAAAATTGTTAGAAGTGATGGATCTTGGCTGGGTTAAGTTTTGGAAGTGTTTGAAGGTGATTTCGGTTGTGTTTGGTAGCCAAATTGTTGGATTTGGGATGAGCAGCGAGTTGAATCTTGTTGCTGGTGTTTTTAATGCATAATGATGCATTAATCCTCTGTTGTTGTGTGCTTGAAACAGGGGAGTTTGATCCGTGAGCTTTGAAGGTGTTGCGGAAGGTTTTCGGATGCTTGGAAGGCTTGTTGGCTAGCCTTGTTTTGTGTATCGGTGAGTGAAGTTGGGATTTCAGCTTTTAAACCAAGGTTTGAAGGCTTTGGGAGGTTAGTTTAAGTCTAAACAACTTTGCTAAGCTCAAGAGTAAGTGAATGGATTTTCGCTCTTGAATTGTGTTGTGAAATTGGCTTTTAAGCAATTGTGGTTGATGATTGAGAAGTATGTGTTTTGCATGGTTTAAATCTGTTTTGAAAGCATATTTTAAGCATGGTTTAATGCTGGTTTTGAAAGCCATATGTGAAGGATGCTCAAGGTAAGAGATCCTTGGTTCTATACATTGAAAATGTGGATTTGATGCATGGTGTTGCATGATGTTTAATGGCTTTGTGTGATGCTTTAAAACAGTGAATTAAAGATGGTAAATGATGGTTTTTGCATTATGGTTATGCATGTGAATCATTGGACTAATGTGGAAAGGTGGTTATATTGGCAAGTGATCTAAGTGGATTCTTGGTTTGTTGATCGGATATAGTTAGCCGGCTATAGGATTGGGTGCACCGTGAATTAAGTCGCCTTGGAGGTGGAGTGGTCAAGAGTGGACCGGTAAACTCCCTTCAAGTATCCTAACGAGATGGTTAAGGTCATAATGGAGGTGTTGCCCATTCGAGGACCTTGGTTGAGCAAAGGTTATATGGTGTTTAAAAGTCCATATAGGGGAACCTTGTGCTTGTTGAGATCACAATGGCGGTGTTAAGTCCATATAGGGGAACCTTGGGATGAGCAGCGAGTTGAATCTTGTTGCTGGTGTTTTTAATGCATAATGATGCATTAATCCTCTGTTGTTGTGTGCTTGAAACAGGGGAGTTTGATCCGTGGGCTTTGAAGGTGTTGCGGAAGGTTTTCGGATGCTTGGAAGGCTTGTTGGCTAGCCTTGTTTTGTGTATCGGTGAGTGAAGTTGGGATTTCAGCTTTTAAACCAAGGTTTGAAGGCTTTGGGAGCTTAGTTTAAGTCTAAACAACTTTGCTAAGCTCAAGAGTAAGTGAATGGATTTTCGCTCTTGAATTGTGTTGTGAAATTGGCTTTTAAGCAATTGTGGTTGATGATTGAGATGCATGTGTTTTGCATGGTTTAAATCTGTTTTGAAAGCATATTTTAAGCACGGTTTAATGCTGGTTTTGAAAGCCATATGTGAAGGATGCTCAAGGTAAGAGATCCTTGGTTTTATACATTGAAAATGTGGATTTGATGCATGGTGTTGCATGATGTTTAATGGCAACAGTGAATTAAAGATGGTAAATGATGGTTTTTGCATTATGGTTATGCATGTGAATCATTGGACTAATGTGGAAATGTGGTTATATTGGCAAGTGATGTAAGTGGATTCTTGGTTTGTTGATCGGATATAGTTAGCCGGCTATAGGATTGGGTGCACCGTGAATTAAGTCGCCTTGGAGGTGGAGTGGTCAAGAGTGGACCGGTAAACTCCCTTCAAGTATCCTAACGAGATGGTTAAGGTCATAATGGAGGTGTTGCCCATTCGAGGACCTTGGTTGAGCAAAGGTTATATGGTGTTTAAAAGTCCATATAGGGGAACCTTGTGCTTGTTGAGATCACAATGGCGGTGTTAAGTCCATGTGTGGATCTTGTGTGGGGTGTCCCGGATCTCGTTAGTGATGTGATACAACTACCAATCGGTGAATGCAAAGGTTGTATGGTGTTTGAAAGTCCATACATAGGAACCTTGTGCATGTCAAGGTTGTATGGTGTTTGAAAGTCCATACATGGGAACCTTGGGAAAAGTCAAGGTTGTATGGTGTTTAAAAGTCCATACATGGGAACCTTGGGAAAAGTGGAGGTTGTATGGTGGTTGAAAGTCCATACATGGGAACCTCGGGAAAGCTAAAGTTGTATGGTGTTTAAAAGTCCATACATGGGAACTTTAGGCTTGTAAGGTCAAATGGTGTTTAAAAGTCCATTTGGGAGACCTTGGATTGGTAGGGTGTATGGAGCGTAGGGACAACGCTCGGAATCCGCGTATCCGATTGGATGTTGAGTTGAAAAGTGGATGTGGTTGATCACTTGGAAGCCAATATGATGTTCTTGATCATAAGGAAGCATGAAATGCTTGAAATGATGCATAATTGCATGAGAAGCATGAGATGCTTGAAAAGATGCATGGTTGCATGAAAAGTGTATAATGCTTAAGAATGCATGTTTACTTGTTTTGTTGAACAAGTGTTGTTTGTCATTTGGTAATGATGCATGTGTGCATGAAATTTCCTTAATGCATTGAAGTCTTGTTAAGACTTGTTTTAAAAGGCATGTGATAATGATGTTGTGGTTCATGAGTTGCCTTTGGTAAATGCATGTATTGGATTGATTGAGTAAATGTTTTTAAAGGACTTCTTGCTTAAATGGTTTTTAAGTTTAAGAAGGGTATGTTGTGAAATGGGAATGTTTTCCAAGGTTTTGATTTAACTTTGCATATGGTGTTTATGCATGGAATGGTTAAATGGATGATTATGTCATTTATGATTTGGAAAGGTTTTCTTAGCTTGCTAAGCTAAGGTTTGGTTTCATGGATGTGCAATGCATGGTTTAAGCATGATGTTGAAAAGGAGTTTTCAAACATGGCTTTGGTAAACAAATCGGGTTTGTTTTAAAAGTGTTTAATGACCCGCTGCATTGATGGTGTTTTGGTTTTGAGCATTCCTCACTAAGCATTATGTGCTTACGCTCCTTTTTGTCCATCAATGCAGATTCTTGAAGTTTGGACAACAAGGAGCAAGGGATTCAAGGTGGACTCCATTTGAGATGTATGTCTCGGTGAATAGCTATAGTTAATAAAGGCAATGGGGGTAGAATCTCTCGGATTGATGTTTTTGTGTTCGTATATGTTCGAACAAGTATGTTTTAATGTTGTTGATGTTGTTGGAACATGTTTTGGCTTTAATGAGATTGAATTGGAAAGTTTGTGTTTAAATGGTTGCTTGTGTAGGAAACATGCCTATAGATTTGGGGCTTTTTGCATATGAAGTTAAAATGTTGATTTGATGATGCCTACAAGTCATATATATGTTGAATTGCATGCTGCTAAAGTTTGGTGACATTTGGAGCATGTTTGAATGATTAATTGCATGTTTTAGAATGCATTTTGCTGCAATCTGTGTAGGGCGTTTCGGAACAGTTGACACCGTTTCGGAACGGGTGCCTTGCATGAACCCAGGCGTCCGAAACGGGTGCCACCGTTCCGGAACGGTTTGGTCTATGCCTGTTTCGGAACGGGTGACCGTTGGGGGCTGACATGGGCGGTTAAATGTTTCAAAATGTTTGCATTTTGGTCCTGAAACTTGTTTGTGCAATTGTATGAGTTCGGGATGTCCGTTTGAGCTGAAATTTGGCAGAGAAGCATGAAACCTGATTAATTTTAAGTTGGTAACTTAAATTTTGGTTAAGTCCTTAAAGTTTTCAGAATTTACAATTTGGTCCCTAAAGTTGTAAATTGTTCAATTGGGTCCCTGTTTGATCTCTGATGTTTGTGATCTTTGAGTATGCTGTTTGTATGATCACATCTAAGGTTAATGTGCATCTAGACAAGATTAAAAAGAAAAAAAAGGGTCGTTAATCAAGGTTGACTTTCGGGTTGACTTTGGTTTTCCCCGTGTGACTTTCTTAATTCGGGTCAACCGTCTAGGCCGGGTTAAGGGGGTTTACATTTTTCAAGTGTGTTTTCACTTCAAATTGGTGTGTGTTGAACAAGTGAAGGGGGGGTATTTTTTCTTGAATTTGAGCTTCAAATTCAAGCCAAATTAGGATTTAATCCCCAAATTGTAGCCTAAATCTGACACATGGCTTGATCCTCGAAAAAACCCCTAAAGAATATCATGATTTGGTTCAAATTCGGGATCAAATTTCCCCATGATTCGAGCATAGGGTTTGACTTCTTTTACTCTGTTTCTTGCAGATTCCGGCGAGCACATACAACGACAGTGAGTGTGGTTGGTGGTGAGCCGGACCAACCGGTATAAATGGCGTTGGCAGCCGTAGCGAGTAGAAGCCGGCCGACCACCATGGAAGCACATCGTGATGGTTTTCTGGGGAACTAGCCCGCGCTCGTGCGGCCCACGCGCTGGTTCCCACTTTTTTATTATTTTCTTTCTTTTTTCCTTTTTTGGTTGTTTTTAGGCTTTTTTTTACTGTTTTCATCACATTTATTATTTTTTCAGCTGATTTTATTTCATTTTCTTTATTTTTCACCATAATTATTAGAATTATTATTTCTCTTTTTTTCATTTTCCTTTTTTTTTCTTTATTTAAAAGATGGGCTACAATATAAAAAATGCACTATGTTCTTTTCTTTAAAAATGGGCTTCAATAATTGGGCTTTTAAAGATGGGTTTTTGTTGCTTTTTTTATTTAATTTAGAAAAGGGTAGGCCTTTTATTATTTTAAGGGAAAAGGGTTTTTTTTGTTTTTTTCCGGATTATTTAAAACTGAGGTGAAAATTTAGTGACAACAGCTACCCCTCTTTGCTTATCTATGTGCGATAGAAATAAAGAAAAGACCAAAAGGCACTAATTTTCACCAAATGCATGAACATATATGCTTGTTCTATTCTCCAGTTGCCTGAATAGATGAGCAAATTCCATTCTCCAAATGCCTGAACAGATAGGCTGCTTCGATTCTCCTTATGCTTGAATAGCTGAGCTGGGTTCTATTCTCCCAAATGCCTAAATAGATGAGCTGGGTTCCACACTCAAATAGATATGTTGATTCTATTATACTTATGCTCGAATAGCTAATCTGGGTTCCATTCTCCCAAAATGCCTGAACAACTGAGCTGGGTTCTGTCCTTCCAAATGCTCAATTAGGCAAAGTCTTCTAAAAACTTTCATCCTCTTTATGCTTGGATGAATAAGCAAGCTTCATTCTCCTTATGCCTGAACATATAGGCGAGTCTTTTGAAAAACTTCATCCTCATTATGCTTGGATGAATAAGCAAATATACTTCAAAAGATTTCATCCTCCTTATGCTTGGATGAATAAGCAAACTTTTAAAAGATTTCATCATCCTCATGCTTGGATGAATAAGCAAACATTCTCTTTCCTCCTGAACAGATAGGTGGATCTTCTAAAAATTGTCATCTTCCTTATGCTTGGATGAATAAACGAACTTCATTCTCCTTCGGCCTGAACGAATAAACGAATTTTCTGGAAAAAAAACTTCATCCTCCTTGTGCTTGGATGAATAAACGAACTCCATTCTCCTTACACTAGAACAGATAGGCGAATCTTCTAAAAATATTTCATCCTCCGTATGCTTGGATGAATAAGCGAACTTCTGAAAAACTTCATCCTCCTTATGCTTGGATGAATAAGTGGGTTCAAAAAGTGTTTCATCCACCTTACACTTGGATGAATAAGCAGGTTTTTAAAAAGGGTACCATCCTCCTCATGCTCGGATGAATAAGCAGCTTCCAAAAAGTGGTTCCATCCTCCTAATGCTCGGATGAATAAGAAGCTTCCAAAAAGTGTTTCATCCACTTTACGCTTGGATGAATAAGCGGGTTCCATTCTCTAAATGCCCGAACGGATAGGCGAGTTCTTTTGCTGAAAGGTCTTTCGTGTACCAGAAAAATGCGGTATTCAATGCAATTATGATGTGCATGCCCCTAGGGATGCCTAAAACATGAATTCATGTTTCATCTCTTTTCTTTTTCTCAAAATTGATTTTTCCACACGTTTACTCGCTCACTCCAGATAAGCAGTTATACTTTTTCATTGTTTTTCCGACTTATGGAAAATATTCAATCTTTGCAAGCTTACTCACTTAACCTATCGATCTTATACTCCTTGCTGGACGAACATATTGCTTGAACTGTCATTCTCATTCTTTATATCTCTTAGCTTCGTTGAAAACATTTGATCTTCGTAGGAAAATGTATCAAGGTCTACCATCATTGTACTTGATACATCAATGCTGAAAAGCTTCAAGTCTTCATGTAACTTCCCGGATTAGGGTCTAAAAGATCCGATGAGTTTCCGAAGTCTGAAAGACTAGTGTTGGATGTTTTGAGTAAGTTCAGGGAAAGTGGTCTTCGAGTGTTGGAAAAAATATGGAATAAATCTTTAAAATCCTTTTTAAATACGTAAAAGGTTTTGGTAAAAACAATTTTGGAAAAAATGCTTTTCGAACTGTGACATTTTGGTTGGTGACCAAATTGTAAAGTTTGTAAAATATGTTTTTAGTGACCATTTTGTAAAAGAGTCAAAACATTGAATCTTTAAGGAGCTATCTTGGATGGGCCAAATTGGTTATCATCCCCTTTCATTTTGACTATTCAAATATTTTAAAATAGCTTTTATGATTTAATTAAAACAAGGGTTCATCTAAAATCTTATTTCACGTCAAAAACCATTTTCAAGCTTCCTCGTCTCCTCTTTTCAGCAAAACAACATTTGAGCTTGATTTCCTCAAGGTAAAAGTGTTTTCTTATTAATCTTTTATTGTTAAATAGTTCTCCTACCTTGTTTTCCTAAAACCCAAGTCTATTTCATTGTTTTCCTCAAGGATTTTTGCCAAACAAGGGATAATAGCTAGCATTGGGGGTGAACAACGTGATTCTCCTCTAATGTAAGGTTCTTTAATGAAATTATCGTTCTTTGATTCTTTTAAATACCAAGGTTTTAATCTCTTGTCTTAATCTTAATGTAAGTTGGCTAAAATTGATGAAAATGAGCTTTTGGTAAGATTTTTGGGTAAGATCTCTTAATGCTGGGTTTGATGATGTTGTTATCTTAGTTTTGATGTGATTATTGTGTTGAAATGATGGGTGAATGGCAAGAATCCCGAAATGGGGTTGAATGTTAAATTTTGAAGTATGAAAAATTGGGTTTTTGGTGGAATTTGAAGTGAATTAATAGCCGATGTTGATCTGATGATTGGATGGTGTTTTTACATGTTTATCTATGTGTTTTGATGTTATTTAATGATGGGTTTGCGGGACACTATCCAAATTGCGTCTTTTAGATGGTTATAACTTGTATTAGATTTATTCGATAGGTGTTTTTGTTGAGTTGTTGAAATCTCTGCTTTCCAGCAAATTTGTGTGTTGAAAATATCACTAAATCCTATGTTTTAGGTTGGTTAGAGGCATAGGTTGAGATTCGAATTTGTTGAATGCATTTGTGGGCGAACCGGAAAGCTAAAAAAGGGGTTTTGGCTTGTTGTGGTAATCGTTGGTGAGTGGAAATGATTTTTACTATTTTATCAAGGTTGAAGAGGTGTTTTAGGGGTTTGGGTGGCTAATCCAAGCTCAAGGGTAAGATTTGGTTTTGTTTCGGCTTTTCGCCTTCTTATTTTGATCATGTTTTGGATCATGTGCATATCATTTTAAATGATGTTTCATCTGTTGTTGTTATGCATTAAATGCATGTTGTTGTTGTCCCACATGAATGCCATGTTGTGTTTCGGATGTTGGTTGAGCTCATGTTATCCTTGAGCTCGTGTTCATTGTTTTTGGGATGTGGTTTGGGGAGGTGGTTATCCCCAGTGAAAATAAATGGTTTATGATGTTGCGATGAGTGTATTGATACATAGGTTATATCGGATATATTGATCGATCAATAGGATGTGAAGTGAACTATAATTATAAAATCCACGCGTGAGAAATCTTTCGGTTTCACAATAGGGGTTGTGCTATTGTGATGTGAGTTGTAGGGGTTGTGCTATCACCAACGGGCAATGCAGGTTGTGGCATCCCGGCCGAAGTGTGTTTGTGGTGAGGGTTGTTTCACCATGTGACTTGATTGGGGTTGTGCCATCAAGGTGTCTACTTATCTGAGCAACGTGTCAACGATGCCGATATACTCAATCGCTTATGGTTTCATTATGAGCTTGGTAAACTCATATGGTTATGCTTAGGTTTGAAGCATGTGCATGGTAAAGGAGCCGGTAGGCTCGGTTTGCATATGGTTCATGTAAGGCTTATGCATGGTTGATGCACGTTCTTGGCCTATGACATGTATGGTTGCTTTGCTTAATCTTGTTTCAAGATAGCATGTTGAAAAGGAAATGGTTTTGGAAATGGTTTGTGGAAGATATTTCAAGAAACAATTTTGATTTCCTAAATGATGGTTGTTTTCAAAATTGCATTGTTGTAGTTGGTTTTGAGCTCCGCTCACTAAGCTTTATAGATTACACTCTTTTTTTCCAATAATGCAGATCCGTATACCCTTTGGAAAGCAACGGTGCAAGGGAGGTGATCCAAGTGTCCGCTCTTAGCTCAAGTGTGTCTTTGTTAGATAATAGTGTGTGTGGCAATGAGGGTGAATCTTGTTTATGTCTTTGGAGTATTTGTAAACTCTTTGTTTTGAGGACATGTTGATAGGTGTCTAGATGGCTTGTTCTTGTTTTATGGCTTGTGATCTTGGTTTTGGACCTTCTTCCTCTTATGTTGGATCTTGAAGCTTTCTTTATATATGTCTGTAAAGCATGTTTACGTTCCTCTTGATCTTAAGCATGTTTGATGGGTGGTGTTAGTGTGTATATGTTGATCTTGCTGTTATCTGTTGTATGTGGTGATTGAAACCAAGTTAAATACCTTAAGGATGCTTAAAACTGCAGTTTTGTTGTTTTCCGCAGCAGGGTGTTTCGGAACGGGCTTGACCGTTTCGGAACATCCCTTAATTTTTGCTTTGGCATTTCGGAACGAGTACCGAAACAGGCTAAGATAGGCTGGAATGGTCTCAAGCCGTTTCATAATGTTTTTGCTACTGTGGAGCACTGTTCCGATACCAATTTCGAAACGGGGGTCGTTGGGGTTAGTTAAAGAAATCTTTGAAGTTATTTTTCTTGCGTTTTGGTCCTAGTTTATACAGTTTTCAATTATGGTTGATCGTGTGCATTTTAATGTTGTTTTTCATCATGGAAGCATGAAATGAACTAAATTTCTCAGAGATCACATTAATTGCATTTTAGGTCCTCATATTATGCTAGTTTTGCATTTTGGTCCCAGGTTGCCCTTTTTGGTTCGAATCGGTGCTTGTCTGTTGTCTTATTTTCCGTTGTGTGTTCGATAACTTAAGTTTAACTTTGAGCATCAAGAAAAGATATTAAGCAACGCGTCTTGGGTTGCTAATCGAAGGGAAATCTTCAGATCATTCATCGATTAGTCCCGTGTAATCCACTCGATACGGTCTGGTGGCTAGGCCAGGTCGAGGGGGTTACACTTCATATGCCCCTCAAAATAGTAAGCATCTTCAATGCTTCCTATGAATTCACAAATTCTTTCCCCTATAGGACATCTTGAATTGCTTGCGTGTATATCCATGCAACAAAACTTATTTCTACCTTGAATATAGTCGAATGATGTTGGCGCTTCAATCTCTTCCCTTTGCGCATATTTGTAACCCCCTTAACCCGGCCCAGACGGTTGACCCGAATTAAGAAAGTCACACGGGGAAAACCAAAGTCAACCCGAAAGTCAACCTTGATTAACGACCCTTTTTTTTTCTTTTTAAACTTGTCTAGATGTACATTAACCTCAGATGTGATCACACAAACAACATACTCAAAGATCACGAACATCAGAGATCAAACAGGGACCCAATTGAACAAATTACAACTTTAGGGACTAAAATGTAAACTCTGAAAACTTTAAGGACTTAACCAAATTTTAAGTTACCAACTTAAAATTAATCAGGTTTCATGCTTCCCTGCCAAATTTCAGCTCAAACGGACATCCCAAAATCATACAATTGCACAAACAAGATTCAGGACCAAAATGCAAACATTTTGAAACATTTAACCGCCCATGTCAGCCCCCAACGGTCACCCGTTCCGAAAAAGGCAGAGCGCGTTTCGAAACTCGGGGCCGTTCCGCAACACGTTCCGCAACGGGGGTCTGGCAGAGACCAAACCGTTTCGAAACGGTGCACACTGTTTCGGACGCCTGGGTTCATGCAAGGCACCCGTTCCGAAACGGTGCATACTGTTCCGAAACGCCTGCACAGATTGCAGCAAAATGGCATTCCAAAACATGCAATTAATCATTCAAACATGCACCAAATGTCACCAAACTTTACCAGCATGCAATTCAACATATATATGACTTGTAGGCATCATTAAATCAACAATTTATCCTCATACATGAAAAGCCCCAAATCTAAAGGCATTCTTCCTACACAAGCAACCACTTAAGCACAAACTTTCCAAACCAAACTCATTATAACCAATTCATGATTCAGCAACATCAACAACATTAAAACATACTTATCCGAACATATACGAACACAAAAACATCAATCCAAAAGGTTCTACCCCCATTGCCTTTATTAACTATAGCTATTCACCGAGACATACATCTCCAATGGAGTCCACCTTGAATCCCTTGCTTCTTGCTGTCCAAACTTCAAGAATCTGCATTGATGGACAAAAAGGAGTGTAAGCACATAATGCTTAGTGAGGAATGCTCAAAACCAAAACACCATCAATGCAGCGGGTCATTAAAATCACTTTTAAAACAAACCCGATTTGTTTACCAAACAAGTTTGAAAACACCTTTTCTACCACGTGCTTAAAGCCATGCATTGCACATACATGAAGACCAACCCTTAGCTCATCAAGCTAAGAAAACCTTTTCAAAGCATAGGTATAAAATCATTCGTTTAACATCCACGCATAAACACCATATGCAAGCTAAAACAAAACCTTGGAAAACACTTCCATTTCACAACATACCTATCTTTAACTTGAAAGCCATTTCAAACAAGAACCTTTTTTAAAACCATAACTCAAATAATCCATCACATGCATTTAACCAAGGCAACATAAGATCCATAACATCATCTTCACATGCCTTTAAAAACAAACCTTACAAGACTCCAATACAATAAAGATATTTCATGCTCACATACATCATTTACCAAATGATAACCAACACTTGTTCAAGTTAACAAGTAAACATGCATTCACAAGCATTATACACTTTACATGCAACCATGCATCTTTTCCAAGCATCTCATGCCTCACATGCAATCATACATCATTTCAAGCATCACATGCTTCACATGCAATTATGCATCATTTCAAGCATCACATACTTCACATGCAATCAAGAATATCATATTGGCCTTCAAGTGACCAACCACATCCACTTTTCAACTCAACATCCAATCGGATACGCGGATTCCGAGCGTTGCCCCTACGCTCCCTACACCCTACCAATCCAAGGTCCTCGAATGGGCAACACCTCCATTATGACCTCAACATCCTAAGGTTCCCATGTATGGACTTTTAAACACCATACAACCTTAGCCTTTCCCCAAGGTTCCCATGTTTGGACTTTTAACCACCATACAACCTTGACATGCACAAGATTCCCATGTATGGACTTTCAAACACCATACAACCTTTGCATCCACCGATTGGTAGTTGTAGAACATCACTAACGAGATCCGGGACACCCTACACAAGATCCACACATGGACTTAACACTGCCATTGTGATCTCAACAAGCACAAGGTTCTCACAGATGGACTTTTAACCACCATATAACCTTTGCTCCACCAAGGTCCTCAAATGGGCAACACCTCCATTATGACCTCAATCATCTCGTTAGGATACTTGAAGGGAGCTTATCCGGTCCACTCTTGACCACTCCACCTCCAAGGCGACTTAATTCACGGTGCACCCAATCCTATAGCCGGCTAACTATATCCGATCAACGAACCAAGAACCACTTACATCACTTGCCAATATAACCATCTTACCACATTAGTCCAATGTTTCACATGCATAACCAATATGCAAAACCATTCAACATTAATCCAATGATTCACATGCATAACCAATATGCAAAACCATCATTTACCAACATCAATTCACTGTTTTAAGGCATTACACAAAGCCATGAAACACCATGCAACACCATGCATCAAAACCACATTTTCCCATGAATAAAAACCAAGGATCTCTTACCTTGAGCATCCTTCACATACGGCTTTCGAAACCAGCATTAAACCATGCCAAAATATGCTTACAAAACAGAATTAAACCATGCAAAACACATGCATTTCAATCATCAATCACAATTGCTTAAAAGCCAATTTCACAACACATTTCAAAAGCAAAAATCCATTCACTTACTCTTGAGCTTAGCAAAGTTGTTTAGACTTACACTAAGCTCCCAAAAACCTTCAAACCTTGGTTTAAAAGCTGAAATCCCAACTTCACTCACCGATAACCAAAACAAGGCTAGCCAACAAGCCTTCCAAGCATCCGAAAACCCTCCGCAACACCACCAAAGCTCACGGATCAAACTCCCCTGTTTCAAGCACACAAAAACAGAACATTAATGCATCTTTATGCATTAAAAACACCAGCAACACAACACAACTCGCTTCTCATCACAAATCCAACAATTCGGCTACCAAACACAACCGAAATCACCTCCAAAAACTTCCAAAACTTAACCCAGCCAAGATCCATCACTTCTAACCATTTTTATACATCAAATAACATCCAAAATGATCACAAACACATCCTTATACCTCCAGGTATAACAGATCACCAAAAACACTCCAAAAACAACCAAAAACTCAAGCCAAACTTAGGAAATTCAACCTATCCGGGATTGCATTGATTAAACCTCAACTTCTAATCAATTTAGCATTCATTTAACATCATTTTGACACTTCTAAACACTGCCCAAACAGATCATACGAAAATTTCACCAAAATCACCAAATCTTGCATTTTAAGCCAAAATCAAGATTTCAATTGAAAAGCCATTAACAAAACACAAATTAAGGATTGAGAACTTAGGAATTTCAGTAAAGAACTGATAGTTTAGAGGAGAAGGACGTTCTTACCTCCAAACTTGAATTTCTCCTTTTTAGAGCCAAAATGCTTGATGAAACAACTTGCAATTTTAGAGGTTTTGTAGATGAGATGATTAGGAATCAAAAGAGTGTTGAAATGTGTGATTTAGATTCCAAAATCAGAGAAGGAAATCTGGAGAAATGTGTTTGGGTGGAGAGAAAATGAGAGAAAAGGAAAATTGAGAGAAAATAGAAAAGTTAGTTATAAAATGATAAAATGATTTCCCTCCACTTTCTTAAACTTTAAAATCAGAATAAAACTCTAAAATACCTTAGAAAAATCTGGAGAAATTCTTATTGGAATAATAGCTCCTTAAAGATTCAAAGTTTCAATCCTTTATAAAACTGTCCCGCAACTTTCAAAAATTACATTTTGGTCACTAACCAAAATGTCAACCTTCCGAACCTCATTTTCCAAAATTGATTTCACAGTTCACTTTTATATATTAAAATATGATTTTAGATCATTTTTCCATATTTTTATTGCAACCCGAACTAGGCTTTCCTAAATTCACTCTTATATATTCGATCAGCACTTTGACCGAACCGGTCAACTCCCAAAACTTCTGAGCCCAAAACCGGGGCGTTACAACTCTCCCCCCCTTAGGAAATTTCGTCCTCGAAATTTCAACCGGCAAAAAGAGAACCACAACCTTCTCAAAGCAACACACAAGGCAACACAAAAGCCTCAACCAACACTGAACACTTCCCACACAAAACTCCACCGAACCCAACACCACCACATGCTGTTCATTAAATCCAGAACACCCAAAGATAGCCACAACTTAATCTTTCACATAACCGAACTGTACACAGCCCCAACCTCAACCTGAAGAACTTCAACTCTTACAGTACACATCACTGTAACACACAACTCCCAAAACCTGTTTACACAGGGATAACAACCAATCCAATTCAGCCACTATGCAAACCTCTCAGCCTCTAAAACTCTTGCAACTCTCAAACCTCTTCCAAGGATTTTTCCCATCAAGCAGAAATCCTTAAACGTCAACTGGTTACTCAAACTCTTCAACAAAAGCTGACAATCCTTTACATCCGCCGCTAACATCACCATAACAGCTTACCAGGATTACTCACCCAAAATCCAAGAATTACATCATAACCCCAACTTGACTCCACCAGCCGTTTCACACACCACTAACTGACTTCAAACGGAACTTTCTTAACCACAACCAGCCAACCACTTCTCAAAAGAACCCAAACAACTAACAAAAGCCTTCGATCTTTCATAACCCTTCCACTTCAAACTTCAACCATAACACTTGCATTACCAGAACATTGTTTATTCCAAAACACACATAACATCTCCTGAACTCCTCAAAGGTTGCCAAGAACCAGCACTTACCAACACAACCCTTTTGCAACAACTTAAAAACTAAACTACCTCAGCACTTGGGAACACAACCACAAAACTGTAACATCACTAGCACCAAGGAACTACCACTTCCTTTTAGCCACACAAACCACTTAACCGACATTAGCTTCAACCGGTACCCTTCACCACCAAACCACTAAACTCTCTAAGCAACAAACACTATCCTTCCACCACAGACTATACCACTCTCACCATTGCTAGCAACTAGCCTAATATTACTTCTAACTCTCACTCAGCACCAAAACAACCTCTAAAACCCCATCATCCAAACCAACCACCACACTAACAGATTCGATCAGTTATTAGCGAGTGTGAACATCGTATGCATGATCACCTACATGCCCTATCAATGCCTGATGTACATGTATGCAAAACCTCTAATGTCATGCCACATGTATGCATGGACCAACATATATAATATAGCATATAACAATGACTTTAACTGTGCATGAATGCCAGTTCACACCCTCCAACAACATCCTCAAATCCGTCTAAGAACAACCTCCTACCTCACTTCTAGCTTATCTAACTCCAACATACCAACAACCATAACCACAAGATACTCACTTAAACCTTCTTCACATCAAAGATGATTCCAAACAACAACTACCATTACTCCAACATACTAGCAACAAGACTAACTTACCACGCAAGGAAAACCAACAGAACCCAAACTAAGGTAACTAAAGCAAAGATCACTTAACAAGATTACCTGAAAACACAACACCTCCCTGAAGCTTCATCAGACGAGCTCTCTTCCTTGCGGAACCATCATCCTCCTGCGGCACAACTGCAGCACCAGCTAACACACCAGGGTCACCACCATCTCCTTGCGGTAAAGAACCTAGGCTATTTCGAGCCAACATCAAACAATCACGTCTCATGTGTCCAGCAGACCCACATTTCCAGCAACTCTCCTTTCCCACACTCTTCATAACTTTCTGCTCTTTCTGCCATCTCTGAACCTTGCCTCGGCCGTGCCCACGACCTTTCTGAGACCCTTTGGCTAACACCAAAGCTGACTTCACTCCAAGGGGACAATCACGCTTAACATGCATTTTAGAACCACAATTCCAGCAAACACCTGCGCCCCAACAACCTCCAACATGGTGCCTTTCACAACGGTCACACACCGGTGGCTGAGCTTCCACTCCTTGCCCAAGCAACACTTGCCCCACAACAGTACTACCCGCGCCTTGCTTAACCCTTGGAAATTCCCTTCCAAGATACCTCCCATAAAAGGCCGATACAAAGAAATCCCAATCAATATCAGGAATATGTGACGCCACGGCCACAGATGTCCACCATGCACAAGCATCCTCCAACATCAGAGAAACAACACTCCCTAGCTTACAGGCATAATCACAGCCTTCCCGATCCAAGATCAGAATCACACTGGCCAACCAGGCCTCAAATGCCTCAGGTGTCGAACCATGATATTCCACAGCACCCAAATCAAGCAAACGCTGCTTCGGCAAACCCTCACATCCCACAGCCAGCACATCCACTGACTTTACCTCTACCACAGCCTGAGATGTTCCCAACACCTCCTGCTCAACAGATGATGAACTCTTCATCACAGAACCAGCTTCTTTCCCTTGCCTTACCACCCCAACTCCAGGCACAGAAGACTGAAACAAAACACCTCTACAAAAGGGTGAATTCCAAGCCTTAACAACCTGCCCCAAGGCAGCAACCATCTCACTCAACCGCCATTCTTTCATCGACTTTGCCATACCACTAACAACAACAAACATACAATCACAACAAACAAACAAACCAGTTAGACCAGCATTAAGCAAGGATTCAAACTCCAACTCCAAATAACACAATAGCTATATTAATAAGGCAATGGGTATCCCGAATCCTCCCCCTTTACATGCCATAACAGTCAATACAACATGGATATCACAATATCAAGCATATCAAACAACATACTTTGATCATGCCTATACCAAACAACATCCATTTGCAACAGCATATTATCAACATAACATGCTCATAACACATTCATCATGCATAACATCAGCTCACAACATCAGCACATATCCACATAAACTCAATCAAGATTCATAACCATAAAGCATGCTTGCATACATCAGCAACATGCTCAGAAACATCAACATCATACTCAGAAACACCAGCAGCATATTCAGAAACACGTGTTTCAACCAACTTCAACCACACATCAAAGTAAACAACAAGCACACATCACAACAACTTACCGTTTTCCCCAAGCATTCGCAACTCAGCTCTGATACCACCAAATGTAACCCCCTTAACCTGGCCCAGACGGTTGACCCGAATTAAGAAAGTCACACGGGGAAAACCAAAGTCAACCCGAAAGTCAACCTTGATTAACGACCCTTTTTTTTTCTTTTTAAACTTGTCTAGATGTACATTAACCTCAGATGTGATCACACAAACAACATACTCAAAGATCACGAACATCAGAGATCAAACAGGGACCCAATTGAACAAATTACAACTTTAGGGACTAAAATGTAAACTCTGAAAACTTTAAGGACTTAACCAAATTTTAAGTTACCAACTTAAAATTAATCAGGTTTCATGCTTCCCTGCCAAATTTCAGCTCAAACGGACATCCCAAAATCATACAATTGCACAAACAAGATTCAGGACCAAAATGCAAACATTTTGAAACATTTAACCGCCCATGTCAGCCCCCAACGGTCACCCGTTCCGAAACCGGCAGAGCCCGTTTCGAAACTCGGGGCCGTTCCGCAACGCGTTCCGCAACGGGGGTCTAGCAGAGACCAAACCGTTTCGAAACGGTGCACACCGTTTCGGACGCCTGGGTTCATGCAAGGCACCCGTTCCGAAACGGTGCATACTGTTCTGAAACGCCTGCACAGATTGCAGCAAAATGGCATTCCAAAACATGCAATTAATCATTCAAACATGCACCAAATGTCACCAAACTTTACCAGCATGCAATTCAACATATATATGACTTGTAGGCATCATTAAATCAACAATTTATCCTCATACATGAAAAGCCCCAAATCTAAAGGCATTCTTCCTACACAAGCAACCACTTAAGCACAAACTTTCCAAACCAAACTCAATATAACCAATTCATGATTCAGCAACATCAACAACATTAAAACATACTTATCCGAACATATACGAACACAAAAACATCAATCCAAAAGGTACTACCCCCATTGCCTTTATTAACTATAGCTATTCACCGAGACATACATCTCCAATGGAGTCCACCTTGAATCCCTTGCTCCTTGCTGTCCAAACTTCAAGAATCTGCATTGATGGACAAAAAGGAGCGTAAGCACATAATGCTTAGTGAGGAATGCTCAAAACCAAAACACCATCAATGCAGCGGGTCATTAAAATCACTTTTAAAACAAACCCGATTTGTTTACCAAACAAGTTTGAAAACACCTTTTCTACCACGTGCTTAAAGCCATGCATTGCACATACATGAAGACCAACCCTTAGCTCATCAAGCTAAGAAAACCTTTTCAAAGCATAGGTACAAAATCATTCGTTTAACATCCACGCATAAACACCATATGCAAGCTAAAACAAAACCTTGGAAAACACTTCCATTTCACAACATACCTATCTGTAACTTGAAAGCCATTTCAAACAAGAACCTTTTTTTAAAACCATAACTCAAATAATCCATCACATGCATTTAACCAAGGCAACATAAGATCCATAACATCATCTTCACATGCCTTTAAAAACAAACCTTACAAGACTCCAATACAATAAAGATATTTCATGCTCACATACATCATTTACCAAATGATAACCAACACTTGTTCAACTTAACAAGTAAACATGCATTCACAAGCATTATACACTTTACATGCAACCATGCATCTTTTCCAAGCATCTCATGCCTCACATGCAATCATACATCATTTCAAGCATCACATGCTTCACATGCAATTATGCATCATTTCAAGCATCACATACTTCACATGCAATCAAGAATATCATATTGGCCTTCAAGTGATCAACCACATCCACTTTTCAACTCAACATCCAATCGGATACGCGGATTCCGAGCGTTGTCCCTACGCTCCCTACACCCTACCAATCCAAGGTCCTCAAATGGGCAACACCTCCATTATGACCTCAACATCCTAAGGTTCCCATGTATGGACTTTTAAACACCATACAACCTTAGCCTTTCCCCAAGGTTCCCATGTATGGACTTTTAACCACCATACAACCTTGACATGCACAAGATTCCCATGTATGGACTTTCAAACACCATACAACCTTTGCATCCACCGATTGGTAGTTGTAGAACATCACTAACGAGATCCGGGACACCCTACACAAGATTCACACATGGACTTAACACTGCCATTGTGATCTCAACAAGCACAAGGTTCTCACATATGGACTTTTAACCACCATATAACCTTTGCTCCACCAAGGTCCTCAAATGGGCAACACCTCCATTATGACCTCAATCATCTCGTTAGGATACTTGAAGGGAGGTTATCCGGTCCACTCTTGACCACTCCACCTCCAAGGCGACTTAATTCACGGTGCACCCAATCCTATAGCCGGCTAACTATATCCGATCAACGAACCAAGAACCACTTACATCACTTGCCAATATAACCATCTTACCACATTAGTCCAATGTTTCACATGCATAACCAATATGCAAAACCATTCAACATTAATCCAATGATTCACATGCATAACCAATATGCAAAACCATCATTTACCAACATCAATTCACTGTTTTAAGGCATTACACAAAGCCATGAAACACCATGCAACACCATGCATCAAAACCACATTTTCCCATGAATAAAAACCAAGGATCTCTTACCTTGAGCATCCTTCACATACGGCTTTCGAAACCAGCATTAAACCATGCCAAAATATGCTTACAAAACAGAATTAAACCATGCAAAACACATGCATTTCAATCATCAATCACAATTGCTTAAAAGCCAATTTCACAACACATTTCAAAAGAAAAAATCCATTCACTTACTCTTGAGCTTAGCAAAGTTGTTTAGACTTACGCTAAGCTCCCAAAAACCTTCAAACCTTGGTTTAAAAGCTGAAATCCCAACTTCACTCACCGATAACCAAAACAAGGCTAGCCAACAAGCCTTCCAAGCATCCGAAAACCCTCCGCAACACCACCAAAGCTCACGGATCAAACTCCCCTGTTTCAAGCACACAAAAACAGAACATTAATGCATCTTTATGCATTAAAAACACTAGCAACACAACACAACTCGCTTCTCATCACAAATCCAACAATTCGGCTACCAAACACAACCGAAATCACCTCCAAAAACTTCCAAAACTTAACCCAGCCAAGATCCATCACTTCTAACCATTTTTATACATCAAATAACATCCAAAATGATCACAAACACATCCTTATACCTCCAGGTATAACAGATCACCAAAAACACTCCAAAAACAACCAAAAACTCAAGCCAAACTTAGGAAATTCAACCTATCCGGGATTGCATTGATTAAACCTCAACTTCTAATCAATTTAGCATTCATTTAACATCATTTTGACACTTCTAAACACTGCCCAAACAGATCATACGAAAATTTCACCAAAATCACCAAATCTTGCATTTTAAGCCAAAATCAAGATTTCAATTGAAAAGCCATTAACAAAACACAAATTAAGGATTGAGAACTTAGGAATTTCAGTAAAGAACTGATAGTTTAGAGGAGAAGGACGTTCTTACCTCCAAACTTGAATTTCTCCTTTTTAGAGCCAAAATGCTTGATGAAACAACTTGCAATTTGAGAGGTTTTGTAGATGAGATGATTAGGAATCAAAAGAGTGTTGAAATGTGTGATTTAGATGCCAAAATCAGAGAAGGAAATCTGGAGAAATGTGTTTGGGTGGAGAGAAAATGAGAGAAAAGGAAAATTGAGAGAAAATAGAAAAGTTAGTTATAAAATGATAAAATGATTTCCCTCCACTTTCTTAAACTTTAAAATCAGAATAAAACTCTAAAATACCTTAGAAAAATCTGGAGAAATTCTTATTGGAATAATAGCTCCTTAAAGATTCAAAGTTTCAATCCTTTATAAAACTGTCCCGCAACTTTCAAAAATTACATTTTGGTCACTAACCAAAATGTCAACCTTCCGAACCTCATTTTCCAAAATTGATTTCACAGTTCACTTTTATATATTAAAATATGATTTTAGAACATTTTTCCATATTTTTAATGCAACCCGAACTAGGCTTTCCTAAATTCACTCTTATATATTCGATCAGCACTTTGACCGAACCGGTCAACTCCCAAAACTTCTGAGCCCAAAACCGGGGCGTTACAATATTAATACTGAGTGCCTTAAATCATTAGCCTACGTAGGTTGCCCCAATTTGATGGCATCGTTTGCTTCTCAAGTTCAACTCTATCTCTTTTCATACTTCTGAGCTTTTTTATCGTATATGTGGATCTTTTCTTGACAACACGACCCACTTCAAACTCTTCATCGCATGTGCTTCTTCTTTTTACCTTCTCATGCAAGGCGCTGCCCCATTCAAACTGAGGTTCAATTGTTTTCTAAAGTGATGAAAACATTCGTTCATGGTCTCCTACAATTGAGATCAATACCAAGAAATCTTTTGCTTTTCATGAATCTATGTCAGCCTACTTGTAGGATGCAAGAAAATGATATAAATGATAGATCAAAGGAAAAAAGTCATAGCAAAAGCAAGAAAAGGCTAAACATGGGGATCTGAAGAAAATAGTCATGGCAAACACAAGAAAAAAAGTCAAATGCCCTAAAATTCAAAGCACGAATGATTCAAGAATCCATCAACCGGATAGTGCCCCACTCTTTGGTGGCTCTCTTTTATTCACACACTCCCCAAATTTAAATTTTCCCACTTTTCTAATCTCATTCAGACATTAGAAGCTCGAGGTCCTTGAAGAAAGGTTAACTCAATTAGGCGGAATGTGTTCTGAAGACGAACTCCTTTTCTCAAATATTCATGTGTGATCCAAATGGTCTTTTAATGCCTGTAATGTAGGCTAGGATTGAGTTGCCAAAGAAAGGATATATAGGCTCAAATTCACATTTTAAGGGTGATTAAACCAAGGATCAACTTTTTCCTGATGAAATCTCTATTCTTCTTTTATTCTTTGGATCACTCTAGACTGCCCATTTTGGGTTTTCACCCTAGAGTTCATTTCCTTTATATGTCTCATTTGAAGGATTTGTTTCAAAGTTTCCTTCACTCTTCAACTTTCTTTTTCTTCATTTATTTTTATTTTTCTTTTCCTTCTTCTCTTCTCTTCTCTTCTCTTTTCTTTTTCTATCTTTTTTCTTGTTTTTCCATCTCGTGTCCTTTTCATTTAGAGTTTAGGACATTAAACTTAATCTAACATGTTTCTTTCAAATAATTTTTCATTGCCTTTGCCCCCGGTGTGGGGAGTGATCCTCCAAAGGGTTAAATCACAAGAAAGATAATATCAGGCTCAAAAGGGGGACAACAAATGGATTTTTCTTATTCGTGAAGGGAAATGAAGGAATGCCAAATGTCATTTCACACACAAATACCATCGAAGAAAAGCAGTCTTCAGTTGGTAGATGTTTTATAGTTACCACTTCATTCAAGGACCCTAACAATAATGTTTGAGAGGAAAATACACTCATATTTTGTATGTGGGATTTCCCATTAATCCTGAACACACATTTTCCCCTCTATCTCGGGATTAGATTCAAGAATCATTCATACAATCAATAATAAGGATACTACAAAGAAGATGTATGCTTGAAAAGAATTGGATAAAAATGCCAAAAAAAAAAGGAAAATGATGAAACAAAAAATGAGAAATGTTTGCACTTTGATAAAAATGAATCTTTAAACAAGTAAACTGGCATAGATTCCCTTACAAAAGATCCCTAATGCTCGCGGTCAAAAGCGAGAGGGTTGGTTCTAAGCATGATGCCAACTGTCTAGAGAAAATTAAGTATTATTCCATGAAAGCACGAATCCCGGCCAATCATGCCTCCAGCGGCTTCGTGACAAAACTTAAAAGCGCTCGTCAACATCATCTTCTTCTCTCTCAAGTCTTCCATTTTTGATGGCCATGTTTGCGAAACCTTCGGTGGCGTGATTTAACATGCAGGCATAAAAAGGACCATTTAGAGTCCCTACAAACATTGGAGTAACCTTATTTTTCGATAGTGGAGGTTGAACTTGGGCTGCCATATCTCGCCATCTCTGGGCATACTGGCGGAAGCTCTCATTAGGCTTTTGTTCCATATCCTTCAGCACAATCCTGCTTGGGGCCATGTCTATTACATACTCGTACTATTTGTGGAAGGCTTTCGACATATCTCTCCAAGTGTGTATGTTGGCCTGACTCAGTTGAGCATACCATCTGATAGCAGACCCATATAAACTTCCTTGCAAACAATGGATTAGCAACTTCTCATTTTCTAGATGCGGTGACATTTTCGGCAGTACATAGCCAAGTGTGCCAATGGGCATGTAGTTCCTCAGTCTCTAGCATCCTTGCCACCATTAATGCTTCTTTCTTGATAAAAATTAATCATTTCCACCAGCTTCTTGTAGCGGCCTTCCCATTTCTTCTCGGCCTTTCCATGTCAGTTTCTTCATTGAGGTCAACCATCTCGGGGCTGCAAACCTCGTCGATGTTGTCTTCAGTACGAAAGCCATCCTTGGGAAAGCGTTGGTGTCTTCTCTCACTTCTGGGTCTTTGAACCCAAGCATGGATGTGATTTGGCTAACTATTTTCTAGTGTGATATCTCAATCTCTTTCTTCAGATTATTTACCATTTTCTCAAGCTTGTCATGGATACTCTTCTGATTTGCTTCCAGAGTTGTCAATCTTTCCTCAGTGCTCATGACTCGAGTTGTGTTTGCGCGGGATCTTTTACTACTGTTGAGTGTGTAAAAGTTCTATTATTTACACCCTTTTTAACCCATATTTCTGCTGCATTCGAGCATCATTTCATTGCATTTAGGTTAGTTTACAGCAAAACATCACAAATATATAAAAGGCACAGAATCTACTAAAAATGGTTATTTTTGGCAGGTTGCCGCCGTCGTAGATGGTGAAGGCGGGCGTAGGGCAGAGAAACCGAAGAGCTGAACATAACAAGCAGACAAAGAGGACGATGCTGCCATGGTGCTGCCGTGACAGCAGAGGACGACAGCAAGTTAGTGGAGAAAATGTAAAGTGGACCTCGATAGATAGAGAAAATTATGCTCGTCTGTCGTGTGAAAACCAAATATTTTCCAAGCCCCGGATCAAAAGATATGTCAAGCCCAAAGCTCAAGGAGAGAAAATCCCAAGAAAAAAGGAGGACGGCTGAAAAGTAGGATCCTTGAAGATTAAGTCTTTATTAGAATCATACTTTTAATTAAAGTTGTAATCCTTGTTAACTTAGATAACTTGAGCCCAAAGCTTATATAAGGGCATGCATTTTAACCTAGGATAGAGATATCATATCCCATAGCCGACTTCCCCTTAACCGACAACCAAAAACCCTCCGCTGTTTACCCGCCGTCGATATGTTCTAAAACCCCCCTAGGGCCACGGGTTGATTTGTAAAGTAGTTGTAAGGTCTTTTTTTGTTTTAGGATTTTTCAGTTCAATAAAATAAACTTCAAGTTCTCTTATTTTGGTTATTAATATCTTGCAAGAGCATCATGAGAGCATTGTGAGGTTATCCATTTACTTAGCATCGAGAGAGTTAAGTATACGAAAGAAATAAGAGCAAGTTCTCTAGTTTATAGTTGAACTATCTCGTGCCTAGGGATAGGGCGAGGTTAAGTGGCTAAAGAAGAATTCATACACATCGCTGTTCATCCTTCGATTCACGCCGGGAGGTATCATCAAGACGTGATCATCGACAGACTTGGACCTAGGGATAGGCCAAGGCAATTCTAGGATTCTTGCCAAACTTGAACGTACTGAGTTGGTGTGTTTGCTGCCGCGACGATCAACAGACTGCCGCGACAGGTGCTGCAGCGACAAGCGCGACGACAGAACTGGATTTCCTAAACTCTGCAATACCTGCACTACTGAGCAATTCAATACCAGCCCATTCTCTCTATCTTGATATTTCTATCCTTTTATTTGCATTTACTTTATTATTTTCGTGACAACTTTCTCAACTATTTCCTTTATTTCGTGCAGTAAACTAAGGTGAAGCTATTAGCCCAATCCTTGTGGAGACGATATCCGATACTTTGTATCACTTTACTACTTGCGTCGTGTACACTTGCACTACAATTGCGAAAGACTCTTTTACACGCAACAAGTTTTTGGCGCCGTTGCCGGGGATTGGCAACATAACTTTACTTTTCTTTTATTGCACTTTTCATTTTTTTTATTTTTTTTATTTTTTGTTTTTCTTTGGTGCACTCAACTCTTGCTTTTCACAAGGTTTTCTTGTTTATACGCAGATCGAATCGAGGTAAAGATCCTGAGTATCCATTAGATCCAGAAATCGAACGTTCCTTCAATCTCAAGAAACAACTTCGTCAGCTTCTAGCCAGGAACGAGTACCTTGAGGAACAACTAGAGAAGATGGCCCACGTTGGAGACGACCCGCATGTCGGCAAAGTTATACCGCCTGTCGATAACCCTGCCGCCGACAGACGACGGTCATGTCGTGACTACATGTTGAACGATCATGTAGAGCTGGAAACCACGTTGCCGGACATTGATGTTGACAACTTCGAGCTTAAACTTGTCATGTTTAGTATGATCAACAATGCCGGGCAGTTTAGTGGTGCTGTTACAGAGGATGCTAGAGAGCATCTCAAAACATTCCAGGAGATCTGTGGTTCGTTTAGACTGCCAGGAGTTAATCCGGAGATACTGAGGCTTCGGTTATTTCCCCATTCATTGAGGGACAGAGCTAAAACTTGGTGGAATAAACTTACGCCGGGTTCAATTAAAACTTGGGCAGATTTATCTCGTGAATTTTTATCTCGTTTTAATCCTTCGCATTTATCTGAGCGATTATGTAATGAAATAGCTACTTTTCAACAGGAAGATGACGAGCCAATGCACGAGGCCTGGGACAAATTTACTACTCTTCTACGGAACTGCCCAATGCATGGATTCCCCGTCTGGAATCAGGTAACAAAGTTTTATAATGCTGCCAACTTACAAACTCATATTCGAATTGATTCAGCAGCAAATGGACTATTATTGGATAAAGATCCGGACGAGGCATTACAAGTATTGAAAAATCTGGCTAAGAATGAGGAGCAGTTTGCGACAACAAGAAGAGGGGGTAAACGGGTACTTGATGTCAAGGATTATGAAGCCGACAACACAATGAAATCACAGGTAGCATTCCTTACTAAAGCAATGAAACGGTTATTGAATGATGATGGACAACATGGATTTGATGTTGAGGAGGTATGTGACATCTGTGAGGGAAATCACAGTCGGGATGATGGCCCAATACAAGTAGAAGAGGGAAAATATGTAGGAAATTACAAGTCAAATTACAATTCCAACAATTACAATCCCAATTGGAGGAAGGATCCCAAATTTTCTTGAAGTAATCCTAATAATGCCTTGAATCCACAAGCACACAATCAGAATCAGAGAGGACCTAGATTGCTGACGCGACAGCAACTGCCGCCGCAGCAGCAACAACAACAACCAACTGCCACGAGCAGTATACTGGAACAAACTCTGGCCACCTTTATGTCTCAGACAGGTACTTATATTGAGAATATGAATCAGTTTTTCAAGAAGACAGAGAATTTCATGGATAAAACAGAGATGAGGATGATTGGAGGATTCCCTAGCAATACTAAAAATGCTAGCCGGCCCACACATGAGCAATGTAAGGCAATTACTACTAGGAGTGGGAAGAAATTACCAGGGCTTGAAAAAGAAGCTGAAACAGTAAAGGAACCTGCCTTGGATAAACCTGCCGAGGAAGCTGCCCCGACAGGTGATAAACAGACTGCTGCCGATGAGCCTGTCACGACAGTAGAAGCGACAGAGGAGAAAAACGATGATATTCGTCCTCAGATTTGTATTCAGTGCGAAGGACGTATTGCTGATTATCGTCCCCCACCTCCTTTTCCCCAACGGATACAGCAAGCTAAGCAAGAATCTCAACTTAAAAATATTTATGATATTTTTAAGCAGGTTCATATTAATATTCCGCTGTTAGATGCTGTTAGGGAGATGCCCGGTTATGCTAAATTTCTCAAGGATGTCATGTCGAAAAAATATAAACTAGGGGAGTTTGAAACGGTAAAGATGACAGAAGGTTGCATGAGTATTCTTCATCGGTAGCCACCCCAGAAAAAGAAGGATCCGGGGTGCTTCATCATACCTTGTGTAATCGGAAATAAATTTGTAGGTAAGGCACTTTGTGATCTTGGTGCTAGTGTTAATTTAATGCCAAAATCTGTTTTTCAGAAATTAGGTATTGGCAAGACGCGACCCACGAAAGTAACTCTGCAGCTGACAGACCGCTCTTACGTTCATCCAGAAGGAAAAATTGAAGATATTCTGGTAAGAGTGGATAAGTTTATTTTTCCTGCTGACTTTCTTGTTCTAGATTGTGAGGCAGACGAAAACGTACCAATCATCCTTGGGCGACCCTTCTTAGCCACGGGAAGATCACTGATTGATGTGGAGAAAGGAGAACTCACCATGCGCGTGAACGATCAAGAGATTAAGTTGAATGTTCTCCAAGCGATGAAACATGCTGATGTAGATGAGGAATGCAAGGCTATCACTGACGTTACCCTTGATCAACCCTGCATCAGGTCGGGCTGTCACGATATTAAATTTGGGCACTGCCGCGGTAGCCACTTACAGGCCTGTCACGACAGCACTGACGACAACAACTCCTCTGAATTCGATACATCTGATACTGAAGATCAGGAGGAGGTAAACTGGTTAGGAAATCGTCCAGGTAAGTTATTCGAACCTTTGAATTATACTTCGGATAAACATTTAATCCAAAAGCCATATACTGTTGAACCACCCGCCTTAGAACATAAGCTCCTGCCAGGGCAGTTAAAATATGCTTTCCTTGGTTCAAATGACACACTGCCCGTAATCATCTCTTCTAAGCTGCCGCAGGAACAGAAACGGCAGCTAATCGGCATGCTAAGTCAGCACAAAAAAGGCGATTGGATGGACGATTGTTGACATTCAAGGCATTAGTCCGGCATTATGCATGCACAAAATCCTTCTAGAGGAAGATCATAAGCCGACTATTGATGCCCAAAGGCGGCTAAACCATGCGATGAAAGAGGTGGTGCGTAAAGAGATAATCAAGTGGTTAGATGCTGGTATTATTTACGCCATCTCTGACAGCAAATGGGTGAGCCCAGTGCAATGTGTTCCCAAGAAATGAGGAATGACCGTGATAACCAATGAGAACAATGAGTTAATCCTAACCAGGACCGTGACTGGTTGGAGGGTTTGTATTGACTATCGGAAGCTTAACAAAGCTACCCGAAAAGACCATTTTCCTTTACCCTTTATTGATCAAATGCTTGATAGATTAGCGGGTAAACCTTACTATTGTTTTCTTGATGGTTATTCAGGTTACAATCAAATTGCTATTGCACCGGAGGATCAAGAAAAGACGACTTTCACTTGCCCCTACGGAACATATGCTTTTTAGGAGAATGCCATTTGGATTATGCAATGCACCCGCCACCTTCCAAAGGTGCATGATGGTCATATTCTCCGACATGGTAGAGGACTTCCTTGAGATTTTCATGGATGATTTTTCTGTCTTTGGAGACGATTTTGAGAGCTGCCTTGGCAATCTACAAAAGGTACTTGAAAGATGTGAAAAAGCAAATCTCGTTTTGAATTGGGAAAAATGCCACTTTATGGTGGATAAAGGGATAGTCCTTGGCCATAAGATTAGCTGCCGTGGGATAGAAGTCGACAGGGCAAAAATTGAGGTAATTGAAAAGTTGCCGCCGCCGACCACAGTCAAGGGTATTAGAAGTTTCTTAGGGCATGATGGTTTTTATCGAAGATTCATTGCAAATTTCTCAAAAATCACTAAGCCCCTATGCCATCTCTTAGAGCAGAACCGACCCTTTGAATTTAATGATGAATGTACTGAAGCATTCAAGGTTCTGAAGGAAAAACTAGTAACAACCCCAATAGTACAGCCACCAGACTGGACACAGCCATTTGAGATTATGTGTGACGCTAGTGACTATGCTGTCGGGGCAGCACTTGGGCAGCGCAGAGATAAGCTGTTTCATGTCATATATTACGCCAGCAAGACATTGAATGATGCCTAAGTGAACTACACCACCACAGAAAAGGAGCTACTAGCTGTGGTGTTCTCCATCGACAAGTTTCGTTCTTACATACTTGGAACGAAGGTAATAGTGCACACAGACCATTCTGCCCTTAAGTATTTGTTCGCAAAAAAAGATGCAAAGCCTAGATTGATAAGGTGGATCCTGCTATTGCAAGAGTTTGACCTTGAAATCAAGGACAAAAAAGGGACAGAGAATCAGGTGGCAGATCACTTGTCAAGGTTGGAGAAGGGACAAAGTCTGCCAATAGATGAGACACACATACTGGAGACCTTCCCAGATGAGCAGCTCTTCGCTGCCGCAACAGCCATGGTGGCAGGTAAGTCTTCTAAACTTCCCTGGTATGCTGATTTCGTTAATTTTATAGTTAGCGGAATACTTCCTTCTGATCTTAATTATCAAGCCAGGAAGAGGTTCCAAAATGATGTTAAGCATTATTATTGGGACGAACCTCTTCTTTTCAAAATGTGTGCAGATCAGGTTATAAGGAGATGTGTACCACAAGAAGAGCAAGAAGACATTCTACATCGCTGCCATGCTTCACAATATGGAGGTCACTTAGGAGGCAACAAAACTGCTGCCAAGGTGCTGCAGTCAGGGTTCTACTGGCCGACACTGTATAAAGATGCACAGGACTTCTACAAGAACTGTGACAGGTGCCAGCGGACAGGAAACATCTCAAGGAGAAACGAGATGCCGCTGCAGAACATTCTAGAAGTCGAAATCTTCGATGTTTGGGGGATCGATTTTATGGGACCTTTTCCATCTTCATGTGGAAATCTATACATCCTCTTAGCAGTAGATTATGTCTCTAAGTGGGTTGATGCTATCGCCACTCAAAGGAATGTTGCCAAAACAGTCCAAAAATTTCTACATAAAAACATTTTTTTCCAAATTTGGCATCCCTAAGGCGATTATCAGTGATGAATGGAGACATTTTGACAATAGGGTCATTGCTGCCGCCTTGAATAAATATGGTGTCAAGCATCGGATCGCGACAACATACCACCCACAGACCAATGTACAAGCTGATATATCCAATAGGGAAGTTAAGAACATTCTTGAGAAGATGGTTAAACCAACTAGGAAAGATTGGTCTTTACTCATCAATGATGCATTATGGGCATATAGGACAGCTTTTAAAACTCCATTGGGCATGTCTCCATACCGATTGATTTATGGAAAAACCTGTCATCTGCCTGTCGAGATAGAGCTTAGAGCATATTGGGCAATCAAGGCAATAAATATGGACTTGGACAAGGCAGGTCAGAAAAGGCTGTTAGATTTGAACGAGATTGAAGAAATAAGAACAATGGCCTACGACAATGCAAGAATCTACAAGGAGAAGACTATGAAGTGGCATGACAGGAAATTGCTGCCACGACAGTTCTGCCCTGGGCAGCTTGTATTGTTGTTCAACTCTAGACTAAAACTCTTCCCAGGGAAGCTAAAATCTAGATGGTCTGGCCCGTTCCAAGTTGTACAAGTTTTTCCCCATGGTGCCATCACAATCCGATCAATAAAAGACGGGCACCAATTCAAAGTTAACGGACAGCGCCTCAAGCATTATCAGGGGACTGAAGCCCCAGGAATACAGGAAGTGGTTACTTTAGGAGATGCCCCACAAGGCATCCCTAATTTAACCTAAGTTTTATTTTTATTTTTATTATCTATTATTTATTAGGAAATAAGTTTTATTCGAATAATGTTTTTATATTTTCTGTTTTTAGGTAATAAAGGAGTCAAGAAGAAAAGGAGAAGTGACCCAAGCCCACCATCCATCCATCCATCAGCCCAACAGAGCCCATTATTGAAGCCTATCGTTCCAGCTGCCGCCGCAGACACGGATAAGACAGGCTGTCATCAGACTGTCACGGCAGACGCAGAAACGTGTGACAAACGCGTAATAGACGCATAAATGCGTGTCAGACGCGTCAGACACGCTAAAGCTCAACAGTCGCCCCGTTATTCACGCCTGCCGTTACAACATTAAACGGGCAGCAACTCTTCCTTTATAAAACCCCGTTTCATTTTCATTCTCCTCGCTTCTGCTTATTCTTACTTGGTCTCCCCTTTCGTTTTTCTTTGTTTTCTTTACTTTCCCAAAACCCTTGCAACTAACATGTCTTCCAGATGTACCCGCCGCAGTGCTGCTTCAACCTCTTCACCGGCAGCGCCCACCCCGCAGTCCTTCGCGACTAAGGAACTATGGGAAGAAAGAGGCTTCATCTACATCCCCAAGGCAGAGAACATAGGGCTCAAACCGTTCATCGCAAGGGCGATAAAGGCTCTACTATGGGAGCAATTTGCAGAACAACCAGCAGAAATGAATGAAACGCTGGTGAGGGAATTCTATGCTGCCATCGGCAGCAGGACGGCAACAACAGTAACTGTCCGAGGGACAGAAGTGCCATTCACAGCAGAAAGCATCAATCATATGTATGGCCTCTACTTCGGTCCCAACGACGATACTCACCAGCAGTTTTTGGACACTCTCGACACCGCTGCCTTCGATGCTGTCATGGCAGAAGTGACAGAGGAAGGAACGGAATGGAACACGAGCAAGAAAAACCGCAACACCGTGAGAAGGGGGCAGCTGCTTCCAGAAGCCAAATTATGGAACGCTTTCATTAAGAAGCGAATTATGCCGTCCTCCCATCACACGACAGTGGACCAGCAAAGGCTAGCCCTAATCCATTCCATCATGAACAAACGACCCATAAATGTGGGACGCTACATGAGGGAGAGTATCTTGGACTGCACCAACAGATCAATCGCCCTCCTCTGCCTGCCCTTCATGATCACATCTATCTGCCGCTGCGCTGCCGTACCCTAAGCCACCACCGATAAACTAGTAAAGGGACGGGGCTGGACCGACAAGAACATTATCAGCCTCATGGAGCTGACAGTAGCAACCCCCATCTCTTCCGTCAACCCTAATGCCACCCCAGCAGAATCCTCCGAGGAGCCCAACACTGAACCCGCCGCAGCAGCTGTTCCGACAGACACATCCACTCAGATTCTTGCTGCCATTCAGAGGGTGGAAGACAGACAGCTGGGACTGATGACATTCATCAGGGATTTCGCCAACTCCACGGTAAATTTCATTACCAATACTTTAAATTATCTCGATGTTGTTTTCCCCACCTTCCCTGCCCACTATTTCACCATCCCCACCCCTGCCCACACACCTACACCTTCTGCCTCCCCCCACACACATTCTGCTACCTCCACTTCATCACCTGCCCCGACGGCAGCCGGCAGCCCTCCGGCCGACACATCTGCCCGAGGAACCAAGCGACAACCCTCGGATGACCTTGATGCTTTTGTAGCTGGTTTCTCCTCTTCTTCTGTTTGGGCTGACAGCGAGGCAGAACCTCCTATTCGGAGGAATTTGGAGAAGGAATTCACGCCTGTCAAGAGGCAGAAAAAGATGGCCGACAGAAAGCTCATGCCAAAGGCCAGCAGCAGCACTTGGGATAGTGGCAGCAGCTCTGACATCCAAGTCATAGAGCAACCAGCCCAGCCTGCCCCACAGCCCAGAATCCGCCGCCAAATCCGCCTCAGCAGCAGTAGTGAAGACAATGCTTAAAATTTAAGTCTTTTATTTTCTTCTTATTGTTGCCTGCCTCATCTATATTTTGTGATGTACTGCCTTTATTTCTATTTTTGTCATTTGCATTGAGGGCAATGCAACCCTCGAGTTTGGGGGTGGCAACCCTCCATTTTAATGGAGTCTAGGTACATCTTTTTAATTAATTGTTGTGTCTTTTATTTATTAAGTCTCTAAAAAAACTGAAAATTTTGGCTTAAAACTGTGAGTTGAACTTACCTGTTGTGACAGCTCTGTCGTGGCAGCATCTTTAGGACAGTTTAAGGAGAAGTTTAGAGCCTTTCTATAGTTCTGAAAAACTTAAACACCATTTGTGACTGTTATACTGCTTAGATTTCTTTTAGCCAAACTAGAATAGAAAGCTTAGTACTTGAATAGCCCCTAGAGGTGCCTAACACTGGCTCTAGGAAAGAAGTTTAGCAAAAGAGACTCAAAAACCTAGAGGTGCCCGAAACCGGCTCTAGGAAGCTAACTAGATGTGCCTAAAACTGGCTCTAGTAAAACTTAGCTTGAAAAATAGAAGAATCAAGTCAAAACAAAAGAAGCATGAAAATGTGTCTTCAAAAATAAACTTTGACATAAATTCGAGTTAAGAGTTGAATATTCTAGTGAAACTAAGAGAGTCTTAGCATATAATTGTTCACAAGCATGCACACACTGCACGAGAACTATAGTGAGAGTCCGGACAGATCCTAAATTATCCGACAGGTTGCTGCCGCCATAGGGAACGAATGACGGGTAAGGGGAAGTTCACTGTTTGAAAGCCAAAACAAAATTTTCATTTTTCTTGTAGGTCTTAGTTGCTTGAGGGCAAGCAAAAACTTGAGTTTGGGGGTGTGTTGAGTGTGTAAAATTTCTATTATTTACACCCTTTTTAACCCATATTTCTGCTGCATTCGAGCATCATTTCATTGCATTTAGGTTAGTTTACAGCAAAACATCACAAATATATAAAAGGCACAGAATCTACTAAAAATGGCTGTTTTTGGCAGGTTGCCGCCGTCGTAGATGGTGAAGACGGGCGCAGGGTGCTGCCGAAGAGCTGAACAGAACAAGCAGACAAAGAGGACGATGCTGCCATGGTGCTGCCGTGACAACAGAGGACGACAGCAAGTTAGAGGAGAAAAAGTAAAGTGGACCTCGATAGATAGAGAAAATTATGCTCGTCTGTCGTGTGAAAACCAAATATTTTTCCAAGCCCCATATCAAAAGATATGTCAAGCCCAAAACTCAAGGAGAGAAAATCCAAAGAAACAAGGAGGACGACTGAAAAGTAGGATCCTTGAAGATTAAGTCTTTATTAGAATAATACTTTTAATTAAAGTTTTAATCCTTGTTAACTTAGATAACTTGAGCCCAAAGTTTATATAAGGGCATGTATTTTAACCTAGGATAGAGATATCATATCCCATAGCCGACTTCCCCTTAACCGACAACCAAAAACCCTCCACCGTTTACCCGCCGTCGATATGTTCTAAAACCCCCTAGGGCCACGGGTTGATTTGTAAAGAATAATTCATACACATCGATGTTCATCCTTTGATTCACACCGGGAGGTATCATCAAGACGTGATCATCGACAGACTTGGACCTAGGGATAGGCCAAGGCAATTATGGGATTCTTTCCAAACTTGAACGTACTGAGTTGGTGTGTTTGCTGCCGCGACGATCAACAGACTGTTGCCGCGACAGGCGCGACGAAAGAACTGGATTTCCTAAACTCTGCAATACCTGCACTACTGAGCAATTCAATACCAGCCCATTCTCTCTATCTTGATATTTCTATCCTTTTTATTTGCATTTACTTTATTATTTTCGTGACAACTTTCTCAACTATTTCCTTTATTTCGTGCAGTAAACTAAGGTGAAGCTATTAGCCCAATCCCTGTGGAGACGATATTCGATACTTCGTATCACTTTACTATTTGCGTCGTGTACACTTGCACTACAATTGCGATAGACTCTTTTACACGCAACAACTACTTAAATGAAATTTCCAAAATTAATCTTTTTATTATACATGTATGAATGCAATGAATGAAACATTATTTAATACAAAAAACAAGTGCAATAAAGTAAATGTATGTATACAAAAACATAAATGCAAGCGAAGTGTCATCAATTCTATTAAGGTGTTGCTCTTAGATGTGGCTTCCATTGGATGACGAAGGTCCTACAAATACTTCTCAATATGAGCACTCATTTCTTTAATCAACCTTTGAAGCCTTGGTCCCACCTTCTCGATCTGATGTGGGGCGAAGAAATGTAGCTTCTTGACGTCACATGCTTAGCTACGTCTTCAATTTAGGATGTGATGCTCAAACCCATCTCGATCCTGGGTCCTTTTGATGTTGCCCCTAAGTCGAGTTGACCAAAGATCATTTTAAAATTCTGCTTGGTTATACCGTCGAAGTGGTCCTCTTGCTCTCGTGACATTTGATATTCTGCTTGGTGCTGATGTGAGCATACTTCGATGTTTCCTTTGCATGACCATTCGACAAATTCTCATTGTTTGCGCGTTGTCTTCCTCCTTTAGGTACCTTCCATCCATGGTAGAAGCTTTCTCTGATTGAGCAACATGCTTTAAAATTGACCCCCTCAGATATGGGATGCATTCACCAAATAAATATGCCACAAAATCAAAACTCACACACAAAACGTTATTAATAAATATGCTACAAAAACAAAACAAGACTCAAACACAAAAAGGTTAGTAATAAATAAATATGCTACAAAAAAAGAGAAAATTCACACACAAAAAGGTTAGTAATAAATAAACAAAACAAAACTCACGCACAGAAAGATTAGTAATCTTTTAAATATAAAAAAACAGAAACAAAACTTAAAAGATGCATAATAATTATGGGTTGACATTCCAACATTTCAGGACATGTCTCCACGGATTATTCTTGCGACTCAACACCCTAGGCTTTCTGCATGGCTTTATTAGGGGTAGGATCTAGATTCCCAAACTTGGCTTGGTTCTAAAAGGGTACCCGAGCTGTCCTTGTTGTCCCCTACTAAGGGTAGCAAAGCCCTCGATTCTCACCCATTATAGGCTTCAAGCGAATCGAGTTCAACTTAGGAGGACTCACCACCGATGCCTTCTCGAAGAATCAATATCCTTACGAAGAAAAAGGAATGAGTCCTGAAGGTACTTGCTAGGCTCATACGAAGAATCAATATTTTTACATGAGCAAAACAAATTTCCCCCACATAAACGAATGGGAAAAAGCTCGGGAATAGAGCTTGAAATTAAGTCTTAAATGCGTAAAATAGAGTTACATTCATTTAAACGACAAATAAATATAACCTATCGTGAACTTGCAAATTCCATATTAAAAAAAGATTTTTTAGAAAACCTTTTAAAACCAATTTGTGGCCAATAGAGTCGCCAAGCTGTCGCAACCCTTTCGAGCATTGACTATTTTTTAAAACACTTTTAAAAATCAATGGAGTCGCCACCAATCTTTTTGAAAAATGTGTGATTGGATAACTTTAAAACAAGGTTATTTTAATAAAATGTTTTGTTTTAATAATACAACGATTTTGGTCTACGAAAAATTAGAAAATAGGTTCGGGGGTCAGTTACGCGTGGGGAAGGGTTAGCACCCCACGACCCCCAAAATTTGTACCTAATTGGTTTTAAAATCGATTTCAAAACTAGAATTTGCAAATTAAAAAAGGTTCGAATTTACTTCTTCGTTTAATGAATGTTAGTCTATTTTAACGACCTTATCACCCTAAAGGTGAACTTTAATCACCGCCAACATATCTGGTGCCAACCCGTCATTCCCGTTTGATAAGACACCGCATTGCATTATTTTCACTTTTCAAGCAACAAAGAAATTTAGTGCGTTGATCATATTATGTTTATTCTAAGTTCGATTATTTAAAAATCCTAATAAATGTCTAAGTCTTTTATTTCTAATTAAAAGTTTAAGTTTGCTTAAGTGTATTTTATTTTTGTGAAGTTAAGTTTTCAACAAACACATCTCTATCCATGTTTTAGAACCTAATCCAAAGTTTTAACCTATTTCTAAAAAAAACAAGCAAACAACTTATTATTTTTCTTTTTGTGTTTTTTCCTCTTTTTTACTATTTCTTTTTTACTTCTTAAAACCAAGACCATTCTTTTCCTTTTTTTACATTTTTCCTTTTTATGTTTTTCCCACATTTTATTTTTCATTTCAAAAAAGAATTCTTCTTTTAAAACTTCTTTTTCTTTTTTATGTTTTTCTTTTAAAACGACCATTTTTAAACTAAACCTTATTTTTTTGAAAGATTTCCATTTTATGCTTTCTTTTTTAAAATTTTATTTTTTCCCTAAAACCCTAAACTTTACTTAAAACCCTTTTATTTTATTTTCTTGAAGACAAGCTTTTATTACTTATTTCTTTTTCAAAACTACTTAACCCTTTTATTATTACAAATAAGTTTTTTAAAAACCTTTTTATATTTTTCAAACAAGCCCCTTTATTATTTCCACCCATGCATTATTGTTTTTTCCTAATTAAATCCCTAACTTTAAGTTTTTTCAATTAAACCACATTTATTCATTTTATTCTTGCACTTTAATTTAAACACCTTAAAAATTTATTTCTACATATCTAAAGATCAAAACAACTTTAACAACATTTTTAAGCATGCAAATTTTCAAAAGATCAAACAAAAATTAAAACGGAAATGTTACTGGAATCGTGAAACGTTTTTTTCACGTCAAGAACACAACCTAAAATTCACAAAAACACAAACACAAAAAATTCAACCAAGAACAAGCATAAAAATCAAAATAAAAAATGAAAGGAAATATAGAAATTTTACAAAAATTACGAACGAAGAACTCAAATCCGGACTTCTCGAAATGCTCCTAATCGCTTCCGGAAAATTGCTTCCAAACTCGAACTTCCACTCAAAAATTCCAGCAACTCTTGAACAATTTTTTAGAGAATTTTTCGGATTTTTCCTAAACCTTTTTTTAGTGGATCAATGATACGATATAAGCCAAGAGGGGGGAAATTGGATTTTTTGAACTTTTGGTGGTGGAGAGGAAAATTAAAATTGATGGACAAGAGGATTTATAGTGGTTCAAGTTCCAATCGAACTCTACATCCACTACCTTAGCTTCACTAAGGATTTTCCAACAATCCACTAATTGTTCTTCTCCTTTTCCAGGCTAAGGAGGTAACCTTTACAAAACCGGTCAAACTTTCTACCCAAAATTTGACACAATCCTCACACAACAATACAAAGAAGATGAAGGCTAAAACAAATATCTCCCAATACAAAATGTAGCCCAATTACAAGCACTCAACCCAATTTAATAGATAAGAATTGAAATTACAACTTCTAAATTGGGGTTTACAAGAAAAAAATAGATTTTGGCACAAATTCTTGGCTTTGATGTTTGGATGTTTCTTTTGAGATCAATAGTTGTTGCAGAAGCTTTTAGAGGTCCCTTTTATACCTTCTCATTGAATTCTAGCCGTTGGGGTTGTTCCATTCATCAACAAAGCCGTTGGGATGTTATCTTCCCTCCATAAATACAGTCTGCAACCACCCGTTTCGAAACGCCCGACCCTGTTTCAAAACATACCAAAAAAAGAAAGAGTCGTTGGGGTGTATTAAATAGACCGTACCGAAACGAGCACGATCGTTTCGATACGCTAAGAGCCCATTTCGAAACTCGTTTTGAAACACTTTGCCACTGTCAAAGCTTGTATCGAAATGGCTTGGAAGTGTTTCGATACGCTTTAACGACAAGTTTAAAATCAGTTAAAAACTTCAACGATCATATTTTTAAAACCAGGTTTGAATGTCGTTTTGAAATGTTTGAGGTGGTTTCGATACTACCGTATCGAAATGGGTCAAACAGTTCCGATGTTCTTCATCCGTTTCGAAACTCGTTTCGAAACAAAGGTTAACAATTTCAAAAGTGTTCTGGAACGCCCAATGGCCATTCCGAAACGGTGACTCAAAAATCACAGTTTTGGCTTCAAAAACACTTAGAAAAGTTTTGACAAGTTGAGTTTTTAACTTAACCATTTTTCTTTAAGTATATAGAGAGGATTGAGGACTTAAAAATTCGTTTCTCTTTTTCAAATTAGTCCATAAATTCTTTAGTTATATCAAAATCAATTTATCAGTTTCACAATCTCCCGCTTTTTGATATAACAAAACTGAGTTAGAATTTTTAAAAGTTTTGAATTTTTTGAAGACGTTCTAACTCCCCCTTAATTTAAAATGGGTTTTCATGTTTTTGAAAAGATTTAAAATTCAAGTTTTAAAACTCAAAACCAACTTAAAACAAATTTTGGCTCTTATATTTTCTCCCCCTTTTTGTTGGATCAAAAAAGAATAATAAACCATGCTCGAAGAGAAGAAACAAGGTTAAAAGCAACATAATATAGATTCATATAATTCAAATATCCAAACATAAAAGTTAAAAAATAAGGTTCAAAGCTCAATCCCAAACAAAGTAATCAAAGCATAAGTTCATGAAATATAAATAAAATATAGGTGCAAACTTAATCCTAATATGATAATCTAATATGTGATGCAATAAAAAAACCCTAAGCCTCGTCATCGTCACCATCAACATCCGAGGAATCATCATCGTTTTTAGCTTGAGAGCGACGAAAGGCCATCCATTGACCATAGAAGGTAGAGAATGACAAGTCCATTGATTGATGTTGATTCTCAAGGGAGGTGAGACGATTTTCCACGAATTGCAAGCGATTATTAATAGTACCAAGACCCGACTCCATTGTGTTGAACCGCTCGGTTAGAAAAGCCATAAGAGCTTCATTGTTAGGACCCGGAGCTTGAGGTTGAGGTTCAACTTGTGGTGGAGGATCATGCCTATCAACTTGTTCCCATTGGCCAGGATTGATGTAATGGAACCCGGACTTGTGGAGAGAAGATTCACCAATCTTTTGCTTACGGGGTTCTGGAGAGTCATATGAGCAATCAAAGTTGAGCAAGCCAAACATATAGCTCAAAACAATCCCATAAGTGAAGGATTTGAGAGCATTGGTTTCACGAAGCTTCACGTTATTGACCATTTCGGCGAACATAATCTTGACAAGATTTGAGCATTCTCCACGGCGAAAGCACTCAAGCAAAAAATAATCAACTTGAGGAATATGAGAGAATTTACCTCCAGAGGGGCGAATAAACCACGAGATCATCAAGTGTAGGAACCGATCATGACCATCCAAGGAAAGCATGGAACCGGTGTGAGCACCAAAATGGGTCTCATTCTCGACGCCTTCATTCTTAAAGCCAAGAGCAGTATTTAAAAAGGGTATGTCGATGAAGAACCTCTTCCCCAAGAGAAAGGACTCAATGCCAATAACTTCGGAGTGATCTTTATTATCAACAAGCTGGGCATTGGAGTAGAAGATGAGAATCATGTGCTTGTAGACAATATCAAGTATGTTAAAGAAAGCCATGAAGTTCCATTCTTGTAGACGCTCTAGATAGCGGAAAGCGAAACGTTCAGAATCAAGGAATGGAACATCAACAACACGCTCGCGAAAAATGTCAATATCCTTGACATAAGTGAGACGCTTCTTCTTCTCTGGAGTCCGAAGACTTTTGAGAAAAAGCTGGGTGAGATTTGGACGGATAGAGGATTGACTAGCACCTTCACTCGCTTGACCCGTCTTACGTTTCTTGTTAGCGTTTTCCATTAAAAAAATCCTAAAAACATAAAGCAAGGAATTTTAAAATTAATATGTATGTATGAATATCCTCAATTCAATCCAATAACAAATCCCATTTAGGTTAAAAAATTTAAGAGAAAAACAACTTTTGAAAAACTAGAAAAAAATATACGAGTAAAAAATAATATATTCGAACAAAATATTTTAGGATTTTGAATTTTTTTTACAAGTTTTGAAAAACCCAAGAGGCAAAACATATAATCTATACAAAATTGAAAATTTCTAATTAAAAATCGAATAAAATCAAAGGAAAAAGAAAAAAAAGAAGATAATATAACTTAGATGGGGATTTTGGATGATTGAATGGAAAATCATGCACAAGATTGATGAGGCTTGCTTAGACTTTAGTTTTTGTGTAAAAACCCTCAAGATTTGATCAAAAACAATAAGGTTTAGAAGATTTTTATAGGGAAAATTGGGTTAGGATTTTTAGGGTTTTTAAAGAGTTTAAATTAAAGTGAATTTTATCATTAAAAGCCCTCTATAAAGTTGTCCGCATACCCGTTTCAGAATAGGCACGATCGTTCCGAAACGTGGGTACCGAAACGTTGATTGACGTTTCGAGTCTAGTTGACCATTTCGATACGGCTTTGACCGTATCGAATCCAACCATGTTAACCCGTATCGAAACTCGTTTCGATACAGTATTTGGCAGTGGCAAAGTCGTTTCGAAACTTGTTTCGATACATTCCTTGGCAGTGTCAAAATCATTTCGAAACCCTTTTAAGGCGTTTCGAAACACACTTCTCACAGATCACTCTTCTAAGCACCCGTATCGAAACAATTGGACCTGTTTCGATACACCTAGCTATGGAAGTGCAGATGAGGCTCTAATATTTTGCAGAAAAATGGATTTCATGAAGTCCTATATGCATAAATGACATGAATGAGCAGGAAAGACATGTATAAACAAAAACATACTGCCCTAACTATTAGCATGGATGAAATTAGGAGTAAAAACACATAAACATGGCATTTTCAGGAAATCAAGCAATTTAAGCACAAAAAGGGTCCTAAAAGGTCAAGAAAGGCTAGTTAGACCTAACTCTCTCCTAAGGGACCAAAAATGCTCTTTATCTAAAGGTTTTGTAAAGATGTCCGCTAGTTGGTTTAAGGTGTCAACATACTATATAACAACATCTTCCTTAAGGACATGATCTCTAATGAAATGATGCCTTATCTCTATATGTTTGGTTCTAGAGTGTTGGACGAGATTTTTAGTTAAGCATATGGTACTAGTGTTATCACACTTAAGGGATATGGTTTCAACTTTAATACCATAATCTAAGAGTTGTTGCTTCATCCAAAGGACTTGAGCACAACAACACCCTAAGGATATGTACTCGACTTCGGTGGTAGATAGAGCTACACTATTTTATTTCTTAGAGAACAAAGATATGAGCATACTACCTATGAATTGACATGTTCCCGAAGTACTCTTTCTATCGATTTTACACCCCCCACAATCCGCATTCGAATAAGCATGAAGGTTGAAGGTTGAGTCTCTAGGGTACCAAAGACCTAAGCAAGGGGTATCTCTAAGGTACCTAAAGATTCTCTTAACGCCTATAAGGTGAGACTCTCTAGGACTAGCTTGAAACCTAGCACACAAGCAAACTCTAACAAAATATTCGGTCTACTTGCGGTAAGGTAAAGAAAAGATCCAATCATAGAACGATAAAGCTTAGAGTCAACACACTTACCTCCTTCATCTTTGTCAAGCTTTGTGGATGAGCTCATATGTGTGGCTTGAGGCTTTGCATTCTCCAAGCCAAACTTCTTGAGAATATCCTTGATGTACTTTGCTTGATTGATGAAGGTTCCATCCTTTCTTTGATTTTTGGAGTCCCAAAAAGAATGAGAGCTCCCCCCATCATGCTCATCTCGAATTCACCTTGCATTAACTTAGCAAACTCTTTGCAATGACACTCATTAGTAGATCCAAAAATAATATCATAAACATATATTTGCACTACTAAGATGTCATTTTTATACGTTTTTTATGAAAAGTCTAGTGTCCACCTTACCTTTTTCAATCAAAAAGTTTGAAAGTCTTTCCTACCAAGCTCTAGGAGCTTGTTTAAAACCATAAAGAGCTTTAGTTAGTTTGAAAACATGGTTTGGAAATTTTGAGTCTTCAAAACCCGGTGGTTGTTCCACATACACTTTCTCATTTATAAAACCATTTTAAATGCGCTTTTAACATCCATTTGAAAAAGATTGAAATCATAATAACATGCATATGCAAGCAACATCCTAATGGCCTCCATTCTAGCTACGGGTGTAAAGGTTTCATCAAAATCTATTCCCTATTCTTGAGTGCAACCTTGAGCAACTAATCTAGCTTTATTTCTCACAATGTTACCACTCTCATCTAGTTTATTCCTAAATACCCATTTAGTTCTTATATTAGATTTGTAACGCCCCAATTTTGGGCTTAGGAGTTTTGGGTTTGGACCGGACCGGTCGGGTTACGGTTCGAATATATAAGAGTGAAATTAGGAAAGCTTAGTTCGGGTTGCATTAAAAATATGGAAAAATGTCTTAAAACCCTCTTTTATTATATATAAGAGAATGGTGAAATCAATTTTACAAAATGAGGTTTGGAAGGGTGACATTTATGTTAGTGACCAAAATGTAATTTTCGAAAACTGTGTGACTATTTTGAAAAGGATTGAAACTTTGAATCTTTAAGGAGCTATTTACCCAAAAGGAGTTTCTCCATATTTTTCCTAAATATTAAAGATTTAATTATTGGTTTTTAAATAAAACTAAAAAGGAGGGAAGATATTTTGGCATTTTCCAACTAACTTTTCCTAAATTCCATTTTCATTTTCTCTCATCTTTTCTCTCAAACCAAACATATTCCTCCAGAGCTTTTCCCTCTGATTTTTTCATCTAAATAACACATTTCAATTCTCTTTTGATCTCTAATCATCTCTTCATCAAAACCTTATCATTTGCTAAGTGGATTTTCAAGAATCTTGGTTCCAAAACGGATAAACTCAAGTTTAGAGGTATGAACGTCCTCCTCCTCTAAATTCTCAGTTCTTTACTGAAATTCCCAAGTTCTCAATCCTTAATTTGTGTTTTATAAAAGTTTTTGTAGATGTGTTCTTGATCTTGGCTTTAAAATGCAAGATTTGGTTGATTTTTGATAAAATTCGTATGATCTGTTTAAGCAGTGATTTGAGGTGTCTTTTTGATGTTAAATGAATGTTAAATTGAAGAGAAATTGAGGTTTAAACAATGCAATCCCGGATAGGTTGATTTTCCTAATTTTAGCTTGAGTTCTTGATGGTTTTTGGAGTGATCTTGATGATTTGTTATAGCTGGAGGTATAAGGGTGATGTTAGATCCTTTTTGGATGTTAATTGATGTTTAAGGATGAATAGATTTGATGGATTTTGGCTGGGTAGTGTTGTGGAGTTGTTTGGATGCATTTTCGGTTGTGTTTGGTGGCCGAAAATTGAGTGTGGATGAGAGCAGCGAGTTTCGGTGCTTTCATTGAAGATATTAATGCATGATGATGCATTAATCCTCTGCTTTGATGTATTTAAAACAGGGGAGTCATCTTTGGATCCTAGTGGTGGTGATCCGGAAGCTTGATTGGTGTTTCAGCAAGTGGCGAAACGGAATCGGTGAGTGGATTTTGGTTTTCAGCTTTGAAACCAATGTTTTGAAGGTTTGGGAGCTTAGTTTAAGTCTAAGCAACTTAGCTAAGCTCAAGAGTAAGTTTTCGGAAAAACTCTCTTGATGATGAACCATGAATTGGTTGTATGCAATGTGGTTTGTTTGCATGTTTTAAATTCTATTTTGAAAGCATGTTTTAGCATGATTAGTTGCTGATTTTATAAGCCATGTGTTGAAGAATGCTCAAGGTAAGAGATTCTTGTTTTTGAACTTGTTAAATGTGGTTTTGATGCATAATGATGCATGATGTTCATGGCTTTGTTAAATGCTTTAAAACAGTGGAATATTGTTGTTAATGATGCATATTGGCAAGTGATGGTTAAGGTCACATAGGTGGTTAAAAGTCCTTGTGTGAGCCTTGTTTATTAAAGAACCACATGGTGGTTAAAATTCCATGGTTGGTTCTTGGTTAAGATCACCATGGTGGTTAAAATTCCTTGAGTGAGTCTTGTTTATTTAAGAACAACATGGTGTTTAAAAGTCCATGGTTGGTTCTTGGTTAAGGTTACAAAGGTTGTTAAAATTCCTTGTGTAAGCCTTGTTTATTTAAGAACTCCAAGGTGTTTAAAAGTCCTTGGGAGATTCTTGTTAAGGACACAAAGGTGTTTAAAAGTCCTTGTGTGGTCCTTGTGAATTGTAAGAACATCATGGTGTTTAAAAGTCCATGGATGATTCTTGTTAAGGACACAATGGTGTTTAAAAGTCCATGTATGGTCCTTGGAAAATTGTAAGATCACAATGGTGTTTAAAAGTCCATGTGTGGATCTTATGTTGATTGTATCACTTGTGGCCAATATGACATGTTATGAACTTGAAGCATGAAATGCTTGTTTGAGATGCTTAAGTGCATGTGAGAATTGTTGATTTGAATTAAGATTGCAAATGTGTTTTATAAGTGCATTATTGTGTGGTTTTAATGAGCATTCCTCACTAAGCTTTTGCTTATGCTCTCTCTTTTCTTAAACCAATAATGCAGAGCATTGAAGTGCATTTTTGGGGCAGCAAGGAAGCCAAGAATCCAAGTGGTGATCTAAGCTCATGTATGGTGAACATTTTCCTAAAACTATTAGCTTTTGGGCATTTGGCAATGGGGGACCTATGTTGTTGTTTTGGGAGGTGTTTTGGACTCCCTAAGTTGGTTTTATATTGTTGATCGTGTTGGTACTTGTATTTGGCCTTTATGAGGTTGTTTTGGTATATTGATGCTTGAATGGTTTTCCAAGTAGGATGCATGCCTATAGAATTGGGGATTTTCATAATTGATGCCATGTTGATGTTTGGTTGATGCAATTATGTTCCTTGAATGTTGAATGACTTGCTGGTATAATTTGGTGGCATTTGGAGCATGTTTGATGGGTCAATTGTGTGTTTATTCAGCTAATTTTCTGCAATATAGGCAGGCCGTATCGGAACGGGTGCTACCGTTTCGGAACAGGGGCCTGAAATGGCCTAGGCGTTTCAAAACGGGAGGAACCGCTCCAGAACGGAAATGCCACTGGCAAGCCATGTTTCGGAACCCGTTGCGGAACGGTCCCGCGTTTCGGAACAGGTTCTCCCTGTTTCGGAACACTCGACCGTTGGGCTCTGAATTTGATGGTTATATGTTTTGGAATGTTTGCGTTTTGGTCCTGAATCTTGTTATTGCAATTGTACGAGTTTGAGATGTCCGTTTGAGCTAAAATTTGGCAGAGAAGCATGAAACATGACTAATTTCATATTGGTAGCGTTAAGTCGGGTTAAGTCCCTAAAATTTTCAGAATTTGCAATTTGGTCCCTAAAGTTGTAATTTTTACAATCGAGTCCCTGAATGTTCTCTGATTGTTATGATCTTTGAATATGATGATCTTGTGAATATATCTAGGGATAATGTGCATCTAGACAAGATTAAAAAGAAAAAAAAGGGTCGTTAATCAAGGTTGACTTTCAGGTTGACTTTGGTTTTCCCCGTGTAAACTTCTTAATACGGGTCATCCGTCTAGGCCGGGTTAAGGGGGTTACATTTGGTGGTATCAGAGCTGAGTTCTCGAGTAATTGGGAATGATTGTGTGGATGATTTAAGTATTTGTGCCTTGTATGCTTGTTGAATGAAAGCATGTTGAGTGAATTGTAAATGTGTTACAATTGAGGTGTATGCTGAGGTGAAGCATGTTGTGGGTACCCATTGCCAAATCAAAACTAATGTAATGATGTTGTTTTTAAGTGAAAATGAGCTTGAGTACTTGGATTGCTTACCTTGCTGAGCCTGACTTGTTTTATTGCATTGTGATTGTATTGTTAGAGTATGGCACCTCGTAGAGAAGTAAGGGTTAATACGCGAGCTATGGCTCAAAGTTGGGATGAAGAGAACGTTGAGAATGCTATGGATTTACCTCCTCCACCAGGTGGTGGTGGGGTTGAGGGTGAAAGAGCTGATGTTGCAGCTGGTGCTGGGGTCGCTGGACCTGAGGCTGGTCAGGGGCAAGCTGTTCCTGACATGACGATGTTAGTACAAGCTATTACTGGTGCTTTTCGAGCAGCGGTAGCTGGAGCTCAAGGAGCTGGGCATCAGGGAGATGCTGGAGTCAGACTACCCTTGGAACGTCTGCGCAGTCTGGGAGGGACTGAGTTCAGGGGTTTGTCCGCTGAAGGTTTGGAATCTTGGTTAGAGAGTACCAAGAGAATCTTGGGGCAGATGAGTTGCACTGATGTGCAGAAGCTGGGGTGTGTGGTATCATTGCTGCAAGATGATGCATACACGTGGTGGACAACCACTATCGCTGGGATGGCGGAAGCTGATGTAACTTGGACGTTCTTCCAGAACGCGTTCAAGAGAAGGTATCCGGGTGTGAGGTACCTAGATGAAAAGAAGAGGGAATTCATGTCTCTTACCCAGGGGAGCATGTTTGTGGCTGAGTATGAAGTACAGTTTGTCTGACTCAGTCAATACGCACCTGAGCTTGTCCCGGATGAGCGAGAGAGGTGTGAGAGGTTCCGTTATGGTTTAGTGACGGAAGTTAAGATGTATGTTCTGGCTACCGAGTATAATGATTTTGATGTGCTGGTGGGCCGAGCCAAGGATATTGAGATGAACTTGGGTTTATCTGCTAAAAGTGCTGGGTCAAGTGCTGGTAAGCGAGTTGCTGAATATAGTTCCGGTGGTGGACGGAACAAGAGGGGATGTGATCAGAATTATCAGACCTCAGCTAAGCGAGGTGGTGGTGCGCCTGCTCGGGGAGGCAACGCTAGAGTTGATCCGAGTGCGTGTTGGACATGTGGTTCGCGTGGCCATATGAAACGTGATTGTCCTCGAGCTGTGAGGGAGGTGCAAGCTCCTGTTGTGGTAGCTGGTAATGCATGCTGGAACTGTGGATCTACGGATCACATGAGGAGAGAGTGTCCTATGTTGGCTGGTGGCCAAGTGTGTGCTCCTGTTGTTGTTGCACCGCAGAGAGGTCGTGGGCGCGGCCGTGGTAATTTTCAGCGAAGAGAGGAAGGTGGTCGGGGTGTGGCTCATGTTGTGGCTATTCAGCCTGAGGGTGGCGGCCAAGCCAGGGTGTATGCTCAGCGGGAGGGAAGGAATGACGCGGATGTGATCACAGGTACTTTTACTTTGCAATCCTTGTCATTACTTTCCTTGATTGATTCTGGATCTACGCACTCATACATATTGCGTGAGCATGCTGAATTGCTTGGTTTGCCTGTTGAGTCTTTGGATGTTGGTGTGCGTGTCACTAGTTCTTTTGGTGAAACTGTTGTGACTCGAAAGCTTTATAGAAGATGTCCCTTGGCTGTGCAAGGTCATGTTTTTCCTGTTGATCTTATGGAGTTGCCTTTCTATGGTTTTGATGTAATCCTTGGCATGGATTGGCTTGCTGAGCATCGTGCTGTAGTGGATTGTGAGAATAAGCGAGTTTCGTTGAAGCTTGCGGATGATTATGAGGTAGTGGTGGTTGGTGAGAATGTGAAGTTTCTTGCTAATGTGGTGTCTACATTGGAGGCGAGACGGATGCTGAGGCAAGGTTGTGAAGCTTATCTAGCTTTTGTGATGAATCCTAGTTCTAAGGAGTTGCATGTGCAAGATATCAGGACTGTACGAGAGTTTCCTGGTGTATTTCTTGAGGAGTTGCATGGGTTGCCTCCTAACCGCGAGGTGGAGTTTGGGATTGAGCTGTATGAGAATACAACTCCTGTGTCCATTACCCCTTATAGAATGGCACCTAAAGAGTTGAAGGAGCTAAAGACGCGGTTGCAAGAGTTGCTTGATCGTGGGTTCATTCGGCCGAGTGTATCACCTTGGGGTGCACCGGTCTTGTTTGTGAAGAAGAAGGATGGCACTATGAGAATGTGCATTGATTATCGTCAGCTGAACAAGTTGACTATCAAGAATCGGTATCCTTTGCCGAGAATTGATGATCTCTTTGATCAATTTCGGGGAGCAGCTGTGTTCTCTAAGATTGACTTGAGGTCAGGGTATTACCAGTTGAAGGTGAAGGATGTGGATGTGCCTAAGACAGCTTTCAGGACAAGGTATGGGCATTATGAGTTCCTTGTGATGCCGTTTGGTTTGACAAATGCTCCTGCAGCTTTCATGGACATGATGAATCGTGTGTTTCATGAATACCTGGACAAATTTGTTGTGGTGTTCATTGATGATATTCTCGTGTACTCGTGTACTGAGAAGGAGCATGAAGAGCATTTGAGGATTGTGTTGCAAGCTTTGTTGGAGAATCAACTTTATGCCAAGCTGAGCAAGTGTGAGTTCTGGTTAAGTGAAGTGGTGTTTCTTGGGCATGTGGTTTCTGCTGAAGGGATTCGTGTTGATCTTCAGAAGATTGAGGCGGTGATGAACTGGAAGGTTTCTAAGTCTGTTCATGAGGTTCGTAGTTACCTTGGGTTGGCGGGATACTACCGGAGGTTTGTGGATGGATTTTCTAAGATTGCTGCACCTTTGACAAAGTTGTTGCAGAAGGATGTTAAGTATGAGTGGACGAAAGCGAGACAACAGGCTTTTGAGAAGCTTAAGGCAGCTTTGACGCAAGCTCCGATCTTGGTTCAACCTGAATCAGGGAAAGAGTTTGTGGTCTATAGTGATGCGTCCTATGTTGGTTTGGGATGTGTGTTGATGCAGGAGGGTAAGGTGGTGGCTTATGCATCGCGGCAGTTGAAAGTGCATGAGCGCAATTATCCTACGCATGATATTGAGTTGGCTGCGGTGGTTTTTGCTTTGAAGATCTGGAGACATTACCTGTATGGTGAGAAATGTACTTTGTACACGGATCACAAGAGTTTGAAGTATCTGATGTCTCAGAAGGAGTTGAATCTTAGGCAGCGACGTTGGGTGGAGTTGCTCAAGGATTATGATTTGACGATTGAGTATCACCCTGGAAAAGCTAATGTTGTGGCGGATGCCTTGAGTAGGAAGGTAGTTGTTGAGCTGAGGGCTATGTTTGCCAGTTTGAGTATTTCGCGTGATGGTTGTCTTGTGGCTGAGTTGCAAGTGAAACCATCTTTGGTTCAGTTGATCAGGGAAAAGCAGTTGCTGGATGATTCCTTGGTACCTAATATTCAGGATATCGCGGAGGGTAGGCCTTCGGATTTCTGTTTTAATGATGATGGAGTGTTGTGTTTTGGGAGTCGGATAGTGGTGCCCAATGATGCTGAGTTGAGGCTTGCTATTCTGACTTAAAGTCATAGTAGTCCTTTTGCTATGCACCCTGGTAGTACTAAGATGTATCGTGATCTTCGTGATGAGTACTATTGGGTGGGTTTGAAGAAGGATGTTGCTGAGTTTGTGAGCAAGTGCATGGTGTGTCAGCGAGTTAAGGCTAAGCATCAGGTTCCTTCAGGGTTGTTGCAACCGTTGAGAATCCCTGAGTGGAAGTGGGAAAGGATTACCATGGATTTTGTATCTGGTTTACCCTTGTCGCCATCGAAGAAGAATTCGGTGTGGGTGATTGTGGATCGCCTGACGAAGTGTGCGCATTTCTTACCTGTGCATACTACGTATTCTTTGGATAGGCTTGCGGAACTGTACATTGCTGAGATTGTGCGGCTGCATGGTGTGCCTAAGTCGATTGTGTCGGATAGGAATCCGAGGTTTACATCGCGTTTCTGGCAGTGTTTGCATCAAGCTTTGGGTACACGGTTGAATTTCAGTACATCTTATCATCCTCAGTCGGATGGTCAGTCAGAGCGTGTTATCCAGATTTTGGAGGATATGTTGAGTTGCTGCGTAATTGAGTTTCAGGGCTCTTGGGAGAAACATTTGCCTCTGGTCAGAAGTTGGTTTCGATGCCGGCTTTGTTGAAAGGAACCACTGAGAAGGTGAAGCTCATTTGTGAGCGTTTGAAGGCAGCTTCTGATCGGCAAAAGTCTTACGCGGATTTGAAGCGTAAGGAGATTGAGTATGCGGTGGGTGACCGTGTGTTATTGAAGGTTTCGCCTTGGGAAAAGGTGATGAGGTTTGGCCGGAAGGGTAAGTTAAGCCCTAGGTACATTGGACCATACGAGGTGATTGAGCGTGTGGGTCCTGTTGCGTACAAGTTGAGGTTACCTCAAGAGTTGGAAAAGATTCATGATGTGTTTCATGTTTCTATGCTTCGGAAGTATAGATCGGATCCTTCACATGTGATGCCTGTGGAAGAAGTGGAATTGAATCCGGATTTGACCTATGATGAGGAACCGGTGAAGATTCTGGATTCGGATAGCAAGGTTCTTCGAGGCAAGACCATTGAGTTGGTAAAGGTGTTGTGGAAGCATCGTGGTGTTGAAGAAGCCACGTGGGAACGGAAGGATGACATGCTGATGCAGTTTCCATACCTCTTCCCTTCAAGTAAATTTCGAGGACGAAATTTCTTAAGGGGGGAGAGTTGTAACGCCCCAATTTTGGGCTTAGGAGTTTTGGGTTTGGACCGGACCGGTCGGGTTGCGGTTCGAATATATAAGAGTGAAATTAGGAAAGCCTAGTTCGGGTTGCATTAAAAATATGGAAAAATGTCTTAAAATCCTCTTTTATTATATATAAGAGAATGGTGAAATCAATTTTACAAAATGATGTTTTGAAGGGTGACATTTTGGTCAGTGACCAAAATGTAATTTTCGAAAACTGTGTGACTATTTTGAAAAGGATTGAAACTTTGAATCTTTAAGGAGCTATTTACCCAAAAGGAGTTTCTCCAGATTTTTCCTAAATATTAAAGATTTAATTATTGGTTTTTAAATAAAACTAAAAAGGAGGGAAGATATTTTGGCATTTTCCAACTAACTTTTCCTAAATTCCATTTTCATTTTCTCTCATCTTTTCTCTCAAACCAAACATATTCCTCCAGAGCTTTTCCCTCTGATTTTGTCATCTAAATAACACATTTCAATTCTCTTTTGATCTCTAATCATCTCTTCATCAAAACCTTATCATTTGCTAAGTGGATTTTCAAGAATCTTGGTTCCAAAAGGGAGAAACTCAAGTTTAGAGGTATGAACGTCCTCCTCCTCTAAATTCTCAGTTCTTTACTGAAATTCCCAAGTTCTCAATCCTTAATTTGCGTTTTATAAAAGGTTTTGTAGATGTGTTCTTGATCTTGGCTTTAAAATGCAAGATTTGGTTGATTTTTGATAAAATTCGTATGATCTGTTTAAGCAGTGATTTGAGGTGTCTTTTTGATGTTAAATGAATGTTAAATTGAAGAGAAATTGAGGTTTAAACAATGCAATCAGGGATAGGTTGATTTTCCTAATTTTAGCTTGAGTTCTTGATGGTTTTTGGAGTGATCTTGATGATCTGTTATAGCTGGAGGTATAAGGGTGATGTTAGATCCTTTTTGGATGTTAATTGATGTTTAAGGATGAATAGATTTGATGGATTTTGGCTGGGTAGTGTTGTGGAGTTGTTTGGATGTATTTTCGGTTGTGTTTGGTGGCTGAAAATGGAGTGTGGATGAGAGCAGCGAGTTTAGGTGCTTTCATTGAAGATATTAATGCATGATGATGCATTAATCCTCTGCTTTGATGTGTTTAAAACAGGGGAGTCATCTTTGGATCCTAGTGGTGGTGATCCGGAAGCTTGATTGGTGTTTCGGCAAGTGGCGAAACGGAATCGGTGAGTGGATTTTGGTTTTCAGCTTTGAAACCAATGTTTTGAAGGTTTGCGAGCTTAGTTTAAGTCTAAGCAACTTAGCTAAGCTGAAGAGTAAGTTTTCGGAAAAACTCTCTTGATGATGAACCATGAATTGGTTGTATGCAATGTGGTTTGTTTGCATGTTTTAAATTCTGTTTTGAAAGCATGTTTTAGCATGATTAGTTGCTGATTTTATAAGCCATGTGTTGAAGAATGCTCAAGGTAAGAGATTCTTGTTTTTGAACCTTGTTAAATGTGGTTTTGATGCATAATGATGCATGATGTTCATGGCTTTGTTAAATGCTTTAAAACAGTGGAATATTGTTGTTAATGATGCATATTGGCAAGTGATGGTTAAGGTCACAAAGGTGGTTAAAAGTCCTTGTGTGAGCCTTGTTTATTAAAGAACCACATGGTGGTTAAAAGTCCATGGTTGGTTCTTGGTTAAGATCACCATGGTGGTTAAAATTCCTTGAGTGAGTCTTGTTTATTTAAGAACAACATGGTGTTTAAAAGTCCATGGTTGGTTCTTGGTTAAGGTTACAAAGATGGTTAAAATTCCTTGTGTAAGCCTTGTTTATTTAAGAACTCCAAGGTGTTTAAAAGTCCTTGGGAGATTCTTGTTAAGGGCACAAAGGTGTTTAAAAGTCCTTGTGTGGTCCTTGTGAATTGTAAGAACATCATGGTGTTTAAAAGTCCATGGATGATTCTTGTTAAGGACACAATGGTGTTTAAAAGTCCATGTGTGGTCCTTGGAAAATTGTAAGATCACAATGGTGTTTAAAAGTCCATGTGTGGATCTTATGTTGATTGTATCACTTGTGGCCAATATGACATGTTATGAACTTGAAGCATGAAATGCTTGTTTGAGATGCTTAAGTGCATGTGAGAATTGTTGATTTGAATTAAGATTGCAAATGTGTTTTATAAGTGCATTATTGTATGATTTTAATGAGCATTCCTCACTAAGCTTTTGCTTACGCTCTCTCTTTTCTTAAACCAATAATGCAGAGCATTGAAGTGCATTTTTGGGGCAGCAAGGAAGCCAAGAATCCAAGTGGTGATCTAAGCTCATGTATGGTGAACATTTTCCTAAAACTATTAGCTTTTGGGCATTTGGCAATGGGAGACCTATGTTGTTGTTTTGGACTCCCTAAGTTGGTTTTATATTGTTGATCGTGTTGGTACTTGTATTTGGCCTTTATGAGGTTGTTTTGGTATATTGATGCTTGAATGGTTTTCCAAGTAGGATGCATGCCTATAGAATTGGGGATTTTCATAATTGATGCCTTGTTGATGTTTGGTTGATGCAATTATGTTCCTTGAATGTTGAATGACTTGTTGGTATAATTTGGTGGCATTTGGAGCATGTTTGATGGGTCAATTGTGTGTTTATTCAGCTAATTTTCTGCAATCTGGGCAGGCCGTATCGGAACGGGTGCTACCGTTTCGGAACAGGGGCCTGAAATGGCCTAGGCGTTTCGAAACGGGAGGAACCGCTCCGGAACGGAAATGCCACTGCCAAGCCATGATTCGGAACCCGTTGCGGAACGGTCCCGCGTTTCGGAACAGGTTCTCCCTGTTTCGGAACACTCGACCGTTGGGCTCTGAATTTGATGGTTATATGTTTTGAAATGTTTGCGTTTTGGTCCTGAATCTTGTTATTGCAATTGTACGAGTTTGAGATGTCCGTTTGAGCTGAAATTTGGCAGAGAAGCATGAAACATGACTAATTTCATATTGGTAACGTTAAGTCGGGTTAAGTCTCTAAAATTCTCAGAATTTGCAATTTGGTCCCTAAAGTTGTAATTTGTACAATCGAGTCCCTGAATGTTCTCTGATTGTTATGATCTTTGAATATGATGATCTTGTGAATATATCTAGGGATAATGTGCATCTAGACAAGATTAAAAAGAAAAAAAGGGTTGTTAATCAAGGTTGACTTTGGTTTTCCCCGTGTAAACTTCTTAATTCGGGTCATCCGTCTAGGCCGAGTTAAGGGGGTTACAAGATTGATTACTAGGCCTTTCAAATAATGTCCAAACATTACTTCTCTCAAATTAATTTAACTCTTCTTGCATAGCCATAATCCAAAAGTCATTTTTAATGCTTCTTTAATGTTCTTAGGCTCTATGCATGAGATAAAAGCAACATGATTCATGAGTTTAAGAGAAGATCTAGTAGTTACCCCCTTGGATAGATCACCCAAGATTTCACCACCTTTGACATAGTTGTACTCCCTTGGGTAGCTCACTTCCTTTTCCTCAAGATCCAAGTCCTTGAAGGCTTCAAGATGTGGATTTTGTGTATCCTCTTCTTTCGTTGGAATCTCATCCTACTTTGAAGTTTGTCCTCCATCAAATGCATCAAGGATTCCTACATCATCATCATCACAAGAATTCTTCCTCGGAAGGAGGTTATCATCAAATACAACATGAATATACTCTTCTACTACTAAAGTTCTCTTATTAAATACACGATAGGCTTTAGAGTTTAAGGAATAACCTAAGAAAATAGCTTCATCACTTTTAACATCAAATTTACCTAAGTTATCTTTTCTATTGTTTAAAACAAAACACTTGCAACCAAATGGATGAAAATAGCTAATGTTAGGCTTTTTAGATTTTAAAATCTCATATGGTGTTTTCTTTAAAAGTGGCCTAATCATTACTCGGTTTACAATGTAGCAAGCGGTGTTTGTGGCTTCCGCCCAAAAATATTTAGGTAAATTGTTTTCACAAAGCATGGTTCTATCCATTTCTTGTAAAGTTCTATTTTTCCTCTCAACTACGCCATTTTGTCGAGGAGTTTGAGGAGCCGAAAAATTGTCGCTAATACCATTTTCATTTAAAAACTCTTCGAAACCAAGATTTTGAAATTCGGTTCTATGATCACAACTAATATGAGAAATTCTAAGTTCAATATCATTTTAAGTCAATTTTGAAAACGTGATGAATTTTTCTAAAGCCTCATCTTTAGTACTTAAAAATAGAACCCAAGTAAATCTAGAATAGTCATCAACAAGTACAAATGCATAAGATTTACCAACCAAGCTCATAGTTCTAATAGGCCCAAATAAATCCATGTGAATAAGTTGTAAACACCTACTTGTAGAAACATCATTAATGTATTTAAAGGATGATTTTATGTTGTTTACCCTTCGAGCATGCATCACAAATTTTTTCATTTGAGAACTTAATCTTGGTTAAATCTTTAACTAGATCTAGGGAAACTAATTTTTCTAAAACACTAATTGTAGCATGTCTTAGTTTCCTATGTCATAGCCATGCATCATTTTCATTTTGTGCAACAAAGCATGCATGTGATGTATGAATCTCATCTAAATGCACCATGTATATATTACCTATGCGATGACCAATGAGCATTATATTATTTGATTTAATGTCAACAATTTTGCACCCAATTTTATCATATAAGACATTAAACCCTTTGTCACATAATTGACTTATGCTCAATAAATTATGTTTTAGACCATCGACATATAAAACATTTTCAATGAGAATAGTAGAGTGATTACCTATAGATCCAATACCTTTAATGTGGACTTTGGAGTTGTCACCAAATGTCACTACTCCTCTAATTTTTGGCTTTAAGTCCATGAATCGACTCTTGTCTCCGGTCATGTGCCTCGAGCATCCACTATCAAGGTACCATGAGTTTTGACTTTGTGCTTTGGCCTTGTAGCAATGCTCCCCCTACAAACAAAAATATTAAACTTTGGTTTTGGGTACCCAAATCATTTTGGGTCCACGAGTGTTAGCTCTCAAAAGCTTGGTTCCCTTAGGAATCCAAGCTGACATAGCAACAACATTATTAGATTTGACGAGTTCCTTAGAAACCCATACACTCCTAATCTTTTTAGTTCTATTATGTCTATGGAAGTGTTGCGTGTACAAGATTCTATCGCAATAGAGTGCAAGTGTACACGACACAAGTAGTAAAGTGATACACGAAGTATCAGATGTCGATTCCACAGGGACTAGAAATAGCTTTATCCTTGGATTGCTGTACAAAAGAGAAAGAAGAGAATTTAATTGTTTGTAGGAAAATACTGAAGAATACTGAAGAAAAAAGATTAAAAGATTCAAGGAAGAATTCAACAACATTTGTTGTTGTCGCGGCAGTGATCACACAACTCTATACTTCAAACTTGGCAAGAATCCCTGCTGTGACTCATCTTATCCCTAGGTCCAAGTCTATCGATGAACACGTCTTAGATGATACCTCCCGCCATGAATCGAAGGATGAACACCGATGTTGTTGAATTCTTCCTTAGCCACTTAACCTCGTCCTATCCCTAGGTCCGATATAGTTCAACCATAAACTACAGAACCCGTACATATTTCTTTCGTATACCTAACTCTCCCGATATTAAGTAAATGAATAATCTCGCAACGCTCTCCCGATACTCAAGCAAGATGTTGAAAACCAGAATAAGCAAACTTGAAGTTTATTTATATAGATGAATGGGTTGTTGCCCGTTGTAGATGTAACAACAGGCACAAATAACGGGGCCAGCTGTTACGCAGTTTTTGACGCATTTGTTACGCATCTGTTACGTGTTTGCGTGTCTACCGCGACAGCGTGGTGACATGCTGTCTTTTCCGTGTCTGTCGCGACAGCTATTGACAGGTTGTGACGACAAACTCCTCCTTTGGGCTTTTTGGGCTACTGGCGAGATGGTGGGCTTGTTCACTTCTTCTCCTCTCCTTGTTTCTCTTATTTCCTAAAAATAATTAAAATAAAAACTTAGTTCCTAAAAATAAAATAATTCTAAATTCCTAATATATATATATATATATATATATATATATATATATATATATATAATAGGAATAATAATGAAAAAAAAATTAAGTTAAATTAGGGATGCCTTGAGGGGCATCTCCTAAAGTAACCACTTCCTCCATCCTTGGGGCTTCAGTCCCCTAATAATTCTTCAGTCTCTGTTCGTTGACTTAAAATTGTTGCCCATCTTTTAAGGATTTGATCGCAATGGCACCAAGAGGAAAAACTTGCACAACTTGAAATGGGCCGGGCCATCTAGATTTTAGCTTCTCTGGGAAGAGTTTCAACCTAGAGTTAAATAACAACACAAGCTGCCCTGGGCAGAACTGTCGTGGCGACAACTTCTTGTCATGCCACCTCTTTGTCTTGTCCTTGCAAATTCTTGCGTTTTCGTAAGCCATTGCTCGAATTTCTTAAATTTCATTCAAGTCAAGTAACCTCTTATGTTCTGCCTTGTATAAGTCCATATTTACTACTTTGATGGCCCAGTAAGCTCCGTGCTCTATCTCAACAGGTAAATGGCATGTTTTTCCATATATTAGCTGGTAGTGTGACATTCCCAATGGTGTCTTAAATGCTGTTCTGTAGGCCCAGAGTGCATTATTGAGGTGTAAAGACCAGTCCTTTTGAGTGGGTTTCACCATCTTCTCAAGAATGTTCTTCACATCCTTGTTGGATATTTCAGCCTGTCCATTGGTCTGAGGGTGATATGATGTTGCGATCCGATGCTTTATGCCATATTTTTCTTAAGGCATCAACTATTACCCTATTGTCAAAATGTCTCCCTTCATCACTGATGATCGCCTTAGGTATGCCAAACCTGGAAAAAAGATTCTTGTGCAGAAATCTATGAACAGTCTTGGCATCGTTTTTCTGTGTGGCAATCGCTTCAACCTATTTGGACACATAGTCCACTGCCAGTAGGTTATATAGATTCCCACATGATGCTGGGAATGGTACCATGAAATCAATCCCCCATACATCGAAGATCTCGACTTCTAGGATGTTTTGCAATGGCTTCTCTTGTCTTCTTGAGATGTTCCCAGCCCGTTGGCACTTGTCACAGCTTTTGTAGAATGCTTGGGCATCCTTAAACAGTGAGGGCCAGTAAAAACAAGACTGCAAAACCTTGGCAGTGGTTTTGTTTCCACCTAAGTGTCCTCCATATGGTGAAGCATGGCAGGGGTGAAGCACAACTTCTTTCTCATCATGTGGTACACACCTCCTGATGATCTGATCTGCACAATGTTTGAAAAGAAGAGGTTCATCCCAATAATAATGTTTAACATCATTTTGGAACCTCTTCCTTGCTTGGTAATTAAGTTCAGGAGGTAATATTCCGCTAACTATGTAATTAACGAAATCAGCATACAAGGAAGTTTAAAAAACTTACCTGCCGCCATGGCTATCGCGGCAGTGCTTGCGGAAGCAAACAACTGCTCATCATGGAAAGTCTCTAGTATGTGAGTCTTGTCTGTCGGTAGACTTTTTCCCATCTCCAATCTTGACAAGTGGTCTGCAACTTGGTTTTCTATCCCCTTTTTATCCTTGATTTCAATGTCGAACTCTTGCAGCACCAGAATCCAACGTATCAGTCTAGGTTTTGCATATTTCTTAGCAAATAGATACTTTAGTGCAGAGTGGTCTGTGTGGACCACCACTTTCGTTCCAAGTATATATGAACGGAACTTGTCAATCGAAAACACCACTGCTAATGGTTCCTTTTCCGTTGTGGTGTAATTCACTTGGGCATCGTTTAGTGTTTTGCTGGCGTAATAAATTACGTGGAATAGCTTGTCCTTCATCTGCCCAAGTGCTGCCCCTACAGCGTAATCAGTGCATCACACATAATTTCAAACGACAAACTCATGTCTGGTGCATTCAATATTGAAGTCAAAGGGAAGATTCTGCTCTAGTAGGTGGCATAATGGCTTAGTAATCTTCGAAAAATTTGCAATAAACCTTCGATAAAACCCAACATGCCCTAAGAAACTCCGAATTCCCTTGACTGTGGTGGGTGGCGGCAGCTTTTCAATCACTTCTATTTTGGCTCTATCAACTTCGATGCAGCGACAGCTTACCTTGTGGCCTAGGACTATCCCGTCATCCACAAAGAAGTGACATTTTCCCAGTTTCATACCAAGTTCGCTTTCTCGCATCTTTCGAGTACCTTCTGTAGGTTGCTTAAACAGCCTTTAAAACTGTCTCCAAAGACAGAAAAATCGTCCATAAATATTTCCAGGAAGTCCTCCACCATGTCAGAGAATATTGCCATCATACACCTCTAGAATGTTGATGGTGCATTGCAGAGTCCAAATGGCATTCTCCGGAAAGCGTAAGTGTCGTATAGGCAAGTGAAAGTCGTTTTCTCTTGATCCTCCGGTGCGATAGCTATCTGGTTATAACCTGAGTAACCATCAAGAAAACAATAATAAGGTTTTCACGCTAATCTATCAAGCATTTGATCAATAAAAGGTAGGAGAAAATGGTCTTTCTGGGTAGCTTTGTTAAGCTTCCGGTAATCCATACAAACCCTCCAACCGGTCACAGTCCTGGTTGGGATTAGTTCATTCTCTTTATTGGTCACCACGGTTATTCCTCCCTTCTTAGGAACACACTGCACCGGGTTCACCCACTTACTATCCGAGATGGCGTAAATTATCCTAGCGTCAAGCCATTTGATAATTTCTTTTCGAACCACTTCTCACATAGCGTCGTTCAAGCGTCTCTGGGCATCAATGGTTGGCTTATGATCATCCTCTAGGAGAATTTTGTGTATGCATAGTGCGGGACTGATGCCTTGGATATCAGCTATCGTCCATCCAATAGCCTTTTATGCTGCTGCAGCATCCCTATTAGCTATTGTTCCTGTTCCTGCATTAGCTTGGAGGAGATGATTACGGGCAACGTATCATTTAATCCAAGGAAAACATATTTGAGTTGCCCTGGCAAGGGCTTAAGGTCTAAAACAGGTGGTTCTACAGTTGAGGGCTTTTGGATGATGTGTTCATTCGAGGTATAGTTTAAGGGCTCGAATAACTTACCTGGATGATTGCCTATCCAGTTGACCTCCTCTTGACATTCAGTGTTAGATATTTCAGAATCTGAGGAGTTGCTGTCGTCGTTTCTGCCGTGACAGTGTTCCAGATGGCTGCTGTGGTAGTGACCAAATTTAATGTCATGGCAGCTCGACCTGATGCAGGGTTGGTCAAGGATTACTTCAGTGATAGCCTTGCATTCTTCTTCTGCATCAGCATGTTTGATTGCTTGGAGAACATTGAGCTTGATCTCTTGATCATTCACTCTCACGGTAAGCTCTCCCTTCTCTACATCAATCAGTGATATACCTGTGGCTAGGAAGGGTCGCCCTAGGATGATTGGTGCATTCTCATCTGTTTCACAATCTAAAACAAGAAAGTCAGCTGAGAAAATAAACTTATCCACTCTTACCAAAATATCTTCAATCTTCCCTTCCGGTTGCACGTAAGAGCGGTCTGCCAGCTGCATCATAACTGTCGTGGGTCGTGCTTGTCCAATACCTAATTTATGAAACACAGATTTTGGCATTAAAATAATACTAGCATCCAGATCACAAAGTGCCTTACCCATGAATTTATCACCAATTATGCACGGTATGATGAAGCACCCATGATCCTTCTTTTTCTAGGGTGGATGCCTGTGCAGAATAGTCATGCAACCTTCTGTCATTTTTACCATTTCAAATTCCCCAAGTCTGGATCTTTTCGACATAACATCCTTGCGAAAGTTTGCATAACCGGGCATCTCGTTGATGGCCTCTAACAGCGGAATATTGATGTGAACCTGCTTAAAAATATCATAGATCTTTTTGAGCTGGTACTCTTGTTTCTGCTTCTGTAACCATTGTGGAAAAGAAGGTGGAGGACGGTAATCTTCACACCATCCTTCACATGGTATTCAGATCTAAGGAGGCTTAGGTTCTTCATCTTTCTACTCTGTCCCTTCTATTGTCATAACAATCGATTCTAAGGCTGGTTCCTTAACCGGTTCGGTTTTCGTCTCCGGCCCTGAAAGTTGTTTCCCATTCCTTGTTGTAATGGCTTTGCACTCCTCATGTGTGGGTTGTCTAGCGACCTCAGTATCGCTAGGGAATCCTCTGTTCTACCTTGGCTTAATATGCTGGGAAACCTGACCCATCTCTGTCTCCAGTGATTTAAGTGTAGCTTCATGGTTAGTCATTCTCATCTCTGTTTTATCCATGAACGACTCAGTCTTTTTAACGAAATGATCCATGTTTTCCTTGTAAGCTCCTGTCTATGACATGAATGTGGCCAACGTCTGCTCCAGTGTACTAGGTGCAGCTGTCGGCTGTTGTTGCGACTGCTGCCATGTCAGAATTCTGTGTGCCCCTGATTTTGGGTGTTCTGCACTTGAGGATTCAGTGCGTTGTTTGGGTTACTCCAGGAAAACTAAGGGTCTTTCCTCGAGTTTGGATTGTAATTGTTGGAGTCATAGTTCCTCAGTTTGTTATAGTTTCAAACATACATCCCTTCCTCTAACTGTAGCGGGCAGTCTTCCGAACTATGATTCCCACTGCAAGTTTCACATACCTCTTCTGCAGAGTGGACAAGTTTTGAGTCTTTCTTTAGCAAGTTTTCTACTGCTTTTGTGAGGTATGCAATGTAACCCCCTTAGCCCAGCCTAGACGGTTGACCCAAACTACGAAGATTACAAGGGGAAAACCAAAGTCAACCCAAAAGTCAACCTTGATTAACGACCCTTTTTTTCTTTTTAACCTTGTCTAAATGCATATTAACCCTAGGTGTACTCTTGAGATAAACATACTCAAAAATCACAGCAATCGGAAAACAATAAGGGACTCAATTGCACAACATACGAATTTAGGGACAAATTTGTAAATACAAAAATCAGGACTGAAACGTAAAGCTTGCAAACCTCAAAACCATTCAAATCAGTGCCCAACGGTCAAGTGTTTCAAAATGGGTCTAGACCATTCAGAAACACGGCTTGGAAGTAGCCAAAGTGTTTCGAAACACCTATGCCCGTTTCGAAACACCAAGGCCAAAATATGCACCTGTTTCGAAACAGGCAAGGGTGTTTCGAAACACCCTGGCCAGAAACAGCAGAAAAGTCTGTTTTAACACACTTTCGACCCACCAAACACAATCATATGACCTCCATATCATGCCAACAAGTCATCAAACATTAAAGGAACATATTTGCATTATCAAAGCTCAATCATGGCCTCAAATAAGAGAAACCACAAGTCTAAAGGCATGCATCCTATATTGAAAAGCAAGCAATCATCAAATCTACAAATCAAATACCAAATGGCCATTTACATGTTCCAAACATCATAGGCATTAAACCAAACATAGGGATTCCAAAACATCTCCCAAAAACACAATCTAGGTTCCCATTGCCAAATACCAAAAGCTAATAGTGTTGTGAAAATAGTCACCATACGTGAGCTTAGACTTTCACTTGGATCCTTGACCTCCTTGCTGCCCTTAAAGCACTTCAAGAATGAGAGAGCGTAAGCACATATTCTTAGTGAGGAAATGCTCTAATGAAACAACACAATAATGCACTTTGTAAAAACACCTTTCCAAGGCCTTTAATTTCAAAACATCATCAATCATGCATCTATGCATACAAACCAAGCATCTCATGCTTCAATACATCAACATGTCATATTGGCTTTCAAGTGATAATTCATAACCACTTTTCAACTCAAAACACAATCGGATACGCGGATTACAAGCGTTGTCCCATACGCTTCATACACACTACCAAACACTCAAGGTGGAGTTTACCGGTAGAATCACAACCCCTCAACACCCGTGATGGAGTCTACAGTACAATTACAACCCCTCCACATCACTCATTGGTAGTTGTATAACATCACTAACGAGAACACGAGACACACAACACAAGATCCTCACATGGCATTTTAACCACCATTATGATCTTAGACATCTCGTTAGTGTACTTGGATGGAGTTTATGGTACCATTACAACCCCTCAACATCCAACGCGACTTTTAAACATGCTAAAATATGCTTTCAAAACAGAATTTTAAACATGCAAAATAAACACATTGCATTCAACCATCTCATGGTTCATCAAAAAGAGAGTTTCTCCGAAAAACTTACTCTTGAGCTTAGCTAAGTTGTTTAGACTTAAACTAAGCTCCCATAACCTTCAAACATTGGTTTCAAAGCTGAAAACCAAACTTCACTCACCAATTCTGTTTCACAAGCTTGCCGAAACGCCGATCAAGCCTCCGGATCAACACCACAAGGATCCAAAGATGTCTCCCCTATTTTAAACACATCAAAGCAGAGGATTAATGCATCATCATGCATTAAAATCTTCAGCGAAAACACCTAAACTCGCTGCTCATCAAAACTCACATTTCGGCTACCAAACACAACTGAAATCACATCCAAACACCTCTACAACATTAACCATCCAAGATCCATCACTTCCAATCATTATTAGACATCAATTAACATCCAAAAAGAGCCTAATCACGTCCTTATACCTCCAGCTATAGCAGAACATCAAAATCACCCCAAAAACCACCATTTTCTCAAGTAAAAACTTAGGAAAATCAACCTATTCGGGATTGCATTAATTAAACCTCAATTACACATCATTTAGACATCCAAAATACATCAAAAGACATCTCGAAACAGAGCCCAATCATCAATTACGAATTTCTTCAAAATTAAATCTAAATCTTGCATTATAAGCCAAAATCAAGATCACAACATTAAAACCTTTAATAAAACTGAATTTAAGGATTGAGAACTTGGGAATTTCAGTAAAGAACTGAGTATTTAGAGGAGAATGACGTTCATACGTCTAAATGTGGATTTCTCCTTGTTTAGAGCCAAAATCCTTGAAAATTCATTAAGCAAATGGTGAGGATTTGATGTAGAAATGATTAGGAATCATTTGGGGATTGAAATCTCAAATTTAGGTGTGAAAATCAAAGGAAAAGTTGCTGTGGAAATGTGTTTGGCTGAGGGAATTTTGAGAGAAAATGAAATGGGAAAATTTTGGCAAAAGTTAGTTATGAAACCAAAATGTGACTTTTCCCTCTTTTCTTTTTATTAATTAACATTAAATGAGTCTTAAAATTTTAAGAAAAATCTGGAGAAACCCTCCCTTGGGTAAATTAGCTCCTTAAAGATTCAAAGTTTCAACCCTTTTAAAACAGTCACCAACTTTTCAAAAATTACATTTTAGTCACTAAATTGAAATGTCATATTTCCAAACCTCATTTTGTAAAATTGATTTCACCACTCTCTTATATATAATAAAAGAGGATTTTTAGCTATTTTTCCATATTTTTAATGCATCCCGAACTAGGCTTTCCCTAAAATCACCTTTTATATTCGAATCGTAATTTAAATCGGTCCGGTTCAGACCCTAAACATCCAAGCCCAAAATTGGGGTGTTACAACTCTCCCCCCCCCTTAAGAAATTTCGTCCTCGAAATTTACCTAGAGGAAAAAGGTACGGAAACTGCTTCACCATGTCATCCTTTCGTTCCCATGTGGCTTCCTCAGCACCACGATGCTTGCACAACACCTTTACCAACTCAATGGTCTTGCCTCGAAGAACTTTACAGTCCGAATCCAGAATCTCCACAGGTTCCTCATCATAAGTCAAATCCGGATTCAACTCCACTTCCTCCACAGACATCACATGAGAAGGATCCGATCTATACTTCCGAAGCATAGAAACATGAAACACATCATGAATCTTTTCTAACTCTTGCGGTAACCTCAACTTGTACGCAACAGGACCCACACGCTCAATCACTTTGTATGGTCCAATGTACTTAGGGCTGAACTTACCCTTTCGGCCAAACCTCATCACCTTTTTCCAAGGCGAAACTTTAAAAAACACACGGTCACCCACCGCATACTCAATCTCCTCACGCTTCAAATCCGCGTAAGACTTTTACCGATCAGAAGCCACCTTCAATCGCTCACAAATAAGCTTCACCTTCTCGGTGGTTCCCTTCAACAAAGCTGGCATCGAAACCAATTTCTGACTTGTTTCAGCCCAACAAAGAGGAGTCCTACACTTCCTCCCGTACAATGCTTCATAAGGTGCCATTTGAATAGTTGCCTGATAACTATTATTATAGGCAAACTCCACCAAAGGCAAATGTTTCTCCCAAGAACCCTGAAACTCAATCACGCAACACCTCAACATATCCCCCAACACCTGGATAACACGCTCAGACTGTCCATCCAACTGCGGATGATAAGATGTACTGAAATTCAACCGTGTACCCAAAGTCTGATGCAAACACTGCCAGAAACGCGATGTAAACCTCGGATCTCTATTCGACACAATCGACTTTGGCACACCATGCAGCCGCACAATCTCAGCAATGTACAGCTCCACAAGCTTATCCAAAGTGTATGTAGTATGCACAGGCAAGAAATGCGCACACTTCGTCAAGCGATCCACAATCACCCACACCGAATTCTTCTTCGATGGCGGCAAAGGCAAACCAGACACGAAGTCCATGGTAATCCTTTCCCACTTCCACTCAGGAATCCTCAACAGTTGCAACAACCCTGAAGGAAACTGATGCTCAACCTTAACTTGCTGACATACCATGCACTTGCTTACAAACTCAGCAACATCTTTCTTTACACCCACCCAATAGTACTCATCACGAAGATCATGGTACATCTTAGTACTACCAGGGTGCATAGCAAAAGGACTACTATGAGCTTCAGTCAGAATAGCACGCCTCAAATCAGCATCATTGGGCACTACTATCCGACTCCCAAAGCATAAAACTCCATCATCATTAAAGCAGAAATATGATGGCCTATCCTCCGCAATATCCTGAACATGTGGCACCAAGGAATCATCCAACAACTGCTTTTCCTTAATCAACTGAACCAAGGATGGTTTCACTTGCAACTCAGCCACAAGACCACCATCACACGAAATGCTCAAACTGGCAAACATAGCCCTCAACTCCACAGCTACCTTCCTACTCAAGGCATCCGCTACAACATTAGCTTTACCCGGATGGTACTCGATCGTCAAATCGTAATCCTTAAGCAACTCCACCCAACGTCGTTGCCTAAGATTCAACTCTTTCTGAGACATCAAATACTTCAAACTCTTGTGGTCCGTGTACACAGTACACCTCTCACCATACATGTAATGTCTCCAAATTTTCAAAGCAAAAACCACCGCAGTTAACTCAATGTCATGCGTAGGATAATTGCGCTCATGCACCTTTAACTTATGCGATGCATAAGCCACCACCTTACCCTCTTGCATCAACACACATCCCAAACCAACGTAGAACGCATCACTATACACCACATACTCTTTCCCTGATTCAGGTTGAACCAAGATAGGAGCTTGCGTTAAAGCTGCCTTAATCTTCTCAAAAGCCTGCTGTCTCGCTTCCGTCCAGTCATACTTAACATCCTTCTGCAACAACTTCGTCAAAGGTGCATCAATCTTTGAAAACCCATCCACGAACCTCCGGTTGTATCCCGCCAAACCAAGGAAACTATGGACTTCATGAACAGACTTAGGAGGCTTCCAATTCATCACTGCCTCAATCTTTTGAGGATCAACACGAATCCCCTCAGCAGAAACCACATGACCAAGAAACACAACTTCTCTGAGCCAAAACTCACACTTGCTTAGCATGGCATAAAGCTGATTCTCCAACAAAGCCTGCAACACAATTCTCAAATGCCCCTCATGCTCCTCCTCAGTACGAGAGTACACAAGAATATCATCAATGAACACCACAACAAATTTATCCAAGTATTCATGGAACACTCTATTCATCATGTCCATGAAAGCTGCAGGAGCATTCGTCAAACCAAACGACATCACAAGAAACTCATAATGCCCATACCTCGTTCTGAAGGTTGTCTTTGGCACATCCACACCCTTCACCTTCAACTGGAAATACCCTGACCTCAAGTCAATTTTAGAGAACACAGCCGCTCCCCGAAATTGATCAAAAAGATCATCAATTCTCGGCAATGGATACCGATTCTTGATAGTCAACTTGTTAAGCTGACGGTAATCAATGCACATTCTCATAGTGCCTCCTTTTTCTTCACAAACAAGACCGGTGCACCCCAAGGTGACACACTCGACCGAACGAAACCACGATCAAGCAACTCCTGAAGTTGCGTCTTCAGCTCTTTCAACTCTTTATGCGCCATTCGATAAAGAGTAATAGACAATGGAGTTGTGTTTTCATACAGCTCAATCCCAAACTCCACTTCACGATTAGGAGGCAATCCAGGCAACTCCTCTGGAAACACACCAGGAAACTCTCGCACAGTCCTGATATCTTGCACTTGTAACTCCTTAGAGCTAGGATTCATCACAAAGGCTAGGTAGGCTTCACAACCTTGCCTCAGGATCCGGCTCGCTTCAAATGTAGACACCACATTGGCAAGAAACTTCACATTCTCACCAACCACCACTACCTCATAATCATCCGCAAGTTTCAACGAAACTCGCTTATTCTCAAAATCCACTACAGCTCGATGCTCAAAAAGCCAATCCATACCAAGGATTAAATCAAAACCATAGAAAGGCAATTCCATAAGATCAACTTGAAAAACATGGTCTTGCACAACCAAAGGACACCTTCTATAAAGCTTTCGTGTCACAACAGTCTCACCAAAAGAACTAGTTACACGCATACCAACATCCAAAGACTCAATAGTCAAACTAAGCAATTGAGCATGTTCACGTAATATGTATGAGTGTGAGATCCAGAATCAATCAAGGAAAGTAATGACAAGGATTGCAAAGTGAAAGTACCTGCGATCACATACGTGTCATTCCTCCCTTCCCTCTGATCATACACTCTAGCCTGGCCACCACCCTCAGGCTGAACAGCTACCACATGAGCCACTTTCCTTCCACCATCTTCCCTGCGCTGGAAGTTACCACGGCCACGCCCACGACCTCTATGTGGTGCAACAACTCCAGGAGCACGTCCCTGACCACCACCGGCCAATAGAGGACACTCCCTCCTCATGTGATCCACCGAACCACAGTTCCAGCACGAATTACCGGTCACCACAATAGGAGCCTGTACCTCCCTCGTTGCTCGAGGAAAATCACGCCTCAGATGACCACGCGATCCACATGCCCAACATGTATTCTGATCAGCTCTCGCCTTGTCTCCCTGAACAGGCGCACCTTGCCCTCCACCACCACGCCTAGCTGAAGATTGATACTTCCGATCACGTCCTCTCTTGTTCTGTCCGCCACCGGAACTATATTCAGCAGCCCGCTTGCCCACACTAGGACGAACTCCTCTAGAAGATACTCTCAAATTCAACTCAATATCTTTTGCTCTACCAACCAGCACATCAAAGTCAATGTACTCAGCAGCCAGCATATAGGTCTTCACTTCCGTCACCAAACCATAACGGAAACGTTCACACCTCTCCCGCTCATCAGGGATAAGCTCAGGTGCGTACTGACTGAGTCGGAGAAACTGAACCTCGTACTCAACCACTGACATGCTCCCTTGAGTAAGAGACATGAAAACCCTTTTCTTTTCATCTAGGTATCGCACACCCAGATACCTCCTCTTGAACGCGTTCAGGAAGAACGTCCAAGTCACATCAGCATCCTCCATTCCGGAGATAGTGGTTGTCGACCAGGTATACGCATTGTCATGCAACAACAATATTACACAGCCCAGCTTCTGCACTTCATTGCAGTTCATTTGTCCCAAAATTCTCTTGGTACTTTCGAATCAAGACTCGGAACCCTCAGCAGACAAACCCCTGAACTCAGTCCCTCCTAGACTGCGCAAGCGTTCCAGAGGTAGTCTAGCATTACAATCTCCCTGTTGCCCAGCTCCATGAGCTCCAGCTACCGCCGCCTGAAAGGCTCCAGCAATAGCCTGAATCAGCACTATCATGTTAGGAGCAGCTTGCCCCTGCCAAGCTTCAGGTCCAGCGACCCCAGCACCAGCACCAGCTCCCTCACCCCCAGCACCACCACCACCGGGTGGAGGAGGTAAATCCACTACATTTTCAGCATTCTCTTCGTTCTCATTTTGAGCCATACCTCGCGTATTAATCCTCGTCTCTCTACGAGGTCCCATTCACTAAACAATACAATCACAAATGCAATAAACATAGTCAGGCTCAGCAAGGTAAGAAATCCAAGTACTCAAGCTCGTTTCCAATTAAAACAAATCATTTCATTAGCTTTGATATGGCAATGGGTCCCTCTAACATGCTTCACCACAGCATACACCACAATTGCAACATTCTTACAATTCATACATCATACTTTCACTCAACAAGTACACAAGCAATCATACACATATCACCCACATAACCATTCCCAAATACTCGAGAACTCAGCTCTGATACCACCAAATGTAACCCCCTTAGCCCAGTCTAGACGGTTGACCCGAATTACGAAGATTACACGGGGAAAACCAAAGTCAACCTGAAAGTCAACCTTGATTAACGACCCTTTTTTTTCTTTTTAACATTTTCTACATGCATAGTAACCCTAGGTGTACTCTTGAGATAAGCATACTCAAAAATCACAGCAATCAGAAAACAATAAGGGACTCAATTGCACAACATACAAATTTAGGGACCAATTTCTAAATTCTGGAAATTAAGAAGACTTTACCAATTTTTAAGTTACCATTATGAAATTAGTCATGTTTCATGCTTCTCTGTCAAATTTCATCTCAAACGGACTTCTCAAACTCAATCAATTGCATATACAAAAATCAAGACTGAAACGTAAAGCTTGCAAACCTCAAAACCATTCAAATAAGTGCCCAACGGTCAAGTGTTTCGAAACGGGTCTAGACCGTTCAGAAAAACGGCTTGCCAGTAGCCAAAGTGTTTCGAAACACATATGCCCGTTTCGAAACACCTAGGCCAAAACATGCACCTGTTTCGAAAAGGGCAAGGGTGTTTCGAAACACCCTGCCCAGAAATAGTAGAAAAGTCTGTTTTAACACTCTTTCGACCCATCAAACACAATCATATGACCTCCATATCATGCCAACAAGTCATCAAACATTAAAGGAACATATTTGCATCATCAAAGCTCAATCATGGCCTCAGATAAGAGAAACCACAAGTCTAAAGGCATGCATCCTATATTGAAAAGCAAGCAATCATCAAATCTCCAAATCAAATACCAAATGGCCATTTACATGTTCCAAACATCATAGGCATTAAACCAAACTTAGGTAGTCCAAAACATCTCCCAAAAACTCAAAATAGGTTCCCATTGCCAAATACCAAAAGCTAATAGTGTTGTGAAAATAGTTACCATACATGAGCTTAGACTTTCTGTAACGCCCCGGTTTTGGGCTTAGGAGTTTTGGGCGTTGACCGGTTGGTCAAAGTGCTGTTCAAATCTTAAGAGGTGAATTTAGGAAAGCCTAGTTCGGGTTGCATTAAAAATTTGGAAAAATGTTCTAAAATCATCTTTTAATATAATTAAGTGAACTGTGAAATCAATTTTGGAAAATGAGTTTTGGAAGTGTGACATTTTGGCTAGTGACCAAAATGTAATTTTCGCAAGTTTGGTGGCTGTTTTATAAAGGGTTGGAACTTTGAATCTTTAAGGAGCTATTAATCCAAAAGTGGTTTCTCCAGATTTTTCTAAGATATTTTGAGTTATAATTCTGATTTTGAAGTATATCAAAAAGGAGGGAAAAGCCATTTGGCTAATTTCATAACTAACTTCTCAATTTTCTTTCTCTCATTTTCTCTCAACCCAAACACCACATTTCCAGAGAATTGTTTCTGATTTTCTCACCTAAATCTCTCCTTTCAACTCTCTTTTGATTCCTAATCAACATATCTTCAAAACCTCTTCAATTTCTTCTTGATTCATCAAGGTTTTTCATTCCAAAATGTGGAGAAACACAAGTTTGGAGGTAAGAACGTCCTTCTCCTCTAAACTATCAGTTCTTTACTGAAATTCCTAAGTTTTCAATCCTAAATTGATGTTTAATTAAAGGCTTTTGAGTTGTTAATTGGATCTTGGCTTATTATGCAAGATTTTGATGGTTTTTGATGATTTTCGTTAGATCTGAGTAATCTGTGATTTAAGAGGTGTTTTTGATGTTAAATGATCTCTAAATTGATAAGCAATTGAGTTTTGATTGATGCAATCCCGGATAGGTTGAGTTTCCTAAGTTTAGCTTGTGTTTCAAGGTAGTTTTTGAGGTGATCTTGGTGATCTGATGTTGCTGGAGGTATAAGAATGTTAATAGGTTGTTTTTAGATGTGTTATGATGTTTATGGAAGTGAGGTTTTGCTGGTTTATGGCTGGGCTTTGTTTAGAAGTGGTTTGGATGCATTTTTGGTTGTGTTTGGTGGCCGAAAATGGAGGTTGGATGAGAGCAGCGAGTTTAGGTGCTTTCATTGAAGCAATTAATGCATGATGATGCATTAATCCTCTGCTTTGATATGTTGAAACAGGGGAGGCATCTTTGGATCCAAGGATTGTTGATCCGGAAGCTTGATTTGGTGCTTTGGCTTGTAGCAAAGTGGAAATCGGTGAGTGCATTTGTGGAAATTGGATTTTCAGCTTTAAAACCAAGGTTTGAAGGTTTTGGGAGCTTAGTTTAAGTCTAAACAACTTTGCTAAGCTCAAGTGTAAGTTTTCGGATTTTCTCTCTAGTGGTGGCCATGACTTTGATGTGTTGCAAAATGATGATTTGCATGTTTTAATTACTGTTTTGAAAGCATGTTTTAGCATGGATTTTGCTGATGATGTAAGCCATATGTTGAAGGTAACTCTAGGTAGGAGTTCCTTGCTTTTATACATTGAAATGTTGTGGTTTGATGCTTTGAAATGCATGATGAAAATGGCTTGGTTTAATGCTTTGAAACAGTGGATTAAATGATGAATATGATGTATATTGGCAAGTGATGTTTTGAAAATGTTAAGGTCACTAAGGTGGTTAAAAGTCCTTGAGTGAGCCTTGTTACTTAAGAACATCAAGGTGGTTAAAAGTCCTTGGATGATTCTTGTTGCGGACACTAAGGTGGTTAAAAGTCCTTAGGTGATCCTTCCATGGTGTTTAAAAGTCCATGGGGCCATGGTGTTTAAAAGTCCATGGGGCCAAGGTGTTTAAAAGTCCTTGGGGCCAAGGTGTTTAAAAGTCCTTGGGGTGATTCATGTTTTGGACACAAAGGTGGTTAAAAGTCCTTGTGTGGTCCTAATTCATGGTGTTTAAAAGTCCATGGCCAAGGTGTTTAAAAGTCCTTGGGGCCAAGGTGTTTAAAAGTCCTTGGGGCCAAGGTGTTTAAAAGTCCTTGGGAAGTTGATGAACTTGTTTTATGAAATGAAATGTATCACTTGAGCCAATATGACATGTTAAGTATATTGTGAAGCATGAGATGCTTGTTTCAATGTTTATGTTGAAGCATGAGATTGCTTGTTTTAAGTATGCTTTTGAGCATGTGCAAAGGTTGATTTTAAGCATGTTTATAAATGGTTTTAATTGCATTATTGAATGGTTTTTAATGAGCATGCCTCACTAAGCTTTTGCTTACGCTCTCTACGTTTTCTTAATTCAAAAATGCAGAGCATTAGAGTACCTTGAGGGGCAGCAAGAAAGGGCAAGCAATCAAGTTCAAGTAAAGCTCAATGTATGGAAGGTTTTATAAGTACTATTTAGCTTTTGGGTGATTTGGCAATGGGGGACCAATGTGTATGTTTTGGGAGGTGTTTGGGACTCCCTAAGTATGTTGAATGTTGTTGAGATTGCTGGTTTTTGAATTGGATCATTATATGCTTGTTTGGGAAGTTTTGTGTTTTGAATAGCTAGCTTGTGTAGGAAGCATGCCTATAGAATTGGGGCTTTTTGCATATGATGTTGAATTGTTGATTTGATGATTCCTACAAGTCATATATATGTTGAATTGCATGCTGGTAAAGTTGGGTGACATTTGGAGCATGTTTGAATGATTAATTGCATGTTTTGGTATGCTAGTTTGCTGCAATCTGTGCAGGCGTTTCGGAACAGTGTGCACCGTTTCGGAACGGGTGCCTTGCATGAACCCAGGCGTCCGAAACGGTATGCACCGTTTCGAAACGGTTTGGCCTCTGCCAAGCCTGTGTTTCGGAACCCGTTGCGGAACGGCCCGTGTTTCGGAACGGGGTCAGCCTGTTCCGGAACGGTCGACCGTTGGAGGCTGACATGGGCAGTTATATGTTTTGAATTGTTTGCGTTTTGGTCCTGAATCTTTTTTGTTCAATTGCATGAGCTTGGGAAGTCCTTTTGAGCTGAAATTTCACAGAGAAGCATGAAACCTGATTAATTTCAAGTTGGTAACTTTAATTTGGGTTAAGTCCTTTTAATTATCAGAAATTACAATTTGGTCCCTAAAGTTGTAATTTGTTCAATTGGGTCCCTGTTTGATCTCTGATGTTTGTGATCCTTGAGTATGATGTTTGTGTGATCACAATTAGGACTAATGTGCATCTAGACAAGATTAAAAAGAAAAAAAAAGGGTCGTTAATCAAGGTTGACTTTTCGGGTTGACTTTGGTTTTCCCCGTGTGACTTTCTTAATTCGGGTCAACCGTCTAGGCCGGGTTAAGGGGGTTACATTTGGTGGTATCAGAGCTGAGTTCTCGAGTAATTGGGGATGAACGTATGCATGATTGAAGTATGTTTGGCTTGTATGCTTGTTGTGTGAAAGCATGTTCAGTGGCTTGAGATGTTGATGCGATTGAGTTGTACGATGTGATGTTGCATGTTGAGGGTACCCATTGCCAAACAAAAGCTAATGAAATGATGTTGATTTTGAATGAAATTGAGCTTGAATACTTGGATTGCTTACCTTGCTGGGCCTGACTTGTTTTATTTGCATTGTGATTGCATGGTAAAAGTATGGCACCACGTAGAGAGTTAAGAGGTAGTGTGCGAGCTACGGCTCCCAATGAGAACGAGAATGAAGAGAATACGGGTAGTGCTGTGTTACCCCCTCCTCCGCCTGGTGGTGGTGGTGCTGGAGGTGAGCGAGCTGAAGCTGCAGCTGGTGCTGGAGCTGCTGGACCAGAGGTTGGTCAGGGGCAAGCTATGCCTGATATGTCTATGTTGGTACAAGCTATTGCGGGTGCTTTTTGAGCAGCAGTAGCTGGAGCTCAAGGAGCTGGGCATCAGGGAGATGCTGGAGTTAGACTACCTTTGGAGCGTCTGTGCAGTCTTGGTGGGACTGAGTTCAGGGGTATGTCTGCTGAGAGTTCGGAAGCTTGGCTAGAGAGTACCAAGCGTATCTTGGGTCAGATGAGCTGCACGGATGTGCAAAAGTTGGGATGTGTTGTGTCCTTGCTGCAGGACGATGCGTATACGTGGTGGACGACCACTATAGCTGGGATGGCTGAAGCTGATGTTTCTTGGACATTCTTCCAGAATGTGTTCAAGAGGAGATATCTGGGAGTGAGATATCTGGATGAGAAAAAGCGTGAATTCATGTCTCTTACCCAAGGGAGCATGAGTGTGGCTGAGTATGAAGTGCAGTTTGTGCGGCTCAGTCAGTATGCACCGGAGCTGATACCTGATGAGCGGACAAGGCGCGAGAGGTTCCGTTATGGTCTGGTGACGGATGTAAAGATGTATGTGCTGGCCACTGAATATGATGATTTTGATGTGTTGGTGGGCCGAGCCAAGGACATTGAGATGAACTTGGGTTTAGCTGCGAAAGGTGCTGGAGCGAGTTCTGGCAAGAGAGCTGCTGAGTTTAGTTCCGGAGGTGGACGGAACAAGAGGGGACGTGATCAGAAGTATCAGTCCTCAGCCAAGAGAGGTGGCGGTGCACCTACTAGTGGTGGTTTTGCTAGAGCTGATCCTAGTGCTTGCTGGATCTGCGGTTCTCGTGGTCACATGAAGCGTGACTGTCCTCGTGCTGTGAGGGAGGTGCAAGCTCCTGTTGCGGCAGCTGGTAATGGATGCTGGAATTGTGGTTCTGTAGACCATTTGAGGCGAGATTGTCCGAGGTTGGCTGGTGGCCAAGAGCGTGCTCCTGTTGTTGCAGCACAGCAGAGAGGTCGTGGGCGCGGCCATGGTAATTTTCAGAGGAGAGAGGAAGGTGGCCGAGGAGTAGCCCATGTTGTGGCTATTCAACCTGAGGGTGGTGGCCAAGCGAGGGTGTATGCTCAGCGCGAGGGAAGGAATGATGCTGATGTGATTGCAGGTACCTTTACTTTGCAATCCTTGTCATTGCTTTCTTTGATTGATTCTGGATCTACGCATTCATATATTTTGCGTGAGCATGCTGAATTGCTTGGTTTGCCTGTTGAGTCTTTGGATGTTGGTGTTCGTGTCACTAGTTCTTTTGGTGAAACTGTTGTGACTCGAAAGCTTTATAGAAGGTGTCCCTTGGTTGTTCAAGAACATGTCTTTCATGTTGATCTTATGGAGTTGCCTTTTTATGGTTTTGATGTGATCCTTGGTATGGATTGGCTTGCTGAGCATCGTGTTGTTGTGGATTGTGAGAATAAGCGAGTTTTGCTTAAGCTGGCGGATGATTATGAAGTTGTTGTGGTTGGTGAGAATGTGAAGTTTCTTGCCAGTGTTGTGTCTACCTTGGAGGCGAGTAGGATGCTGAGGCAAGGTTGTGAAGCTTATCTAGCTTTTGTGATGAATCCTAGCTCTAAAGAGTTGAGGGTGCAAGATATCAAGGTTGTGAAGGAGTTTCCTGGTGTTTTTCCTGAGGTGTTGCCTGGTTTACCTCCTAATCGCGAGGTGGAGTTTGAAATTGAGTTGTATGAGAATACAACTCCTGTGTCCATTACTCCCTATATAATGGCACCTAAGGAGCTGAAGGAGCTGAAGACGCAGTTGCAAGAGCTGTTGGATCGTGGTTTCATCCGGCCGAGTGTGTCGCCTTTGGGAGCACCTGTCTTGTTTGTGAAGAAGAAAGATGGCACTATGAGGATGTGCATTGATTACCGTCAGCTGAACAAGTTGACTATCAAGAATCGGTATCCTTTGCCGAGGATTGATGATCTCTTTGATCAATTTCGGGGAGCGGCTGTGTTCTCTAAGATTGACTTGAGGTCAGGGTATTATCAGTTGAAGCTGAAGGATGTGGATGTGCCTAAGAGAGCTTTCAGGACATGGTATGGGCATTATGAGTTCCTCGTGTTGCCGTTTGGTTTGACAAATGCTCCAGCTGCTTTCATGGACATGATGAATCGTGTGTTTCATGAATACCTGGACAAGTTCGTTGTGGTGTTCATTGATGATATCCTCGTGTACTCGCGTACTGAGGAGGAGCACGAAGAGCATTTGAGGATTGTTTTGCAAGCTTTGCTGGAGAATCAGCTTTATGCTAAGCTGAGCAAGTGTGAGTTCTGGCTTAAGGAGGTGGTGTTTCTTGGGCATGTGGTCTCAGCTGAGTGGATTCGTGTTGATCCTCAAAAGATTGAAGAAGTGATGAACTGGAAAGTTCCTAAGTCTGTTCATGAGGTCCGTAGTTTCCTTGGTTTGGCGGGATACTACCGGAGGTTTGTGGATGGTTTTTCCAAGATTGCTGCTCCTTTGACGAAGCTGTTGCAAAAGGATGTTAAGTATGAGTGGACGGAAGCGAGACAGCAGGCTTTTGAGAAGCTGAAGGCGGCTTTGACGGAAGCTCCTATCTTGATTCAGCCTGAATCAGGGAAAGAGTTTGTGGTCTATAGTGATGCATCCTATGTTGGTTTGGGGTGTGTGCTGATGCAAGAGGGTAAGGTTGTGGCTTATGCATCGCGGCAGTTGAAGGTGCATGAGCGCAACTATCCTACACATGACATTGAGCTGGCTGCAGTGGTGTTTGCTCTGAAGATCTGGAGACATTATCTGTATGGTGAGAAGTGTACTGTGTACACGGATCACAAGAGTTTGAGGTATCTAATGTCTCAGAAGGAGTTGAATCTTAGGCAGCGGCGTTGGTTGGAGTTGCTCAAGGATTATGATCTGACGATTGAGTATCATCCTGGTAAAGCTAATGTTGTTGCGGATGCCTTGAGTAGGAAGGTAGCTGTTGAGCTGAGGGCTATGTTTGCTAGCTTGAGCATATCGCGAGATGGTGGTCTTGTTGCTGAGTTGCAAGTGAAACCATCGTTGGTTCAGTTGATCAAGGAAAAGCAGTTATTGGATGATTCCTTGGTGTCTCATGTTCAGGATATCGCGGAGGGTAGACCTTCGGATTTCTGCTTTAATGAGGATGGTGTGCTGTGTTTTGGTAGTCGGATAGTAGTGCCTGCTGATGCTGAGTTGAGGCGTGCTATTCTGACTGAAGGTCATAGTAGTCCTTTTGCTATGCACCCTGGTAGTACTAAGATGTATCGTGATCTTCGTGATGAGTACTATTGGGTGGGTTTGAAGAAGGATGTTGCAGAGTTTGTGAGCAAGTGTTTGGTGTGTCAGCGAGTTAAGGCTGAACATCAGGTTCCTTCTGGTTTGTTGCAACCGTTGAAAATCCCTGAATGGAAGTGGGAGAGGGTTACCATGGATTTTGTATCTGGTTTGCCTTTGTCTCCATCAAAGAAGAATTCTGTTTGGGTGATTGTGGATCGCTTGACGAAGTGTGCACATTTCTTGCCTGTGCATACTACGTTTTCTTTGGATAAGCTGGCAGAGCTGTACATTGCTGAGATTGTGAGGTTGCATGGTGTGCCTAAGTCGATTGTGTCGGATAGGGATCCGAGGTTCACATCGCGTTTCTGGCAGTGTTTGCATCAAGCTCTGGGTACAAGGTTGCATTTCAGTACATCCTATCATCCTCAGTCGGATGGTCAGTCTGAGCGGGTTATCCAGATTTTGGAGGATATGTTGAGATGCTGCGTGATTGAGTTCCAAGGTTCTTGGGAGAAGCATCTGTCTTTGGTTGAGTTCTCTTATAACAATAGTTATCAGGCGAGTATACAGATGGCACCTTATGAGGCTCTGTATGGGAGGAAGTGTAGGACTCCTCTGTGTTGGGCTGAAACTGGTCAAAAGTTGGTTTCGATGCCGGCTTTGTTGAAAGGGACCACTGAGAAGGTGAAGCTCATTTGTGAGAGGTTGAAGGCTGCCTCTGATCGGCAAAAGTCTTACGCGGATTTGAAGCGTAAGGAGATAGAGTATGCGGTGGGTGACCGTGTGTTCTTGAAGGTTTCGCCTTGGAAGAAGGTGATGAGGTTTGGCCGGAAGGGTAAGTTGAGCCCTCGGTACATTGGACCGTATGAAGTGGTTGAGCGTGTGGGTCCTGTTGCGTATCGGCTGAGGTTACCTCAGTAGTTGGAGAAGATTCATGATGTGTTCCATGTTTCTATGCTCCGGAAGTATAGATCTGATCCTTCGCATGTGATGCCTGTGGAGGAAGTGGTTCTGAATCCGGATTTGACCTATGATGAAGAACCGGTGAAGGTTCTGGATTCGGATAGCAAGGTTCTTCGTGGCAAGACCATTGAGTTGGTGAAGGTGCTGTGGAAGCATCGAGGTGTTGAGGAAGCCACGTGGGAGCGGAAGGAAGACATGCTGAAGCAGTTTCCTTATCTCTTTCCTTCAGGTAAATTTCGAGGACGAAATTTCTTAAGGGGGGGAGAGTTGTAACGCCCAGGTTTTGGGCTTAGGAGTTTTGGGCGTTGACCGGTTGGTCAAAGTGCTGTTCGAATCTTAAGAGGTGAATTTAGGAAAGCCTAGTTCGGGTTGCATTAAAAATGTGGAAAAATGTTCTAAAATCATCTTTTAATATAATTAAGTGAACTGTGAAATCAATTTTGGAAAATGAGTTTTGGAAGTGTGACATTTTGGCTAGTGACCAAAATGTAATTTTCGCAAGTTTGGTGGCTGTTTTATAAAGGGTTGGAACTTTGAATCTTTAAGGAGCTATTAATCCAAAAGTGGTTTCTCCGGATTTTTCTAAGATATTTTGAGTTATAATTCTGATTTTGAAGTATATCAAAAAGGAGGGAAAAGCCATTTGGCTAATTTCATAACTAACTTCTCAATTTTCTTTCTCTCATTTTCTCTCAACCCAAACACCACATTTCCAGATAATTGTTTCTGATTTTCTCACCTAAATCTCTCCTTTCAACTCTCTTTTGATTCCTAATCAACATATCATCAAAAACCATCAAAATCTTGCATAATAAGCCAAGATCCAATTAACAACTCAAAAGCCTTTAATTAAACATCAATTTAGGATTGAAAACTTAGGAATTTCAGTAAAGAACTGATAGTTTAGAGGAGAAGGACGTTCTTACCTCCAAACTTGTGTTTCTCCACTTTTTGGAATGAAAAACCTTGATGAATCAAGAAGAGCCAAGGTGTTTAAAAGTCCTTGGGGTGATTCAAGTTTTGGACACAAAGGTGGTTAAAAGTCCTTGTGTGGTCCTAATTCAGGGTGTTTAAAACTCCATGGCCAAGGTGTTTAAAAGTCCTTGGGGCCAATGTGTTTAAAAGTCCTTGGGAAGTTGATGAACTTGTTTTATGAAATGAAATGTATCACTTGAGCCAATATGACATGTTAAGTATATTGTGAAGCATGAGATGCTTGTTTCAATGTTTATGTTGAAGCATGAGATTGCTTGTTTTAAGTATGCTTTTGAGCATGTGCAAAGGTTGATTTTAAGCATGTTTATAAATGGTTTTAATTGCATTATTGAATGGTTTTTAATGAGCATGCCTCACTAAGCTTTTGCTTACGCTCTCTACGTTTTCTTAATTCAATAATGCAGAGCATTAGAGTACCTTGAGGGGCAGCAAGAAAGGGCAAGCAATCAAGTTCAAGTAAAGCTCAATGTATGGAAGGTTTTATAAGTACTATTTAGCTTTTGGGTGATTTGGCAATGGGGGACCAATGTGTATGTTTTGGGAGGTGTTTGGGACTCCCTAAGTATGTTGAATGTTGTTGAGATTGCTGGTTTTTGAATTGGATCATTATATGCTTGTTTGGGAAGTTTTGTGTTTTGAATAGCTAGCTTGTGTAGGAAGCATGCCTATAGAATTGGGGCTTTTTGCATATGATGTTGAATTGTTGATTTGATGATTCCTACAAGTTATATATATGTTGAATTGCATGCTGGTAAAGTTGGGTGACATTTGGAGCATGTTTGAATGATTAATTGCATGTTTTGGTATGCTAGTTTGCTGCAATCTGTGCAGATGTTTCGGAACAGTGTGCACCGTTTCGGAAGGGGTGCCTTGCATGAACCCAGGCGTCCGAAACGGTATGAACCGTTTCGAAACAGTTTGGCCTCTGCCAAGCCTGTGTTTCGGAACCCGTTGCGGAACGGCCCGTGTTTCGGAACGGGGTCAGCCTGTTCCGAAACGGTCGACCGTTGGAGGCTGACATGGGCAGTTATATGTTTTGAATTGTTTGCGTTTTGGTCCTGAATCTTGTTTGTTCAATTGCATGAGCTTGGGAAGTCCTTTTGAGCTGAAATTTCACAGAGAAGCATGAAACCTGATTAATTTCAAGTTGGTAACTTTAATTTGGGTTAAGTCCTTTTAATTATCAGAAATTATAATTTGGTCCCTAAAGTTGTAATTTGTTCAATTGGGTCCCTGTTTGATCTCTGATGTTTGTGATCCTTGAGTATGATGTTTGTGTGATCACAATTAGGACTAATGTGCATCTAGACAAGATTAAAAAGAAAAAAAGGGTCGTTAATCAAGGTTGACTTTCGGGTTGACTTTGGTTTTCCCCGTGTGACTTTCTTAATTCGGGTCAACCGTCTAGGCCGGGTTAAGGGGGTTACACTTTCACTTGCACCCTTGACCTCCTTGCTGCCCTTAAAGCAGTTCAATGCTCTGCATTATTGGTTCAAGAAAGAGAGAGCGTAAGCACATATGCTTAGTGAGGAAATGCTCTAATAAAACAACACAATAATGCACTTTGTAAAAACACCTTTCCAAAGCCTTTAATTTCAAAACATCATCTATTATGCATATATGCATACAAACCAAGCATCTCATGCTTCAATACATCAACATGTCATATTGGCTTTCAAGTGATAATTCAGAACCAGTTTTCAACTCAAAACACAATCGGATACACGAATTACAAGCGTTGTCACATACGCTTCATACACACTACCAAACACTCAAGGTGGAGTTTACCGGTATAATCACAACCCCTCAACACCCGTGATGGAGTCTACGGTAAAATTACAACCCCTCCACTTCACTCATTGGTAGTTGTATAACATCACTAACGAGAACACGGGACACACAACACAAGATCCTCACATGGCCTTTTAACAACCATTATGATCTTAGACATCTCGTTAGTGTACTTGGATGGAGTTTACGGTACCATTACAACCCCTCAACATCAAAGGTGACTTTATTCACGGTGCACCCAATCCTATAGCCGGCTGACTATATCCGATTCAAGTACTTTTAAACCAACACATCACTTGCCAATATACATCATTTACCATCATCAATCCACTGTTTTTAAGCATTAAACAAAGCCATTAAATAATCATGCATCACTATGCATCAAACCACATTTATCAATGCCCAAATCAAGGATCTCTTACCTTGAGTATCTTTAACACATGGCTTACAAAACCAGCATTAAACATGCTAAAATATGCTTTCAAAACAGAATTTTAAACATGCAAAATAAACACATTGCATTCAACCATCTCATGGTTCATCAAAAAGAGAGTTTCTCCGAAAAACTTACTCTTGAGCTTAGCTAAGTTGTTTAGACTTAAACTACGCTCCCATAACCTTCAAACATTGGTTTCAAAGCTGAAAACCAAACTTCACTCACCAATTCCGTTTCGCAAGCTTGCCGAAACGCCGATCAAGCTTCCAGATCAACACCACAAGGATCCGAAGATGTCTCCCCTGTTTTAAACACATCAAAGAAGAGGATTAATGCATCATCATGCATTAAAATCTTCAGCGAAAACACCTAAACTCGTTGCTCTCATCAAAACTCACATTTCGGCTACCAAACACAACCGAAATCACATCCAAACACCTCTACAACGTTACCCAGGCAAGATCCATCACTTCCAATCATTATTAGACATCAATTAACATCCAAAAAGAGCCTAATCACGTCCTTATACCTCAAGCTATAGCAGAACATCAAAATCACCCCAAAAACCACCATTTTCTAAAGTAAAAACTTAGGAAAATCAACCTATTCGGGATTGCATTGATTAAACCTCAATTACACATCATTTAGACATCCAAAATACATCAAAAAGACATCTCAAAACATAGCCCAATCATCAATTACAAATTTCTTCAAAATTAAATCCAAATCTTGCATTTTAAGCCAAAATCAAGATCACAACATTAAAACCTTTAATAAAACTCAATTTAAGGATTGATAACTTGGTAATTTCAGTAAAGAACTAAGTATTTAGAGGAGAAGGACGTTCATACCTCTAAATGTGGATTTCTCCTTGTTTAGAGCAAAAATCCTTGAAAATTCATTAAGCAAATGGTGAGGATTTGTTGTAGAAATGATTAGGAATCATTTGGGGATTGAAATCTCAACTTTAGGTGTGAAAATCAAAGGAAAAGTTGATGTGGAAATGTGTTTGGCTGATGGAATTTTGAGAGAAAATGAAATGGGAAAATTTTGGCAAAAGTTAGTTATGAAACCAAAATGTGACTTTTCCCTCTTTTCTTTTTATTAATTAACATTAAATGAGTCTTTAAAATTTAATAAAAATCTGGAGAAACCCTCTCTTGGGTAAATTATCTCCTTAGAGATTCAAAGTTTCAATCCTTTTAAAACAGTCACCAACTTTTCAAAAATCACATTTTAGTCACTAACTTGAAATGTCATATTTCCAAACCTCATTTTGTAAAATTGATTTCACCACTCTCTTATATATAATAAAGGAGGATTTTTAGCTATTTTTCCATATTTTTAATGCATCCCGAACAAGGCTTTCCCTAAAATCACCTTTTGTATTCGAACCGTAATTTAAACCGGTCCGGTTCAGACCCTAAACTTCCAAGCCCAAAATTGGGGTGTTACATGAAACCTGTGTCTTTAAGGAATTGTTGGCTTCATAATCCTTTACAGCTAGCACTCGTTTACCTCTCCTCACTGTGGGAAATTACTCCTCATTCTTCCCCAAATTTTTCAATACTACCATAGCTTCATCTAGATCTTTGTCCAACAGCAATCCATTGGCTGCTGAATCCATTCTCATACGGGTATGTGTGTTGGCAGCATTGTAAAATTTATGATTTGATTCCAAACAAGGAATCCATGCATCGGGCAATTCCTCAGAAGAGTGGTAAACCTGTCCCATGCCTCGTGCATTGGCTCGTCATCTTCATGTTGAAAAGTAGCAATTTCATTACGTAATCGCTCAGATAAATGGGAAGGATTAAAACGAGATAAAAATTCACGAGTTAAATCCGCCCAAGTTCGTATTGAACCCGACGTTAGTTTGTTCTACCAAGTTTTCGCTCTGTCCCTCAATGAATGAGGAAATAACTGAAGCCTTTGTATCTCCGGATTCACTCCTGGTAATCTAAATGATCCACATATTTCTTGGAACGTTTTTAGATGTTCTCTGGCATCCTCTGTAGCAGTACAACTAAATTGGCCAGCGGAATTGATCATGCTGAACATCACAGGTTTCAGCTCGAAATTTTCAGCTTCCAAGTCTGGCAGGGTGGTCTCCAATTCCACATCATCATTGATCATGTAATCACGGCATGACCGTCGTGCGGCCACAGTAGCGGAAGGCTATCCCTTTCCTTCATCCCCAATAGGATCTTCGGGATTCCCTTGGTTGTTCCTCCCGTTATGCATGGCTTCTAACTGTTCTTCAAGATAATCGTTTCTGGCTATCAAAAGACGGACTCGTTTCTGAGATTGTACGAGCATTCGATTTCAGGATCTAGCTGATACTCAGGTTCTTTGCCTCGTCTAGATCTGCACATAAGCAAACGAAAAACCTTGTGAAAAGCACAGGGGGAACAGTTCCAATAAAAACAGAAAATTAAAAAGAATGTGCAGTAAAAGTAGGGTAAAGTTATGTTGCCAGTCCCCGGCAACGGCGCCAAAACTTGTTGCGTGTAAAAGAGTCTATCGCAATAGAGTGCAAGTGTACACGATGCAAGTAGTAAAGTGATACACGAAGTATCAGATGTCAAATCCACAGGGACTAGAAATAGCTTTATCCTTGGATTGCTGCGCAAAAGAGAAAGAAGAGAATTTAATTGTTTGTAGGAAAATATTGAAGAATGCTGAAGATAAAAGATTAAAAGATTCAGGGTAAATAAATAGGTCGGTATTGATTTGCTCAGTAGTGCAGGTGTTTCACTGTATGGAACTTCTTGTTCTGTCGTCGCTTCTGTCGCGGCAGCACCTGCAGCGGCAGCAGTCTGTTGTTGTCGCGACAACGATCACACAACTCTGTACTTCAAGCTTGGCAAGAATCCCTGATGTGACTCGTCCTATCCCTAGGTCCAAGTCTGTCGATGAACACGTCTTAGATGATACCTCCTGGCGTGAATCGAAGGATGAACACTGATTTGTTGAATTCTTCCTTAGACACTTAACCTCATCCTATCCCTAAGTCTGAGATAGTTCAACCATAAACTAGAGAACATGTACTTATTCCTTTCGTATACCTAACTCTCCCAATATTAAGTAAATGAATAATCTCGCAATGCTCTCGTGATACTCTTGCAAGATGTTGAAAACTAGAATAAGAAAACATGAAGTTTATTTTATTGAACAGAAAAATCCTAAAACAGTACAATCCCTGCAATTACTTTACAGAATCAACCCTTAGCCCTAGGGAAAGTTTAGAACATGATGAGAAGGGGGAAACGACTAGGGTTTGGGGGAAGACGGCTAGAGAATGAGATGTCCTTCCCTAGGTCGAATTACTTGCCTTTATATAGGCCTTGGGTTCAAGTTTTCTAATATGGCAAGAATACAAGTTTAAACTAAAGTACAACTCTATTAAAGACTAAATCTTCAGAGTAGATGCCTTTAATTCGTCCTCTTTTCTTGCTTTGGGTTTCTTCCTTGAACTTTGAGCTTGGCCTTCATTCTGATCTAGGGTTCATAAAAATATAGGAGTGACCCACGAGAGAACGGCTTAATTTACTCTATCTGTCGAGCTCCACTTCACTTTTTCCCTTCACCATTGATGTCGTCATTGGCTTCCACGGCAGCGTTGTCCTTCTCGACTCCAGTCCTATGTTCCAGTTTTGCTTCTCCACTGTTCTGAGTCTGCTACAGCAGCTACCTGAAAAAGTAACCAAAATAAGTAGCAACTGTGCCATTTTATATAATTGTGATGTATATGTGAAACTGTACCTAAATGCAATGAATTATGCTTGAAATGCAGCAGAAATATGGGTTAAACAGGGGGTAAAAAGTAGAACTTTTGCACACTCAACAGGAAGCTATTTTGTTTGTAGTTATATGTCTTTTTAAGGTTGGTTAGTTTTAGAGGAATCGCCTATCTCATTTTTTACACTACCAACATTTTTGAAAGAGTCCTTGAGCTTGTTAAGCTCATCTAACACCTTTTGGTGTTCACTATTGCATTGAGAAATAAGAATTTAAGCTCACCTTGTAAACCCAAGAACTTTTTCTCAAGTTTTAAGTTTGCTTGAGAAAGTGAGTCATTTTTAGCATTTAATTCGGAAATAATCTGTTTATTTCTAATGACTGACTCTTTGTACTTCTCAACTAACTCATCATATACATCTTGTAATTCATCATAAGCATCATGCAATTCATCAACTGTAAAATTAAAAGATGATGAGTTAGAGGTTACCATGGAGGAATCCACCTTAAGTGCCATGAGGCAAAGGTTGACCACTTCGTGTTCGTCATCCTCGGATGACTCCTCGTCACTCCAAGTAGCAAGCTTGGCTTTGAGCTTCTTCTTCTTCTCAAAGCCCTTCTTCTTGAGTTGAGGGCATTCCAAACAAATGTGACCGAGTTTTTTGCACTCGAAGCAAATGATTTGATCCCTCTCTTCTTCTTTGTTTTTGGTTTTGAAGTCCATTTTTCTTTGCATCTTCCTTCCTCGGTTGGACCTCATAAACCGTGAGAACCTTTTGGCTATCATAGCCAATTCTTCTAGGTCTTCCTACTCACTAGAAGTGCTCTCCTCAAGTAGTGAAGTTTTGAGAGAAACTTCTATCTTCTTCTTCTTTTCTACCTCTAGATTCTCCTCTATTCTCTCTTCCCTTTTCTTTTCATCTTCCCTTCCTTGGTTCATTATCTCATGTGTTAAGAGGGAACCCACTAGCTCATCAAGCTTGAGTGTCTTCAAATTTTTTGGCCTCAATGATGGCGATTCTCTTCCCATCCCAAGTCTCGGGAAGTGATTAGAGTAGCTTCTGGACGAGTTTGTCTTCCGGAATTATCTCTCCAAAACCCTTAAACTCGTTGATGATTGTTGAGAAGAGATCGAACATCTTGGACACAGTTTCGTCGGACTCCATTTTGAAATTTTCATAACTAAGAGCGAGAATTCCAATCTTGGTCTTCTTCACATCACTTGTTCCTTCATAAGTGGTCTCTAGTGTATCCCACACTTCCTTGGCACTTTCAATGGATGAAACTATGGAGTAGATGTCAGGACCAAAAGAGCAAAACAACATATGAAGAGCTTTATCATTGATTTGAATCTGCTTTCTCTCTTCTTCACTCATATAAATTTTCTTCTTTAGCACCAATCTTCCTTCTTCAGCTCTCTTCATTGGAACATAGGGACCATCTTCGATGGCATCCCAAACTTGATAATATTTGGATTTGATGAAGAGGCGCATTCGGTTCGTCCAAAATAAATAGTTATCACCGTTGAAGAAAGGCCGTTTTGTGGTTGATTGAGACTCGTACATGCTTGACCCGGAGGTAGATGTCATGGCTTGATTTTTGTACGATCACTCTCTTCCTAGGAACTCCTCTTGTGGTTGTTAATCCTTCAAAGAGGTAGGCTCTCATACCAATTGTTGAGTGGATTAATGATATGATATAAGCCAAGAAGGGGTGAATTGGATTTTTTGAACTTTTGGTGGTGGAGTGGAAAATTAAAATTGATGGACAAGAGGATTTATAGTGGTTCAAGTTCCAATAGAACTCTACATCCACTACCTTATCTTCACTAAGGATTTTTCAACAATCCACTAATTGTTCTTTCACTTTTCTAGGCTAAGGAGGTAACCTTTACAAAACCGGTCAAACTTTCTTCCCAAAATTTGACCCAATCCTCACACAACAATACAAAGAAGATGAAGGCTAAAACAAGTATCTCCCAATAAAAAATGTAGGCCAGTTACAAGCACTCAACCCAATTGAATAGATAAGAATTGAAATTACAACTTCACAATTGAGGTGTACAAGAAAAAATGGGATTTTGGCACAAATGCTTGGCTTTGATGTTTGGATGTTTCTTTTGAGATCAATAGTTGTTGCTGAAGCTTTTAGAGGTCCCTTTTATACCTTCTCATTGGATTCTAGTCGTTGGGGTTGTTGCATTCATCAATAGAGTCGTTGGGGTTGTTGCATTCATCAATAGAGTCATTGGGATGTTATCTTCCCTTCATAAATACAGTCTGCAACCACCTGTTTCGAAACGTCTAACCCTGTTTTGAAATAGGCCAAAAAAGAAAGAGTTGTTGGGGTGTATTAAATAGATCGTACTAAAACGGGCACGATCATTTCGTTACGCTAAGAGCCCATTTCGAAACTCGTTTGATTCGAATTTCTCCCTGATTCGAGCCTAGGGTTTGACTTCTTTTACTCTTTTTTTTCATATTCCGGCGAGCACATGCGGCGACGACGAGGGGGTTGGTGGCATTGGGGTTGCGGCGGCGAGGCGGACCGATCGGTACCAACAGCGTCGGTAGCTGTGGTCGATAGACGCCGACCGACAACCATAGAAGGTCATCGCGAGGGTTTGCTGGGAAACCAGCCCGCGCGTGTGCGGTCCACACGCTGGCGTGTGGCGCGCGCTGGTTCCCCCTTTTTCTTTTTTTTTATTTTCTTTATTTTTTTCCTTTTTTTGGCTTTTTTTTGTTGTTTTTCATCACATTTATTATTTTTTCATTTCATTTCATTTTCTTTTTCTTTATTTTTCTCCATAATTATTAGAATTATTTTTCTTTTTTTTTCTTTCTTTAAAAGATGGGCTACAATTTTTAAAATATGGGCCTTGTTCTTTTCTTTAAAAATGTGCTTCAATAAATGAGCTTTTAAAGATGGGTTTTTGTTGCTTTTTTATTTAATTTAGGAAAGGGTAGGGATTTTATTATTTTAAGGGGAAAAAGATTTTTTTATATTTTCTGGATTATTTAAAATTGAGGTTAAAAATAAGTGACAACGGATTTTTCTCGAATGGGTCTATGTTCTTCGGCATTGTTAACTGTATTGTCATTGTGTAATGGTATCCCTCCATTGTTTGGTTGATTCTCATGTTTGTTTTGAACACCATTTACTCCTCCGTTCCCTTGAGTTTTGTGATTCATCTCTCGGATCTTCTTTCTCAATCTGCATAAGTTGTGTTCAATCTCAAGATCTAACGGTCTAACTTCCTTCCCAACATGTTTTCTAGGCATACACTGATAAAAGCAAACATAAAATAAAAACAAAACAAGTAAAAACCTAAAAGCAATTAAATCAGTTGCACTCCCTGGCAACAGCGCCAAAAACATGTAGACTCTCGTCGTGAATAAGCAATTGCTGGCAATAGGGCATACAATATGTTGAAAGGTATAAAAAACAATGCCAAGTAAAGTCTATTGCGTGCAATTATACACGATCTGCAAGTAATACAACAGTTAAGCTGAGTTATCAATCCCACAAGGAATGCATTCAAGGGTCTAATTGCTTAGCCAAGTACTTGCTTTGTGAAAAGATTTTTTTGATTGGGAATGATTTTGAAATGTCTGAAATAAAAGAATTGAAATAAAATAAAGTTGAAGGCAGGGAAAAGGTCTTAGCAAATGACAAGTGTTGGCAAAGAGTGTCTGGCTTTCACGCTTTTAGTGCCATGTCGTCCTTTAATAAATTATGTCTTGGCTTTGTTTGCCGAGCGGATTCAAAGGTAGCAATACCTTCGTAGATAGCATTGCCCTAAATCAATAATGGAAAAATCCATATATGTCTATAGTATTTTTTTGAAATAAATTAATTCGATTAAGTTCCAATATTTACTCCTAAGGGGTAGATTTCACTCCCGAAGTAAGTTCATCTACTTGAACTTCTTTCGAAGCATCTCTCCTTAGTATCCAACAACTGATCGTTACCACCTAAGTCAGTTATGATATTGAGTTGTAATAAGCCAACTAATCCAGCTTTCGCTTGGCAAAGTATTTAAAAAGTTTATGCCAGCTGTTGCGTGGCAACACACTTAAAAATGAAGAACATGCCAGATAGGAAAACAGTACCAAGGCAGTGTTGATTTATTAAAATCTAAACATTAAAAAAGCATTCAACTACAACACCCCTCACCAACTATAAAATTAGTTCATGGTGAGGGTGTCAAAAACCATAATCGTTTTCAACATCCATTATCACTAAAACTAAGAAAAAAAGGAAAATAACAATAAAGAGGATGGGCTAGAAGAGGGTTTGTCGATGCAACTCTTCTCGGCCAGGCTCTCGATTGTCGCTGCTTATCTCCGATCACTTTCCTTGATTCTCCATCGACTCTCTCCCCCTCTTCTAATTTGCTATAATCGGTATTAAATAGGACTTCATAGATAGCCTAGGAGTATCTTGAATTTGAATTTGAACGTGCATGGATAAGGTAGGAAATCATCTTATCCGACGTTTGGATCCTAAGGCTGATCAGGTTAGGGCTGACGTCATCGTGCCAATACTTCTTCGGCATCACAGCTTTGCATGGTACTGCCAACCGTGCTTGGCACTGCTCGTCCCCTATTTTCTCGGAGATTGATTTGATTCCTATTTTCTCATAGCTTGATCTGGTCCTATTTTTTCAGAGTCAACATATTTTTTTCCTGGCATCAAATGTTCTTCTATGCCACTCGGTGCTTGGCATTAAAGGTCTTTCTGTTCCATCGTCAACTCGGCATCCTCCTTGGCTTCATCTTATGCTCCTGCTCTACCAGCTGATGTGCCATTAGTTATGCCAACCTGCAAAAAGGTTCTAAAAACAACCCTTTCACACTGGCATATCTCCAAATCCTAACTGTTAATGCAAATGCATGGTTTCTAAGGAAAATGAAACTAAATATACTTAAAAGACAAGTAAAAGCATGTGAAATTGGCATATAAATCAGTACTTTCGGAGCGTCAACAATCACCATTTTATTTTCCCAAATTTCTTTCATGGTATCTTCATCCACACCCTTCAAGGTTTTCTTCAACAATGAGATCAAGAAGAAATACGAGGAGAACTTCGCTACTCGTACTTTTTATTACGAGAAGGGGTTTAAGTTCAAGAACGAGGCCAGCTTGGGTTATTCATTTGAACAGGTTGCCATTTCCATGAAGCACAAATAGGAAACCTTTTGTCAATAGCCAGGAGAGGTTGACTCCACCATCGTTTGGGAATTCTACGCTCATCTCACCATAAAAGGTTCATCTTTTCTTTTTGTAAGAGGTACGTGAATGAGGGGTATATTAATGGTTTGTTTAATTTGGATGGTATAGGAGAAGAGCATTTGGATTTCGCTGAATCTTTGGATGATGCCAAGAGGAAGCTGATTTTGAAATACAAGTGCGAGCCTGGCACAAAATGGATTATTTCATCAAAGGGCAAATGGACTGTGAAACGACTGGCGCTGAAGCCACAACCGATGGGATGTAACCAATTCCTAAAGGCAAACATGATGCCAACCAATCACAACAAAACAATTTCAGAGGAACGAATGGCTCTGCTGCATTCCATCATGATGGGCAGAAAAATCAATGTGGGTCGTTTGATTGTGGAGGAGACCTACAAATGTGCTTGTAAAATTTGCAGGCTCCATAGTGTACCAAAGTTAGACTCCAAAAACAATAAAATATGCAAAGGAACCAGTGGAAGCAATAAATTTCCAGAGAAATCAAGGAGAAGGGCAAAGGAAAGACTATTGAGCCAATGTCTACTGCTTGAACGCCTAAGGCAAAACCTGCGACACCAATGCTAGCTGACACCTTGGCATTACTTTCCTAGATTTTTCAGTGACAAGAACTTATTCTCCAGAAACTAGAGAATAATGAGAGCAGAATCTACTACTATTGCAATACGTTGGTTCTAGGGATCGAGCCCTTAAGAAGACTCTTGAGGGCATTGCCATTGATCCTTTGCCAACGTTCCCAGAATTCCTAGCCAAATTCACTGCCCCACAAGGAATGTTGTCTATCCCGCAATCTGTTCACAGTCCAACGCAAAAATTTGATGCCACTATCCCTTTTTCACATGTTCAAGTTGAATTCACCAAGACTGACAACTCTTAAGAATCTGATGGCTATACCAAGATCGAGGTGCCTCCCTCATCCCTTTTCGCGCAAGCATCTTCTGCCGCTCATGTCATCCCCTCTGCCTCTAAGCCGGCAAGGATAATCAAGGAAGTCCTACACGATGTGAAGGCTTCCACTGCCGTAACAAAGCTAAAGAGAAAGAAGCACATGACTCTAAATCGAGGGAGCTTTGTTAAGACAAAGACCCGCGACTTGTGCCCAGAACATTCCGAAGATGAGTCTTCTTCCTTATTTGCATATTTTCTCATTTTTAATCATGCATTGCATTTTGTATATATAGTTTTTATGCATTTTATTTGTATATATGTTCTCATGCATTGAAGATAATGCACACCTTAGGTTTGGGGTGTGTGCTGCTTCACACTTTAGGATAATGCATTGCATTGTGTTGCCATACACATTCTATGTCCATGCAAATTAGCTATAACCATGCATACCAAAGTGCTATTTTTTTCTTTTTTTCTTTTGTTTGCCAAGGCTGATTCACCAGAATATTTTTCCAACTACTAGTATAGTTAGGATTTGTACTAGTATACGATGTCTCATGATGAACTTAGAATCTTTAGTTAGCATGAGCCAGCATGTTAGTAATGCCAGGATTGGTTGGCAATTAATCTCTAGTTTAAGAAACCAAGGTCTCGCTTAACACGCAATATTCATCTAGTTCCCATAACAAATTTGGGATTCTTGAAACTGAACTCAGAATAAAAAAATATTAAAATGATGTCACGGTAAAAAGAAAGAATAAGGCAACAATGTTTTTCAAGAGGCAAGAAAAATATAGAACTCTCCTCTGCCTTAGGGATAATAAGTAGCTCGAGGCTTTGTGGTTTTCGCCCTCTTAGTTATCAAGCTAAAACGTTAGGTTATGAGTATGATGAGTAAGCCTAGTAATGTTTGGACTAATGTGAGGATTCATGGTTTTCTCCCTCTTATTTCTCATGCCAAACAGTGTTACGAAATGGTCTTGAAAATATTGTAAGAAAAAAACCCTTGGTCAATAAAAAATTTCCGAGTTTGGATAGTAAATTTGACTAAGGGAGTAAAAGGATACTTGATGCATATTGCCTACACTTCATGACCTTAGACTAGAGTTATGTTACTGCACTTGAATTTATTAATCTGTTTGACATTATTGCACTAGGATATCTGAGGACAGAACTAAGACAAGAATTTTCTTGCTAGCATGTATTGAGAGTCAGGAATATTTTGCAAAGGTGATTTGTTTTATTTTATACCTTCTTAGTTTGTAGTTGCATTACTTGAGGAAAAGATATGAGCTAGGTTTAGAGGACTGTTAACTCCTCAAAAGTACTACTTTCCTTACATATGTTGCCATACTTTTTCTTGCCTTTCAGTATATATTCATGCATTTAGTTGGTAGAATCATGCATTTGCATAAGGGAGTTAGGGAACATTTGTTTTGCCAGAGTAAAGGTATATTTCTTTGCTTTGATGTACATGGTAGGTTAGGAGCAGGAGCAGGACAAGAACATGATAGGAGCAGTTGGTAGAGCAAAGCGAAGGACCAGAAGAGAAATGCCAAGTCGAGTTGGTAGAAGCAGGACGCAGATTGGCAGACTTGGGTGTCAAATGTAGGATGGTCGAAGTCTGGTTAGTTAGCTGTTGGACAAAGATCTAGTTAACCCTAATTTCGAACGAGAAGATAAGAGGATAAAGAGGATAACGCGCTTATCTCAAGTGCATAACCAACTTTAAAATTCAAACCTAATCTAGGGTTTTCACGTGTGCCTATTTAAAGGAATCCCAACGATGAACAAAGACATTGACTCAATCAAGGAGGCTGCACTGTGGTGAAAAGGGAAAACTTTTGTTCAATCATGCTAAGACCGAGAGCCTTTGATCCATTAAAGGGATGCATCGACGAACCCCCTTCTTTGTCCTTTTCTCTTTTGTTTTAATTATGATTTTTATGATGGTTTTTTGTTAAAAACGATATGGTGTTGATTGTTCCCCCAACCATGAACTAAATTTCTTAAGTTGATTAGAGATGTTTTTGCTATGAACGCTCATCTATTTTTCAGCTTTTAATAATTGAATGCCTTGGCATTTTTGTTTATCTTGCTAGTGCTTTGTTTTCTTTAATTGTTTCCCATACGAAAGTTGGAATTGCATGACTATCTCTTAATACCTTAACAGACTAAGAAGATAACAATTAATTGCCAGCTATTAAGGTGAGAAGCTTCGATAGAAGATGTTTAAGTAGATGAGCTTGCTTCAAGAGTGATTCTACCCCTTAGGAGTAAAGATTAAAACTTTGTCAAGTTAATTACTGGAAAACATCACTATAGACATATAGGGGTTAATAGTAGTTAACTTAGGGTATTGCCATCGATAGAGGCACTACTAACTTATAATTTTCTCAACAATAAAACCAAGGCTGAAAGTTATTAATTGCTGGCATAGCTAGCGTGAAATTCGAACATCCCTTGCCAACGCCAATGTCCACCTGAATTCATTTATTTGCCAAACTGCCTAAACTTGCATTACATTTTCTCTTAGTCATTATTCTTAATCCAAAATCTGAATTTCAAAAAAAACTTATTTATCCCATTTCACAAGTAAAATCGTGGCATTTAATTCTTGGAAAATCTCTGTAGATACGATGCTCAGCTCACTGTTGTATTACTTTTTGATCGTATATACTTGCACGCAGAAAGACCTAAACTTGGCATTATTTACTGGCATATTTATACCCACTCATTGGTTATTTGCCAAGCGTTAGTCGGTCGACAAAGCTTAATTGTTAAATTTTCTCAAGTGTTAGGTTTTGGGTGTGTGCTTAAATTGCAGACATATTTGCCTTGTGAGGATTTCCTTTGTTTGCTTATTACTTTTCTCGTTGAGAGAGAGTTTAACAAGACTTTGGGGTATAAGTCTTGTGTTGTAAGGGTTATCTCCTTGAGCCCGGATAAAAGGAAAGAAATTTAATAGTGAACTTGGGAAAATCCTTAATGGGAAGCTAAGGTAGTGGATGTAGACCTTGGTTAGAAAGTTGAACCACAATAAATCCTTGTGTAAATTTTTAAATTTCGATTGCTTCCACCACAATCACTCAAAATCCAATTCACCCTCCTCTTGGCAACTCGGTTGATCGTTCGAGCCTCCCAACAAAAATCAATATTCTTGTCCATCCTTTTTAATTCATCAATTTAGCTCTCGAACTCTTTAATTGTATAAATCTTGCCCTTTGTTTGTCGTTTACTGACAAAGCTGCTAAATTCAGTGCATGTGGTCATTATCTATTTGCACATCAGTCGGTGTCGCTAGTTGTCTTGCCATTTCAATGGTAAAGAGTCAGTTTTGATGATGTAATAGTATGAATGAAGAGTTTTAGGATAATTTATTTATTTTAAAATTATAGATTTAAAAAAATCCACCTCAATTGTACTACCATGTCATCAAAATTGACATATCATCATCTTATTTTAGGGCAATAATTTACTAAAGAAAATGACATATGGGCATGCTAATTCATACGCTACTAATTAGTTAATCATGAAGTGTCTAACATGACAAAGGGTGGTTGGTAATAATGGTTCTGTTAGTCAATGACGGTTAAAGGGCAACATTGATGCAATTTTAAGAGTTTGAGGGATAAATTGATGAAATTAAAAAGGAGGGAGCAATATTATTGATTTTGGAAGACTACATGAGCTAACTAATGCTGTCACAACCCAATTTTAGCCTAAATTAAAGACCCTATTTTTGGAATTTCAAATTTCTAAAACCCTAACCTATTTTTGAATTGATTTGATAAAAATTGAAAATTTTGAATTCGAGACCAAATTGTGAAAATAAAGATATTTGGGGTAAATGGTAATTTTTTAAAGTTAAAGGGGTTAATTTTTATTTCTATAAGTTTTAAGGACCTTTGAATTCAAATTTGGGGTCCTTTCAACGAGGGACAAAGGGTTTTCCATTATCAAAGTGGCTAAAAATGAAAAAACAAATGTTAAATTCAATTATTAATGTAAAAGATATTCTAGGATCAACTTGGAAATAATTATCAAATTCAAGGACATAATAAGCTATAAATTATCTTGACTAGATAATGCCCTTGTTGTGCTTGGGAATTCAAATTAAAAAATTGAATACGATATTTATATTAAGTTATTAATGAATAGAAAGTACAATGATTCAGTTTTAAATAAACTAATTTGGTTATAGTAAAAATTGAATCAATGTGATAATATTATTTAAAACTTAAAATAAACTGGAGCATATCATAAAGACTTAAGCGTCAGAAAGATATTTAAATTATATTTTTTTCAGTTAGATATCTAAATTTTGTTTTGGACTAAATTGATTCTTAACGTTTCAAATCAAATTATTACGTCAATGACCGTTAAAAAAAATCATCATCCAATTATAACATGACAAGAGGCATGGTTTTTTATTTATTTAATTTCTTATTTTTTTGAAATATGATTTTTTTTAAAAACCCAAAGTTTTAATTCCATTCAATCAAACCCTCAAATCACATCTCTTACACCGCCCGACATCCCCCACACGTAGGTACTTCACCGTTCACCGCCCAAGTGTCGTACACCTTACCGTTTGAAATCTCCCACCGTCTAGTCGTCGATTAGAAACCTAATAGGCCTATATTTTCTTTATTGTTGGATGTTTTTCAATGATTCATTCGTCGGTTTTCGATTGGACGACAAGGTTTTCAATCGTGGTTGAATCGGTTGTGGGAAGGGAGGAATTTAGAGATTTAGGGATTTTAAAAAATGATTTTGGGTTTTTATAAAATCAAATTTTTTTATTTTTTAAAAAATAAAAATTAAAGAAAATAACAAAAATATGTCAAGTGTCACCTTTTTATTGGATAACAGAAAATTTTTAACGCCCGTCACAGAAAACTCTGATTTGGGTTATATAATGAAATGTTAGGCATCAATTTGGCCTGAAACAAATTTTAGACACCTAATTGAAAAGAAAAAGAAAAATATAGTTTGGACACATTTCTAACTGTTATACCTATAATAAAATATATATAAATATTTTTTTGACAAATCACCCATGACCTAAAGGAGTATGAGGGAACAAAGATGAATAGCTTGACCAACCAGATGTGTTTGCCCAATATATAAAAAATAATTAAAATGTGTTGCATCATAAATATAACATTAGCACTATATTATAAACTAACTAAATTGAAAGATATTAAGAGTTTAAATGAGCACATACCTTCCTTTTTCAAGTTGTTACGACAAAAATAATAACAATTGAATTAAAATTTAGTATGTCTATAAAATAAATTAGCGCAAATTACTAAACATTTGATTTATTTATGCTTTGGTCACTCGACTATTAATATGTCTTATATCGTTTAAATTTCTTAGGTAAATTTTATGAAACCCCCTGCAACTTTCCTCTTAAATTCATTCGATTGGATGAAACTTGCTGCTTGTAATCTCGTGTTGTGATTTCTTTTGTGGTTTGTGTCTCGGCCATTTTTAAAACTGGGTGTAAAAAAGACTGACGATTAGGGTTTTGAAATTGGTATTTTTTTATTTTTAATTTAATCTTGAAATTAGGGTTTTTCATGTTAAATCGAGTTTTCTTTTATATATTATTGAAAATTAATTTGGAGTCGCTACTGATCACTTTGGTAGACCGGACACCATAAATACGAACCATAGATTCCTTTCTTTAAAATTTGAGTTCGGGGTCGATTATGTGTAGGGAAGGATTAACACCTCTACAAACGCCTGTTATCGGTACCTTATTAATTCGACGTGGCATTTTGACATTTCGAGCAATAATTGGAATTTAATTAAATCTTTAATTGTTAATTGAGTTTTATATCGAATGGAGATATCATTTTGTAAGAAAATACATTTTAAACGAATATAAGCTTCGAAACGGTCTTAAACCTCCCAACGGCTATTTCCCAACTACCTTTTAATTGCAGGGCATTTCGATACGACCGTTTCGATACAGCCAAAGGTGTTCCGAAACGAGGGCTGCATCAGACTGCAATGGCTCTTTCTATTTCAAGAGTGTTTTGAAACAGGGTCAGACGTTTTGAAACGGGGAGTTGCAGAACTGCATTTATGGTGGGAAATAAAGTCTACAACGGCTCCAATTCAACCCCAACGGCTAGTAACGGCTACAAACTCAAGAATGAGTATAAAAGGGACCTCCAAGCATCAAGTAATGGTTAATGCTTCAATTATAATACAACATATGATCAAAATGTGTCTTAGTGCCTAATTGTCAATTCCTTGTATAGACAAACACTAGTGATCCAAAATTGTTATATTTGCTCAAGTGTTTTAGGATTGGGTGAGAGCTTTATTGTGCAAACAAATACCTATTAGACGGATTTGTGTTTTCTTATTTTTATCTATTTGTAAAGAGGGTTTGATCAAAGCTTTGGGTAGAAAGCTTGATCGGTTTTGTAAGGGTTTCGTCCTAAGCTTAGAAAAGGGGACGAATCAATAGTGGATTGATTGGAAATCGTTAGTGGGGAGCTAAGGTAGTGGATGTAGACCTTGGTTAGAAGGTTGAACCACTATAAATCATCTTGTCTTTATCATTTTTAACTTCCACACCTCTATCACCCAATATTCCACTTCTCCACCACTTGGCGAGCAAGAAGGGTTGAAGGAATCGAGCACCTGAAAACCGAACAGTGATAACTCCCAAATAATTGGACACTGCCCATATTATGCCCTAAATTAATAACTTTCCTAATTATTTAATGATTCTAAATATTTTCTTAATCCTAATTTTATTTTAATTAAACTAACTAGGTGGTTTCATTATTCTAAGTTCAAATGAAATATTAAATGTTCAACTAAAATATTCCCTTGATTAACATCTCATTGCTATGAGACACTAATCAAATTAAAATATTAAAGTCTCTATTTAATATTCATTTATTTTCTATAATGATCCATGTATTTAAATTATTTAATTAATTAAGGAACTTAAGCTAAAAGGCTCTAATTATTTTAACTATATGATTAAATCCATCTAACAAATATACTATATGCCCAATTTAAAGAATGAGCAAATATACATTTAATTAAAACAATTGTAATTAAATTATCAAAGTTGCACAAGACTAAATTAAAAAGAATTAAAACTTGAAACAAAGCTGAAAGGGACCAAATTGAATTAAATTCCAACTAGGAGAGCCAAATTACAAGGGTTTGGTGACTAAATTGAATTAAAGGCAAAATAAAAAGCCCAAAGTATGAAATCTGAATAGTAGGGCGCGGATCCGTTTTGCACGACCCGACTCGGTCTCGCGGGTTTTGCCAACCCGACACCAAAACGGTGTCATTTTGTCTCAAGTATTTAAACACGTCGACCGAGTTGGTTCGATCATTCACGCGAACTCTCTCTCTCTTTCTCTCTCCTCGCACAACACACACTCTCTCTCACACACAACACCCAAAACCTAGATTCCCGAACCCAAAATGGATCAAAGCTTAGTTTTCTCTCGTGTTCTTCACGGGTTCTTCCATTTTGGTCATTTGATCTAAAAAAACCTTACTCCAGTCACTCTTTGGTGTTTGTCGACCACTGCCCCAAATCTGACCACCACGAGGGTTGACACCAGCCGCCACGAAGCGATTTTCGATCGCCGCTCGCTAGAACCCTAACTCTAAAATTTCCCCTATTTTCTTCGATCAAATCTAAAATTCTAGATCTAGCCCCAGAACATCGAAACCTTCCTTCTTCCCCAGCCTTAAACATAACTACCCGTAAACTGAGCCCTTTTCAACTCCGACTGTAGTCCCTAAACCACTCCGGTGACGCTCTCTTACTCCGGCCAGTAGATGAGTCTTTAGTTTCACTTTCTCTACTATTTTTCTCCCATTTGGATCTCGATCTAACCAGTTTTGAACTTATTTTCTAGGAAATATAAAAGATGAGGAGGAAATATACCTTTTGGCAGCTAAAGCGTGACTCTGGTGACGTTTTTGATGGTGTTCGTCGGCGGTGCGGCTCAGTTTTTGGCTACGGTTTGGTTTCCCGAGGGTATCCTCACTCTCCACTATTTTATTATTATTTATGGTATCTAATAATTGTAATTAACTAGATCTGACTTTTTCTCTCTCATTTTTTATAGGTAGTGGGATTTGACGTTAGCGACGACGTCATTCAGGCCATCTAGATCCAACTATTGGCTTAGAGAGAGCACAATCCGTGTGAGATAAAATGGACCAATGACGTGCTTCCACTTGTCCCCTTGGGAGCCGAATTTGGGCGGGAAATGGGCTTTGACTGAATTTTTGTGTATGTTGTAAATGGTGTAATTTGGGCCTAATATTTGTATTTTAGGTTTTGGGTATTATTGTGGACTCATATAATGTTTAATGGGTATTTTACTTTGGACATTTATTTATTTAATGGATTACTAGTATTGATTATTTTATTATATCAATTTTTTTATTTTTTTTATTTTTTGTCTTATTTATATAGAAAGTGTATACATATTTATACACGGACAAAATATGGGTATTACAGTTGCCCCTCTTTGCTCATTGCAGTGGAACAAGAATAGAGCAAAGACTGAAAAGACAAGGATTTTGTCTGAACCGTCTGACCATTGGAGTTTGAAGTTTTTCTTTTAATTATGAAATGCTTCAATTTCCCTTGCCAACTTGTCTCTATGTAAAGACGTCGAATAAGAAAGCTCTTTTTATTATGGACTTCCTCATTCTTCAGAAATATGTTCTTCTCATTTAGAACCTCGGCATGAACTCTTCTCATTGAGAATTCTATCTTCAACGGATGAACTCTTCTCATTTGAAGTTCTTTCATTGATGGGGATGGACTCTTCACATTAGGAGCTCTTTCTTTGCTGGGCGAACTCTTCACATTAGGAGTTATGTCTTTTCTGGGCGAACTCTTCACATTATAAGTTTTGTCTTTGCCGAGCAAACTCTTCTCATTATGAGTTATTCCTTCTTCATCCATTTCCTTGTAAAACAAACTAAAATATGAGGGTTAGCATGACCCTAATTTTCTACATGATACATGAACCATGATTTGCAGAGATTCATCAATCAACTTATGCTCTATGAGGATCCATTTTGGTGCTTTTTTTCTGCTTCTTTGTTCATTCTCATTTTCTTTGATGCCCTATCTAACATTCAAGAATGGCCGTCAAGATTTCCTTTCTGCATTTCTAGCTCTTTTCTCTAAAGTGCTCTTTAAGGTTTTCACTTTAGATTGATTTTCTCAAAGCGCCGTTTCGGGTTTTTACTTCGTTTTTTCTTTTTCTTCTTTTTTCCAAGGCCCCATTTCATGTTTTCACCTTGTTTTTTTCCTTCTTTTTCTTTTTATTTTTCTCTAAAGGCTCCCGTTGCAAATATAAGAATCTGATAGTCAATATCTAAGAATCCACTTTAAACTTCATAAACTATCCCAGCTGAGATGCTGCCAAGTGTTTGCAACGGGCCAAAACAACGCCAATGATTATAATGTCGTTCCTTTGATATACATAGGACAGAAAATGGACAAGTTCTAGTCATGATAATGTGTTGGTCTTGTGGTTCCAATCATCTTAGCATGAGCATAAAGATAAAAATCATTGTTCTTCAGGTGACAGACTTTGTTGTCAATGATAGTCAGTATTAATTTGCAGATCTTTGTTGACGCTTCTCATGATGTGTTTTTCTTAAACGATTTTCATGAGCTTTGAATTATGTCCTTGAGTTACAATTCATAACCATTTTTACTTTACACACTCTTCTTCAATAACTAGAGTGTTAAAGTTCACTTGCACCTTTAAAACATAGCAATACCAAGAAATTATCTACTTTTATGCATTATATTAGTAATTTTATGACGCTTTAGAATAAAAAAGAAAGCTCAAAAGTGAAATCATGAATTTTATTAAGGCTTATAAATTGAAATACAATGAAATTTTTAAAAAGTCATGGCAAACTGAAACAAAAAAAATCATGAAACGAGGTTAGATATTTAGGTATCTAAAGCATGAAGGATACAACCACCCCATCGACCAGATATAGTACTGAGCTTGAACCCTTGTGTAACAGTCCTCGAACGTTGTCAGGATGCTTACAGATGTGAAATCCTTTTCGAAATACTAGGTGTCCGAGAGGTTCTAATTATCGGATGCCTAACCACACATATTTGAGCCACCCTTTACGGGTTTTCAACCCAGATCATCCTTAGGTTTCAAGATGCCCTTTGCGGATTTTCATCTTGAACCCCTTTTATTTTTATTTCTTTATTCTTCTTTTTTATCTTTCTTCTCTCTTTTTCTTAAGGCGCCCTTTTTAGGGTTTCCACCATAGATGTTTTCATTTTGCAAAGCATCCTTTCAGGTTTTCACTCCACTTTTTTTTATTTCTTTTCCTTTTTCATTTTTTAAAATTCTTCAAGCATAATATTTCTTGACTGAATCAGAGTTCACTGGTTTATATAACTCCTTGCGGTCCATTTCAGTCAGAATCAACGCTCCTCCAAAGGAAACCTTTTTAACAACATCATATCCTTCCCAATTAGGCATATATTTTCCCTGATCATCTCAATGTATTTGTAAGACCTTTTTTAGTACAAGATTTCCCTCTTGGAACTCTCTAGGCCGCACCTTCTTATCATATGCCCGCATCATACTTTTTTGGTACATTTGACTCTGACAGATAGCCCTCAACCTATTTTCTTCAATAAGATTCAGTTGATCGAATCGAAGTTGTACCCACTCCACATCATCAAACTTTACTTTGGACAAAACACGAAGAGATGGAATTTCAACCTAAATAGGGAGTACTCCTTATGTCACATATACCAAAGAGTAGGGTGTTGCCCCAGTTGAGGTTTGTATCGAAGTTCGATATGTAAATAGTGCGAAAGGTAGTTTCTCATGCTAATCCCTGTAAGTCTTCGTCGTCTTTGATATGATATTCTTGATGTAAAGGCAATCTCTTCAATTTCTTTCATTAGCTCCAGGATCAATTTTCGATACTCGATCAACTTTACATCTTTTGTTTCCCATTCTCTACAAAGCTGGTAGATAACTAAGGTTAAATCCTCGTATACTTTCAAGACCTCTATCTTTCTTTCAATGGCAGCCCGTAGGCCCATGACACACGCCTCGTATTCTGCCATGTTATTAGTAAAAAAAACTCTAGTTTGCTTGTGAAAGGATAGTGTACAATTTTTGGAGAAATCAATATTGCTCTAATACCATGTCCAAGGGCATTGGATGCTCCATCAAAATACAATTTCAAAATTTCATTATTTGGGATTCCATTTTCTTTTGTAGAGATATTAATTACATCCTCGTATGGGAAATCAAAGTTTATGGTCTCATAATCTTCTGAAGCATGACTTGCTAGGAAATCTTCTATAGAACTTCCTTTTATTGCTTTCGGACTTACATATACGATGTCAAATTCTGACAACAACATTTTCCAACGGGCCAATCTTCCAGTCAATGTCAGCACTTACATCATAAACTTTAATGGGTGAAGAGGGGAAATTAGCCAAGTAGTGTGGTATAACATATACTATCTGAGTCTACAAGTTACCCAAACCAAGGCACAACATAACTTTTGAATTGGTGGGTATCGTACTTCACACTTTGTAAACGTTTGGCTCAAATAGTAAATGGATCTTTCTTTCTCTCCTGTGTCATCGTGCTGCCCTAGCACACATCCCATTGAGTTCTCAAAAATTGTTCGATAAAGAATGAGTGGTATGTCAAGAGCCGGTGCAACTAGTATCAGAACATTCGTCAAATACTTCTTGATTTTGTCAAACATGTCCTGATACTCTTCATTCCATTCTCCTGGATTATTCTTTTTAAGTAACTTGAAGATTGGATCACATTTATTGGTCTATTGATAAAAGAACCGAGAAACATAATTCAACCTCCCAACGAAACCACGAACTTTTTTTAAGAAATGGGTGGTGGCAAGTTCTAAATTTCCTTCACCTTATCTGGATCTATTTCAATTCATTTTCTACTGACAACAAATCCCAAGAGTTTTCCTGACGTTACTCCAAAAGTACACTTATTAGGATTGAGTTTCAACTAGTATTTTTTCAACCTCAAAAACAACTTTTTTAGGTTCTAAATATGTTCCTCTTCAGTATGAGACTTAGCAATCATGTCATCCATGTACACCTCAACTTCTTTGTGCATCATGTTGTTGAAAAAGGTAACCATTGCTTGCTGATAAGTTGCCCCGCTATTCTTTAATCCAAAAGGCATCACTTTGTAACAATACGTGCCCCATAGGGTTATGAATAGACCATATCCTCTAGATTCATCTTTATCTAATTATACCCCGAGAATCCAACCATGAAGGAGCACCATGAATGCCTTGATGTATTATCAAACATGATGTCTATGTGTGGCAAGGGAAAATTATCCTTCGGGGTGGCTCTATTCACGTCTCTTTAATCCACGCACATGCGTACCTTCTCATCTATCTTTGGTACAAGGACTATATTGGCCACCCATTTCGGATATTGGGACACCTTGAGAAAACCAACATCAATATGTTTTTCTACCCCTTCTTTTATCTTTAGTACAATCTCCACATCAGTCTTCTAAGCTTCTGTTGAACCGGTTTACACTCCGACCTTATGGGTCATTTGTGTACCACTATGTCGGTGTTCAATCCTATCATGTCTTGATATGACCAGGCGAAGACATCTTTGAACTCTCGCAACAGATCAATCAGCCCTAGTTTTGCTTTCAGCGAGAACGCAATCCATATCTTTACCTCTCTCCTAACTTCATCTATTCCTAAGTGGAGGATCTCCAACTCCTCTTCATGAGGTAAGATCTCCTTGTCTTCTTTTCCACCAACCTCAGTAATTCTTCCGGGATTTCACATTCTGTTTAATCCTCGACTTTATTGACTTCCATTAGACACATTAGCCGCTCAGACTCTACTCCAGGATTAGGTTTAGGATCATTCATGAAATCGATAGTTGAAGACCTGCAAAGAAAATAACGGTATATATTTTGGAAAGGATGCGAAAAAACAAGAAACATGTTTTCCATTTGTGAATCAGCATTAACGCATCTTTATTAAAATGAATTGATATGATGGCTCTTTACAGATAACTCCCTATACCCGTTAGCAAAGGTACAAAGCTTGTTCATGGTATTTACTCTAGTTTATTCTTAGACACTGGAGAAAGCTCTTCGGATGTCCAGTTGCTAAGCACTTCACCAGGGAAGCATGAACGAATCTTCTCTAGAAATCTTCCAGGTTGAGATCCCTCAAAGATCCCTCTGTCAAAAAGCCCTTTCAGATCATTACCAAAAATCTCCATTTCATGTAACTTTGCAGTTTCACGGTTGACCTCTTCAAGTTGCTTCTCAACGTTTTCAAATCCTCGCGACTTAAAGATCTTAGCTAGATAAAATGAGGTCACATGCTTGAAAGGGGCCTCAGTTCCCAAAAAGTGGGCCCCTTTTGTTCTTCTCTTCTTTTTAGATCTTTCAACCTTTAATCTATGATTGGCTTGAAACCAAGTCTAAAATTGTCCCTTTTCTTAATAATAGGTTTTGGACGTAGGCACCCCTGAAGATGCTTTCCCAGCCCCTTTCATGTCTTTGCACCCCTTCCGAGTGTTTCACGTAAAATAATCTTGGTGCAATTCGACAACCTTGGTCGAGGAAACGGTTTACCCTCAGCCACTAAAGTTGCATTGACAAATTCTAGAGGTATGAAAGAACATTTGAGGGCATTTTTATTGGCTTCGATATATAGGGCATCAATGGTTACCGAAGCAATATTATCTTCTTCCGCTCTGATGCTAACTAGCTTCCCTTCTATCACAAACTTTAACTTCTAACGCATAGATGACGGGACCGCACCGGTTGAATGAATCCAAGGTCTACCCAACAGACAATTATACGTGGGCTTGATATCCATCACCACGAAATCTACATTGTAAATTGTTGGCCCGGTTAGCACTGATACCTCTATTTTCCTAGGTACGTCTCGAGTGGTAGAATCGAAGGCCCTCGCGGTGTTCTTATATGTCTTCATGTGTGAATCATCGATTGGCAACCTTTGTAGAGTTGCCATTGGAAGAACATTCAAAGTTGAACCATTTTCTATCAAGACTCCTAGCAAAACAAAGCCCTTGCCGTGTGTGGTGATGTTTAAAGCCTTTATAGATCATATTCCTCCCTCAGAAATCTCATCATTAGTGAATGTACTATAATTTTCAATGGTAAGATGATTCACAAACATGTCCAACTTGTTCACATCTATGACATTCAACACAAACATCTGATTGAGCACCTTTATGAGAGCATTACGGTGCCCCTCAGAACTTAGAAACAACTCCAGGATAGAAATTCTTGCATGTTTTCTTTTCAACTGCTCAACTATACTATATTCACTATGCTTCAGAAATTTCAGAAATTCTTGAGCTTACTCCTCCGTTACCGGCTCATTTATTTTTGGAGCAAAATCTTCTCCAAAAATCTTCTCAGGTACTGCCACAACCTTTCCTTTAATCTTCTTCGCTTCCTTGGATACTTCAAGAGAAGAATAACATCTACCACTACGGGTAAAGTGTCCCACCTCATTTATTGTTTCTGTGCTAGGATGTTCATCCTTCTTTTCTTCTGACACTGTCTTCATTTCATCTGGTGCCTTTATTTCCTCCTGTGGTTTTTTCTCAGGCATAGTCACATTGGTTGCATAATTCCAGGGAACCTTGTGGGTGCTTTTGAAAGCAAACGACACATGCGATGAAATCACAACCTTTGGTGCTATTGCCAGCTTTGCGTCTGACAAACTCCCAGCCTTGGGTCTAACAGAAACAACCAAAGGCTTGTGGACTCCGTATTTGACTTTATAACATTCGGAAGTACACACTTCTACTTCCTTCCTTACTCATGTTTTCTCAAAGAACTTGATTTCTTTGTTATCCATCATTTTATGTACCAAGCATCTGAACTCCGGGCAGTGTTGAATCTCGTGGCCACATTCTTGGTGATACTCACATTACATATCAAATTGCACCTCCATCTCTACTTTCATGCCTATTTCAATCATCTTGGCATTATATAATTACTCAAATACCCATTGCAACAGAGATATGATTTCTGAAATGTCAATCTTAAGCTGCTTTGCTTCATCATCTTCCTCTATAACATTCACTCCTCGCCCACCTTGGCACGAAAAGGGATTTGTTGCAATACTAGGCTCATCAAACTTTAAGAACCTATTGTTGCAATTCTTTCGGGAGCTCTCACCACTCTCAATCTTGTCAATTTTAATTGCAGCCTCTATCAACTCCGAATCATTACTATGTGAGCAAAATTTTGTGTAGCATTACTGATCAGTTTATCAAAAAGTGGTCCTTTCAGAGTCTGAACAAACATGTGGGCAACCTCACTATTCATGAACGGAGGCTACACTTGAGCCGTTATGTTCCTCCATCTTTGGGCACATTTTTGGAGTGTTTCATCACTTCTCTGTTCCATGCCTTGCAACATAACTCGGCTAGGAATCATTTCCATCACATTTTTGTAAAGTTCTAAAAAAGCTCTGAGATCCTTTCATGATCGAATATTCATGCGGCTCAATTGTGTGTACCATCGGGCAGCCAAACCAGTTAAACTATCCTGAAAGTAGTGTATCAACAACTTTTCATCTTTCAGGTAAGCAACCATCTTTCGGAAGTACATCGTGAGGTGAGATTTCAGGCAATTAGTCCCATCGTACTTCTCAAAATCTTGGACTTTAAACTTCGGAGGAAGTACCAGATCAACCATTACACTCAGTAACACTAGGTCCTACCTCATTTGCTTTATTTTTTTCCAGCAGACGGTCCTCCAAGGCTTTGTAGCGTTCCTTGTAGTTCTTTTCAATCTCGACACGAATTTTCTCTGTCTCATTTTGTGTATTCAGATCAGGGACCTCTTCACCACTTCCAAAATTCGCTCCAACGTGCACTAGATGACTAGGCGTTGCTTCTGCCAGGTTGATGTGGACCTTCTTCGCAGGATGAGGTTTTCAGGCTGCATCCTAATGTGAGATGTAGTTTCTTATCGGTCATTCATTTCATTGGAAGCACCTTCAGGCATTTTATCCTTTTAAAAACACCTTTGATCCCAACAGAGCAGTCAACTAATTGATAATTTTTGTCTGTGTCTGAGAAAAATAGTCCTTGATAGATTGCCCCATTATATCAAAGGGGTTTTATGTTTCCACTAAATCATTCTCCAAACTGGCAATTCGATCATCAACAACCAAGGCTTTAGAGCGCAAACGAGTTTTGTATGAATGCAGAATGTTTACGGCTTAAAAGAAAACTACCATTAAACATTTGTTTATTAAAATCCTTATTTTGCAGAATAAAATATCATTTTAAAGTGCATGAATGAATGTATGTATGCATGAATGCAATAAAAAGAAGGTATCGAATTCAAGAACTAGTCTTTTGGAAACATTCACTTTCCCGTAGGTTTCAAATACAAGGAAAAGATAAATTCTTCTACATAAAACTACTTTCCCTAACTCCTAAATTGACCAACTCTTGTAACAGATGAGTGATGTCTTCTCCATGCTCCAGCTCAACATCAGACCACTCTAACAGGCTCATGGCTTGCTTAGAAAGAATCTGCACGTATGAAGCAACGCTCCTGAATTGTTTCTTAAAGTTTACCAATTCTTCATTCTGGTTTCCAGAATGTGTGTTCTGCTACCTCATACTTATCCTTCCATGCTCCGCTTTCTAGGTACAACGCTCCTTCATATCTTGTGAGCTTCTCCTTCAAATCTTGTACCACATTTTCCAGCTCTGATATCTTTTTATGCAACCATTCCTTCTCTATTTCTATCTGGACCTTGTATTCATTGTGATACTTCGTGATCATCTGCTCTAACTGTGTTAATTGGCTTGTTAGGTCAAAGTTTCTGGTATTTTCTTCTTCTAGCATCTTCTTTCCCTTGCTGTTGGATTCCTTGTTTTCCCGAGACTTCCTTTCGTACATCTTCTTGTAGTTGTCCCTTTCTTTTGTCATGGCATCCAATTTTTCTAAAAATTTCTTCACCAACTTACTTGTCCCTTCTTTTTTTCTTTGCTTTGTAATCATTATAAAGTTCTTACAGGTCCTTTAGATCTCGGTTGATCTTTTTTTTCTCCATTAACTCTTTTTCATTTCCTTCGTGCATATTCACTTCCAATTTTGCCATGGTCAGTTCTTCAGTAAGGTCACTAATCCCCTTCTTATATATTTTTAAGTCTAACTCTCAATCATGCCTAAGATTTTCCAGTGCGTATGGTGCTTCTCTAACAGACCAAGCAAATGAGCTAGCATTTACTGGTCTTTCTTGAAATATATTATCATTAACCCTTTGTGTCGTTCATTCGTCATATCTTGCCATTAGTTCTAAATCCTGATACGGTTGAACCCTTCTCGGCTTTTTCTACGCTTTTGCAGTCTAGGTTACTCTCCTTTTTTAATCATTTCTTTTGCGTTTGTATTCAAATTTTGCCATACCTGCAGTGGCTGGTACAAACAATCTCGAACCAAACTGTCTGGATACCAACAAGGGGTAATAAGCCGTTCCACCCTAAATTCCTAGTAGTGGGACCCAATCTCTGTCTCCACAACGATATAAAAAGGTTGTTCCCTTATTCGACCATGGAGCCCTCCATACAACATCGGCATCCTTCATGTCCTTGAGATATTCTTCCCATTGTCTCTCGTTCTTTTTCTCTAAAGGGCAGCTAGTTAGATGTTCTTCTATCGGTGAGTACGTATCAAGATACATGATTCTTCTGTAGGGAGTATTCCACCTATGACCTCTAAACCAGACCTCAAGCAACTGTGCACATACCCAAAATGTTCCTTCCCCTTATTTCTTACACGTGGTCTATTGAGTGTGTAAAAGTTCTATTATTTACACCCTTTTTAACCCATATTTCTGCTGCATTCAAGCTTCATTTTATTACATTTAGGTCATTTTACAACAAAACATCACAAATATATTAAAGGCACAGATTCTACTAAAGAATGACTGATTTTGCAGGCTGCTGCCATAGTAGACGGAGAAGGCAGGCGCGGGGCAGAGAAGTAGAAGAGCTGAACTAGACAAACAGACAAAGAGGACGATGCTGCCATGGTGTTGCCGTGACAGCAGAGGACGACAGCAAGTTAGTGGAGAAAAAGAAAAATGGACCTCGATAGATAGAGAAAATTATGCTCGTCTGTCGTGTGAAAACCTTATATTTTTCCAAGCCCCGGATCAAAAGATATGTCAAGCCCAAAGCTTAAGGAGAGAAAATCCCAAGAAACAAGGAGGACGGCTGGAAAGTAGATTCCTTGAAGATTAAGTCTTTATTAGAATCATACTTTTAATTAAAGTTGTAATCCTTGTTAACTTAGATAACTTGAGCCCAAAGCTTATATAAGGGCATATATTTTAACCTAGGGAGAGGAGATAACCGAATACCCCATAACCGATAACCAAAAACCCATGGCCGTTTATCTGCCGCCGACATGTTATAAATTCCCCTAGGGCCACGGGTTGATTTGTAAAGTAGTTGCAAGGGTTGTTTTGTTTTAGGAATTTTTAGTTCAATAAAATAAACTTCAAGTTCTCTTATTTTGGTTATTAATATCTTGCAAGAGCATCGGGAGAGCATTGTGAGGTTATCCATTTACTTAGCATCGGGAGAGTTAAGTATACGAAAGAAATAAGAGCAAGTTCTCTAGTTTATAGTTGAACTATCTCGTGCCTAGGGATAGGGCGAGGTTAAGTGGCTAAAGAAGAATTCATACACATCGGTGTTCATCCTTGCCAGGAGGTATCATCAAAGACGTGATCATCGACAGACTTGGACCTAGGGATAGGCCAAGGCAGATTTGGGATTCTTGCCAAACTTGAAAGTACTGAGTTGAACGTTTGTTGCTGCGACGATCAACGGACTGCTGCCGCGACAGGTGCTGCCGCGACGGGTGACGATGACAGAACTGGATTTCCTAAACTCTGCAATACCTGCACTACTGAGCAATTCAATACCAGCCCATCTCTCTATCTTGATATCTTTACTCTTTTATTTACGTTTTCTTTATTATTTTCGTGACAACTCTCAATTATTTCTTTTACCTTCGTGCAGTGAATTAAGGTTAAGCTATTAGCCCAATCCCTGTGGAGACAATATTCGATACTTCGTATCACTTTACTACTTGCGTCGTGTACACTTGCACTACCATTGCGATAGACTATTTTACACGCAACAATTTTTTGGCGTCGTTGTCGGGGATTGGCAACATAACTCTACCTTTCTTTTATTGCACTTTTCGTTTTTATTTTATTTTTATTTTTCTGTTTTACCGTTGGTACATTCAACTCTTGCTTTTCACAAGGTTTTCTTGTTTATACGCAGATCAAATCGAGGTAAAGATCCTGAGTATCCATTAGATCCAAAAATCGAACGTTCCTTCAATCTCAAGAAACAACTTCGTCACCTTCTAGCCATGAACGAGTACCTTGAAGAACAGCTAGAGAAGATGGCCCACGTCGGAGACGACCCGCCTGCCGGCGATATTATATCGCCTGTCGGTAACCCTGCCGCTGCCGGACGATGGTCCTGTCGTGACTACATGTTGAACAATCATGTAGAGTTGGAGACCACGCTACCGGATATCGATGTTGACAACTTCGAGCTTAAACCTGTCATGTTTAGTATGATCAACAATCTGTGGTTCGTTTAGACTGCTAGGAGTTAATCTGGAGATACTGAGGCTTCGGTTATTTCCCCATTCACTAAGGGACAGAGCTAAAACTTGGTGGAATAAACTTACGCCGGGTTCAATTAGAACTTGGGCAGATTTATCTCGTGAATTCTTATCTCGTTTTAATCCTTAGGATTTATCTAAGCGATTACGTAATGAAATTACTACTTTTCAACAGGAAGATGACGAGCCGATGCACGAAGCCTGGGACAGATTTACTACTCTTCTACGGAACTGCCCAATGCATGGATTCCCCGTCTGGAATCAGGTATGTAACGCCCCAGTTTTGGGTTTAGGAGTTTTGGGATTCGGACCGGTTCGGTCGGAGTGCGGTTCGAATATATAAAAGTGAATTTAGGAAAGCCTAGTTCGGGTTGCATTGAAAATATGGAAAAATGTCTTAAAATCCTGTTTTATTTTGTATAAGAGTATGGTGGAATCAATTTTGCAAAACGAGGTTTGGAAGTGTGACATTTTGGCTAGTGACCAAAATGTAATTTTCGAAAACTGTGAGACTGTTTTAAAAAGGATTGAAACTTTGAATCTTTAAGGAGCTATTTACCCAATGGGAGTTTCTCCAGATTTTTCTAAGATATTAAATGATTTATTAATGGTTTTTAAATAAAAGAAAAGTGGAGGGAAGATATTTTGGCATTTCCTAACTAACTTTCCAAATTTCCATTTTCATTTTTCTCATCTTTTCTCTCAAACCAAACACCTTTTCTCCAGAGCTTTTCCCTCTGATTTTGTCACCTAAATAACTCATTTCAATTCTCTTTTGATCTTCAATCATCTCTTCAACAAAACCTTTGTATTTGCTAAGTGGATTTACAAGAATTTGGTTCCAAAAAGGGAGAAAACTTAAGTTTGGAGGTAAGAACGTCCTTCTCCTCTAAACTCTCAGTTCTTTACTGAAATTCCTAAGTTCTCAATCCTTAATTTGTGTTTTATAAATGGTTTTAAGGTTGTGTTCTTGATCTTGGCTTTTAAATGCAAGATTTGGTTGATTTTGGTTAAAATTCGTGTGATCTGTTTGGGCAGTGTTTTGAGGTGTCTTTTTGATGTTAAATGAATGTTAAATTGATGAGTAATTGAGGTTTAATCAATGCAATCCCGGATAGGTTGAATTTTCTAAGTTTAGCTTGAGTTCTTGGTTGTTTTTGGAGTGATCTTGATGATCTGTTATAGCTGGAGATATAAGGATGATGTTAGATCCTTTTTGGATGTTAATTGATGTGTAAAGATGTTTAGATTTGATGGATCTTGGCTGGGTAATGTTGTGGAGTTGTTTGGATGCATTTTCGGTTGTGTTTGGTAGCCGAAAATGGAGTGTGGATGAGAGCAGCGAGTTTAGGTGCTTTCATTGAAGATATTAATGCATGATGATACATTAATTGTAACGCCCCGGTTTTGGGCTTGGTAGTTTTTAGCGTTGACCGGTTTGGTCAAAGTGCTGGTTGAATCTAAAAAGGTGAAATTAGGAAAGCCTAGTTCGGGTTGCATTAAAAATATGGAAAAATGTTCTAAAATCATCTTTTAATATAAATAGGTGAGCTGTGAAATCAATTTTACAAAATGAGTTTTGGAAGGGTGACATTTTGACTAGTGACCAAAATGTAATTTTTGAAAGTTTTGTGACTGTTTTATAAAGGGTTGAAACTTTGAATCTTTAAGGAGCTATTATTCCAAAAGTAGTTTCTCCAGATTTTTCTAAGATATTTTAAGATATATTCTGATTTTAAAACATATCAAAAGAGGAGGGAAAGCCATTTTGGCCATTTTGATAACTAACTTCCAATTTTCTTTTCTCTCATTTTCTCTCAACCCAAACACTTTCTCTCCAGAGAATTTCTTCTGATTTTGTCACCTAAATCTATCCTTTCAACTCTCTTTTGATTCCTAATCATCATATCTACAAAACCTCATCATTTGCTACTTGATTCATCAAGGTTTTTGATTCTAAAAAGAGGAGAAACTCAAATTTGGAGGTAAGAACGTCCTTCTCCTCTAAACTATCAGTTCTTTACTGAAATTCCTAAGTTCTAAATCCTTAATTGATGTTTTATTAAAGGCTTTTAAGTTGTGAAGTGGATTTTGGCTTATAATGCAAGATTTGGTGATTTTTGATGATTTTCGTTTGATCTGTTAAATCTGTAATTTAAGATGTGTTTTTGATGTTATTTGAACACTTAAGTGTTAAGGAATTGAGTTTTGATTGATGCAATCCCGGATAGGTTGAGTTTCCTAAGTTTAGCTTGTGATTCTTGATTGTTTTTGAGGTGATCTTGTGGATCTGGTGTTGCTGGAGGTATAAGGTTGTTAGTAGGTTCTTTTTAGGTGTTTAATGATGTTAAAAGATGTTTGGTTTTGATGGTTTATGGCTGGGCTTTGTTGAGAAGTGGTTTGGATGCATTTTCGGTTGTGTTTGGTGGCCGAAAATGGAGTGTGAATGAGAGCAGCGAGTTTAGGTGCTTTCATTGAAGCTATTAATGCATGATGATGCATTAATCCTCTGCTTTGATGTGTTTAAAACAGGGGAGTCATCTTTGGATCCAAGAGTTGGTGATCCGGAGGCTTGAATTGGTGCTTCGGCAAGAGGCGAAGTGGAATCGGTGAGTGAAATTGGGTTTTCGGCTTTGAAACCAATGTCTTGGGAGCTTAGTTTAAGTCTAAACAACTTTGCTAAGCTCAAGTGTAAGTTTTCGGAAATACTCTCTAGTGGTGGCCATGATTTTATTGTTGTGCAATGTGGTTTATTGCATGGTTTAAATTCTGTTTTGAAAGCATGATTTAGCATGGTAAATGATGTTTTTGTAAGCCATATGTTGAAGGAAGCTCAAGGTAAGAGTTCCTTGTTTTTGAACATTGATTAAATGTGGTTTGATGCTTTTAAATGCATGATGAATATGGCTTGGTTTAATGCTTTAAAACAGTGGATAATTTGATGATAATGATGTATATTGACAAGTGATGTTTTGAAAAGGTTAAGGTCACTAAGGTGGTTAAAAGTCCTTGAGTGAGCCTTGTTTACTTAAGAACATCAAGGTGGTTAAAAGTCCTTGGATGATTCTTGATACGGACACAAAGGTGGTTAAAAGTCCTTGTGTGGTCCTTTCCATGGTGGTTAAAAGTCCATGGGCCAAGGTGTTTAAAAGTCCTTGGGGCCAAGGTGTTTAAAAGTCCTTGGGGTGAAACTTGATACGGACACATAGGTGGTTAAAAGTCCTTGTGTGGTCCTTTCCATGGTGGTTAAAAGTCCATGGGCCAAGGTGTTTAAAAGTCCTTGGGGCCAAGGTGTTTAAAAGTCCTTGGGGTGAAAGTTGATGAACTTGTTTTTAATGAAATGGAACTTATCACTTGTGGCCAATATGACATGTTATGATATGAAGCATGAGATGCTTGTTTAAGTATGCTTTTGAGCATGAGTAAATGATGATTTGAAGCATGATTTATAAAGTGTTTTATAAATGCATTATTGAACGGTTTTATTGAGCATTCCTCACTAAGCTTTTGCTTACGCTCTCTTTGTTTTCTTAAATCAATAATGCAGAACATTAAAGTACTTGAGGCAGCAAGGAGGGCAAGTAATCAAGTGGAAGTAAAGCTCAAAGTATGGAAGGTTCTCTTAAGTACATATTAGCTTTTGGTAATTTGGCAATGGGGAACCTTTGTGAATGTTTTGGGAGAGGTTTTGGACTCCCTAAGCATGTTGAATATTGTTGAGATTGCTGGTTTTTGTAATTGGCCACTATATGCTTGATTTGGAAGTTTATGCTTGAATGTCTTGCTTGTGTAGGAAGCATGCCTATAGAATTGGGGCTTTTCTTATATGTGGATAATATGTTGATTGGTTGATGCAAACATGTCTCATATATGTTGAATTTGTTGCTGGTAAAGTTTGGTAGCAATCGGAGCATGATTGGATGATCAATTGCATGATTAGGTAAGCTTTATGCTGCAATCTGTGCAGGGTGTTTCGGAACAGTGCACACCGTTCCGGAACGGGTGCCTTGAATGAGCCCAGGCGTCCGAAACGGTAGGCACCGTTTCGAAACGGAAAGGCCACTGCCAGCCCCTATTTCGGTACGCGTTGCGGAACGACCCCGCGTTCCGAAACAGGCTCTGCCTGTTTCGGAACGGTCGACCGTTGGGGGCTGACATTGGCAGTTAAATGTTTTGGATTGTTTGCATTTTGGTCCTATATCTTGTTTGTGCAATTGTGTGAGTTTGGAATGTCCATTTGAGCTGAAATTCTACAATGAAGCATGAAACCTGATTAATTTCAAGTTGGTAACTTTAATTTGGGATAAGACCTCATATTTTGCAGAATTTACAAATTGGTCCCTAAAGTTGTATTTTGTTCAAATGGGTCCCTGTTTGATCTCTGATGTTTTTGATCTTTGAGCATGTTGTTGGAGTGATCACAACTAGGGCTAATGTGCATCTAGACAAGAGTAAAAAGAAGAAAAAAAGGGTCGTTAATCAAGGTTGACTTTGGTTTTCCCCGTGTGACTTTCTTAATTCGGGTCAACCGTCTAGGCCGGGTTAAGGGGTTACATTTGGTGGTATCATAGCTGAGTTCTCGAGTAATTGGGAATGTATGTGTGCATGATTGAAGTATGTATGCTATGTGTGCTTGTTGATTGAAGGCATGATCAGTGGTTTGTGATTTTGATGCAATTGAGTTGTATGCTGTGATGTAGCATCTTGTGGGTACCCATTGCCAAATCAAAGCTAAGTGATGATGTTGATTTTTAAATGAAATTCAGCTTGAATACTTGGATTGCTTACCTTGCTGGGCCTGACTTCGTTTTATTTGCATTGTGATTGCATGGTAAAAGTATGGCACCACGTAGAGCGGTGTTACCTCCTCCTCCACCTGGGGGTGGTGGTGCAGGGAGAGAAAGAGCTGAAGCTGCAGCTGGTGCTGGAGCTGCTGGACCTGAGGTTGGTCAGGGGCAAGCTATGCCCGATATGTCGATGTTGGTACAAGCTATTGCGGGTGCTTTTCGAGCAGCAGTGGCTGGAGCTCAAGGAGCTGGGCATCAGGGAGATGCTGGAGTTAGACTACCTTTGGAGCGTTTCCGCAGTCTTGGTGGGACTGAGTTCAGGGGTATGTCTGCTGAGAGTTCTGAAGCTTTGTTAGAGAGTACCAAGCGAATCTTGGGTCAGATGAGCTGCACGGATGTGAAAAAGTTGGGTTGTATTGTGTCCTTGCTGCAGGACGATGCATATACGTGGTGGACGACCACCATAGCTGGGATGGTTGAAGCTGATGTTACTTGGACATTCTTCCAGAATGTGTTCAAGAGGAGATATCTTGGTGTGAGATATCTTGATGAAAAGAAGCGTGAGTTCATGTCTCTTACCCAAGGGAGCATGGGTGTGGCTGAGTATGAAGTTCAGTTTGTGCGACTCAGTCAATATGCACCGGAGCTGGTACCTGATGAGCGGGCAAGGTGCGAAAGATTCCGTTATGGTTTAGTGACGAATGTGAAGATGTATGTGCTGGCCACCGAGTATGATGATTTCGATGTGTTGGTGGGTCGAGCCAAGGATATTGAGATAAACTTGGGTTTATCTGTTAAAGGTACTGGAGCAAGTTCTGGTAAGAGAGTTGCTGAGTTTAGTTCCGGTGGTGGACGGAACAAGAGGGGACGTGATCAGAAGTATCAGTCCTAGCTAAGAGAGGTGGTGGTGCACCTGCTCGAGGAGGCAATGCTAGAGCTGATCCGAGTGCTTGCTGGATCTGTGGTTCACGTGGTCACATGAAGCGTGACTGTCCTCGTGCTGTGAGAGAGGTGCAAGCTCCTGTTGCGGCAGCGGGTAATGGGTGCTGGAATTGTGGATCTGCAGACCATTTGAGGCGAGATTGTCCTATGTTGGCTGGTGGCCAAGTGCGTGCTCCTGTTGTTGCTGCACCGCAGAGAGGTCGTGGGCGCGGCCGTGGTAATTTCCAGAGAAGGGAGGAAGGTGGCCGAGGAGTGGCCCATGTGGTGGCTATTCAGCCTGAAGGTGGTGGTCAAGCGAGGGTGTATGCTCAGCGTGAGGGAAGGAATGATGCGGATGTGATTGCAGGTACCTTTACTTTGCAATCCTTGTCATTACTTTCCTTGATAGATTCTGGATCTACGCATTCATATATTTTGCGTGAGCATGCTGAATTGCTTGGTTTGCCTGTTGAGTCTTTGGATGTTGGTGTTCGTGTCACTAGTTCTTTTGGTGAGACCGTTGTGACTCGAAAGTTATATAGAAGGTGTCCTTTGGTTGTTCAAGAACATGTTTTCCATGTTGACCTTATGGAGTTGCCCTTTTATGGTTTTGATATAATCCTTGGTATGGATTGGCTTGCTGAGCATCGTGCTGTTGTGGATTGTGAAAATAAGCGTGTTTCGCTTAAGCTGGCGGATGATTATGAAGTTGTTGTGGTTGGTGAGAACGTGAAGTTTCTTGCCAATATGGTGTCTACCTTGGAGGCGAGCAGGATGCTGAGGCAAGGTTGCGAAGCTTATCTAGCTTTTGTGATGAATCCTAACTCTAAGGAGTTGAGGGTGCAAGATATCAGGGTTGTGAAGGAGTTTCCTGGTGTTTTTCCTGAGGAGTTGCCTGGTTTACCTCCTAATCGCGAGGTGGAGTTTGGAATTGAGCTGTATGAGAATACAACTCCTGTGTCCATTACTCCCTATAGAATGGCACCTAAGGAGCTGAAAGAGCTGAAGACGCAGTTGCAAGAGTTGCTTGATCGTGGTTTCATTCGGCCGAGTGTGTCACCTTGGGGAGCACCGGTCTTGTTTGTAAAGAAGAAGGATGGCACTATGAGGATATGCATTAATTACCGTTAGCTGAACAAGTTGACTATCAAGAATCGGTATCCTTTGCCGAGGATTGATGATCTCTTTGATCAATTTCGGGGAGCTGCTGTGTTCTCTAAGATTGATTTGAGGTCAGGGTATTATCAATTGAAGGTGAAGGATATGGATGTGCCTAAGACAACTTTCAGGACAAGGTATGGGCATTATGAGTTCCTTGTGATGCCGTTTGGTTTGACAAATGCTCATGCTGCTTTCATAGACATGATGAATCGTGTGTTTCATGAATACCTGGACAAGTTCGTTGTGGTGTTCATTGATGATATCCTCGTGTACTCGCGTACTGAGGAGGAGCATGAAGAGCATTTGAGGATTGTGCTGCAAGCTTTGATGGAGAATCAGCTTTATGCTAAGCTGAGCAAGTGTGAGTTTTGGCTTAAAGAGGTGGTGTTTCTTGGGCATGTGGTCTCAGCTGAGGGGATTCGTGTTGATCCTCAGAAGATTGAGGCGGTGATGAACTGGAAGGTTCCTAAGTCTGTTTATGAGGTTCGTAGTTTCCTTGGTTTGGCAGGATACTACCGGAGGTTTGTGGATGGTTTTTCCAAGATTGCTGCACCTTTGACGAAGTTGTTGCAGAAGGATATTAAGTATGAGTGGACAGAAGCGAGACAGCAGGCTTTTGAGAAGCTGAAGGCGGCTTTGACGCAAGCTCCTATCTTGGTTCAGCCTGAATCAGGGAAAGAGTTTGTGGTCTACAGTGATGCGTCCTATGTTGGTTTGGGATGTGTGCTGATGCAAGAGGGTAAGGTTGTGGCTTATGCATCGCGGCAGTTGAAAGTGCATGAGCGCAATTATCCTACGCATGATATTGAGTTGGCTGCGGTGGTTTTTGCGCTGAAGATCTGGAGACATTATCTGTATGGTGAGAAGTGTACTGTGTACACGGATCACAAGAGTTTGAGGTATCTGATGTCTCAGAAGGAGTTGAATCTTAGGCAGTGTTGCTGGTTGGAGTTGTTCAAGGATTATGATCTGACGATTGAGTACCATCCTGGAAAAGCTAATGTTGTTGCGGATGCCTTGAGTAGGAAGGTAGCTGTTGAGCTAAGAGCTATGTTTGCTAGCTTGAGTATATCGCGTGATGGTGGTCTTGTAGCTGAGTTGCAAGTGAAACCATCTATGGTTCAGTTGATCAAGGAAAAGCAGTTGCTGGATGATTCCTTGGTGTCTCATGTTCAGGATATCGCGGAGGGTAGGCCTTCGGATTTCTGCTTTAATGATGATGGTGTGTTGTGTTTTGGGAGTCGAATAGTAGTGCCCAATGATGTTGAGTTGAGGCATGTTATTCTGACTGAAGGCCATAGTAGTCCTTTTGCTATGCACCCTGGTAGTACTAAGATGTATCGTGATCTTCGTGATGAGTACTATTGGGTGGGTTTGAAGAAGGATGTTGCAGAGTTTGTGAGCAAGTGTATGGTGTGTCAGCGAGTTAAGGCTGAACATCAGGTTCCTTCAGGTTTGTTGCAACTGTTGAAAATACCTGAATGGAAGTGGGAAAGGGTTACCATGGATTTTGTATCTGGTTTACCTTTGTCTCTATCGAAGAAGAATTCGGTTTGGGTGATTGTGGATCGCCTGACGAAGTGTGCGCATTTCTTGCCTGTGCATACTACGTTTTCTTTGGATAAGCTTGCGGAGCTGTACATTGCTGAGATTGTACGGCTGCATGGTGTGCCTAAGTCGATTGTGTCGGATAGGGATCCGAGGTTCACATCGCGTTTCTGGCAGTGTTTGCATCAAGCTCTGGGAACAAGGTTGCATTTCAGTACATCCTATCATCCTCAGTCGGATGGTCAGTCTGAGCGAGTTATCCAGATTTTGGAGGATATGTTGAGGTGTTGCGTGATTGAGTTCCAAGGTTCTTGGGAGAAGCATCTGCCTTTGGTTGAGTTTGCTTATAACAATAGTTATCAGGCGAGTATACAGATGGCACCTTATGAGGCTTTGTATGGGAGGAAGTGTAGAACTCCTCTTTGTTGGGCTGAAACTGGTCAAAAGTTGGTTTCGATGCCGGCTTTGTTGAAAGGAACCACCGAGAAGGTGAAGCTCGTTTGTGAGCGGTTGAAGGCTGCTTCTGATCGGCAAAAGTCTTACGCGGATTTGAAGCGTAAGGAGATAGAGTATGTGGTGGGTGACCGTGTGTTCTTGAAGGTTTCGCCTTGGAAGAAGGTGATGAGGTTTGGCCGGAAGGGTAAGTTGAGCCCTAGGTACATTGGACCATACGAGGTGGTTGAGCGTGTGGGTCCTGTTGCGTATCGGTTGAGGCTACCTCAAGAGTTGGAGAAGATTCATGATGTGTTCCATGTTTATATGCTCCGGAGGTATAGATCTGATCCTTCGCATGTGATGCCTGTGGAGGAAGTGGAATTGAATCCGGACTTGACCTATGATGAGGAGCCGGTAAGGGTTCTGGATTCGGATAGCAAGGTTCTTCGTGGCAAGACCATTGAGTTGGTGAAGGTGCTGTGGAAGCATCGAGGTGTTGAGGAAGCCACGTGGGAGCAGAAGGAAGACATGCTGAAGCAGTTTCCTTCTCTCTTTCCTTCAGGTAAATTTCGAGGACGAAATTTCTTAAGGGGGGGAGAGTTGTAACGCCCCGGTTTTGGGCTTGGTAGTTTTGAGCGTTGACCGGTTTGGTCAAAGTGCTAGTTGAATCTAAAAAGGTGAAATTAGGAAAGCCTAGTTCGGGTTGCATTAAAAATATGGAAAAATGTTCTAAAATCATCTTTTAATATAAATAGGTGAGCTGTGAAATCCATTTTACAAAATGAGTTTTGGAAGGGTGACATTTTGGCTAGTGACCAAAATGTAATTTTTGAAAGTTTTGTGACTGTTTTATAAAGGGTTGAAACTTTAAATCTTTAAGGAGCTATTATTCCAAAAGTAGTTTCTCCAGATTTTTCTAAGATATTTTAAGATATATTCTGATTTTAAAACATATCAAAAGAGGAGGGAAAGCCATTTTGGCCATTTTGATAACTAACTTCCAATTTTCTTTTCTCTCATTTTCTCTCAACCCAAACACTTTCTCTCCAGATAATTTCTTCTGATTTTGTCACCTAAATCTATCCTTTCAACTCTCTTTTGATTCCTAATCATCATATCTACAAAACCTCATCATTTGCTACTTGATTCATCAAGGTTTTTGATTCTAAAAAGAGGAGAAACTCAAGTTTGGAGGTAAGAACGTCCTTCTCCTCTAAACTATCAGTTCTTTACTGAAATTCCTAAGTTCTCAATCCTTAATTGATGTTTTATTAAAGGCTTTTAAGTTGTGAAGTGGATCTTGGCTTATAATGCAAGATTTGGTGATTTTTGATGATTTTCGTTTGATCTGTTAAATCTGTGATTTAAGATGTGTTTTTGATGTTATTTGAACACTTAAGTGTTAAGGAATTGAGTTTTGATTGATGCAATCCCGGATAGGTTGAGTTTCCTAAGTTTAGCTTGTGATTCTTGATTGTTTTTGAGGTGATCTTGTGGATCTGGTGTTGCTGGAGCTATAAGGATGTTAGTAGGTTCTTTTTAGGTGTTTAATGATGTTAAAAGATGTTTGGTTTTGATGGTTTATGGCTGGGCTTTGTTGAGAAGTGGTTTGGATGCATTTTCGGTTGTGTTTGGTGGCCGAAAATGGAGTGTGGATGAGAGCAACGAGTTTAGGTGCTTTCATTGAAGCTATTAATGCATGATGATGCATTAATCCTCTGCTTTGATTTGTTTAAAACAGGGGAGTCATCTTTGGATCCAAGAGTTGGTGATCCGGAGGCTTGAATTGGTGCTTCGGCAAGAGGCGAAGTGGAATCGGTGAGTGAAATTGGGTTTTCGGCTTTGAAACCAATGTCTTGGGAGCTTAGTTTAAGTCTAAACAACTTTGCTAAGCTCAAGTGTAAGTTTTCGGAAATACTCTCTAGTGGTGGCCATGATTTGATTGTTGTGCAATGTGGTTTATTGCATGGTTTAAATTCTGTTTTGAAAGCATGATTTAGCATGGTAAATGCTGTTTTTGTAAGCCATATGTTGAAGGAAGCTCAAGGTAAGAGTTCCTTGCTCTTGAACATTGATTAAATGTGGTTTGATGCTTTTAAATGCATGATGAATATGGCTTGGTTTGATGCTTTAAAACAGTGGATAATTTGATGATAATGATGTATATTGGCAAGTGATGTTTTGAAAAGGTTAAGGTCACTAAGGTGGTTAAAAGTCCTTGAGTGAGCCTTGTTTACTTAAGAACATCAAGGTGGTTAAAAGTCCTTGGATGATTCTTGATACGGACACAAAGGTGGTTAAAAGTCCTTGTGTGGTCCTTTCCATGGTGGTTAAAAGTCCATGGGCCAAGGTGTTTAAAAGTCCTTGGGGCCAAGGTGTTTAAAAGTCCTTGGGGTGAAACTTGATACGGACACAAAGGTGGTTAAAAGTCCTTGTGTGGTCCTTTCCATTGTGGTTAAAAGTCCATGGGCCAAGGTGTTTAAAAGTCCTTGGGGCCAAGGTGTTTAAAAGTCCTTGGGGCCAAGGTGTTTAAAAGTCCTTGGGGTGAAAGTTGATGAACTTGTTTTTAATGAAATGGAACTTATCACTTGTGGCCAATATGACATGTTATGATATGAAGCATGAGATGCTTGTTTAAGTATGCTTTTGAGCATGAGTAAATGATGATTTGAAGCATGATTTATAAAGTGTTTTATAAATGCATTATTTAACGGTTTTATTGAGCATTCCTCACTAAGCTTTTGCTTACGCTCTCTTTGTTTTCTTAAATCAATAATGCAGAACATTAAAGTACTTGAGGCAGCAAGGAGGGCAAGTAATCAAGTGGAAGTAAAGCTCAAAGTATGGAAGGTTTTCTTAAGTACATATTAGCTTTAGGTAATTTGGCAATGGGGAACCTTTGTGAATGTTTTGGGAGAGGTTTTGGACTCCCTAAGCATGTTGAATATTGTTGAGATTGCTGGTTTTTGTAATTGGCCACTATATGCTTGATTTGGAAGTTTATGCTTGAATGTCTTGCTTGTGTAGGAAGCATGCCTATAGAATTGGGGCTTTTCTTATATGTGGATAATATGTTGATTGGTTGATGCAAACATGTCTCATATATGTTGAATTTGTTGCTGGTAAAGTTTGGTAGCAATCGGAGCATGATTGGATGATCAATTGCATGATTAGGTAAGCTTTATGCTGCAATCTGTGCAGGGTGTTTCGGAACAGTGCACACCGTTCCGGAACGGGTGCCTTGAATGAGCCTAGGCGTCTGAAACGGTAGGCACCGTTTCGAAACGGAAAGGCCACTGCCAGCCCCTATTTCGGTACGCGTTGCGGAACGGCCCCGCGTTTCGAAACAGGCTCTGCCTGTTTCGGAAAGGTCGACCGTCGGGGGCTGACATTGGCAGTTAAATGTTTTGGATTGTTTGCATTTTGGTCCTATATCTTGTTTGTGCAATTGTGTGAGTTTGGAATGTCCGTTTGAGCTGAAATTTGACAATGAAGCATGAAACCTGATTAATTTCAAGTTGGTAACTTTAATTTGGGATAAGACCTCATATTTTGCAGAATTTACAAATTGGTCCCTAAAGTTGTATTTTGTTCAAATTGGTCCCTGTTTGATCTCTGATGTTTGTGATCTTTGAGCATGTTGTTGGAGTGATCACAACTAGGGCTAATGTGCATCTAGACAAGAGTAAAAAGAAAAAAAGGTCGTTAATCAAGGTTGACTTTCGGGTTGACTTTGGTTTTCCCCGTGTGACTTTCTTAATTCGGGTCAACCGTCTAGGCCGGGTTAAGGGGGTTACATTAATCCTCTGCTTTGATGTGTTTAAAACAGGGGAGTCATCTTTGGATCCTAGTGGTGGTGATCCGGAAGCTTGATTGGTGTTTCGGCAAGTAGCGAAACGGAATCGGTGAGTGGATTTTGGTTTTCAGCTTTGAAACCAGTGTTTTGAAGGTTTGGGAGCTTAGTTTAAGTCTAAGCAACTTAGCTAAGCTCAAGAGTAAGTTTTCGGAAAAACTCTCTTGGTAATGAACCATAGATTGGTTGTATGCAATGTGGTTTGTTTGCATGTTTTAAATCCTGTTTTGAAAGCATATTTAGCATGTTTATTTGCTGAGATTATAAGCCATGAGTTGAAGGATGCTCAAGGTAAGAGATCCTTGTTTTTGAACATTGTTTTAATGTGGTTTGATGCTTAAAGATGCATGATGTTTATGGCTTTGTTAAATGCTTTAAAACAGTGGAATATTGTGGTTAATGATGCATATTGGCAAGTGATGGTTAAGGTCACAAAGGTGGTTAAAAGTCCTTGTGTGAGCCTTGTTTATTTAAGAGCAACATGGTGGTTAAAAGTCCATGGTTGGCTCTTGGTTAAGATCACAAAGGTGGTTAAAAGTCCTTGTGTGAATCTTGTGAATTTTAAGAACAACATGGTGTTTAAAAGCCCAAGGTTGGTTCTTGGTTAAGGTTACAAAGGTGGTTAAAATTCCTTGTGTAAGCCTTGTTTACTTAAGAACTCCAAGGTGTTTAAAAGTCCTTGGGAGATTCTTGTTAAGGACACAAAGGTGTTTAAAAGTCCTTGTGTGGTCCTTGTCATGGTTTTTAAAAGTCCATGGATGATGTTAAGGACACAATGGTGTTTAAAAGTCCATCTGTGGTCCTTGGAAATTATAAGATCACAATGGTGTTTAAAAGTCCATGTGTGGATCTTATGTTGATGTATCACTTGTTGCCAATATGACATGTAATGAAATAGAAGCATGAAATGCTTGTTTTAAATGCTTTAGTGCATGTGCAAATGATGATTGATTTAAGGTTTATAAAGGTGTTTTATAAATGTATTATTGTGTGGTTTTAAATGAGCATTCCTCACTAAGCTTTTGCTTACGCTCTCTCTTTTCTTAAACCAATAATGCAGAGCATTAAAGTGCATTGAGGGCAGCAAGGAGGGCAAGAATCCAAGTGGTGAACTAAGCTCAAGTATTGTGAAGGTTTCTTAAACACTATTAGCTTTTGGCATTTGGCAATGGGAACCTATGTTGATGTTTTGGGAGATGTTTTGGACTCCCTAAGTTGGATTTATGATGTTAATAATGTTGGAACATGTAATTGGCCTTTGTGATGTGGTTTTGGTAAATTGATGCTTGAATGGTTTTCAAAGTAGGATGCATGCCTATAGAATTGGGGATTTTCATAATTGATGCCATGTTGATGTTTGGTTGATGCAATTATGTTCCTTGTATGTTGAATGACTTGCTGGTAAAATTTGGTGGCTTTTGGAGCATGTTTGATGGGTCAATTATGTGATAAACCAGCAACTTTTCTGCAATCTGGGCAACCTGTTTCGAAACAGGTGCTACCGTATCGGAACGAGGGCCTGAAATGGCCTGGGCGTTCCGAAACGGAAGGAACTGTTCCTGAACGGTTTGGCCTCTACCAGGCCCTGTTTCAGTACCAGTTGCGGAACGGTCCCGCGTTTCGGAACGAGTCTTCCCTGTTCCGAAACACTCGACCGTTGGGCACTGAAATTGTTGGTTATATGTTTTGGAATGTTTGCATTTTAGTCCTAAACTTTGTTATTGCAATTAAATGAGTTTGAGATGTCCGTTTGAGCTGAAATTTGACAGAGAAGCATGAAATATGATTAATTACATATTGGTAACTTTAATTTAGGTTAAGTCCTTATAATTTTCAGAATTTACAGTTTATTCCCTAAAGTTGTATTTTGTGCAATTGAGTCCCTGAATGTTCTCTGATGGTTATGATCTTTGGGTATGTTGATTGTATGATCATGTTTAGGGATAATATGCATTTAGACAAGTTAAAAAAGAAAAAAAGGGTCGTTAATCAAGGTTGACTTTCAGGTTGACTTTGGTTTTCCCCGTGTAAACTTCTTAATTCGGTTCATCCGTCTGGGCCGGGTTAAGGGGGATACATTTGGTGGTATCAGAGCTGAGTTCTCGAGTAATTGGGAATGATTATGTGAATGATTAAAGTATGTATGCTTTGTATTCTTGTTGAGTGAAAGCATGTTGAGTGGTTTGTGAATATGTTGAAATTGAAGTGTATGTTGTGGTGAAGCATGTTTTGGGTACCCATTGCCAAATCAAAGCTAATGTAATGATATTGTTTTTAAGTGAAAATGAGCTTGAGTACTTGGATTGCTTACCTTGCTGGGCCTGACTTTGTTTATTTGCATTGTGATTGCATTGTTAGAGTATGGCACCTCGTAGAGAGTTAAGGAGTAATGTGCGAGCTACGGCTCAGAATGAGAATGAGAATGAGGAGAATGTTGAAAGTGCGGTGGATTTACCTCCTCCACCTGGTGGTGGTGATGCTGGGGGTGAAGGAGCTGGAGCAGGAGCTGGTGCTGGGGTTGCTGGACCTGAGGCTGATCAGGGGCAAGCTGTTCCTGACATGACGGTGTTGATACAAGCTATTGCTGGAGCTTTTCAAGCAGCGGTAGCTGGAGCTCAAGGAGCTGGGCATCAGGGAGATGCTGGAGTTAGACTACCCTTGGAATGTTTGCGCAGTCTGGGAGGGACTGAGTTCAGGGGTTTGTCAGCTGAAGGTTCGGAGTCTTGGTTAGAGGGTACTAAGAGAATCTTGGGTTAGATGGGTTGCACTGATGTGCAAAAGCTGGGTTGTATAGTATCCTTGCTACAAGATGATGCTTATACGTGGTGGACAACCACTACCGCTGGGATGGCGGAAGCTGGCGTAACTTGGACGTTCTTTCAGAACGTGTTCAAGAGAAGGTATCTAGGTGTGAGGTACCTAGATGAAAAGAAGAGGGAGTTCATGTCTCTTACCCAAGGGAGCATGTTTGTGGCTGAGTATGAGGTTCAGTTTGTTCGACTCAGTCAATATGCACCTGAGCTTGTTCCGGATGAGCGGGAGAGGTGTGAAAGGTTCCGTTATGGTTTAGTGACGGATGTTAAGATGTATGTGCTGGCTACCGAGTATGATGATTTTGATGTGTTGGTGGGCCGAGCAAAGGATATTGAGATGAACTTGGGTTTATCTGCTAAGAGTGCTGGTTCTAGTGCTGGTAAGCGAGCTGCTGAGTATAGTTTCGGTGGTGGACGGAAGAAGAGGGGACGTGATCTGAGGTATCAGTCCTCAGCTAAGCGAGGTGGTGGTGCGCCTGCTCGGGGAGGCAACGCTAGAGTTGATCCGAGTGCATGTTGGACATGTGGTTCGCGTTGCCATATGAAACGTGATTGTCCTCGTGCTGTGAGGGAGGTGCAAGCTCCTGTTGTGGCAGCTGGTAATGCGTGCTGGAATTGTGGATCTACGGATCACATGAGGAGAGAGTGTCCTATGTTGGCTGGTGGCCAAGTGCGTGCTCCTGTTGTTGCTGCACCGCAGAGAGGTCGTGGGCGCGGCCGTGGTAATTTCCAGCGGAGAGAGGAAGGTGGTCGGGGTGTGGCTCATGTTGTGGCTATTCAGCCTGAGGGTGGCGGCCAAGCTAGGGTGTATGCTCAGCGGGAGGGAAGGAATGACGCGGATGTGATCGCAGGTACTTTTACTCTGCAATCCTTGTCATTACTTTCCTTGATTGATTCTGGATCTACGCACTCATACATTTTGCGTGAGCATGCTGAATTGCTTGGTTTGCCTGTTGAGTCTTTGGATGTTGGTGTGCGCGTCACTAGTTCTTTTGGTGAGACTGTTGTGACTCGTAAGCTTTATAGAAGATGTCCTTTGGTTGTTCAAGATCATGTTTTTCATGTTGACCTTATGGAGTTGCCTTTCTATGGTTTTGATGTAATCCTTGGTATGGATTGGCTTGCTGAGCATCAAGCTGTTGTGGATTGTGAGAATAAACGAGTTTCGCTGAAGCTTGCGGATGATTATGAGGTGGTTGTGGTTGGTGAGAATGTGAAGTTTCTTGCCAATGTGGTGTCTACGTTGGAGGCGAGCCGGATGCTGAGGCAAGGTTGTGAAGCTTATCTATCTTTTGTGATGAATCCTAGCTCTAAGGAGTTGCGTGTGCAAGATATCAGGATTGTGCGAGAGTTTCCTGGTGTGTTTCCTGAGGAGTTGCCTGGGTTACCTCCTAATCGCGAGGTGGAGTTTGGGATTGAGCTGTATGAGAATACAACTCCTGTGTCCATTACCCCTTATAGAATGGCACCCAAAGAGTTGAAGGAGCTGAAGACGCAGTTGCAAGAGTTGCTTGATCGTGGGTTCATTCGGCCGAGTGTGTCACCTTGGGGTGCGCCGGTCTTGTTTGTGAAGAAGAAGGATGGCACTATGAGAATGTGCATTGATTATCGTTAGCTGAACAAGTTGACTATCAAGAATCGGTATCCTTTGCCGAGAATTGATGATCTCTTTGATCAATTTCGGGGAGCAGTTGTGTTCTCTAAGATTGGCTTGAGGTCAGGATATTACCAGTTGAAGGTAAAGGATGTGGATGTGCCTAAGACAGCTTTCAGGACAAGGTATGGGCATTATGAGTTCCTTGTGATGCCGTTTGGTTTGACAAATGCTCCTGCTGCTTTCATGGACATGATGAATCGTGTGTTTCATGAATACCTGGATAAGTTTGTTGTGGTGTTCATTGCTGATATCCTCGTGTACTCGCATACTGAGGAGGAGCATGATGAGCATTTGAGGATTGTGCTGCAAGCTTTGTTGGAGAATCAGCTTTATGCTAAGCTGAGCAAGTGTGAGTTCTGGCTTAGAGAAGTGGTGTTTCTTGGTCATGTGGTTTCTGCCGAGGGGATTCGTGTTGATCCTCAGAAGATCGAGGCGGTGATGAATTGGAAGGTTCCTAAGTCTGTTCATGAGGTTCGTAGTTTCCTTGGTTTGGCAGGATACTACCGGAGGTTTGTGGATGGGTTTTCTAAGATTGCTGCACCTTTGACGAAGTTGTTGCAAAAAGATGTTAAGTATGTATGGACGGAAGCGAGACAGCAGGCTTTTGAGAAGCTTAAGGCAGCTTTGACGCAAGCTCCTATCTTGGTTCAACCTGAATCAGGGAAAGAGTTTGTGGTGTATAGTGATGCGTCCTATGTTGGTTTGGGATGTGTGTTGATGCAAGAGGGTAAGGAGGTGGCTTATGCATCGCGGCAGTTGAAGGTGCATGAGCGCAATTATCCTACGCATGACATTGAGTTGGCTGCGGTGGTCTTTGCTTTGAAGATCTGGAGACATTATCTGTATGGTGAGAAGTGTAATGTGTACACGGATCACAAGAGTTTGAAGTATCTGATGTCTCAAAAGGAGTTGAATCTTAGGCAGCGACGTTGGGTGGAGTTGCTCAAGGATTATGATTTGACGATTGAGTATCACCCTGGAAAGGCTAATGTTGTAGCGGATGCCTTGAGTAGGAAGGTAGCTGTTGAGCTGAGGGCTATGTTTGCCAGTTTGAGTATTTCGCGTGATGGTGGTCTTGTGGCTGAGTTGCAAGTGAAACCATCTTTGGTTCAGTTGATCAAGGAAAAGCAGTTGCTGGATGATTCCTTGGTGCCTCATGTTCAGGATATTGCGGAGGGTAGGCCTTCGGATTTCTGTTTTAATGATGATGGTGTGCTGTGTTTTGGGAGTCGGATAGTAGTGCCCAATGATGTTGAGTTGAGGCGTGCTATTCTGACTGAAGGTCATAGTAGTCCTTTTGCTATGCACCCTGGTAATACTAAGATGTATCGTGATCTTCGTGATGAGTACTATTGGGTGGGTTTAAAGAAGGATGTTGCGGAGTTTGTGAGCATGTGTATGGTGTGTCAGCGAGTTAAGGCTGAGCATCAGGTTCCTTCAGGGTTGTTGCAACCGTTGAGAATCCCTGAATGGAAGTGGGAAAGGATTACCATGGATTTTGTATCTGGTTTACCCTTGTCACCATCGAAGAAGAATTCAGTGTGGGTGATTGTGGATCGCCTGACGAAGTGTGCGCATTTCTTGCCTGTGCATACTACGTATTCTTTGGATAAGCTTTCGGAGCTGTACATTGCTGAGATTGTGCGGCTACATGGTTTGCCTGAGTCGATTGTGTCGGATAGGGATCCGAGGTTTACATCGCGTTTCTGGCAGTGTTTGCATCAAGCTTTGGGTACACGGTTGAATTTCAGTACATCTTATCATCCTCAGTCGGATGGTCAGTCCGAGCGTGTTATTCAGGTTTTGGAGGATATGTTGAGGTGCTGCGTGATTGAGTTTCAGGGCTCTTGGGAGAAGCATTTGCCTTTGGTGGAGTTTGCCTATAACAATAGTTATCAAGCAAGTATTCAAATAGCACCTTATGAGGCTTTGTACGGGAGGAAGTGTAGGACTCCTCTTTGTTGGGCTGAAACGGGTCAGAAGTTGGTTTCGATGCCGGCTTTGTTGAAAGGAACCACCGAGAAGGTGAAGCTCATTTGTGAGCATTTGAAGGCAGCTTCTGATCGGCAAAAGTCTTACGCGGATTTGAAGCGTAAGGAGATTGAGTATGCGGTGGGTGACCGTGTGTTTTTGAAGGTTTCGCCTTGGAAAAAAGTGATGAGGTTTGGCCGGAAGGGTAAGTTGAGCCCTAGGTACATTGGACCATACGAGGTGATTGAGCGTGTGGGTCCTGTTGCGTACAAGTTGAGGCTACCTCAAGAGTTAAAAAGATTCATGATGTGTTTCATGTTTCTATGCTTCGGAAGTATAGATCTTATCCTTCGCATGTGATGCCTGTGGAAGAAGTGGAATTGAATCCAGATTTGACCTATGATGAGTAACCAGTGAGGATTCTGGATTCGGATAGCAAGGTTCTTCATGGCAAGACCATTGAGTTGGTAAAGGTGTTGTGGAAGCATCGTGGTGTTGAGGAAGCCACGTGGGAACGAAAGGATGACATGCTGAAGCAGTTTCCTTATCTCTTTCCTTCAGGTAAATTTCGAGGACGAAATTTCTTAAGGGGGGGAGAGTTGTAACGCCCCGGTTTTGGGTTTAGGAGTTTTGGGATTTGGACCGGTTCGGTCGGAGTGCGGTTCGAATATATAAAAGTGAATTTAGGAAAGCCTAGTTCGGGTTGCATTAAAAATATGGAAAAATGTCTTAAAATCCTCTTTTATTATGTATAAGAGTATGGTGGAATCAATTTTGCAAAATGAGGTTTGGAAGTGTGACATTTTAGCTAGTGACCAAAATGTAATTTTCAAAAACTGTGAGACTGTTTTAAAAAGGATTGAAACTTTGAATCTTTAAGGAGCTATTTACCCAATGGGAGTTTCTCCAGATTTTTCTAAGATATTAAATGATTTATTAATGGTTTTTAAATAAAAGAAAAGTGGAGGGAAGATATTTTGGCATTTCCTAACTAACTTTCCAAATTTCCATTTTCATTTTCTCTCATCTTTTCTCTCAAACCAAACACCTTTTCTCCAGAGCTTTTCCCTCTGATTTTGTCACCTAAATAACTCATTTCAATTCCCTTTTGATCTTCAATCATCTCTTCAACAAAACCTTTGTATTTTCTAAGTGGATTTTCAAGAATTTGGTTCCAAAAAGGGAGAAAACTCAAGTTTGGAGGTAAGAACGTCCTTCTCCTCTAAACTCTCAGTTCTTTACTGAAATTCCTAAGTTCTCAATCCTTAATTTGTGTTTTATAAATGGTTTTAAGGTTGTGTTCTTGATCTTGGCTTTTAAATGCAAGATTTGGTTGATTTTGGTTAAAATTCGTGTGATCTGTTTGGGCAGTGTTTTGAGGTGTCTTTTTGATGTTAAATGAATGTTAAATTGATGAGTAATTGAGGTTTAATTAATGCAATCCCGGATAGGTTGAATTTCCTAAGTTTAGCTTGAGTTCTTGGTTGTTTTTGGAGTGATCTTGATGATCTGTTATAGTTGGAGGTATAAGGATGATGTTAGATCCTTTTTGGATGTTAATTGATGTGTAAAGATGTTTAGATTTGATGGATCTTGGTTGGGTAATGTTGTGGAGTTGTTTGGATGCATTTTCGGTTGTGTTTGGTAGCCGAAAATGGAGTGTGGATGAGAGCAGCGAGTTTAGGTGCTTTCATTGAAGATATTAATGCATGATGATGCATTAATCCTCTGCTTTGATGTGTTTAAAACAGGGGAGTCATCTTTGGATCCTAGTGGTGGTGATCCGGAAGCTTGATTGGTGTTTCGGCAAGTGGCGAAACGGAATCGGTGAGTGGATTTTGGTTTTCAGCTTTGAAACCAGTGTTTTGAAGGTTTGGGAGCTTAGTTTAAGTATAAGCAACTTAGCTAAGCTCAAGAGTAAGTTTTCGGAAAAACTCTCTTAGTAATGAACCATGGATTGGTTGTATGCAATGTGATTTGTTTGCATGTTTTAAATCCTGTTTTGAAAGCATATTTAGCATGTTTATTTGCTGAGATTATAAGCCATGCGTTGAAGGATGCTCAAGGTAAGAGATCCTTGTTTTTGAACATTGTTTTAATGTGGTTTGATGCTTAAAGATGCATGATGTTTATGGCTTTGTTAAATGCTTTAAAACAGTGGAATATTGTGGTTAATGATGCATATTGGCAAGTGATGGTTAAGGTCACAAAGGTGGTTAAAAGTCCTTGTGTGAGCCTTGTTTATTTAAGAGCAACATGGTGGTTAAAAGTCCATGGTTGGCTCTTGGTTAAGATCACAAAGGTGGTTAAAAGTCCTTGTGTGAATCTTGTGAATTTTAAGAACAACATGGTGTTTAAAAGTCCATGGTTGGTTCTTGGTTAAGGTTACAAAGGTGGTTAAAATTCCTTGTGTAAGCCTTGTTTACTTAAGAACTCCAAGGTTTTTAAAAGTCCTTGGGAGATTCTTGTTAAGGACACAAAGGTGTTTAAAAGTCCTTGTGTGGTCCTTGTCATGGTGTTTAAAAGTCCATGGAAGATGTTAAGGACACAATGGTGTTTAAAAGTCCATGTGTGGTCCTTGGAAATTATAAGATCACAATGGTGTTTAAAAGTCCATGTGTGGATCTTATGTTGATGTATCACTTGTTGCCAATATGACATGTAATGAAATGGAAGCATGAAATGCTTGTTTTAAATGCTTTAGTGCATGTGCAAATGATGATTGATTTAAGGTTTATAAAGGTGTTTTATAAATGCATTATTGTGTGGTTTTAAATGAGCATTCCTCACTAAGCTTTTGCTTACGCTCTCTCTTTTCTTAAAACAATAATGCAGAGCATTAAAGTGCATTGAGGGCAGCAAGGAGGGCAAGAATGCAAGTGGTGAACTAAGCTCAAGTATGGTGAAGGTTTCTTAAACACTATTAGCTTTTGGCATTTGGCAATGGGAACCTATGTTGATGTTTTGGGAGATGTTTTGGACTCCCTAAGTTGGATTTATGATGTTAATAATGTTGGAACATGTAATTGGCCTTTGTGATGTGGTTTTGGTAAATTGATGCTTGAATTGTAACGCCCCGGTTTTTGGGCTTAGAAGTCTTGGGCGTTGACCGGTTGGTCAAAGTGCTGTTCGAATCGTAAGAGGTTAAATTAGGAAAACCTAGTTCGGGTTGCATTAAAAATATGGAAAAATGTTCTAAAATCATCTTTTAATATAAGTTGATGAACTGTGAAAACAATTTTGGAAAAAGAGTTTTGGAAGGTTGACATTTTGGCTAGTGACCAAAATGTAATTTTCGCAAATTTGGTGGCTGTTTTAAAAAGGATTGAAACTTTGAATCTTTAAGGAGCTATTTGCCCAAAAGTGAATTCTCCAGATTTTTCTAAGATATTTTAATCCTAAAATCTGATTTTAAAGGTTTGATAAAAGGAGGGAAACTCATTTTACTATTTTTCTTTCCTAACTTCCTATTTTCTCTTCTCCTTTTCTCTCCAACCAAACATCACCATTTTCAGAGATTTTGATCTGATTTCTTCACCTAAATTCATCTTTTCAACTCACAATTGTTAGCAAATCATTGTGTAATCAAAACCTACTCAATTGCTACAAGTTTCAACAAAGTTTTCATTCCAAAAAGTGGAGAAATCACAAGTTTGGAGGTATGAACGATTCTCCTCTGAACTTTAAGTTCTTTAATGAAATTCCTAAAGTTTTCAATCCTAAATGTATGTTTAATTAAAGGTTTTCAAGTAGATTTATGGATCTTGGCTAATTATGCAAGATTTTGGTGTTTTCATTTGATTTTCGTTTGATCTGTTAAATCTGAGTTTTGAGAAGTGTTTTCGATGATAAATGATCATTAAATTGATGTGGAAGTGAGTCTTGATTAATGCAATCCCGGATAGGTTGTGTTTCCTAAGTTTAGCTTGTGTTTTAAGGTTGTTTTTGAGGTGATTTTGGTGTTCTGGTGTTGCTGGAGGTATAAGGTTGCTTTTAGGTTGTTTTTAGATGTGGTTTGATGTTAATAGATGTGAGGTTTTGCTGGTTTATGGCTGGGCTTTGTTTGGAAGTGTTTTGGATGCAATTTTGGTTGTGTTTGGTGGCCGAAATTGGAGGTTGATTGAGAGCAGCGAGTTTAGGTGCTTTCATTGAAGCAATTAATGCAAGATGATGCATTAATCCTCTGCCTTGATGTGTTGAAACAGGGGAGGCATCATTGGATTCAAGTTCGGTTGATTTGGAGGCTTGATTTGGTGCTTAGGCTTGAAGCTAAGTGGTTTTTGGTGAGTGCAACTTTGGAATTGGATTTTCAGCTTTTTAAACAAAGGTTTGAAGGTTATGGGAGCTTAGTTTAAGTCTAAACAACTTTGCTAAGCTCAAGTGTAAGTTTCCGGATTTTCTCTCTAGTGGTGGCCATGACTTGATATTTTGCTAAATGATGATTTGCATGTTTTACTTACTGTTTTGAAAGCATGTTTTAGCATGGATTATGCTGTTGATTTAAGCCATGTGTTGAAGGTAACTCTAGGTAGGAGTTCCTTGATTTGTACATTGTTTAAATGTGGATTTGATGCATGAAATGCATGACGAAATGGCTTGGTTTAAATGCTTTAAAACAGTGGATATTATGATGAAATTGATGCATATTGGCAAGTGATGGTTTTGAGAAAGTGGAGGTCACTAAGGTGGTTAAAAGTCCTTGAGTGAGCCTTGTTACATGAACATCAAGGTGGTTAAAAGTCCTTCGATGTTGCGGACTCTAAGGTGGTTAAAAGTCCTTAGGTGCTCCTTTCCATGGTGGTTAAAAGTCCATGGGGCCAAGGTGTTTAAAAGTCCTTGGGGCCAAGGTGTTTAAAAGTCCTTGGGGTGATTCAAGTTACGGACACAAAGGTGGTTAAAAGTCCTTGTGTGGTCCATGATCATGGTGTTTAAAAGTCCATGGCCAAGGTGTTTAAAAGTCCTTGGGGTCAAGGTGTTTAAAAGTCCTTGACAAAGAAGTTGATCTTGTTCATCAAAAATGGAATTTGTCACTTGTGCCAATATGACATGGAAAGTGTGTAAGAAGCATGTGATGCTTGGTTTGACTATGTTATAAGCATGTGGTTACGTGGTTTTAAGAATGCTTTGAACTTGTGCATGGATTGATTTAAAGCATGTTTTGTAAATGGTTTTAGATGCGTTATTGAATTGTTTTAAATGAGCATGCCTCACTAAGCTTTTGCTTACGCTCTCTACGTTTTCTTAATTCAATAATGCAGAGAATTAGAGCATCTTGTGGGCTGCAAGGGAGGGCAAGCAATCAAGTTCTACTTAAGCTCAATGTATGAGGTTTTACAAGCACTTTTAGCTTTTTGGTTGATTTGGCAATGGGGGACCAATGTATATGTTTTGGGAGGTGTTTAAGACTCCCTAAGTCTGTTAAATGTTGTTGAGAATGTTGGTTTCTGTTTTGGAACTTTATATGCTTGTTTTGCAAGTTTGGAGTTGAATGGATAGCTTAACTAGGAAGCATGCCATATAAATTGGGGTTTTTCTTATGTGATGTTAATGTGTTAAATTGATGATGCAATTGAAGTCCTTGCATGTTGGTTGACTTTGTGTAATGGTTTGGTGATGCTAATTTGATGTTTGAAGCATGTTTGATGCTGTTTTGGAGTTGTCTGCAGACAGGGGTATCGATACTCGGGCTTGGGGTATCGATACACCTGAGCCAAATTTGCAAGTTTCAGGCCAGGGGTATCGATACCTGATGAACAAGTATCGATACCATATGAATGGAGTATCGATACTGGGGGGAGGGTATCGATACCTTTGCTTGAATTTGGTTACTGCCTTCCCCGAGTATCGATACGACACGTGGCGTATCGATACCGGACCGTTAAAATCAGTTAAAAGAATCTTTGAATGTTTTGTTTTGTTTATGTTTTGGTCCTGAATCTTGTATGATCAATTGCATGAGCTGTGGTTGTACTTTTGAGCTGAAATTTCACAGAGAAGCATGAAACCTGACTAATTCCAAGTTGGTAACCTTAATTTGGGTTAAGTCCTTTAATTTATCAGAAATTACAGTTTGGTCCCTAAAGTTGTAATTTGTTCAATTGGGTCCCTGTTCGATCTCTGATGTTTGTGATCTTTTAATATGATGTTTGTATGATCACACCTAGGAGTAATGTACATCTAGACAAGATTAAAAAGAAAAAAAAAGGGTTGTTAACCAGAGTTGACTTTCGGGTTGACTTTGGTTTTCCCCGTGTAATCTCCGTAGTTCGGGTCGGGCGTCTAGGCCGGGCTTCGGGGGTTACATTTGGTGGTATCAGAGCTGAGTTCTTGAGTAATTGGGAATGTTGTTGTGCATGATTGAAGCATGGTTTGGTTTGTATGCTTGTTGGGTGAAAGCATGTTCAGTGATTTATGTTGATGATGTTTTTGTGAAGTATGTTGTGATGATGCATGATAAGGGTACCCATTGCCAAACAAAAGCTAAAGAAAAGATGTTGTTTTTGAAAGAGATTGAGCTTGAATACTTGAAATTGCTTACCTTGCTGGGCCTGACTTGGTTTATTTTGCATTGTTATTGCATGGTAAGTATGGCACCACGTAGAGAGTTAAGGAGTAACGTAAGAGCTACGACTCCTGAAGGGAATGTGAATCATGAGCACACTGGTAGTGCTGTGCTACCTCCTCCTCCACCTGGTGGTGGTGCGGAGAGGGGAAGAGCTGGAGCTGAGGCAGCTGGTGCTGGAGCTGCAGGACCTGAGGTTGGTCAGGGACAAGCGATGCCTGACATGTCTGCTTTGGTACAAGCTATTGCGGGTGCTTTTAGAGCAGCGGTAGCTGGAGCTCAAGGAGCTGGGAATCAGGGAGATGCTGGTGTAAGACTACCCTTAGAGCGTCTGCGCAGTCTTGGTGGGACTGAGTTCAGAGGTATGTCAGCTGAGAGGTCGGAAGCCTAGTTAGAAAGTACCAAGCGTGTTCTGGGACAGATGAGTTGCACGGATGTGCAAAAGTTGGGCTGTGTGGTATCTTTGTTGCAAGGTGATGCCTATACGTGGTGGACGACCACAATCTCTAGGATGGCTGAAGCTGACATCACTTGGACATTCTTCCTGAATGCATTCAAGAGGAGATATTTGGGAGTAAGATATCTGGATGAAAAGAAGCGTGAATTCATGTCCCTGACTCAGGGGAACATGAGTGTGGCTGAGTATGAGGTACAGTTTGTACGCCTTAGCCAGTATGCACCGGAGCTGGTACCTGATGAGCGAGAGAGGTGCGAAAGGTTTCGTTATGGCTTGGTGCCGGATGTTAAGACCTATATGTTGGCAGCTGAGTACAATGATTTTGATGTGTTGGTTGGTCGATCCAAGGATATTGAGATGAATCTGAGTTTGTCTGCGAAAGGTGCTGGAGCTAGTTCTGGGAAGAGAGCTGCCGAGTATAGTTCCGGAGGTGGACGGAACAAGAGAGGACGTGATCAGAGGTTTCAGTCTTCAGCTAAGAGAGGTGGAGGTGCACCTGCTAGAGGAGGTTTTGCTAGGGCTGAGCCTAGTGCTTGTTGGATTTGTGGTTTCCGTGGTCACTTGAGGCGTGACTGTCCTCCTGCTGGTAGGGAGGTGCAGGCTCCTGTTGTGGCAGCTGGTAATGTTGGTTATGAGTGCTGGAATTGTGGTTCTGCTGACCACTTGAGACGTGATTGTCCGAGGTTGGCTGGTGGCCAAGAGCGTGCTCCTGCTGTTGCGGCACCGCAGAGAGGTCGTGGGCGCGGCCGTGGTAATTTCCAGAGGCGTGAGGAAGGTGGCCGAGGAGTAGCTCATGTTGTAGCTATTCAACCTGAGGGTGGAGGCCAGGCGAGGGTGTATGCTCAGCGCGAAAGAAGGAATGATGCTGATGTGATTGCAGGTACCTTTACTTTGCAATCCATGTCTTTGCTTTCCTTGATTGACTCTGGATCTACTCATTCATACATTTTGCGTGAGCATGCTGAGTTGCTTGGTTTGCCTGTTGAGTCTTTGGATGTCGGTGTTAGAGTCACTAGTTCTTTTGGTGAAACTGTTGTGACTCGTAAGCTGTATAGAAGGTGCCCTTTGGTTGTTCAAGAGCATGTCTTTCATGTTGATCTTATGGAGTTGCCCTTTTATGGTTTTGATGTGATCCTTGGTATGGATTGGCTTGTTGAGCATCGTGCTGTTGTGGATTGTGAGAATAAGCGGGTGTCGCTTAGGCTTGCGGATGATTATGAAGTAGTAGTGGTTGGTGAGAATGTGAAGTTTCTTGCCAATGTTGTTTCTACCTTGGAGGCAAGTAGGATGCTGAGGCAAGGTTGTGAAGCCTATCTTGCCTTTGTGATGAATCCTAGCTCTAAGGAGTTGAGAGTGCAAGATATCCGCGTGGTGAAGGAGTTTCCTGGTGTTTTTCCTGAGGAGTTGCCCGGTTTACCTCCTAATCGCGAGGTGGAGTTTGGTATTGAGCTGTATGAGAATACCACTCCTGTGTCCATTACTCCCTATAGAATGGCACCTAAGGAGCTGAAGGAGCTGAAGACGCAGTTGCAAGAGCTGCTTGATCGTGGTTTTATCTGGCCGAGTGTGTCGCCTTGGGGTGCTCCTGTCTTGTTTGTGAAGAAGAAGGATGGCACTATGAGGATGTGCATTGATTACCGTCAGCTGAACAAGTTGACTATCAAGAATCGGTATCCTTTGCCGAGGATTGATGATCTCTTTGATCAATTTCGGGGAGCTGCTGTGTTCTCTAAGATTGACTTGAGGTCAGGGTATTATCAGTTGAAGGTGAAGGATGTGGATGTGCCTAAGACAGCTTTCAGGACAAGGTATGGGCATTATGAGTTTCTTGTGATGCCGTTTGGTTTGACAAATGCTCCTGCTGCTTTCATGGACATGATGAATCGTGTTTTTCATGAATACCTGGACAAGTTCGTTGTGGTGTTCATTGACGATATCCTCGTGTACTCGCGTACTGAGGAGGAGCACGAAGAGCATTTGCGGGTGGTTTTGCAAGCTTTGTTGGAGAATCAGCTTTATGCTAAGTTGAGCAAGTGTGAGTTTTGGCTTAGAGAGGTGGTGTTTCTTGGACATGTCGTTTCAGCTGAGGGGATTCGTGTTGATCCTCAGAAGATTGAAGCGGTGATGAGCTGGAAGGTTCCTAAGTCTGTTCATGAGGTCCGTAGTTTCCTTGGTTTGGCCGGATACTACCGGAGGTTTGTGGATGGTTTTTCCAAGATTGTTGCTCCTTTGACGAAGCTTTTGCAAAAAGATGTTAAGTACGAGTGGACAGAGGCGAGGCAGCAAGCTTTTGAGAAGCTGAAGTTGGCTTTGACGCAAGCTCCTATCTTGATTCAGCCTGAATCAGGGAAAGAGTTCGTAGTCTACAGTGATGCATCCTATGTTGGTTTGGGGTGTGTGCTGATGCAAGAGGGTAAGGTTGTGGCTTATGCGTCGCGGCAGTTGAAGGTGCATGAGCGCAATTATCCTACGCATGATATAGAGTTGGCTGCAGTGGTTTTTGCTTTGAAGATCTGGAGGCATTATCTGTATGGTGAGAAGTGTACTGTGTACACGGATCACAAGAGTTTGAGGTATCTGATGTCTCAGAAGGAGTTGAATCTTAGGCAGCGACGTTGGCTGGAGTTGCTCAAGGATTATGATTTGACGATTGAATATCATCCTGGAAAGGCCAATGTTGTTGCGTATGCTTTGAGTAGGAAGGTAGCTGTTGAGCTGAGGGCGATGTTTGCTAGCTTGAGCATATCGCGGGATGGTGGCCTTGTTGCTGAGTTGCAAGTGAAACCTTCGCTGGTTCAGTTGATCAAGGATAAGCAGTTGTTGGATGATTCCTTGGTGTCTCATGTTCAGGATATCGCGGAGGGTAGACCTTCAGATTTCTGCTTTAATGAGGATGGAGTGTTGTGCTTTGGTAGTCGGATAGTTGTGCCTGCTGATGTTGAGTTGAGGTGTGCTATTCTGACTGAAGGTCATAGTAGTCCTTTTGCTATGCACCCTGGTAGTACCAAGATGTATCGTGATCTTCGTGATGAGTACTATTGGGTTGGTTTGAAGAAGGATGTGGCAGAGTTCGTGAGCAAGTGTTTGGTGTGTCAGCGGGTTAAGGCTGAACATCAGGTTCCTTCTGGTTTGTTGCAACCGTTGAAAATCCCCGAATGGAAGTGGGAGAGGGTTACCATGGATTTTGTGTCTGGGTTGCCTTTGTCTCCGTCGAAGAAGAATTCTGTTTGGGTGATTGTGGATCGCTTGACGAAGTGTGCACATTTCTTGCCTGTGCATACTACGTTTCTTTGGATAAGCTGGCAGAGTTGTACATTGCTGAGATAGTGAGGTTGCATGGTGTGCCTAAGTCGATTGTGTCGGATAGGGATCCGAGGTTCACATCGCGTGTTTGGCAGTGTTTGCATCAAGCTCTGGGTACAAGGTTGCATTTCAGTACATCCTATCATCCTCAGTCGGATGGTCAATCTGAGCGGGTTATTCAGATTTTGGAGGATATGTTGAGATGCTGCGTGATTGAGTTTCAAGGTTCTTGGGAGAAGCATCTGCCTTTGGTTGAGTTCGCTTATAACAATAGTTATCAGGCGAGTATACAGATGGCACCATATGAGGCTCTGTATGGGAGGAGGTGTAGGACTCCTTTGGGTTGGGCTGAACCTGGTCAAAAGTTGGTTTCTATGCCTGCTTTGTTGAAAGGGACCACCGAGAAGGTGAAGCTCATTTGTGAGCGGTTGAAGGCTGCCTCGGATCGGCAGAAATCTTACGCGGATTTGAAGCGTAAGGAGATAGAGTTTGCGGTGGGTGACCGTGTGTTCTTGAAGGTTTCGCCTTGGAAGAAGGTGATGAGGTTTGGTCGGAAGGGTAAGTTGAGCCCTCGGTACATTGGACCGTATGAGGTGGTTGAGCGAGTGGGTCCTGTTGCGTATCGGTTGAGGTTACCTCAGGAGCTAGAGAAGATTCATGATGTGTTCCATGTTTCTATGCTCAGGAGGTATAGATCTGATCCTTCGCATGTGATGCCTGTTGAGGATGTGGTTTTGAATCCGGATTTGACCTATGATGAGGAACCGGTGAAGGTTCTGGATTCAGATAGTAAGGTTCTTCGAGGCAAGACCATTGAGTTGGTGAAGGTGCTGTGGAAGCATCGAGGTGTTGAGGAAGCCACGTGGGAGCGAAAGGAAGACATGTTGAAGCAGTTTCCTTATCTCTTTCCTTCAGGTAAATTTCGAGGACGAAATTTCTTAAGGGGGGGAGAGTTGTAACGCCCCGGTTTTTGGGCTTAGAAGTCTTGGGCGTTGACCGGTTGGTCAAAGTGCTGTTCGAATCGTAAGAGGTTAAATTAGGAAAACCTAGTTCGGGTTGCATTAAAAATATGGAAAAATGTTCTAAAATCATCTTTTAATATAAGTTGATGAACTGTGAAAACAATTTTGGAAAAAGAGTTTTGGAAGGTTGACATTTTGGCTAGTGACCAAAATGTAATTTTCGCAAATTTGGTGGCTGTTTTAAAAAGGATTGAAACTTTGAATCTTTAAGGAGCTATTTGCCCAAAAGTGAATTCTCCAGATTTTTCTAAGATATTTTAATCCTAAAATCTGATTTTAAAGGTTTGATAAAAGGAGGGAAACTCATTTTACTATTTTTCTTTCCTAACTTCCTATTTTCTCTTCTCCTTTTCTCTCCAACCAAACATCACCATTTTCAGAGATTTTGATCTGATTTCTTCACCTAAATTCATCTTTTCAACTCACAATTGTTAGCAAATCATTGTGTAATCAAAACCTACTCAATTGCTACAAGTTTCAACAAAGTTTTCATTCCAAAAAGTGGAGAAATCACAAGTTTGGAGGTATGAACGATTCTCCTCTGAACTTTAAGTTCTTTAATGAAATTCCTAAAGTTTTCAATCCTAAATGTATGTTTAATTAAAGGTTTTCAAGTAGATTTATGGATCTTGGCTAATTATGCAAGATTTTGGTGTTTTCATTTGATTTTCGTTTGATCTGTTAAATCTGAGTTTTGAGAAGTGTTTTCGATGATAAATGATCATTAAATTGATGTGGAAGTGAGTCTTGATTAATGCAATCCCGGATAGGTTGTGTTTCCTAAGTTTAGCTTGTGTTTTAAGGTTGTTTTTGAGGTGATTTTGTTGTTCTGGTGTTGCTGGAGGTATAAGGTTGCTTTTAGGTTGTTTTTAGATGTGGTTTGATGTTAATAGATGTGAGGTTTTGCTGGTTTATGGCTGGGCTTTGTTTGGAAGTGTTTTGGATGCAATTTTGGTTGTGTTTGGTGGCCGAAATTGGAGGTTGATTGAGAGCAGCGAGTTTAGGTGCTTTCATTGAAGCAATTAATGCAAGATGATGCATTAATCCTCTGCCTTGATGTGTTGAAACAGGGGAGGCATCATTGGATTCAAGTTCGGTTGATTTGGAGGCTTGATTTGGTGCTTAGGCTTGAAGCTAAGTGGTTTTTGGTGAGTGCAACTTTGGAATTGGATTTTCAGCTTTTTAAACAAAGGTTTGAAGGTTATGGGAGCTTAGTTTAAGTCTAAACAACTTTGCTAAGCTCAAGTGTAAGTTTCCGGATTTTCTCTCTAGTGGTGGCCATGACTTGATATTTTGCTAAATGATGATTTGCATGTTTTACTTACTGTTTTGAAAGCATGTTTTAGCATGGATTATGCTGTTGATTTAAGCCATGTGTTGAAGGTAACTCTAGGTAGGAGTTCCTTGATTTGTACATTGTTTAAATGTGGATTTGATGCATGAAATGCATGACGAAATGGCTTGGTTTAAATGCTTTAAAACAGTGGATATTATGATGAAATTGATGCATATTGGCAAGTGATGGTTTTGAGAAAGTGGAGGTCACTAAGGTGGTTAAAAGTCCTTGAGTGAGCCTTGTTACATGAACATCAAGGTGGTTAAAAGTCCTTCGATGTTGCGGACTCTAAGGTGGTTAAAAGTCCTTAGGTGCTCCTTTCCATGGTGGTTAAAAGTCCATGGGGCCAAGGTGTTTAAAAGTCCTTGGGGCCAAGGTGTTTAAAAGTCCTTGGGGTGATTCAAGTTACGGACACAAAGGTGGTTAAAAGTCCTTGTGTGGTCCATGATCATGGTGTTTAAAAGTCCATGGCCAAGGTGTTTAAAAGTCCTTGGGGTCAAGGTGTTTAAAAGTCCTTGACAAAGAAGTTGATCTTGTTCATCAAAAATGGAATTTGTCACTTGTGCCAATATGACATGGAAAGTGTGTAAGAAGCATGTGATGCTTGGTTTGACTATGTTATAAGCATGTGGTTACGTGGTTTTAAGAATGCTTTGAACTTGTGCATGGATTGATTTAAAGCATGTTTTGTAAATGGTTTTAGATGCGTTATTGAATTGTTTTAAATGAGCATGCCTCACTAAGCTTTTGCTTACGCTCTCTACGTTTTCTTAATTCAATAATGCAGAGAATTAGAGCATCTTGTGGGCTGCAAGGGAGGGCAAGCAATCAAGTTCTACTTAAGCTCAATGTATGAGGTTTTACAAGCACTTTTAGCTTTTTGGTTGATTTGGCAATGGGGGACCAATGTATATGTTTTGGGAGGTGTTTAAGACTCCCTAAGTCTGTTAAATGTTGTTGAGAATGTTGGTTTCTGTTTTGGAACTTTATATGCTTGTTTTGCAAGTTTGGAGTTGAATGGATAGCTTAACTAGGAAGCATGCCATATAAATTGGGGTTTTTCTTATGTGATGTTAATGTGTTAAATTGATGATGCAATTGAAGTCCTTGCATGTTGGTTGACTTTGTGTAATGGTTTGGTGATGCTAATTTGATGTTTGAAGCATGTTTGATGCTGTTTTGGAGTTGTCTGCAGACAGGGGTATCGATACTCGGGCTTGGGGTATCGATACACCTGAGCCAAATTTGCAAGTTTCAGGCCAGGGGTATCGATACCTGATGAACAAGTATCGATACCATATGAATGGAGTATCGATACTGGGGGGAGGGTATCGATACCTTTGCTTGAATTTGGTTACTGCCTTCCCCGAGTATCGATACGACACGTGGCGTATCGATACCGGACCGTTAAAATCAGTTAAAAGAATCTTTGAATGTTTTGTTTTGTTTATGTTTTGGTCCTGAATCTTGTATGATCAATTGCATGAGCTGTGGTTGTACTTTTGAGCTGAAATTTCACAGAGAAGCATGAAACCTGACTAATTCCAAGTTGGTAACCTTAATTTGGGTTAAGTCCTTTAATTTATCAGAAATTACAGTTTGGTCCCTAAAGTTGTAATTTGTTCAATTGGGTCCCTGTTCGATCTCTGATGTTTGTGATCTTTTAATATGCTGTTTGTATGATCACACCTAGGAGTAATGTACATCTAGACAAGATTAAAAAGAAAAAAAAGGGTTGTTAACCAGAGTTGACTTTCGGGTTGACTTTGGTTTTCCCCGTGTAATCTCCGTAGTTCGGGTCGGGCGTCTAGGCCGGGCTTCGGGGGTTACATGAATGGTTTTCAAAGTAGGATGCATGCCTATAGAATTGGGGATTTTCATAATTGATGCCATGTTGATGTTTGGTTGATGCAATTATGTTCCTTGTATGTTGAATGACTTGCTGGTATAATTTGGTGGCTTTTGGAGCATGTTTGATGGGTCAATTATGTGATAAACCAGCAACTTTTCTGCAATCTGGGCAACCTGTTTCGGAAATGGTGCTACCGTATCGGAACGAGGGCCTGAAATGGCCTGGGCGTTCCGAAACGGAAGGAACTGTTCCGGAACGGTTTGGCCTCTGCCAGGCCCTGTTTCGGTACCAGTTGTTGAACGGTCCCGCGTTTCGGAACGGGTCTTCCCAGTTCCGAAACACTCGACCGTTGGGCACTGAAATTGTTGGTTATATGTTTTGGAATGTTTGCATTTTAGTCCTAAACTTTGTTATTGCAATTAAATGAGTTTGAGATGTCCGTTTGAGCTGAAATTTGACAGAGAAGCATGAAATATGATTAATTACATATTGGTAACTTTAATTTGGGTTAAGTCCTTATAATTTTCAGAATTTACAGTTTAGTCCCTAAAGTTGTATTTTGTGCAATTGAGTCCCTGAATGTTCTCTGATGGTTATGTTCTTTGGGTATGCTGATTGTATGATCATGTTTAGGGATAATATGCATTTAGACAAGTTTAAAAAGAAAAAAAAGGTCGTTAATCAAGGTTGACTTTCGGGTTGACTTTGGTTTTCCCCGTGTAAACTTCTTAATTCGGTTCATCCGTCTGGGCCGGGTTAAGGGGGTTACAAGGTAACAAAGTTTTATAATGCTGCCAACTTACAAACTCGTATTCGAATTGATTCAGCAGCAAACAGACTATTATTGGATAAAAATCCGTACGAGGCAATGCAAGTATTGAAAAATCTGGCTAAGAATGAGGAGCAGTTTCCGATAGCAAGACGAGGGGGAAAACGAGTACTTGCTGTCAAGGATTATGAGGCCGACAGCACGATGAAATCACAGGTAGCATTCCTTACTAAAGCAGTGAAAAGATTATTGAATGATGATGGACAACATGGATTTGTTGTTGAGGAGGTATGTGAAATCTGTGAGGGAAATCATGGTTCGGATGAATGCCCGATACAGTTAGAAGAGGGAAAATATGTTGGAAATTACAAGCCGAATTACAATTCCAACAATTATAATCCCAATTGGAGGAAGGATCCCAAGTTTTCTTGGAGTAATCCTAATAATACCCTGAATCCTCAAGCACACAATAAGAATCAAGGAGGACCTAGATTGTTGACGTGACAACAACTGCCGCCGCAGCAGCAACAGCAGCAACCAGCTGCCACGAGCAGTATACTGGAATAGACTCTGGCCACTTTTATGTCTCAGACAGGTACTTATATTGAGAATATGAATCAGTTTGTCAAGAAGAAAGAGAATTTCATGGATAAAACAGAGATGAGGATGACGAATCATGAAGCTACTCTGAAATCTCTGGAGACACAAATGGGTCAGGTTTCCCAACATATTAAGCCGAGGCAGACTGGAGGATTCCCTAGTAATACTAAAAATGCTAGGCAGCCCACACATGAGCAGTGTAAAGCTATTACTACTAGGAGTGGGAAGAAATTATCAGGGCCGGAAAAGGAAGCTGAAACAGTAAAGGAATCAGCCTTGGACAAACCTGCCGAGGAAGCTGCCCCGACAGGTGATACCCAGACTGCTGCCGATGAGCCTGCCACGACAGCAAAAGCGACAGAGGAGAAAATTGATGAACCTAAACCTCCTCAGATTCGTATGCAGTGGGAAGGGCGTATTGCTGATTATCGTCCCCCACCTCCTTTTCCCCAACGGATACAGCAAGCTAAGCAATAATCTCAACTCAAAAAGATTTATGATATTTTTAAGCAGGTTCATATTAATATTCTGTTGTTAGATGTCGTTAGGGAGATGCGCGGTTATGCTAAATTTCTCAAGGATGTCATGTCAAAGAAATCTAAACTTGGGGAATTTGAAACTGTAAAGATGACAGAAGGTTGCATGAGTATTCTTTATCGGCAGCCACCCCAGAAGAAGAAGGATCCGGGGAGCTTCATCATACCTTGTGTAATCGGAAATAAATATGTGGGTAAGGCACTTTGTGATCTTGGTGCTAGTGTTAATTTAATGCCAAAATCTATTTTCAGAAATTAGGCATTGGAAAGGCACGGCCCACGACAGTAACTCTGCAGCTGGCAGACCGCTCTTATGTTCATCCGAAAGGAAAAATCGAAGATATTCTGGTAAGAGTGGATACATTTATTTTTCCTGCTGACTTTCTTGTTTTAGATTGTGAAGCAGATGAAAACGCACCAATCATTCTGGGGCGACCCTTCTTAGCCACGGGAAGATCACTGATTGATGTGGAGAAAGGAGAACTCACCATGCGAGTGAATGATCAAGAGATTAAGTTGAATGTTCTCCGATCTATGAAGCATGCTGATGCAGACGAGGAATGCAAGGCTATCACTGACGTTACCTTTGATTAACCCTGCATCAGGTCGGGCTGTAACGATATAAAATTTGGTCACTGCCACGGCAGCCACCTACAGGACTGTCACGACAGCACCGACGACAGCAACTCCTCTGAATCTGATACATCTGATACTGAAGATCAGGAGGAGGTAAATTGGATAGGCAATCGTCTAGGTAAGTTATTCGAACCTTTAAACTATACTTCTGATAACCACGCAATTCAAAAGCCATCTACTGTTGAACCACCTGCCTTAGAACTGAAGCCCCTGCCAGGGCAGCTTAAATATGATTTTCTTGGTTCAAATGATATGTTGCTCGTAATCATCTCTTCTAAGCAGCCACGGGAACAGGAACGGAAGCTCATAGACATGCTACGGCAGCATAAGAAGGCGATTGGATGGACGATAGCCGATATTCAAGGCATTAGTCCGGCATTATGCATGCACAAAATCCTTTTAGAGGAAGATCATAAGCCGACTATAGATGCCAAAAGGCGGCTGAACCATGCGATGAAAGAGGTGGTGCGTAAAGAGATAATCAAATGGTTAGATGCTGGTATTATTTACGCCATTTCCGACAGCAAATGGGTTAGCCCGGTGCAATGCGTTCCAAAGAAAGGAGGAATGACCGTGGTAACCAATGAAAACAACGAGTTAATCCCAACCAGGACTGTGACCGTTGGAGGGTTTGTATGGACTATCGGAAGCTTAACAAAGCTACCCGAAAAGACCACTTTCCTTTACCCTTTATTGATCAAATGCTTGATAGATTAGCGGGTAAACCTTATTATTGTTTTTTTGATGGTTATTCAGGTTATAATCAAATTGCTATCGCACCGGAAGATCAAGAAAAGACGACTTTCACATGCCCCTACGGAACATATGCTTTTAGGAGGATGCCATTTGGACTATGCAATTCACCCGCCACCTTCCAAAGGTGCATGATGGCCATATTCTCCGATATGGTAGAGGACTTCCTTGAGATTTTTATGGATGATTTTTCAGTCTTTGAGGACGATTTTGAGAGCTGCCTCGGCAATCTACAAAAGGTACTTGAAAGATGTGAAAAAGCAAACCTAGTTTTAAATTGGGGAAAATGCCACTTTATGGTGGATGAGGGGATAGTCCTTGGCCATAAGATTAGCTGCCGTGGGAAAGAAGTCGACAGGGCCAAAATAGAAGTAATCGAGAAGCTGCCGCCGACGACCACAGTCAAGGGCATTATAAGTTTCTTGGGACATGCTGGTTTTTATCGGAGATTCATTGCAATTTTCTCGAAAATCACCAAGCCCCTATGCCATCTTTTGGAGCAGAACCGACCCTTTGACTTTAATGATGAATGTACTGAAGCATTCAAGGTTCTGAAGGAAAAACTGGTAACAGCCCCAATAGTACAGCCACCAAACTGGACACAACCATTTGAGATTATGTGTGATGCTAGTGACTATGCTGTCGGGGCAGCACTTGGGCAGCGGAGAGACAAGTTATTTCATGTCATATATTATGCTAGCAAAACATTGAATGACGCCCAAGTAAACTACACCACCACAGAAAAGGAGCTATTAGCTGTAATGTTCTCCATCGACAAGTTTCGTTCTTACATACTTGGAACGAAGGTAATAGTGCACACAGACCATTCTGCCCTTAAGTATTTGTTCGCGAAAAAGGATGCAAAGCCTAGATTGATACGGTGGATCCTGCTATTGCAAGAATTCGACCTTGAAATCAAGGACAAAAAAGGGACATAAAATCAGGTGGCAGATCACTTGTCAAGGTTGGAGAAGGGACGGAGTCTGCCAATAGATGAGACAAACATACTGGAGACCTTCCCAGATGAGCAGCTCTTTGCTACCGCAATCACTGCCGCAACAGCCATGGCAGCAGGTAAGTCTTCTGAACTCCCCTGGTATGTTGATTTCGTTAATTTTATAGTTAGCGGAATACTTCCTTCTGATCTTAATTATCAAGCTAGGAAGAGGTTCCAAAATGATGTTAAGCATTGTTATTGGGACGAACCTCTTCTTTTCAAACTATGTGCAGATCAAATTATAAGGAGGTGTGTACCACAAGAAGAGCAAGAAGACATACTTCATCACTGCCATGCTTCACAGTATGAAGGTCACTTAGGAGGCAACAAAACTGCTGCCAAGGTGCTGCAGTCATGGTTCTATTGGCCGTCACTATATAAAGACGCACAATTCTTCTACAAGAGCTGTGACAGGTGCCAAAGGACAGGAAACATCTCAAGGAGAAACGAGATGCCGCTGCAGAACATTCTAGAAGTCGAAATCTTCGACGTTTGGGGGATCGATTTTATAGGACATTTTCCATCTTCATGTGGGAATTTATACATCCTCTTAGCAGTTGATTATGTCTCTAAGTGGGTTGAAGCTATCGCAACTCAAAAGAATGATGCTAAAACAGTCCAAAGATTTTTACACAAAAACTTTTTTTCTAGGTTTGGCATCCCTAAGGCGATTATCAGTGATGAAGGGAGACATTTTGACAATAGGGTTATTGTTGTCGCCTTGAAGAAATATGGTGTCAAGCATCGGATCGCGACAACATACCACCCACAGACAAATGGACAAGCTGAAATATCTAATAGGGAAATTAAGAACATTCTTGAGAAGATGGTTAAGCCAACTAGGAAAGATTAGTCTTTACTCCTCAATGATGCGTTATGGGCATATAGGACAGCTTTCAAGACTCCATTGGGCATGTCTCCATATCGATTGATTTATGGAAAAGGTTGTTGGATTTGAACGAGATTGAAGAAATACGGATAATGGCCTACGTCAATGCAAGAATCTACAAAGAGAAAACTAAGAAGTGGTATGACAGGAAGTTGCTGCCACGACAATTCTGCCCAGGGCAGCTTGTCTTGTTGTTCAATTCTAGACTGAAACTTTTCCCAGGGAAACTGAAATCTAGATGGTCTGCCCCATTCCAAGTCGTACAAGTTTTTCCCCACGGTGCCATCACAATCCGATCATTAAAAGACGGGCACCAATTCAAAGTCAACAGACAACGCCTCAAGCATTATCAGGGGACTGAAGCCCCAGGAATGCAGGAAGTGGTTACCTTAGGAGATGCCCCACATGGCATCCCTAACTTAACCTAACTTTTATTTTTATTTGTTTTATTATTACTATTATTTATTATTAGGAAATAAGGTTTATTTTATTCGAATAATGTTTTCATGATTACTGTCTTTAGGAAATAAAGGAGTCAAGAAGAACAGGAGAAGTGAACCCAGCCCACCGTCCATCCATCAGCCCAGCAAAGCCCAATATTGAAGCTTGTCGTTCCAGCTGCCGCGGCAGACACAGAAAAGATAGGTTGTCACCAGACTGTCACGGAAGATGCAGAAACGTGTGACAGACGCGTAACAGACGCATAAATGCATGCCAGACGCGTCAGATATGCTAAAACTTAACAGTCGCCCCGTTATTCACGTCTGCCATTACAGCTTCAACGGGCAGCAACTCCTCCTCTATAAAACCCCATTTCATTTTCATTTCATGCACTTATGTTTTTCTTACTTGCTCTCCTCTTTAGTTTTCATTTGCTTTCTTTTACTTTCAACAACCCTTGCAACTAATATGTCTTCCAGAAGAACCTGCCGCAGTGCTGCTTCAACCTCTTCACCAGCAGCACCCACCCCGCAGTCCTTCGCAACTAGGGATCTATGGGAAGAAAGAGGCTTTATTTACACCCCAAGAGCAGTCAATATGGGCCTCAAACCGTTCATCGCAAGGACGATTAGAGCCCTCTTATGGGATACATTCGCAGAGCAACCTGCAGAGATGAATGAGACGCTGGTGAGGGAATTCTATGATGCCATCGGCAGCAGGACGGCAACAGCAGTGACTGTCCCAGGGATAGAAGAGCAGTTCACAACTGAGCGCATTAACTCTTTCTATGGCCTCTACCTCGGCCCCAACGATGATGCTCACCAGCAGTTCCTTGACACTCTAGATGAAGCCGCCTATGATGCTGTCATGGCCGAAGTAACGGAAGAAGGGACTGAGTGGAACACAAGTCGCAAAAATCCCCACACAGTGAAGAGGAGGCAGCTGTTGTCGGAGGCCAAACTGTGGAACGCTTTCATTAAGAAGAGGATTATGTAGTCCTCAAATCACACCACCGTGGACCAGCAGACGGTAGCCCTAATACACTCCATTATCAATAAACGACTCATTAATGCGGGGAGTTATATACGGGAGAGTATTTTGGACTACACCCATCGATCGACGGCCCTCCTCTGCCTTCCCTACCTTATCACGTCCCTCTACCGCTGCTCTACCGTGCCAGAAGCCAACACCGATCGCATAGTGAAGGGACGGGGCTGGACAGACAAAAATATCATCAGCCTCATGGAGCTGACAGTAGCAAACCCCCTCTCTTCCTTCCACCCTGCTGCTGCCCCAGCTGAATCGTCAGAGCAGCCCAACCCCAAACCTTCCGCCGCTGCAGTTGCTCCGACAGACCCATCCACTCAAATCCTTGCTGCTATTCAGAGGATGGAGGACAGACAGCTGGGTCTAATGACATTCATCAAGGATTTTGCCGCATCCACGGTAAATTTCATTCATCATACTTTAAATTTTCCTGATGTTGTCTTTCCCACCTTCCCTGCCCACTACTTCACCGTCACCACCCCTGCCCACACACCCACACCTGCTGCCACACCACATACACCATCTGCTACCTCCATTCCATCACATGCCCCGACGGCAGCCGGCAGCCCTCAGGCCGAAACATCCGCCCGAGGAACAAAGCGATCGGCACCCTCGGATGACATTGCTGCCTTTGTAGCTGGGTTCTCTTCTTCATCCGTCTGGGCAGAAAGCGACGTCGAACCCTCTATTAGGAGGAATTTGGCGAAAGAATTTACACCTGTCAAGAGGCAGAAAAGAATGGCCAACAAGAAAACCCTGCCCAAGGCCAGCAACAGCAGCAGCAGTAGCAGCTGGGACAGCGGCAGCAGCTCCGACATTCAGGTGGTGCAGCAACCAACCCAGCCTGCCCCAAAGCCCAGAATCCGCCGCCAAATCCGCCTCAGCAGCAGCAGTGAAGACAGTGCTTAAAATTTAAGTTTCCTATTTTCTTACTGCTGCCTGCCATATCTATATTTTGTGATGTACTGCCTTCATTTTCATTTTGTCATTTGCATTGAGGGCAATGCAACCCAGAATCTGCCACATCTTAATTAATTGTTGTGTCTTTTACTTATTTATTTTCTTTAAAAAAAACTAAAAAACTAAAAAATTTGGCTTAAAACTGTGAATTGAACTTGCCTTTCGTGACAGCTCTGTCGTGGCAGCATCTTTAGGACAGTTTAAGGAGAAGTTTAGAGCCTTTCTATAGTTCTGAAAACTTAAACACCATTGTGACTGTTATATTGCTTAGACTTCTTTTAGCCAAACTAGAATAGGAAGCTTAGCACTTGAATAGCCCCTAGAGGTGCCTAACATCGGCTCTAAGAAAGAAGTTTAGCAAAAGAGACTCAAAAATCCTAGAGGTGCCCGAAACCGGCTCTAGGAAGCTAACTAGAGGTGCCTAAAATTGGCTCTAGTAAAACTTTAGAGAAATCGAGTCAAACAAAGAAATCAAAGAAGCATGAAAATGTGCCTTCAAAAAGATAAACTTTGGCATAAAAATTCGAGTTAAGAGTTGAATATTCTAGTGAAACTAAGAGAGTCTTGGCATATAACTGTTCACAAGCATGCACACACTGCACGAGAACTATAGTGAGAGTCCGGACAGATCCTAAATTATCCGACAGGTTGCTGCCGTCACAGAGAATGAACGACGGGCAAGGGAAGGTTCACTGTTTGAAAGCCAAAACAAAAATATTTCGTTTGTCTTAGGTCTTAATTGCTTGAGGGCAAGCAAAAACTTGAGTTTGGGGTGTGTTGAGTGTGTAAAAGTTCTATTATTTACACCCTTTTTAACCCATATTTCTACTGCATTCAAGCATCATTTTATTACATTTAGGTCAGTTTACAGCAAAACATTACAAATATATTAAAGGCACATATTCTAGTAAAGAATGACTGATTTTGCAGGCTGCTGCCATAGTAGACGGAGAAGGCAGGCGCGGGGCAGAGAAGTAGAAGAGCTGAACTGGACAACCAGACAAAGAGGACGATGTTGCCATGGTGCTGCCGTGACAGCAGAGGGCGACAGCAAGTTAGTGGAGAAAAAGCAAAATGGACCTCGATAGATGGAGAAAATTTTTCTCGTCTGTCGTGTGAAAACCTTATATTTTTCCAAGCCCCGGATCAAAAGATATGTCAAGCCCAAAGTTTAAGGAGAGAAAATCCCAAGAAACAAGGAGGACGGCTGGAAAGTAGATTCCTTGAAGATTAAGTCTTTATTAGAATCATACTTTTAATTAAAGTTGTAATCCTTGTTAACTTAGATAACTTGAGCCCAAAGCTTATATAAGGGCATATATTTTAACCTAGGGAGAGGAGATAGCCGAATACCCCATAACCGATAACCAAAAACCCCTGGTCGTTTATCCGCCGCCGACTTGTTCTAAATTCCCCTAGGGCCACGGGTTGATTTGTAAAGTAGTTGCAAGGGTAGGGATAGGGCGAGGTTAAGTGGCTAAAGAAGAATTCACACACATCGGTGTTCATCCTTCGATTCACGCCGGGAGGTATCATCAAAGACGTGATCATCGACAGACTTGGACCTAGGGATAGGCCAAGGCAGATCTGGGATTCTTGCCAAACTTGAAAGTACTGAGTTGAGCGTTTGCTTCCGCGACGATCAACGGACTGTTGCCGTGACAGGTGCTGTCGCGACGGGTGATGACGACAGAACTGGATTTCCTAAACTCTGCAATACCTGCACTACTGAGCAATTCAATACCAGCCCATTCTCTCTATCTTGATATCTTTACTCTTTTATTTACGTTTTCTTTATTATTTTCGTGACAACTCTCAATTATTTCTTTTACCTTCATGCAGTGAATTAAGGTGAAGCTATTAGCCCAATCCCTGTGGAGACGATATCCGATACTTCGTATCACTTTACTACTTGCGTCGTGTACACTTGCACTACCATTGCGATAGACTATTTTACCCACAACAAGGTTAGGGATCTATAGGTTTCAGTTAAGATAGCAGGCGCTGGATTAACCCCTTTCTCTAAACGCTCAAACAATCCGACTATTGGCGGATCTATGTGCTCCAGAGTCCTTGGAAACAAAACCAACCCATATATGCATAAGGCGAACAAACTTCTCATCCTAGCTGGTTCATCGTTACTTGCCAATATTAACTCTTTAAGAACCCTCCAATTGATACGTTGTTTATCCTCGTTTCGGTCAGTACAGTCACTATTGGCCATCTTCTCGTCTAACCATTCCTTTGTCTTTTCGGTAATCGTCATCAATTTCTTTTTGAAACTTGAGTTGTTTTGTCGGGTCTAGTGTAAATCTTGTAACTTTTAAGTCTTGGGAAATTAACCAGTATTTCATACTCCTCGAGTGTGGGTGTCATGACTAGTCCGCCGAAAGTGAAACAATTATACGCGGGATTCCAAAATTGTGTCATTGCCCTAAGCAGTTCTTGATCTATTTTTACACTCAACAATAAAGTTATATCCCCAAATTCTTTTCTGAATGACTCTTTCATATCATTTCCCCACTGATCCCATATGGCATTAACTCCAGTAGACAAATATTCTGATTAGTGTTTATCCTCACTCAACCCTTCATCTTTGACACGTCATCCTTAATAAGGTTCTCTTCTTTCTCATGTTGAGTATGTTCTGACCAAATCCAGACCGATGTATTGTCTTCTTTTATCTCAAACTCTCTAGACATATTGAATACTTCCAAATTAACTTACTCTCGATTCGATGCCAAAACAAATACAACGTGACATGATTCATTTAAAACAACAAAATAAAACCAAACAAACGAAAAAAACTCGTGTCGGTATTGTGAAATAATACAAAAAGAAAATAACCAAAATTATTAACACAAAAAATACATAATATTTAGCAAAGAAAATAACTAGAGAAAAGTATATAAACCGGCATCACTTGTTTTAGATCCCTGTCTAGCTCTAGCAGGGTAGGTTTCTAAGAACATAATGTGGGCTTTGTTCTACACTCTTGGTTTTGAAACTATCGTTACCGTCTACGACGGTAAGACATCGATTCGGTAGTATAGGTCCCTTATAACGGAGGCGTGGGCCCCACGGTGCATAAGGTTAGTATATCGAAAGAAGATAAAAATCCAAACTCGGAGCTGGAGAGCATCACATCGGATATTGTCTTTCTCCCACTTAAGGGTGAAAAACCCGATCAAGGGTTTATGCATGAATGAAAAATATATCATACACAAAAACTACCTCCATTTTTCTTGAAAATTCATCCAACAATTCTTAGAAAGAATTAAATCCAAATTATGCTTGAAAATCCAAAATGCCACGTGGAATTAATTAATAGGTCTGACTCTCAATTATGTCCCTGGCAGAGTCGCCAAGCTATCACGACCATTTTAAAAACGAGTATAAGAAAAGCCTGACGATTACGTGTAGGGAATGATTAGGTTTTTAATTTAATCTTGAAATTTAGGTTTTTCATGTCTGACTCTCAATTATTGCTTGAAAATCCAAAATGTTTGAAAATCTTTAATTAAATCTTTAATTATTAATTGAATTTTATTTTGAATGGAGATATCTTTTTTTAAGAAAATACATTTAAAAGAATATAAGCTTTGAAACATCCAATTACTTTATGACACTTCAATTTATATTAAAAATATATCTCAACACAAAAGGTTTAATGCATGTCCAATTATTTTCTTGTCATTTTTAAGTTCAAACCTAGTTAGAGCTCCATTGATTTAATTAATTAACGAAACTATGAATATTATCAAGTTTAGAGTTTATGTGATAACAACCAAATAATTGGGCACTACCCATACTAAGCCCTAAATTAATAATATTCCTAATTATTCAATGATTCTAACCATTTTTTAAATCCTAATTTTATTTTAATTAAACTAAGTAGGTGGTCTCATTATTCTAAGTTCAAATGAAATATTAAATGTTCAACTAAAATATTCCATGATTGACGTCTCATTGCTATGAGACATTAAGTAAATAAGAATATTAAAGTCTATTTAATATTCATTTGTTTTCTACAAAGATCTCTCTATTTAAATTGTTTAATTAATTAAGGAACTTAAGCTAAAAGTCTCAAATTATTTTAACTATATGATTAAATTCACCTAACAAATATATTATATGCCCAATTAAAAGAATATGTAAACATACATATAAATTGAAACAATTGTAATTAAATTATCAAAGCTGCAAAAGACTAAATTAAAAAGAATTAAAACTTGAAACAAAGCTTAAAGAGACCAAATTGAATTCAATTCTAACTAGGAGAGCTAAAATACAAGAGTTTGGTGACTAAATTGAATTAAAGGTGAAATTAAAAACCCAAAGTACGAAGTCTGAAGAGTAGGGTGCAGATCCGTTTTGCCCAACCCGACTCGGTCTCACGGATTGAGCCAACCCGGCACCAAAACGGTGACGTTTTGACTCGGGTATTTAAACCTGTCGATCGAGTTGGTTTGGTCATTTGTACGAACTCTCTCTCTCTCCTCACTCGACAATCTCTCTCTCTAATAACACCCAAACCCATATTCTCGAACCCAAAATGGATCAAAACTTAGTTTTCACTCGTGTTCTTCGCGAGTTCTTCCATTTTTTGTCATTTGATCTAAAAAAACCTAACCCTAGTCTCTCTTCAGTGTTTTTCAACCACCGCCCCAACTCCAACTACCGCGCAAGTCGGAGCCGGCTGCTGTAAAGCGATTTTCGACCGCCGCTCGCCAGAATCCTAACTTTAAAATTTCCTATTTTTTCTTCGATCGAACCTAAAATTTTAGATCTAGTTCCGGTTCGTCGGAACCACCCTTCTTCCCCAACCTAAAATCTAATCTACCCATAAATTGAGCCCTCTTCAACTCTGACTGTAGTCCTTAAACAACTCTGGCGATGCTCTCTTACTTTGTTCATTAGATGAGTCTTTGATTTCACTTTCGCTACTATTTTTTGCTATTTGGATCTTGATTTATCCGATTTGAAGTTATTTTGCAAGAAAATTAAATGATGAGGAGGAAATATAACTTTCGGCGGTTAAAATGTGACTCTGGTGATGTTTTTTACGGCGTTCGGCGGCAGTACGGCTCAGTTTCCAATGACGGTTTGATTTCCCGAGGGTATTCTCTCTCTTCACTATTTTATTATTATTTATGGTATCCAATAATTGCGATATTAATTAGATATTACTTTTTCTCTCTCGTTATTAATAGGTAGTGGGATTTGACATTAGCGATGATGTCATTCGGGCCAGCTGGATCCAACTATTGGCTTAGAGAAAGCACAATCCGTGTGAGATAAAATAGACCATTGGAGTGCTACCACGTGTCCCCTTGGGAGCCGAATTTGGGTGGGAAATAGGCTTTGACCGAAATTTTGTGTTTGTTTGAGTGTAAATGGTGTAATTTGGGCCGAATATTTATATATTTGGGTTTTAGGTATTATTGTGGACTCATGTAATATTTAATGGGTATTGTATTTTGGAAAATTATTTATTTAATGGATTACTAGTATGGATTATTTTATTATATCAATTTTATGTATTTATTTATTTGGTCTTATTTATAGAGAAAGTGTATACATATATATACTCGGACAAAATACGGGTATTACAATTTTCTTTGCTGATTTTTATCTACTAAGAAGATAAAATTCTACGATCAACCCCACTATACAGATTGTTGACCAAGAACAAGTTTTCCATGTTGCAAGCAATGGTATGGAAAGTGAGGCTAATTCTATCTTGAAATATGCAATAACAAAAAACATGGCATTGACTTCTAAAGCCAAGTAGGTGATTCCAAAAAACTAGAGGAAAAAACAGAAAATAGTAAATGACCATCAGATTTTCATAGCAGAAAAAGCCCTTCCCCTACCATCCAAAAAGTAAATTTTTTAAAAGAGCCATCCTAATATGAAGACCATTCTTTGCTTGTCTGAAATAGGCATCCTCGGGTCATGTTTTTCATTTTACGATTCTTTTGTGAAAGATAATATTGATTGTGATAGCCTAAAGGGTTCAAAGGAAATGAGTAATAAGGTTACCTGGGTTGGATGTTGACCTAGACCATCACCGATATGAATGATAAAAACCACTTTTCTAGTTGTTGCTCGTTTAGCAGTGCCATTTTTGAAGTGTCGAATAACAATTATATCAGAATACCCTTCAAAAGTCCTTGTAGTATCTACAAAAGAAGCTGATACATGGTTATGAAGAACACCATAAATAAACAACTTCAAAGAATATTAACCAAAAAAGTACAGAGAAATTGCCTTCAAGAACTTCACCACCAAGTAGCTTCGTGGCCGACTTGAATGAAAGCCTAGTTCTAGTTTAGGGCTCAGAAAAAGGGTGTCCATTAGGTAACCTTTGAGAATTTGACTCCCATGTGATTTCATTTTGTGAGTTTATACGGTTTAAACATAATGTTGTTGTTAAATTATATTGGTAGAGTTTTATTTTGAGTCATCTACCTAAGGCTAGTGTAACGCCCCCGGTTTTGGGCTTGGAAGTTTTGGGCTCGGACCGGTTCGGTCAAAGTGCGGTGCGAATATATAAGAGTGAATTTAGGGAAGCCTAGTTCGGGTTGCTTTAAAAATATGGAAAAATGTTCTAAAATCCTCTTTTAATATATATAAGTGAACTGTGAAATCAATTTTACAAAATGAGGTTTGGAAGGGTGACATTTTGGCTAGTGACCAAAATGTAATTTTTGAAAATTGCGTGACTGTTTTAAAAAGGATTGAAACTTTGAATCTTTAAGGAGCTATTTACCCAAAGGGAGTTTCTCCAGATTTTTCTAAGATATTAAATGATTTATTTCTGGTTTTTAAACAAAAGAAAAGTGGAGGGAAGATATTTTCCTATTTCCAACTAACTTTTCCATTTTCTATTTTCTCTCATTTTTCTCTCAAACCAAACATCTTTCTCCAGAGCTTTTTCCTCTGATTTTGTCACCTAAATATCTCTTTTCAATTCTCCTTTGATTGTTAATCATCTCATCAACAAAACCTCACCATTTGCTAATTGGATCTTCAAGCTTTTTGATTCTAAAAAGGGAGAAACTCAAGTTTGGAGGTAAGAACGTCCTTCTCCTCTAAACTCTCAGTTCTTTACTGAAATTCCTAAGTTCTCAATCCTTAAATTGTGTTTTATAGATGGTTTTTAAGTTGAGTTATTGATCTTGGCTTTTAAATGCAAGATTTGGTGATTTTTGATGAATTTTCGTATGATCTGTTTGGGCAGTGTTTTAAGGTGTTAATTTGATGTTAAATGAATGTTAAATTGATAAGGAATTGAGTTTTAATTAATGCAATCCCAGATAGGTTGAATTTCCTAAGTTTAGCTTGTGTTCTTGGTTGTTTTTGGAGTGATCTTGTGGATCTGTTGTTGCTGGAGGTATAAGGATGATGTTAGGTCCTTTTTAGATGTTAAATAATGTTTAAGGATGTTTAGTTTTGATGGATTTTGGCTGGGCAATGTTGAGGAGTTGTTTGGATGCATTTTCGGTTGTGTTTGGTAGCCGAAAATGGAGTGAGGATGAGAGCAGCGAGTTTAGGTGCTTTCATTGAAGATATTAATGCATGATGATGCATTAATCCTCTGCTTTGAGGTGTTTAAAACAGGGGAGTCATCTTTGGATCCAAGTGGTGGTGATCCGGAAGCTTGATTGGTGTTTCGGCAAGAGGCGAAACGGAATCGGTGAGTGGATTTTGGTTTTCGGCTTTGAAACCAGTGTTTTGAAGGTTTGGGAGCTTAGTTTAAGTCTAAGCAACTTAGCTAAGCTCAAGAGTAAGTTTTCGGAAAAACTCTCTTAGTGATGGCCATGAAATGGTGGTATGCAATGTGGTTTGTTTGCATGTTTTTAAATCTGTTTTGAAAGCATATCTAGCATGTTTATTTGCTGAGATTATAAGCCATGTGTTGAAGGAAACTCAAGGTAAGAGTTCCTTGTTTTTGAACATTGTTTTAATGTGGTTTGATGCTTAAAAATGCATGATGTTTATGGCTTGTTTAAATGCTTTAAAATAGTGGAATATTGATGTTAATGATGCATATAGGCAAGTGATGGTTAAGGTCACAAAGGTGGTTAAAAGTCCTTGTGTGAGCCTTGTATATTTAAGAACATCAAGGTGGTTAAAAGTCCTTGGATGGTTCTTGGTTAAGATCACAAAGGTGGTTAAAAGTCTTTGTGTGAATCTTGTGAATTTTAAGAACAACATGGTGTTTAAAAGTCCATGGTTGGTTCTTGGTTAAGGTTACAAAGGTGGTTAAAATTCCTTGTGTAAGCCTTGTTACTTAAGAACATCAAGGTGTTTAAAAGTCCTTGGATGATTCTTGTTAAGGACACAAAGGTGTTTAAAAGTCCTTGTGTGGTCCTTGCCATGGTGTTTAAAAGTCCATGGGGCCATGGTGTTTAAAAGTCCATGGGGTTAAGGACACAATGGTGTTTAAAAGTCCATGTGTGGTCCTTGGTTGTTGTAAGATCACAATGGTGTTTAAAAGTCCATGTGTGAATCTTATGTGAAATGTATCACTTGTTGCCAATATGACATGTAATGAAATGGAAGCATGAAATGCTTGTTTTAAATGTTTAAGAGCATGTGTAAATGTTGCTTGAAGAATGGTTTATAAATGAGTTTTATAAATGCATTATTGTGTGGTTTTAAATGAGCATTCCTCACTAAGCTTTTGCTTACGCTCTCTCTCTCTTTTCTTAAACCAATAATGCAGAGCATTCAAGTGCATTGAGGGCAGCAAGGAGGGCAAGCAATCAAGTGGATAACTAAGCTCATGTATGGTGAAGGTTTCTTAAACACTATTAGCTTTTGGCATTTAGCAATGGGGGACTTTTGTGGATGTTTTGGGAGATGTATTGAACTCCCTAAGTTTGTTTAATATTGTTAATGTTTTGTTGATGCAATTATGTTCCTTGCATGTTGAATGTCTAGCTGATAAAGTTTGGTTGCATTTGGAGCATGTTTGGTAGGTCAATTGTGTGTTTTAGCAGCCAATATTCTGCATTCTGGGCAGGTCGTATCGGAACGGGAGCTACCGTTTCGGAACGGGGGCCCTGTAGTGGCCCAGGCGTTCGAAACGGAAGGTACCGTTCCGAAACGAAAATGTCTCTGCCAGGCCTCGTTTCGGAACACGTTGCGGAACGGTCCCGCGTTTCGAAACAGGTTCTCCCTGTTTCGGAACACTTGACCGTTGGGGGCTGACATGGGCGGTTATATGTTTTGAAATGTTTGCATTTTGGTCCTGAAACTTGTTATTGCAATTGTATGAGTTTGAGTTGTTCCTTTGAGCTGAAATTTGACAGAGATGCATGAAATATGATTAATTTCAAGTTGGTAACTTTAAATTGGATTAAGTCCTTCTAATTTTTAGAATTTACAATTTGGTCCCTAAAGTTGTAAATTGTTCAATTGGGTCCCTGAATGTTCTCTGATGATTATGATCTTTTAGTATGTTGTTTGAATGATCATATCTAGGGTTAATATGCATCTAGACAAGTTAAAAAAAAGGGTCGTTAATCAAGGTTGACTTTGGGGTTGACTTTGGTTTTCCCCGTGTGAGTTTCTTAATTCGGGTCAACCGTCTAGGCCGGGTTAAGGGGGTTACATTTGGTGGTATCAGAGCTGAGTTCTCGAGTAATTGGGAATGGTTGTGTGGTTGATTTGAACATGTATGCTTTGTATGCTTGATGAGTGAAAGCATGTTGAATGAATTGTATATGTGTTGTAATTGGGATGTATGTTGTGGTGAAGCATGTTGTGGGTACCCATTGCTAAATCAAAGCTAATGTAATGATGTTGATTTTAAGTGAAAATGAGCTTGAGTACTTGGATTGCTTACCTTGCTGGGCCTGACTTTGTTTTTTTGCATTGTGATTGCATTGTTAGAGTATGGCACCTCGTAGAGAGTTGAGGAGTAATGTGCGAGCTACGGCTCAAAATGAGAATGAGAATGAGGAGAACGTTGAGAGTGCGGTTTTACCTCCTCCACCTGGTGGTGGTGATGCTGGGGGTGAAGGAGCTGGAGGTGCAGCTGGTGCTGGGGTCGCTGGACCTGAGGTTGGTCCGGGGCAAGCTATGCCTGATATGACAATGTTAGTACAAGCTATTGCTGGTGCTTTTCGAGTGGCGGTAGCTGGGGCTCAAGGAGCTGGGCATCAGGGAGATGCTGGTGTTAGATTACCCTTGGAACGTTTACGCAGTCTAGGCGGGACTGAGTTCAGGGGTTTGTCTGCGGAAGGTTCGGAATCTTGGATGGAGAGTACCAAGAGGATCTTGGGTCAGATGAGTTGCACTGATGTGCAAAAGCTGGGTTGTGTAGTATCCTTGCTACAGGATGATGCTTATACGTGGTGGACAACCACTATCGCTGGGATGGCTGATGCTGATGTAACTTGGACATTCTTCCAGAATGTGTTCAAGAGAAGGTATCTAGGTGTGAGGTACCTAGATGAAAAGAAGCGGGAGTTCATGTCTCTTACCCAGGGGAGCATGTCTGTGGCCGAGTATGAAGTGCAGTTTGTTCGACTCAGTCAATATGCACCTGAGCTGGTCCCTGATGAGCGGGCGAGGTGCGAAAGATTCCGTTATGGTTTAGTGGCGGAAGTTAAGATGTATGTGCTGGCTACCGAGTATGATGATTTTGATGTGCTGGTGGGCCGAGCAAAGGATATTGAGATGAACTTGGGTTTATCTGCTAGAAGTGCTGGGTCAAGTGCTGGTAAGCGATCAGCTGAATATAGTTCTGGTGGTGGACGGAACAAGAGGGGACGTGATCAGAAGTATCAGTCCTCGGCTAAGCGAAGTGGTGGTGCATCTGCTCGGGGAGGCAACGCGAGAGTTGATCCGAGTGCATGTTGGATTTGTGGTTCACGTGGTCATATGAAGCGTGATTGTCCTCGAGCTGTGAGGGAGGTGCAAGCTCCTGTTGCGGCAGCTGGTAACGGGTGCTGGAATTGTGGATCTGCGGATCACATGAGGCGAGAGTGTCCTATGTTTGCTGGTGGCCAAGTGCGTGCTCCTGTTGTTGCTGCAGCACAAAGAGGTCGTGGGCGCGGCCGTGGTAATTTCCAGCGTAGAGAGGAAGGTGGTCGAGGTGTGGCTCATGTTGTGGCTATTCAGCCTGAGGGTGGAGGTCAAGCTAGGGTGTATGCTCAGCGGGAGGGGAGGAATGACGCGGATGTGATTGCAGGTACTTTTACTTTGCAATCCTTGTCATTACTTTCCTTGATTGATTCTGGATCTACGCATTCATACATTTTGCGTGAGCATGCTGAATTGCTTGGGTTTCCTGTTGAGTCTTTGGATGTTGGTGTTCGTGTCACTAGTTTTTTTGGTGAGACTGTTGTGACTCGAAAGCTGTATAGAAGGTGTCCTTTGGTTGTTCAAGATCATGTTTTTCATGTTGACCTTATGGAGTTGCCCTTCTATGGTTTTGATGTAATCCTTGGTATGGATTGGCTTGCTGATCATCGTGCTGTTGTGGATTGTGAAAATAAGCGAGTTTCGCTGAAGCTTGCGGATGATTATGAGGTGGCTGTGGTTGGTGAGAATGTGAAGTTTCTTGCCAATGTGGTGTCTACGTTGGAGGCAAGCCGGATGTGAGGCTTACCTGGCTTTTGTGATGAATCCTAGCTCTAAGGAGTTACGTGTGCAAGATATCAGGGTTGTGCGAGAGTTTCCTGGTGTGTTTCCTGAGGAGTTGCCTGGGTTACCTCCTAACCGCGAGGAGGAGTTTGGAATAGAGCTGTATGAGAATACAACTCCTGTGTCCATTAACCCTTATAGAATGGCACCTAAGGAGCTGAAGGAACTGAAGACGCATTTGCAAGAGTTGCTTGATCGTGGGTTCATTCGGCCGAGTGTGTCACCTTGGGGTGCACCGGTCTTGTTTGTGAAGAAGAAGGATGGCACTATGAGAATGTGCATTGATTACCGTCAGCTGAACAAGTTGACTATCAAGAATCGGTATCCTTTGCCGAGAATTGATGATCTCTTTGATCAATTTCGGGGATCAGATGTGTTCTCTAAGATTGACTTGAGGTCAGGGTATTATCAGTTGAAGGTGAAGGATGTGGATGTGCCTAAGACAGCTTTCAGGACAAGATATGGGCATTATGAGTTCCTTGTGATGCCTTTTGGCTTGACAAATGCTCCTGCTGCTTTCATGGACATGATGAATCGTGTGTTTCATGAATACCTGGATAAGTTTGTTGTGGTGTTCATTGATGATATCCTCGTGTACTCGCGTACTGAGGAGGAGCATGAAGAGCATTTGAGGATTGTGCTACAGGCTTTCTTGGAGAATCAGCTTTATGCTAAGCTGAGCAAGTGTGAGTTCTGGCTTAAGGAGGTAGTGTTTCTTGGGCATGTGGTTTCTGCTGAGGGGGTTCGTGTTGATCCTCAAAAGATTGAGGCGGTGATGAATTGGAAGGTTCCTAAGTCTGTTCATGAGGTTCGTAGTTTCCTTGGTTTGGCATGATACTACCGTAGGTTTGTGGATGGGTTTTCTAACATTGCTGCACCTTTGACGAAGTTGTTGCAAAAGGATGTTAAGTATGAATGGACGGAAGCGAGACAGCATGCTTTTGAGAAGCTTAAGGCGGCTTTGACGCAAGCTCCTATCTTGATTCAACCTGAATCAGGGAAAGAGTTTGTGGTCTATAGTGATGCGTCCTATGTTGGGTTGGGATGTGTGTTGATGCAAGAGGGTAAGGTGGTGGCTTATGCATCGCGGCAGTTGAAGGTGCATGAGCGCAATTATCCTACGCATGACATTGAGTTGGCTACGGTGGTTTTTGCTTTGAAGATCTGGAGACATTATCTGTATGGTGAGAAGTGTATTGTTTACACGGATCACAAGAGTTTGAGGTATCTGATGTCTCAGAAGGAGTTGAATCTTAGGCAGCGACGTTGGGTGGAGTTGCTCAAGGATTATGATTTGACGATTGAGCACCATCCTGGAAAAGCTAATGTTGTAGCGGATGCCTTGAGTAGGAAGGTAGCTGTTGAGCTAAGGGCTATGATTGCCAGTTTGAGTATTTCGCGAGATGGTGGTCTTGTGGCTAAGTTGCAGGTGAAACCATCTTTGGTTCAGTTGATCAAGGAAAAGCAGTTGTTGGATGATTCCTTGGTACCACATGTTCAGGATATCGCGGAGGGTAGACCTTCGGATTTCAGTTTTAATGATGATGGAGTGTTGTGTTTTGGGAGTCGGATAGTAGTGCCTAATGATGCTGAGTTGAGGCTTGCTATTCTGACTGAAGGTCATAGTAGTCCTTTTGCTATGCACCCTGGTAGTACTAAGATGTATCGTGATCTTCGTGATGAGTACTACTGGGTGGGTTTGAAGAAGGATGTTGTGGAGTTTGTGAGTAAGTGTATGGTGTGTCAGCGAGTTAAGGCTGAGCATCAGGTTCCTTCAGGTTTGTTGCAACCATTGAGAATCCCTGAGTGGAAGTGGGAAAGGGTTACCATGGATTTCGTATCTGGTTTACCTTTGTCACCATCGAAGAAGAATTCGGTGTGGGTGATTGTGGATCGCCTGACGAAGTGTGCACATTTCTTGCCTGTGCATACTACGTTTTCTTTGGATAAGCTTGCGGAGCTATACATTGCTGAGATTGTGCGGCTGCATGGTGTGCCTAAGTCGATTGTGTCGGATAGGGATCCGAGGTTTACATCACGTTTTTGGCAATGTTTGCATCAAGCTTTGGGTACAAGGTTGAATTTCAGTACATCTTATCATCCTCAGTCGGATGGTCAGTCAGAGCGTGTTATCCAGGTTTTGGAGGATATGTTGAGGTGCTGCGTGATTGAGTTTCAGGGCTCTTGGGAGAAGCATTTGCCTTTGGTGGAGTTTGCTTATAACAATAGTTATCAGGCAAGTATTCAAATGGCACCTTATGAAGCTTTGTACGGGAGGAAGTGTAGGACTCCTCTTTGTTGGGCTGAAACGGGTCAAAAGTTGGTTTCGATGCCGGCTTTGTTGAAAGGAACCACCGAGAAGGTGAAGCTCATTTGTGAGCGTTTGAAGGCAGCTTCTGATCGGAAAAAGTCTTATGCGGATTTGAAGCGTAAGGAGATTGAGTATGCGGTGGGTGACCGTGTGTTTTTGAAGGTTTCGCCTTGGAAAAAGGTGATGAGGTTTGGCCGGAAGGGTAAGTTGAGTCCTAGGTACATTGGACCATACGAGGTGGTTGAGCGTGTGGGTCCTGTTGCGTACAGGTTGAGGTTACCTCAAGAGTTAGAGAAGATTCATGATGTGTTTCATGTTTCTATGCTCCAGAAGTATAGATCTGATCCTTCGCATGTGATGCCTGTGGAGGAAGTGGAATTGAATCCGGTTTTGACCTATGATGAGGAACTGGTAAGGATTCTGGATTCGGATAGCAAGGTTCTTCGTGGCAAGACCATTGAGTTGGTAAAGGTGTTGTGGAAGCATCGTGGTGTTGAGGAAGCCACGTGGGAACGGAAGGATGACATGCTGAAGCAGTTTCCTTATCTCTTTCCTTCAGGTAAATTTCGAGGACGAAATTTCTTAAGGGGGGAGAGTTGTAACGCCCCGGTTTTGGGCTTGGAAGTTTTGGGCTCGGACCGGTTCGGTCAAAGTGCGGTGCGAATATATAAGAGTGAATTTAGGGAAGCCTAGTTCGGGTTGAATTAAAAATATGGAAAATGTTCTAAAATCCTCTTTTAATATATATAAGTGAACTGTGAAATCAATTTTACAAAATGAGGTTTGGAAGGGTGACATTTTGGCTAGTGACCAAAATGTAATTTTTGAAAATTGCGTGACTGTTTTAAAAAGGATTGAAACTTTGAATCTTTAAGGAGCTATTTACCCAAAGGGAGTTTCTCCAGATTTTTCTAAGATATTAAATGATTTATTTCTGGTTTTTAAACAAAAGAAAAGTGGAGGGAAGATATTTTCCTATTTCCAACTAACTTTTCCATTTTCTATTTTCTCTCATTTTTCTCTCAAACCAAACATCTTTCTCCAGAGCTTTTTCCTCTGATTTTGTCACCTAAATATCTCTTTTCAATTCTCCTTTGATTGTTAATCATCTCATCAACAAAACCTCACCATTTGCTAATTGGATCTTCAAGCTTTTTGATTCTAAAAAGGGAGAAACTCAAGTTTGGAGGTAAGAACGTCCTTCTCCTCTAAACTCTCAGTTCTTTACTGAAATTCCTAAGTTCTCAATCCTTAAATTGTGTTTTATAGATGGTTTTTAAGTTGAGTTATTGATCTTGGCTTTTAAATGCAAGATTTGGTGATTTTTGATGAATTTTCGTATGATCTATTTGGGCAGTGTTTTAAGGTGTTAATTTGATGTTAAATGAATGTTAAATTGATAAGGAATTGAGTTTTAATTAATGCAATCCCAGATAGGTTGAATTTCCTAAGTTTAGCTTGTGTTCTTGGTTGTTTTTGGAGTGATCTTGTGGATCTGGTGTTGCTGGAGGTATAAGGATGATGTTAGGTCCTTTTTAGATGTTAAATGATGTTTAAGGATGTTTAGTTTTGATGGATTTTGGCTGGGCAATGTTGAGGAGTTGTTTGGATGCATTTTCGGTTGTGTTTGGTAGCCGAAAATGGAGTGAGGATGAGAGCAGCGAGTTTAGGTGCTTTCATTGAAGATATTAATGCATGATGATGCATTAATCCTCTGCTTTGATGTGTTTAAAACAGGGGAGTCATCTTTGGATCCAAGTGGTGGTGATCCGGAAGCTTGATTGGTGTTTCGGCAAGAGGCGAAACGGAATCGGTGAGTGGATTTTGGTTTTCGGCTTTGAAACCAGTGTTTTGAAGGTTTGGGAGCTTAGTTTAAGTCTAAGCAACTTAGCTAAGCTCAAGAGTAAGTTTTCGGAAAAACTCTCTTAGTGATGGCCATGAAATGGTGGTATGCAATGTGGTTTGTTTGCATGTTTTTAAATCTGTTTTGAAAGCATATCTAGCATGTTTATTTGCTGAGATTATAAGCCATGTGTTGAAGGAAACTCAAGGTAAGAGTTCCTTGTTTTTGAACATTGTTTTAATGTGGTTTGATGCTTAAAAATGCATGATGTTTATGGCTTGTTTAAATGCTTTAAAACAGTGGAATATTGATGTTAATGATGCATATTGGCAAGTGATGGTTAAGGTCACAAAGGTGGTTAAAAGTCCTTGTGTGAGCCTTGTATATTTAAGAACATCAAGGTGGTTAAAAGTCCTTGGATGGTTCTTGGTTAAGATCACAAAGGTGGTTAAAAGTCTTTGTGTGAATCTTGTGAATTTTAAGAACAACATGGTGTTTAAAAGTCCATGGTTGGTTCTTGGTTAAGGTTACAAAGGTGGTTAAAATTCCTTGTGTAAGCCTTGTTACTTAAGAACATCAAGGTGTTTAAAAGTCCTTGGATGATTCTTGTTAAGGACACAAAGGTGTTTAAAAGTCCTTGTGTGGTCCTTGCCATGGTGTTTAAAAGTCCATGGGGCCATGGTGTTTAAAAGTCCATGGGGTTAAGGACACAATGGTGTTTAAAAGTCCATGTGTGGTCCTTGGTTGTTGTAAGATCACAATGGTGTTTAAAAGTCCATGTGTGAATCTTATGTGAAATGTATCACTTGTTGCCAATATGACATGTAATGAAATGGAAGCATGAAATGCTTGTTTTAAATGTTTAAGAGCATGTGTAAATGTTGCTTGAAGAATGGTTTATAAATGAGTTTTATAAATGCATTATTGTGTGGTTTTAAATGAGCATTCCTCACTAAGCTTTTGCTTACGCTCTCTCTCTCTTTTCTTAAACCAATAATGCAGAGCATTAAAGTGCATTGAGGGCAGCAAGGAGGGCAAGCAATCAAGTTGATAACTAAGCTCATGTATGGTGAAGGTTTCTTAAACACTATTAGCTTTTGGCATTTGGCAATGGGGGACCTTTGTGGATGTTTTGGGAGATGTATTGAACTCCCTAAGTTTGTTTAATGTTGTTAATGTTTTGTTGATGCAATTATGTTCCTTGCATGTTGAATGTCTTGCTGATAAAGTTTGGTTGCATTTGGAGCATGTTTGGTAGGTCAATTGTGTGTTTTAGCAGCCAATATTCTGCATTCTGGGCAGGTCGTATCGGAACGGGAGCTACCGTTTTGGAACGGGGGCCTTGAAGTGGCCCAGGCGTTCGAAACGGAAGGTACCGTTCCGAAACGAAAATGTCTCTGCCAAGCCTCGTTTCGGAACACGTTGCAGAACGGTCCCGCGTTTCGAAACAGGTTCTCCCTGTTTCGGAACACTTGACCGTTGGGGGCTGACATGGGCGGGTATATGTTTTGAAATGTTTGCATTTTGGTCCTGAAACTTGTTATTGCAATTGTATGAGTTTGAGTTGTTCCTTTGAGCTGAAATTTGACAGAGATGCATGAAATATGATTAATTTCAAGTTGGTAACTTTAAATTGGATTAAGTCCTTCTAATTTTCAGAATTTACAATTTGGTCCCTAAAGTTGTAAATTGTTCAATTGGGTCCCTGAATGTTCTCTGATGATTATGATCTTTGAGTATGTTGTTTGAATGATCATCTCTAGGGTTAATATGCATCTAGACAAGTTAAAAAAAAGGGTCGTTAATCAAGGTTGACTTTCAGGTTGACTTTGGTTTTCCCCGTGTGACTTTCTTAATTCGGGTCAACCGTCTAGGCCGGGTTAAGGGGGTTACAGCTAGAGTTAGAAGTTAATCATTGTTAGGACTCCTAATGTATCTGAAATTCCTATCATATAAGAGTCTGTAATGTATGTATCAGATGAATGAGTCAATTTATTCAGAAAAATAGAACTTACAGAATACACAGATTCTGTATTTCTTCATGGTACAAATCTAATTTGATCCTATTGATTTTTTTCAACGGATAATCAGTCTACTTTTAGATAGATGTAGTCACCATCACCATTTTTTGTTCCTATGGCAGATTTTTACGACACAACAAGTTCGAATGTTATTTGTCACAGATTTGTTGGCAATAACTACATTCAATGGTCTCAATATGTTAAGATATTTCTTACTGGGAGAGGAACCCTAGGGTAAATTATCGGGAAGACAAAAAAAAATCTTTTGCCGATGATCAAGGTTTTGAAAAGTGGACTCAGTAACATGGAAAAGCTATGTCCTGGCTTATAAACATTATGTCTCTTGAAGTTGGTTCAGAGTTTATATTGCATGAAACTTCCAGTGTGATTTGGAATGCTATTAAAGACAAATACTCTACCTTGAAGCAAGATGGGATGGGTGTTACTCAATTTTACACTACTTTGACCAATCTATGGCAGCAAATAGATCTCTATGAAGCTAATGATTGGGAAAATCTTACAGATGTTGCTTGTAGAATGTCCACAAGTCCTATATCTTGTACACATCAATGCTCTTATATTGTTGTTTTTAAGCTCATTTAGGCATATTTAGGTGCATTGCATGCATAATAACAATATTTTCTCTTTTACCATGCTTTTGTTGAATATTTGATGTTTGGTTAAGAAAAGATATTGTTTTAGCTTAGTTTTCATTTTCAGGTGCTATAGCCGTGTAGAGGAGGAGAGGACATGAAAGCAGTGACCAAAAGGAGCTGTACTGAAGCAGTTCCAAAGTGCCGCCAAGGACGCCACCGTCACAGCATTGTCGCCGACTGTCGCCCAGGCAGAAGTTAAATCGACTTAGTCAAGATGGGTTGCGATTGAAAGAGGACAATTTCTTGAGTCTAATGAGCCCACTCTTGCAAAGCAGCCTAAAAAGCTGATTGAAGAAGGATAAGTAAAGTGACTTATCTTTACTTGCTGGAGAAGGCAGCGTCCAAAGAGTCTACATTCAAGTCAAAAAGGAGTCAACATTTAATGTAAAGTTAATTTAAGAGCTTCTGCTCCAGGGAGGACTCAAACTTAGGCCAAGCCCTATATATACCCATGCCTGTAAGGGTATAGGGGCATAGATTAAGTGGGGGACATAATCATGTTCTAACTCTCTCATAAGGTTTAGGCTTTTGTATGTAAAGTAGTTGTGAGAAATGGTTGTAATAGTTTAAGTTGTGTTTGGCAATAAAATACTCTCAAGTTTAATTAATTCATGTTCTTCACGTCTTCAGTTAGTTCCAAAAGTCCAGTTGAAGAAATCCATTTGTCAGGCACAAGAGTGTCAAACTCACAAAAGAATTAAGCACAGTCTCATCATGTCGAGGTGTTGACTAATTCGGCTTAGACATAAGTTAGAATTTCAGCGTCTAAAAGGAGCAACCAAATGTTGACTGCCTATATTAGGTTTACGCTAAGATTGATAGGTATTGCCTACATCACGTGGTGACAGAATCCTTGCTAGACATATGAAGGATCACTTTAGAATTGCTTCTCCGAACTTGGAGTATCTGCTAGACTTGCCACCGGAACTTTTCTCCATCCCACCTGCCGAGACAGCGAAAGTTGCAAGGGTAGAGTTCCGTCGTGGCACTGAAAGTTGTCGTCGTCTCAATCTGCCATTACCCGCCAAGGCAGCAGATCGTGGCAGCGCAAAACACACTTAAGCTTTACAACGTAGTCTACACACTACTAAGCTACAACTACCTGGCCCAAATCTATCAACTCTATCTTTCTCTCTATTTTAAATTACTTGTGTTTTTATTTTTATGCTTTTCAATATTCAGAAATTTAATTGTGCAATTTACTTTCTCCTTGTGCAAGAAAACACTCATAGTAGTTATTCCAATCCCTGGGGAGACGATATCTTATATACAATAACTTGAAAAGACTGTGCACTTGCGCTCATAAAAAGAGAACATCCAAACGCTCTACAAGTTTTTGGCGATTTTGCCGGGATTGGCAATAGCAACTGTGTTTGAATTCCTGCATTTCTACTTTAGTTTTTGCATTTAAATTTCTGTTTATTTTATTTTTCAAAAAAAAAGGAATTTTCCTCTTGTTTGCCTTTGGTGTATGCCCCGCAAGGGCAACAAAGATGGCAGCGACCAACCACCTGAGGAGAGGAAGGACATACCTGGACGAAAAGCCAAACGCAAAACCATTAGGAAGTGGTTATGCTTGGGAGATGCTCAACCAAACATAACCTAACTTTTATTCTTTATTTTTAATTTATTTTTAAGCATTAGGATCATATTTAATTTTCAGTTAATTTTATTTAATATTTGCATTTAATTTATTTCAGGTTAGGAATGAAGGCATGACCAAGAAGGATAAAGAATAAAGGAGCGGCCAAGGCGGCCCAAGGTAGATGAGCGTAACGGCTAGTGGCTTCATAACGGCTAGTCGCAACGGCTACATTTGCAACAGGTGGCAGAACGATTATCTGCGTAACGGCTAGAATCACGTAAAATGCGCTACAATCATTGTCGCCCATTGGCAGCGTGCCCGCCAAGGCAATGAAGAGAAGCGGCTATATAAGGCAAACTATTCTCTCCCCATTCTTCACTTCACTCTCTCTTTTGCTCTCAATTCTTCTTGTCATCTTTGCTTTCAAGAACTTATTTGTTTTCTTTTCTTGCAATTTCTTTCTTTTCTTATGAAACACAACCGCTCTCACAATTATGACAACATCAAAACTTCACCTCCTCATCTAACTCTGAAAAAGAGAAGGATACTACCGCCGCTTCCCCAGCATCAAAGGAGGCAGCTGCCAAAAAGGAAGCTGAAGCCTCGGATTCCTTGGACATGGAGGTATTTGATTCCTCCTCCGACGAACCAGCCGAAGCAGCGAGGAAAAGAAAGCGGCCCACCGGTGCGACTAAACCTCAAGGTGAAGGGTTTGAATCAGAAGCACCCCCAAAAGACTCACTCCCATCCGCATCCAGCCACCACGCGGCCAGAAGAAGAGCCCAGTCGCCAAGTCTTTCGCCACACGGCGCCTCATCCTCCTCGCCTACTCAGAATCCTCCTCCGATGCAGCAGCAAAAATGGAGGGGAACTCCCCTGGTCTATAACACTTTTTCTTTATTTGTCTTTCTTTTTATATTTTCTTTTACTTTTACTTTTTCTGTTTTTATTTTTTGTGTTTTATGTTTCATTTTTTTGTTTTATTTTATATTTTGTGTAAACCATTGAGGACAATGCCAACCTTGAGTTTAGGGGGTTAGTCCTCTTTGTTTTCTTTAGTTGCATTTAGCCACATTTAGTAGCATATGTAAATTATGCCCTAGCACTTAATGAAATAGAAATTCTTAGTTTAAAAACTTGTGCCCATGATAGTTAGCTGATTACTTATATTTGTACCATACATAAAATTTAGCCTAACCATGGGAAGAAGCATGAAAAATACTTAAAAAAGAAGAAAAAAAACCTTAGTTTCCAATTATTCTTACATTGTCTGTTAAGTGATGAGTTTTTCTTGAGTTCTAAGTTAACACTGCCTGCTTTATTTAATGAAAATTTCTTAATTGGATACAGAATTGCCGCTACGGCAGCAGCACAAAGATGTTTAATACCCTAGAGGTGCCCGAAACAGGCTCTAGGAATGATCATGTGCAAGGACACTCCGCTGCTATTAAAGTCCAAATATCTGAAATTAATTGAAGTGACGGACAAATTAGAAATAGTGAATGAAAGCCTTCACGAGATGACTCTATTCAAATGGTTCGGAGTTTCGTAGTGTGCACCTATCTTAGCTTCAGACCCAAAGAATAGTTGTGATGATCCATGATCAGAAAAAGAGGAAAAGAGAAGTGCTTAAATGTGCTGCCAAGGCAGCAACTCATATCCTTTTCGTAATTTAATTATTTTTAGCATTCTTTGTTTACTTAGTATACTCAACATTTATAGCATGGACACAAACCTGCACACACTACACTAGCACTAAGAAAAATTAAATCCTAAGTTATTTCATGATATTTCCTATCACTAACATAAAATAGGTGCCATGGCTTTGAGGTAAGAAAACAAGTTAAAGGCTAAGCTTCTGTTAAAAATTTTGTGCAAGGGGCAGGTTTAATAGTTAGGTTGCATTGCTTGAGGACAAGAAATAGTTCGAGTTTGGGGGTGTGTAGAGTGTCCACAAGTCTTATATTTTAATACGCAATCATGCCCTTATTATTTCTGTTTTAAGCTCATTTAGGCATATTTAGGTGCATTGCATGCATAATAACAGTGTTTACTCTTTTACCATGCTTTTGTTGAATATTCGATGTTTGGTTAAGAAAATAAATTGTTTTAGCTTAGTTTTCATTTTCAGGTGTTGTAGCCGTGTAGAGGAGGAGAGGACAGAAAAGCATGGTGCAAAAGGAGTTGTACTGAAGCAGTTCCAAAGTGCCGCCAAGGACGCTACCGTCGCAGCATTGCCGCCGACTACCGCCCAGGCAAAAGTTAAACTGACTTAGTCAAGATGGGTTGAGATTAAAAGAGGACAATTTCATGAGTCCAATGAGCCCAGACTTGCAGTTTTCTGAACATGAAGCGACCTGAAAAGTTGATTGAAGAAGGATAAGTAAAGTGATTGATCTTTACTTGGTGGAGAAGGCAACGTCCAAAGAGTCCACATTCAAGTCAAAAAGGAGTCAACATTTAATTTAAAGTTACTTTAAGAACTTCTGCTCCAAGGAGGACTGAAACTTAGGCCAAGCCCTATATATACCCATGCTTGTAAGGGTATAGGGGCATAGATTAAGTGGGGGAGATAATATTGTTCTAACTCTCTCATAGGGTTTAGATTTTTGTATGTAAAGTAGTTGTGAGAAACGGTTGTAATAGTTTAAGTTATGTTTTGCAATAAAATACTCTCAAGTTTCCTTAATTCATGTTCTTCACTTCTTCAATTAGTTCCAAAAGTCCACTTGAAGAAATCCATTTGTCGGGTATGAGAGTGTCAAACTCGCGAAAGAATTAAGCACAGTCTTATCATGTTGAGGTGTTGACTAATTCGGCTTAGACATAGGTTATAATTTCAGCAGCTAAAAGGAGCAACAAAACGTCGACTTCTTGTGTTAGGTTTACGCTGAGATTGCTAGGTATTGCCTACATCATGTGGTGACAGAATCCTTGCCTAGATATAGGAAGGATCACTTCAGAATTGCTTCGCCGAACTTAGAGTATCTTCCAGACTTGCCTCTGGAGTTTTCTCCATCCCACCTGCCGAGACAGGGAAGGTTGCAAGCGTAGAGTTTCGTAGTGGCATCGAAAGTTGCTGCCGCCTCAATCTGCCATTACCTGCCAAGGCAGCAGATCATGGCAGCGCAAAACACACTTAAGCTTTACAACGTAGTCTACACACTACTGAGCTATGACTACTTGACCCAAATCTATCAACTCTATGATTATCTCTTTCTCTCTATCTTAATTTACTTGTGCTTTTATTTTTACGCTTTTCAATATTCAGAAATTTAATTGTGCAATTTACTTTCTCCTTGTGCAGGAAAACACTCATAGTAGCTATTACAGTCCTTGTGGGAGACGATATCTTATATACTATAACTTGACAGGAGTGTGCACTTGCGGTCATAAAAATAGAACATCCAAATGCTCTACACTACTCTTTACAGGAAAATTATTGAACATAAAAGAATTTTCCAATTTCTCAATGGCATGAATAGAGACTGGGATCTAGTCAAATCAAGAATCCTTGGCTGCAGTCCCCTCCCTTTCATCAGGGAAGTTTTTTCTGAGATTCGAAGCTCTTCTTCTCCCAAACTCAGACGAGAGAGATTGATTTGTGATTACTACAAGAAGAAAGGACAACTAAAAGAGAGATGCTGGAAACTCCATGGTAATCCAGCAGATTGGAAGGCCACGGGTAATAGGGTACCCAAGGAATCCTCCTCAAATAAAGCTACTAGTTCTACATCTTGTGGCCTCACCAAGAAACAAATAGTATAACTGCAGCAAATGTTCAGTAGATTCATTGGGAGAAGTGAAGGAAATCTGGCTTTAGTGGACAATGAAGGTACACAGACCAACTCCTCATCCATTGCACTTCTTTCTACAACAAATACACCAGCACAGATTGTGGACTCTGGTGCTTCTGACCACATAACTAGTAACAGAGAATTGTTTTTTCAATTCAAAAATTCCCCCTCTAAGAATTCCTTAAAATTGTCGATGGTTCTTTCTTATCAATTCAAGGCAGTGATTCCATGTTTCTTACTAATGAATTAGTCCTACAAAATGTGCTTTTTGTGCCTAGCCTGGACTGTAATTTGTTGTCTGTTATTAAGCTATGCAAGGATTTAAATTGTGTTTTTCAGTTCGTTGATTCTGAGTGTTTTTTACAGGCACTGGACTTGAAGAAGAGGATTGTCAATGCTAGCTTGCAAAATGGTTTATATGTTCTTCACAGTACAAGAACTTCTACAGTTTCACCTTCTAAATTTTGTTTTACTTCCTTAGGAAATTGTAATGTTATGTCATGGCATTTTAGGTTAGGCCACCCTAGTTTCTACTATCTTGCAAAATTGTCTCCTCAATTATTTGTTAATAAAAAACCTTCTTATTATAAACCCTCGCATCCTTTTTTTTCCTTATACATAGTGATTTTTGGGGTCCTTCTAAAGTGAAGAATATTACTAGAAGTAAATAGTTTGTGACTGGTTGATGACCATAGTAGGACTACTTGGACATGCCTATTGAGAGAAAAATCAGAAGTAGCTAGTGTCTTTGAAAGGCTTTATAGATTGGATGAGACTCAATTTCACAGTAAAATTCAGATTTTTAAATCTGATAATAGAGGGGAATTTTTTACTAAGTCCTTAAGTGATTTTTTCAAGGAGAAAGTGATAGTGCAAATTAGTTCTTGTGTTGATACTCCTCAACAAAATAGAGTGGCCGAGAGGAAAAATAGGCACCTGATGGAAGTAACCTGAGCTTTAATGTTTACACACAACGTTCCTAAATAGCTATGGGGTGAAGCCGTGTTAACTTCTACTTACCTTGTTAATCGGATGCCTAGTAAAGTGTTAAATTTTCAAACACCTCGAGATGCTTGTCAAGTTTTCCTCATTTTAAACATATGTCTTCTACTATTCCTCCGAAAGTTTTTGGGTGCATTGTGTTTGTTCAAAACTTAGATCCTTCTAGGTCCAAACTTGACCCTAAGTCTCTCAAATGTGTGTTCATAGGATATTTTTCACTAAAGAATGGCTACAAGTATTATCATCCACCTTCTCGAAAAAATTTTATTTCATTGGACCTTACCTCTTTTGAACAGGAATCATATTTTCCCAAGGCTTCAATTTAAGGGGAAAATTATGGTGATTTTCAACCTTATAAAAAAACAGGTTTCCTCTTCCCATCTTTCTAATTTAATACCTCTTACATATCCCTTATTACTTGAGCCTCAAATTTTGTTTCAACCCTCTAATTCTTTACCTATTCCTTCACCTACTACCTTATCTCCACCACATTCTTCACCCACTATTACTCCTATAGCTACTCAAAACTTACCTAAATCTCTTCTACAACCCCCTAAACAATTGCAGGTCAACATCAGAAAAAGAGAATCATTCCATAAATCATTTTGCAATATGATATTTGTTAGGAAATGGATTTTAGTCCAGTTACTTGTGAAGATAATGGAGGTAATGATTCTACTAATATTCTTCCTCACTTATTTGAGTTTGACTGTGTGCCTATTGTTAAAAGAAAAGGGGTGAGACAGTGTACTAAATATCCTATTTAAAGGTATGTTGCTTATGGTAATTTGATGCCATCATTTAAAGTTTTTACAACTTGTTTGGATGAAGAACAAATTCATAAGACTATTGAGGAAGCCTTGCAAAATTCAAAGTGAAAGAAGATTGTTTAAGAAGAAAATGAGGCACTTAAAAAGAATGGTACATGGACCATTACTGATCTTCCTCAAGATAAAAAAACATGTTGGATGTAAATGAGTGTTTGCCATTAAATATAATTCTGATGGCAGTATACATAGACATAAAGCCATGTTGGTTGCAAAAGAACTTTACACAGATTTATGAAGTTGATTATAAGGAGACTTTTGCTCATGTGGCCAAATTGCTAATAAAGACAGGATTATCCTGGAAAATGAGCATAAAGAGTTTTACCCTAGAGGAAGGTTTGCTAGATTCACCGGGGTAATCCTGGATAATGGATATAAAGAGTCTTTGGTAGACCTCACTTTGTTCTCTAAGGTAATCTTAATAAATAAAAAGATTATCGTAATTGCTTATGTGGCTGATATAATCCTGACATGTGATGATGATGAAGAATTGAGCCGGTTAAAGGCAGTACTAAGCAGAGAGTTTGAAATTAAAGACTTAGAAAAATTTAGATATTTCCTAAGAATGGAGGTGGCAAGGTCTAGCAAAAGTTTGGTGATTAACCAGAGATAGTATGTCTTGGACTTTCTAATAGAAACAGGATTGTTAAGCTATAAACCAACATATACATCCATGAATGTTGGTTTAAAGTTTAGCAAAGTTGAACTAGGTCCTAAGGTAGATAAAAAATTGTATCAAAGGCTGGTAGGTAAACTAATCTATTTCTAACAAGACCAGACATTTTTTTTCCAGTGAATATTATTAATCAACACATGATAGACCTTAGGGAAGAACACATGGAAGCAACAAAGCAGATTCTGAGATACTTGAAAGGTACACCTAGACATGGTTTGATGTTCAAGAAAAGTCTTGATAGAACTGTTAAAGTATTTTCAGATTCAAGATGAACTAGTGAATTGACATATAGAAGGTGAGCCAATGGTTATTTCTCTTTTGTATGGGGTAATTTAGTTACTTGGAAGAGTAAAAATAGACAGTAATTTTCAGAAGTAGCGAATGAATTTGGCTAGTAAAATTACTCAAAGAGCCGGGAATGACTCAAGATGAAAATTTTCAAATTTTCTGCGACAATCAGTTAGCTATTTAGATTGTCAAGAACCCTATTCAACAGATAGAATTAAAGATGTTGAAATAGACAGACACTTCATTGCAGAGAAGCTTACTAGTGGAGTGGCTTCACTAACATATTGTCACGGGGCTAGGCTTATGTGGCTAGCTCGTGCGGCACTTGGTCGGGAAAGGAACTTCGAAAGGGACCAAGTAAGCCTTGAAGCTATGTCTTGGCTTGGCTAGAGTTGCGGAAGCGTTGCGAAGAAAGAAAGAAAGCAGATGGCTCGATTAATTGCAAAACGAAGAGCCTCGTTAAAAACCCACTCTAAGCCTAGTTAGGGGGAAAAGAGTACTCGACGTTGCTAAGCTTTTATTGATGAAAGAAAAAAGGAAAACAAAGAGAATTCAGGATGATTACAAATGAGGGGGTGAGGCCCTTTTTATAGCCTAGCACCTCTCGATCTAACGGTCACTATTGATTACAATGGATGGCCAAGATTGGCCTAAGCTATCTAATAAAGGCAAGATATTACTATTCATGATTCCTTCCATCTTGGTAGGTCTTCTTTCCTTATGAAAGGGATTTGATTCTCCATGAATCGAGGGATGAATGGATGCTTGATTCTTGCCTTGTATGCCATGGTCAAAGGGGTAGATATTCCGCAAGGAATGGGCTTGAATGGCCATGGATGGTGAAAATTCGGACAGGCCCATAGGGGTGGCTGTACGGGCTGCTTGGTGCTGCTCGGACATGCCTATGGGTGCTGAAGGCCGGGCTGCTCGGTGCTGCTCGGTCAGGCCCTCGGGTGCTGTGCGGACAGGCCCTCGGGTGCTGCTGGGAGGCCTTCTCGGTGCTGCACGAGCAGGCTCTCGGATGCGCGCGGACAGGGCTGCGCGGACAGGCCCAGGGTGCTTGGCAAGGCCCCTTGGGCGGATGGCTCGGCTGGTTTGTGGCCCCATGGGTGCGGCAGAGTGGGCTGAACGGATTGAGGCCCCATGGGTGCTGGAAATGGCCCCTAGGTGTGCGGCAGATTGGGCCCTAGGGTGCACCACGGTAACATTCTCCTCCACCGAATTGAGCGACGCCCTCGTCGCTTGTTGGGCTTTAAATTCGGCAATCTTGTCTTCAAATTGCCACAAGTCTTTGTCTAACTCCCAACTAGCCTCGGCTTCGGTTAGACCCTTCCAAAGCACAAAGTACTCGTGCCTTGGTTGGTAGCCTTTGCGTCGAATGACTCGATCGGTTAAGATGGCTTCGACTTCTTTCTCGAACGAAGTCCTAACTCCAACGGGTGCTCGCTTGGAGATGTTTCTTTCCGGATCTTCCTCGTCCTTGTGATAAGGCTTAAGGACACTCACATGGAAGACGGGATGGACTTGGATGTCGGATGGCAATTCTAGCTTGTAGGCCACCTTGCCTACTCTCTTTATCACACGAAATGGGCCTTCATACTTCCTTACAAGAGCCCTGTGAGCAGAAGAATTTCGAAGTGTTAGATGAAGTTTAGCCAAAACTAAATCATTTACCTGAAATTCGACGTCGCGTCGCTTCTTGTCGGCCCACTTCTTCATTCGCTTGCTTGCTTTGTGGAGGCAAGCGTTGGCTAGGTCTCTTTGCTCTTGCAAGTCCTTCACTACATGGAAGGCGGCTGGATTTGGACATTGGTACTTGGTCACGATGGCATCCGGTGTGAGTGGTTGTTGACCCATCACTATCTCGAACGGACTTTGGTTCGTGGCTTCACTCCTATGCAAGTTGTAGGAGAATTGGGCCACGTCTAGCAAGTCAGGCCAATTACTTTGAGATGCGCTAACAAAGTGTCGCAAGTAGATCTCCAATAATGCGTTGGCCCTCTCGGTTTGCCCATCGGATTGTGGATGGAAGCTTGTTGAAAGGTTCAAGGAGGAACCCAACAACTTGAACAACTCGATCCAAAACTTACCCGTGAACCGAGCGTCTCGATCACTTACTATAGATTTTGGGATTCCCCAAAACTTCACGACATGCTTCATGAAAAGGCGAGCGGCTTCGTCGGCGGGGCATGTCTTGTTGGCGGGAATGAAGGTAGCATACTTCGAAAATCTGTCTACTACAACCATAATATTCGAAAAGTTATTAACACAAGGGAAACCAATAATAAAGTCAAGAGAAATACTTTCCCATGGTCTTTCCGGTATTGGCAAAGGTTGGAGTAGTCCCATCGGCTTGTTTGCTTCGATCTTGTCTTGTTGGCAAACAAGACAAGTCTTCACGTACGCTTCTACATCTTCATTCATACGAGGCCAATAATAACGCTCATTAAGTAAAGCTAAGGTACGATGCATACCTGGGTGTCCGGCCCACTTCAAATCATGACATTCCTTTATCAATGTCTTTCGCAAATTGTTGAAGTAGGGGACGAATAAGCGTGGGCCTCTTGTGAATAGAAGATCGTCTTCGACCCAAAATCGGCGTGACTTACCCTCTTTGGCAAAGGTGAGCAAGTTCTTTGCGGTGGGATCATGCGTCAAGCCTTCCTTGATAGAATCAAGTAACTCACCACTTGGTTGGCTAATGGAAGCAAAGATGGCTTTTCGGCTAAGCGCATCGGCCACGGTGTTGGTCTTTCCGGGCTTGTGCTCCAACGTAAAATCGAATTCCGCCAAGAAATCTTGCCACCTAGCTTGCTTAGGGGACAATTTCTTTTGGGTTAGAAAATAAGAAATTGCGGAATTATTGGTAAAGACGACAAACCTGGAACCCAAGATGTAGTTTCGCCATGTGCGAAGGCAATGGATGACGGCGGTCATCTCCTTCTCTTGAACGGTGTATCGCCTTTCGATGTCGTTCAACTTTCGGCTTTCAAAGGCAATGGGATGGCCTTCTTGCATCAAAACTCCACCAATGGCATAATCGGATGCATCGGTGTGGATGATAAATTGCTTGGAATGGTCGGGCAAGGCAAGAACGGGATCACATACCATGGCTTGTTTAAGCCTTTCGAATGCTTGTTGACAACTTGGACTCCATTCCCAAGCTTTGTCCTTCTTCAAGAGTTCGGTCAAAGGTGTAGCTATGGCGGAGTAACCTTGCACAAACTTATGATAATAGTTAGCTAAACCAAGAAAAGAACGAAGTTCGGTTACCTTAGTTGGTGGTTCCCACTCGTCGATGGCTCGAACTTTGCTTGGATCCATTCAGATCTTACCACCTCCAATGATGTGGCCTAAGAACGGAACTTCTTGTTGAGCGAAACTACATTTTTCGCGTTTGATGTAAAGCTCGTTCTCACGAAGAACCTGCAAAACCTTCCTCAAGTGCATTAAGTGTTCATGGAAAGTCTCACTATAGATGACAATGTCATCTAAGTAGACAACAACAAAGCGATCAAGAAAAGGTGAAAGTACCTTATTCATTAAAGTGCAAAATGTTGCGGGAGCGTTTGTAAGGCCAAATGGCATTACAAGAAACTCAAAAGAACCATACCTTGTATTGCACGCGGTTTTGGGCTCGTCACCTTCGGCTATGTGAACTTGGTAATACCCCGAACGTAGATCTAACTTTGTGAAGAATCTAGCACTTCCAAGTTGATCAAATAAATCGGTAATTAAAGGAATAGGGTATTTATTCTTCACCGTGAGTTTGTTTAGAGCGCGGTAGTCGACACACATGCGCAAGCTACCGTCTTTCTTCCTTTGAAAGAGAATGGGTGCTCCAAACGGACCCTTGGATGGGCGAATGTACCCGGCATCCAAGAGCTCTCCAAGTTGCTTTCGGAGCTCTTCTAACTCCGGTGGCGCCATTCGATAGGGTGCTTTGCTCGGCGGCTCGGCATTTGGCACCAACTCAATGCGATGATCCACCTCACGCTTGGGTGGTAAAGCCTTCGGCAATTCGGAAGGCATGGTGTCCTCGAACTCTACGAGAACACGTTCCACTTCTTCGGGAACTTCTTCGGCTTCTATCGCCTCGTCTTCCTTGAGCACGGCAAGGAAAGACTCTTCCTCCTTTCGCACACCATTGCCGAACTGGATGGAAGACAACATCTTGGATTGGATACCTACATCTCGACTCACGGGTACCAAACATTGTTGGGCGCGGTCGAGCACAACCAATACATCGGCAAAGGGCAAGAGAAGTGCATTAATCTTGTCCAAAAAAGATAAACCAACCACAAGATCGTAATCGTCAAAAGGAATTACCTTAATATCCTCACGGGCTTTCCAACTACCAAGTTGGATCTCGACCCTCTTTGCAACTCCGGCAATGGGCGCTTCTTTCGAGTTGATCGTCTTAATCCACCCACTCGTCTTCAACACGTTGAGTTTGAGTTTTTGGGCGGCTCCTTCGGACATGAACAGCTCGGATGCTCTGGTGTCCACAAGTGCACGCAATTGCTTTCCGGCAATCGTGACTTCTACAAACATAAGACCACTTTTGGGCTTGTTAGATAAAGAATTTACTTGGAGATTACTTACAATTGCTCCAAGCTGGGCGGCGGGTTCGTCGGTGGCTTTGACGGTAGAAAGATTTGTCTTTTGTGGACAATCTCGAATATGATGAGGTCCTTTGCATTGCAAACATCCTCGTCTCTCCCATGGCTTATTTGATCGGCCATGTCAGTTATTATTGTTGAAATTCTTTTCGTGGTTAAATCTATCACCTCTGGCTTTGGCATTCTTGTCTCCCTAATTCTTGGATTTCGGTTTTGATTTGGGCGAGTCTCGCTTCTCGAAATTGGCTATTGCCTCGGCTTCATCAAGGGTATGTGAAAGATCTTTGACACCACGTCTTTCCAACTCCATGTTAGCCCATCGGTTCAACCCATCCTTGAAAATTGAGAAGCCTTCATCTTCTCCTAAGTTGGTGATTTGGAGCTTTAACTCGATGAACTTCTTCACATAATCATAGATGTTGTTTTTGTGCTTGAGTTGGCGTAACTTTGAGCGCAACTCTCTTTGAGCATACTTGGGATAGAACGCCTCACGGATCTCTTCTTGAAGCTCTTCCCAAGTTTCTACGGGAACGTCTCCATCGTAGTCGGCACACTTGCGTCTCCACCATAAAAGAGCACCGTCAATAAAATAACTTGAAGCAATATTTACCTTAGTGGATTCATCCACGGTGTTGGTGTTGCGGAAATATTGGTTCATGCTCCACAAGAAAGTGTCGGTTTCTTGAGCATCTCTTGATCCTTTGAATCCCTTTGGTTTCGGCACATCAGCTAGCACTCTACTCGGACTTGAAACCACTCCGTTGGCTACGGCGGACTTATAGATGTTGAGCTCGGCCCTTAGCACATCCATCGCCTTCTCTAGTTTGGTTAGCCCATCTTTGAGATATCTATTCTCAATCTCCACGTCCTCGACTCTACCTGCGAGGTCCTGGGAACCATCCTTGCAATCATCACCCCGAGATTCCAACTTTGTTAGTCAATTCTCAACACCATCGAGCCGTGTTCTCGACTCATTTCTATTGTCTTCCAAACGGGTAACTTTGTCTTGCAAGGTTGAGATGGCATCTCTCGAACTACCCTTCTTGGCTTTTCCACCACGAGTTTCCATTGGCTTTGAGGTGCCGTCGGCGGGAACATCACTTGGATTCGTCATCTCGAACAATTCTTCGCTAAAACGTTGGCTCTGATACCACTTGTCACGGGGCTAGGCTTATATGGCTAGCTCGTGCGGCACTTGGTCGGGAAAGGAACTTCGAAAGGGACCAAGTAAGCCTTGAAGCTAAGTCTTGGCTTGGCTAGAGTTGCGGAAGCGTTGCGAAGAAAGAAAGAAAGGAGATGGCTCGAGTAATTGCAAAACGAAGAGCCTCGTTAAAAACCCCCTCTAAGCCTAGTTAGGGGGAAAAGAGTACTCGACGTTGCTAAGCTTTTATTGATGAAAGAAAAAAGGAAAACAAAGAGAATTCAGGATGATTACAAATGAGGGGGTGAGGCCCTTTTTATAGCCTAGCACCTCCCGATCTAACGGTCACTATTGATTACAATGGATGGCCAAGATTGGCCTAAGTTATCTAATAAAGGCAAGATATTACTATTCATGATTCCTTCCATCTTGGTAGGTCTTCTTTCCTTGTGAAAGGGATTTGATTCTCCATGAATCGAGGGATGAATGGATGCTTGATTCTTGCCTTGTATGCCATGGTCAAAGGGGTAGATATTCCCCAAGGAATGGGCTTGAATGGCCATGGATGGTGAAAATTCGGACAGGCCCATAGGGGTGGCTGTACGGGCTGCTTGGTGCTGCTCGGACAGGCCTATGGGTGCTGAAGGCCGGGCTGCTCGGTGCTGCTCGGTCAGGCCCTCGGGTGCTATGCGGACAGGCCCTCGGGTGCTGCTGGGCGGCCTTCTCGGTGCTGCGCGGGCAGGCTCTCAGATGCGCGCGGACAGGGCTGCGCGGACAGGACCAGGGTGCTTGGCAAGGCCCCTTGGGCGGATGGCTCGGCTGGTTTGTGGCCCCATGGGTGCGGCAGAGTGGGCTGAACGGATTGAGGCCCCATGGGTGCTGGAAATGGCCCCTAGGTGTGCGGCAGATTGGGCCCTAGCGTGCACCACAGTAACAATATGTTCCGACTGAAGAACAAGTGTCAGATGTACTCACAAAAGCACTACCAGAAGTCCTTTTTAATAAGTTTTTATTCATCGTGAGATAATACAATGTATGCTCTCCAACTTGAGAGAGAGTGTGAGTTTATACGGTTTAAAGTTAATGTTGTTAAATTATATTCGTAGAGTTTTATTTTGAGTCATCTATCTAAAACTAGAGTTAGAAGTTAATCATTAGTAGGACTCCTAATGTATCTAAAAGTCCTTTTCTATAAGAGTGTAATATATGTATTAGATGAATGATTCGTTTTATTAAAAAAAATAGACTTTACAAAATATACAGATTTTGTATTTCTTCACTTTTCGATAGTCTCCATCTCTTTTGCAACTTTAAATATAGCATTTAGAGTTTCCCTATCAAATTGTTGAGCTTCAATCACATCATCCAGATGAACCTTGTTCCCCATTGTATATGCAGGCATCTTCTCGACTTCCACAACATGACATTGCATCCGATTCCTTAAAAGCCTTTCGCTTTGTCTCCATTTCGCTTTTTTCGAATTTATCGCCTTTATATCAAAGGACCCCCTTTTCGACGAGCACATGGAAAATAATGTTGAAGAAGCCATTGTAATTGAAAAAAAATAAAACTCTACAAATTAAACCAATGGTTAAACTTATCATGGATCATATAATCTTCGCATGAATTTCTAGGAAAATAAACTCTATAAATTAAAGATTCAAAATGAAGGAATTATACTGGTAAATGTTCACTGATTATATACTAAAAGAACCAACCATTTTCATTCTGCTAAATCAAGCCAAACGGATATTAATATATGGGTAATCTTCACTGGTGGTCACTTTTGTTTTCGGTTTGTTCTATTTTGGTCACCTGAATTCAAAAAAGACTATTCTTGTCACTTACGTTCGAAACCGTTTCTGTTTTGGTCACTGGACCGTTAACCTTCGTTAATTAAAAATAATAATTTCTAATTTGACCCCCAAACTTTCAAAACTTCATTTTTCACCATCTTCCCCAAAACTCAATGAACTTCCCACCGCAGGGGAGAACTGCCAACCCGCAACAAACTAATGGTTGTCACTTTCAACGATCTCGGTTCTGCTGCTGGCTTGAAGAAGCTTGATGAGTATCTCCTCTCTCGCAGTTACATCTCTGGGTATCAAGCTTCAAAGGCTGATATTACCGTCTACGCTGCTTTCTTAGGGGCCCCATCGGCTAGCTATGTGAAATGTTTCTCGATGGTACAACCACATCGACGCCCTTTTGAGGATCTCTGGAGTTTTTGGAGAGAGTCTGGTGTGACTGTTGAGGGATTTGCTCCTGTTGAGGCTGTAGCCACTCCCCCGACTGCTGATTCGAAGGCTGCAGCTACTGAAGACGATGACGACGATGACATTGATTTGTTTGGAGAAAAGACCGAGGAGGAGAAGAAGGCAACGGAAGAACGAGCATCTGCCATTAAGGCTTTTGGCAAGAAGAAAGAATCTGGAAATTCTTCTGTTTTGTTGGATATTAAGCCATGGGACGATGAGACTGACATGAAGAAGCTTGAAGAAGCAGTAAGAGCTGTTCAAATGGAAGGTCTGCTTTGGGGAGCATCTAAGCTTGTCCTCGTTGGTTATGGGATTGAGAAATTGCAAATTAGATGACCATTGTGGATGATTTGGTGTCGGTCGACACTCTCATCGAGGAACAGTTAACATTTGAGTCGATTAATGAGTATGTTCAGAGTTGTGATATTGTGGCATTCAACAAGATTTGTAAGTATTCCAGATTCTAAAAGGTTTTTTACATTTATGTTTCGTGCAGTACTCATGTTTTCGCATGGAAAAACTTGCTTAAAGTTTGACGTACATTGCTCGTATCCGAAATATATATTTAATTTTGTGGAAATTTCATCATGCCATAGTTTACTAATGCGGATTCCATTTCTTCTTGCAGAATGGGTTGCAATAGGAGTTTCTTGGTGGGGCTCTTCAAAGTTATATCGTTTATGTTCTCTAAGATTTTTGTTAAAGTTTTTGGTTTTGCTAGAACCTTAATTTAAGTTTATTGTTTGTTATTTTTGTGTTGGACGATGGAACCATTGTGGTTGGTATGGAATATGAAGTATCAGTTGGTGAGTTTCTGTTGAAGTTCTATGCCTAAGTTGGTTAAGTTAATATAAAAAGTTCTTAATTAAATCAGTTAATTTTTTTTTTTTAAAAAAAAGACATCAACAGACCTCATCAGTAGGGGGTCAAACATGTAGACATTTCATTTTTGCAGTTCAATAGATCAAGAAATCAATCAATAATTTTTGCAGTTCTCCCCTGCAGTGGGAAGTTCATTGAGTTTTGGGGAAGATGGTAAAAAATGAAGTTTTGAAAGTTTGGGGGTCAAATTAAAAATTATTATTTTTAATTAACGGAGGTTAACGGTCCAATGACCAAAACAGAAACGATTTCGAACGTAAGTGACCAGAATAGTCTTTTTTTGAATTCGGGTGACCAAAATAGAACAAACTCAAAACAAAAGTGACCACTAGTGAAGATTACCCTTAATATATACATATATATATATAGCCATTAAACTCCACTATTTTTTAAGCTTAGTGACAGACCACGATAAAACAAGGATTGTCAAAGACAACATAAACAGGTAGGCATTGCATTCAAGCTTATGGAAGATGTTCGTCGAGGGTTCATACTTTCACCAGCCGCAGTGGGAAGATAATGACAATGAGCACATGGTTGCCATTTATGGCCGCTCTTTGGATCAGCTTTTGCCGTTGATATTACTCGCACAAATCAGCATCAACATATATGGATCAAACCATTGGATAAATAGCTCATTTCAAGATGCACAAAATCAATATGAACTTGGACATATACGAGTAAAAAGCCGATTCTCTTTCACTAAATTTGAGGGTCTTACAGTTATCGAGAACTCATCGAAAGGAAGGTCTTTTGGATAATGGTTTTACCGAAAAAGATGCGACACCATAGCCCCACTGCTTCGATGAACCTCGAAAAGTCTACAAGATATCCAAACTAGAATTTGACAAGTCGGCTAGTTTCAACTTTCAACAAAAAACCGGATCACATGCTTCAACAAAGTTCAACTCGATGCATTAACAGTACTATAAGACATCTGAAAAGATGTATCGGTACACATAAGAAAGCATACATCAAACAGAACCACAAAATACAGATCAAAGGAACAACTGCCGACTTCCAGTCAATCAAAGCTCAAAGTGCACTACACAATACAAAAGATTCGCTAACATGACGTCCAAATCTATGTATTGTCTCCTCAAAAGCATGAAATAAGATGACGAATAAGTTAATCAATCAAAATCTATGTATTAGTAGTCATCCCCAAATAGACATCAAGCTCCAATCAGACATGATCATCAAAAAACCAACACACAGAAACATACATGTGGTCCGTGGATAATATTCAACTACATTAACCTTCAATTTCCAATCAATGTATCAAATGCGTATGTTTCATAGGAAAGAAGGAATGAAAATCTGAGAAATGAACTCTTATAAGCTATTAAAGCAGAGCAAAATATCAAACAGATGATGGTCAAACCACAATTGAAACACTATTTTATCAAAAAGGTGAAGTTCTAAGATCGAATGATCTTTAATTAACTAACAACGCTCATGTTATTCGACAACATAGATGCTTAAATCGAACTACAAATACCCAACATTGCATTAATGACAACCGGAATTCATTTTTCATTTTTCTCTGGGTGCTCCGTGTCATCCGGCTTCTCCAGCCCGTAACGGCGGTTGAACTTAGCAATCTGTCCTTCAGTTGCAGCTAGTTGACGTTTCGCCCTCAAGTGATAAACTTTACCGACACTATGTATTTTTGTCATCATGAAGTTAATTAATCGACCACTTGGGGTCACATAAGATATCCATTGCATCTGAGGGTGCAATCCTTTCTTCATCTTAGGTAAAACTACAAGCCAGAAACAAGCTTATTAGAGGATAGAAACCAACAAAGTAATACACACACAGATATCAATGATCAATTAAAAAACAATTAGACTCCTAAACTCAAAATCAAATGTTAAAAACACTCAAATATGTTTGAAGCATAGAAACCGTGTTTACTTTGCTTATGATTTAATTGTTCAGTTCTAAGGTTAAAGAAAACTAAAATCCAACATTCACCTTCTTTTTTACCTAAATTGGGGAATCTGGGTACATAAAATTAAAGGGAAAAGATAAGAATTTTAAACAAGTTTCAAGAAGAAAAGAAACAAAAGAAATACATATTAGATTTATTATGGAAAAAGAGAGAATGAACCGTACCTGGAGGTGGAATCAGCTGCGAATGAGTGTAGTATTCAGTGGCAGGGACTGAGAAGTAGAACGAAGGCGAAATCAGCAACGTCAGTGAGAGTAAATATCAGAAAAGGGAGACATCGAAAGAGGAGGCCGTTTGTATCTCCGTCAGCACCGGACGGCAGCTCGACGATGGCTATCAGCTGATGAGATTTGGGTCATGGAGGAGAGATCGAATCAGTGTAGAGAAATAAAAGGGTGAGCCCCGAGTTGGTCGGAGATGGCGGCTGTAGCCGTGACTGTGATGGTAGCTGCTGGCTTGAATATTGACGGCTAGGGTTATTTTTTTTAGGGATTGACGGCTAGGGTTACAGTTGAAAGAAAATGAGACATAAGGATGACAAACGGGCGGAACGGATGCGGATACCCATTCTCATATTCACTTAAAATTTTTATATCCATCACTTACCCGCCACCCATTGTGGATATAATTTTTAAATTTACACCCATCCACGCGGGTATATTCTCAAATTCATCCCCATTCCCACCACCCAATTGAATACTCATTATCTATCTTGCACCCGCCTATTAACCCGCTTGGCAGCAACCATACACATAAAACATAAATTCAAGAGCAACTACAAAACATAAATTACAAACAATATCCTATAAAATTTTAAGATTTATACAATAGTTTGTGAAATTACATCTAAATTCAGAATGATCCAAATTTATATGGCGGGTAGGATGCGGGGAAGGCAGATGCGGGGCAGACGTGTGCGGGGCGTGTAAGGTCTTAAATACACCACCTACTCACTACCCGTGGCGGGTATGACTTTTTACATCCACACCCGCCCACTACCCACCAAACTTATACCCATCTCCGCCCCAATTGGAGCGGGTGCGGTGCAGAATCCACGAAATTGTACATGTTTGCCATCCCTAATGGGACATGCTTCTCATAGGAAAAGAGATAGTGAAACGAAATGGAATACCGAGCGGGTCACCTTTCCCTGACCCGGATGATGCTCAACGGCCCACATCACCTACTGCAATGGGTTCAACGTTTGAGCTAGGGATGTTCAAAAATACCCTATCCGACGACACGGACCTAAAAAGTCATGTAATCTTATAAAAAAATTATCTAACCGGGCCGAGTACCCGACCCAGTAATTTTTCCATGACACGAGACAGAAGTTTTCCCTTATCGGGTACCCGACCCGATAATTTTTAATATATATTTTTTATGTTTTAAATTATATATATTTTTAAGTTTCTTAATATTTTTACTCTAAAACTAAATTTTAATCCCTAAATTCTTTCTATGTTTGTATTATATACTTTTAAGTTTTAAGTTTACAACTTTTTAAAAATATTTTTGTGTTTAATATGTGATTTTTTAATTTTAGAATTAAAAAAATAAAAAAATAAAACGAGTACTCGATAGCTATTTTCTGTACCCAAGTGTAACAGGCCAGTAAACTAGGTATCCTATTTTTCGGGTACCCCGAAACCAGGTACCCGACAATAAAAACCCTAGTTTGAGTTCAAATGTTTTGAGCTTTGCTACTTCGACCTTTCATTACCATATTATTATTATTATTGTTGTTGTTGTTGTTATACAATTAAATTTTTTTATTTCTACAAGCGCCTTAATTTTAGAGTTTCAGTTTGGGCTTAAAGTTTAGGAATTTTAGTGTATGAATTTAGTGTTTAGGGTTTATGGTTAGAATTTAGGGTTTAGGTTTTAGGGTAATATGGTTAGGGATTTAGGTTTTAACCAATAAACCTTAAATTTTAACCCTAAGCCCAAAATTCTATCAATTGCCCCTAAATTCAAAACTACTACACTTAAACATCTAAACCCTAAAACAATGTCTCTAAAGTTTCCACAAGCGATTGTGCATGGAATAATTGCCATTATTATTAGGGTAAACTATACCATTGACCACCATACTTTGGTTAATGTATTAAAATGACCACCTTAAAAAATCGACTCAATTGTCCACCAAACTATTGAAATTGGATCAATGTGATCATCAGCCGTTAATGGGCTAACGGAAGGTGACGCGGCAGTTAAAAAACTAAAGGTATAATTACACATTTGATATTTACTATTTACAATTTTTTTAGAGGAGAAAAATAAATTCAACCACACATGCTATCTAGAGGGATCAAACCTGGGCAATCTAGGTGCAAAGGTAGTGGCTTAGCCATTGCACCAAGCACAATTTTGTGCTTTAAAACACCAAATTTAATATATATCTCTTATTGGTTTCTACATTTATAAGCTAAAAAGCTCAAACCCTAAACACTAATTTCACATATATATAACCCTAAACTTTAAACCCTAAATGTTTCAAATTAATTTTACACTAAACATTTCAAGTTAATTTCACATATATAAACCCTAAACCTTAAACTCTGAATATGTACATTGCATGCTTGTCTCTCGCCGTTCATTGAACCAAGTCATAAGCTGTCTCCTAATGCATTCCATCATCTGAATTATTGGAAGACCTGAAGCTTCTAAAAGCCAAGAATTCAGTGATTCAACTATGTTTGCTGTTAGATGCCCAAATCGTGTGCCTTCGAAATAAGCTGTCGCCCACAATCGAGGTGGGATTCGTCGGATCCAAAATGCAGCATCTTGTGATATCTCTTCAATCTCAAGAATCTTTGCTTCAAATTCAATAACAGTCAGGGCATGAGCAGCTTCCCATAGAAGGTTGACAAGCATAGAATTATTAAACTCCTTTCGAAAACTTTCACTCAGATGACGCATGCAAAATCCATGAAAAGCAGTAGGAAAATTTGCTTCAACACCATCCACAATGCCCTTCTGTCTATCGGACAAAATCGTAAGCCTTGGCATATTTATATATGTGAAATTAATTTGAAATGTTTAGTATAAAATTAATTTGAAACATTTAGGGTTTAAGGGTGAAATTAGTATTTAGGGTTTGAGCCTTTTAGCTTATAAATGTAGAAACCAATAAGAGATATATATTGAATTTGGTGTTTTAAAGCACAAAATTGTGCTTAGTGCAATGGCTAAGCCATTGCCTTTGCACTTAGATTGCCCAGGTTTGATCCCTCTGGATAGCATGTGTGGTTGAATTTATTTTTCTCCTCTAAATAGGTGGTGACACGTGGTCACCACCTAATTAATTTATTTTATTAGTTTAAAATTAGGACTAAATAATTAAATTCCTCCAATAAGGTGTTGACACGTGTCACCACCTAATTAATTTATTTTATTAGTTTAAAATTATGACTAAATTAAAAAAATGTGTAAATAGTAAAGACCAAATGTGTAATTATACCTTTAATTTTTTAACTGTCACGTCACCTTCCGTTAGCCCATTAACGGCTGGTGGTCACATTGATCCAATTTCAATAGTTTGGGTGGTCAATTGAGTCAATTTTTTAAGGTGGTCATTTTAATACATTAACCAAAGTATGATGGTTAATGGTATAGTTTACCCTTATTATTATTATTATTATTATTATTATTATTATTATTATTATTATTATTATTATTATTACTATTATTATTATTATTATTATTATTATATACATGTTATAATTTCATTATTATTATATTCCCCCTCTCTTTACTAATTTCAAGACTACATTATAATTAGGCTTAATACAAAAATAAGTGCATAAAGTATTTATTTAGTAAAAGTAAGTGCTTAAATTTTTAACCGTAACAATTTTAAGTGCCCGACTGTTTAAAAAATAGTTACCCAATAAGAACGTAACACGTGGCATGATTTTTTATTATTTAAAAATAAAACAGAATATATTTTTTACAAATACTCAATATTGCCAACCGCCACCACACTTCTGTAAAACCTATGTTTGATTTTGATATAACAAAGTATGTTAAGAATTAAATTGAAAACTTGAATTAGATTTCTAAGTCCCTCAAATGATTTATAAATCACCAAGGCTTTAATCTGATTTGAAAAACTCAAACTCCAAATATTTTCTAAGTGTTCGAAGACCAAAGTATTGAAAAACGTCCAGGCGTATCGATAGACTTCCAGCCATACCGATACCTTTTTTACAAAGTTGGCTACTGGAAAGACGCGTTTCGATACGCCTCTCACCGTATCAAAATAGCGTATCGAAACAGATTAAATCTGTATCGATACGCCCCCTCTGTAAAAACTGAAGGAGTTTGAATGGCGTACCGAAACGGTTTCACCCGTATCGATACGAATTTAATGGAATTTTAAATTCAAAAGCTTTTAATGATTTCGACCGTTGGTGTCAGTTGTTAGGTAACCAAAATTTAAAGTGGTGGTTGTCCCGTACCAATACCCTCCTTGTCGTATCGATACAGAAACTTCCAGTGAGCTCAGTTGAAAAAATTGCATCGATACGGTTGTTCCCCGTATCGAAACGGTCCATGTCTCGTACCGATACGCTTACACGCGTATCGATATGCCCTATTGTTATTGTGCAACGACTCTTTTTGTTTTGAGACATGTATCGATACGGGTCCTCGTGTATCGATACGGTAAGCTGTAGAAGTGCATTTATAATGGAAATAGAGGGTCCCAACGACTATAATCAATACCCTAACCACTCAAACGGCTAGAATTAATAGAGAAGGTATAAATTGAAGCTAATTGAAGACCAACAACAACTATTGCATCAAAGATAAACATCCTAGCAAAAATCCAAGCTCAAAGTGCATATTTTCCAATCTCTTGTAAAACCTCAAATTGTGTAGTGTTCAATTCTGATCTTGTTATCAATTTTGGGTTGAGTGTTTGTACTTAAAGGGGCAATCTTGTATTGAGAGATATCTTTCTTGCCTTTAATTCTTCTTTGTACTCTTATGAGGGTTTGGTAAAATTTTGGGTAGAAAATTTGACCGGTATTGTAAAGGTTACCTCCTAAGCCTTGAAAAGGGAAGAACAATTAGTGGATTGTTGAAAATCCTTAGTGGTAGCTAAGGTAGTGGATGTAGAGTTTTTTTCGAACTTGAACTACTATAAAATTCATTGTTCTTCATTTTTAGCCATTCTATTTACTCCAACAATTTTTAAAAACCCAATTCACCCCTATTGGCTTTGATCAATCCATTGATCCACTCAACAATTGGTATCAGAGCCTACATCTTTGAAGGATTTACAAGCATAAGAGGAGTTCATAGGAAGAGTGTGATCAACCACAAATCAAGCCATGGCACCTACCTCCGGGTCAAGCATGTACGAATCTCAATCAACCACCAAACCGACCTTCTTCAACGGTGATAACTACCCATTTTGGAAGAATCGGATGCACCTCTTCATTAAATCCAATGATTATCTAGTTTGGGATGTCATTGAAGATGGTCCCGATATTCCAATGAAGAGAGACGACGAAGGAAGATTGGCGCTAAAGAAGAAACATGGGATGAGTGAAGAAGAGAGAAAGAAGATTCAAATCAATGATAAAGCTCTTCACATGTTGTTTTATTCTTTCGGTCCAGACATCTACTTCAAAGTTTCCTCCATTGAAAGTGCCACGGAAGTGTGGGATACACTAGAGACTACTTATGAAGGAGCAAGTGATGTGAAGGAGAAAAAGATTGGAATTCTCAATCTTAGCTACGAGATTTTTAAAATGGAGCCCGACGAAACCATGTCAAAGATGTTCGATCGCTTCTCAACAATTGTCAACGAGCTAAAGGGTTTTGGAGAGATAATCTCGGAAGATAAACTAGTCCGGAAGCTACTCTACTCACTTCCCGAGTCTTGGGATGGGAAGAGAACCGCCATTATTGTGGCCAAACATTTGAAGACACTCAAACTTGATGAGCTAGTGGGTTCTCTCCTAATTCACGAGATAATGAAGCAAGGAAGGGCAGATGAAAGGAAGAAGGAAGAGAGAAGAGTGGAGAAGTTATAGGTAGATAAGAAGAAGAAGATAAGAGTGGCTCTCAAAGCTTCACTACATGAGAAGAGCACTTCTAGTGAGGAGGAAGACCTAGAAGAATTGGCTATGATAGCTAAAAGGTTCTCACGGTTTATGAGGTCCAACCGAGGAAGGAAGATTCAAAGAAAAATTGACTTCAAAACCAAAAACAAAGATGAAGAGAGGGATCAAATCATTTGCTTTGAGTGCAAAAAACCGGGTTACATTCGTTCGGATTGCCCTCAACTCAAGAAGAAGGGTTTTGAGAAGAAGAAGAAGCTCAAAGCCAAGCTTCCTACTTGGAGTGACGAGGAGTCATCCAAGGATGAGGAACATGAAGTGGCCAACCTTTGCTTCATGGCTCTTGAGGACGATTCCTCCATGGTAACCTCTAACTCATCATCTTTTGATTTTACATTTGATGAATTGCATGATGCTTATGATGAGTTACAAGAGGTATATGATGAGTTAGTTGAGAAGTATAAAGATTCGGTCATAAGAAATAAAAAGATTATTTCGGAATTAAATGCCAAAAATGACTCACTCTCTCAATCTAACTTAAAATTCGAGAAAAAGATCTTAGGTTTACAAGATGAACTTAAATTCTTTCAAGATGAAAACGTAAACTTAAATAATCTTATTTCTCGATGCAATAGTGAACACTAAAAGGTGTTAGATGAGCTTAACAAGCTCAAAGAGTCTTTAAAAAATGTGGGTAATGTGAAACATGGAAAAGGTGAATCATCTAAAACAAACCAACCAAGGAGAAAGACATATAACTACAAACAAAGTGGCTTCCATAGACATAATAGAACTAAGAAATTAGAAGTGTATGAGTTCCTAAGGAACTCGTCAAGTCTAATAATGTTGATGCTATGTCAACTTGGATTCCTAAGGGAACCAAGCTTTTGAGAGCTAACAATGCTGGACCTAAAATAATTTGGGTACCAAAAACCAAAGCTTAATATCATTGTTTGTAGGGGGAGCATTGCTACAAGCCAAAGCACAAAGTCAAAATTCATGGTACATTGATAGTGGATGCTCGAGGCACATGACTGGAGACAAGAGTCAATTCATGGACTTAAAGCCCAAAAGTGGAGGAGTAGTGACATTTGGTGACAACTCCAAAGGCCAAATTAAAGGTATTGGATCCATAGGTAATAACTCTACTATTCTCATTGAAAATGTTTTATATGTCGATGGTCTAAAACATAATTTATTGACCATTAGTCAATTATGTGACAAATGGTTTAATGTCTTATTTAATAAAAATGGGTGCAAAATTGTTGACATTAAATCAAATAATATAATTCTCATTGGTCATCACATAAGTAATATATAAATGGTGCATTTAGATGACATTCATACATCCCATGCATGTTTTGTTGCATAAAATGAAAATGATGCATGGCTATGGCATAGGAAACTAGGACATGCTAGCATTAATGTTTTAGAAAAATCAGTTTCCCTAGATCTAGTTAGAGGTTTACCCAAAATTAAGTTCTCAAATGAAAAAATTTGTGATTCATGCTCTAAGGGTAAACAACATAAATCTTCCTTTAAATCCATTAATGATGTTTCTACAAGTAGGTGTTTACAACTTATTCACATGGATTTATTTGGGCCTATTAGAACTATGAGCTTGGGTGGTAAATCGTATGCATTTGTACTTGTTGATGACTATTCTAGATTTACTTGCGTTCTATTCTTAAGTACTAAAGATGAGGCTTTAGAAAAATTCATCACATTTTCAAAATTAACTCAAAATGATCTTGAACTTAAAATTTCTCATATTAGAAGTGATCATGGAACCGAATTTCAAAATCTAGGTTTTGAAGAGTTTTTAAATGAAAATGGTATTAGCCACAATTTTTCGGCTCCTCGAACTCCTCAACAAAATGGGGTAGTTGAGAGGAAAAATAGAACTTTACAAGAAATGGCTAGAACCATACTTAGTGAAAACAATTTACCTAAATATTTTTGGGCAGAAGCCACAAACACCGCTTGCTACATTGTAAACCGAGTAATGATTAGGCCATTTTAAAAGAAAACACAATATGAGATTTTAAAATCTAAAAAGCCTAACATTAGCTATTTTCATCCATTTGGTTGCAAGTGTTTTGTTTTAAACAATTGAAAAGATAACATAGGTAAATTTGATGCTAAAAGTGATGAAGCTATTTTCTTAGGTTATTCCTTAAACTCTAAAGCCTATCGTGTATTTAATAAGAGAACTTTAGTAGTAGAAGAGTCTATTCATGTTGTATTCGATGACAACCTCCTCCCGAGGAAGGATTCTTGTGATGATGATGATGTAGGAATCCTTGATGCCTTTGATGGAGGACAAACTTCAAAGGAGGATGAGATTCCAACGAAATAAGAGGATACACAAGATCCACCTCTTGAAGCCTTGAAGGACTTGGCTCTGGAGGAAAAGAAAGTGAGCTACCCAAGGGAGTATCACAATGTCAAATGTGGTGAAATCTTGGGTGATCCATCCAAGGGGTAACTACTAGATCTTTTCTTAAACTCATGAATCATGTTGCTTTTATCTCACGCATAGAGCCTAAGAATATAAAAGAAGCATTAAATGATGACTTTCGGATTATGGTTATGCAAGAAGAGTTAAATCAATTTGAGAGAAGTAATGTTTGGACATTAGTTGAAAGACCTAGTAATCAATCTACTATAGGACCTAAATGGGTATTTAAGAATAAACTAGATGAGAGTGACAACATTGTGAGAAATAAAGCTAGATTAGTTGCTCAAGGTTACACTCAAGAAGAGGGAATTGATTTTGATGAAACCTATGTACCTGTAGCTAGAATGGAAGCTATTAGGATGTTGTTTGCATATGCATGTTATCATGATTTCAAGCTTTTTCAAATGGATGTTAAAAGAGCATTTTTAAATGGTTTTATAAATGAGGAAGTGTATGTGGAACAACCACCGGGTTTTGAAGATTCAAAATTTCCAAATCATGTTTTCAAACTAACCAAAGCACTTTATGGTTTAAAACAAGCTTCTAGAGCTTGGTATGAAAGACTTTCAAACTTTTTAATTGAAAAAGGTTTTGAAAATGGTAAGGTGGACACTACACTTTTCATAAAAAGGTATAAAATGACATCTTAGTAGTACAAATATATGTTGATGATATTATTTTTGGATATACTAATGAGTGTCATTGCAAAGAGTTTGCTAAGTTAATGCAAGGTGAATTCGTGATGAGCATGATGGGGGAGCTCTCATTCTTTTTGGGACTTCAAATCAAGCAAAAGAAGGATGACACCTTCATCAATAAAGAAAAGTACATCAAGAATATGCTCAAGAAGTTTGGCTTGGAGAATGCAAAGCCTCTAGCCACACCATTGAGCTCATCTACAAAGCCCGACAAAGATGAATGAGGTAAGTGTGTTGACTATGCTTTATCGCTCTATGATTGGATCTTTTCTTTGCCTTATCGCAAGTAGACCGGATATTTTGTTTAGTGTTTTCTTGTGTGCTAGGTTTCAAGCTAGTACTAGAGAGTCTCACCTTATAGTCGTTAAGAGAATCTTTAGGTACCTTAGAGATACTCCTTGTTTAGGTCTTTGGTACCCTAGAGACTCAACCTTCAACCCTCATGCTTATTCAGATGTGGATTATGGGGGGTGTAAAATCGATAGGAAGAGTACTTCGGGAACATGTCAATTCTTAGATAGTATGCTCATATCTTGGTTCTCTAAGAAACAAATTAGTGTAGCTCTATCTACCACCGAAGCTGAGTACATATCCTTAGGGAGTTATCATGCTCAAGTCCTTTGGATGAAGCAACAACTCTTAGATTATGGTATTAAAGTTGAAACCATACCCCTTATGTGTGACAACACTAGTACCATATGCTTAACCAAAAATCCCATCCAACACTCTAGAACCAAACATATAGAAATAATGCATCATTTCATTAGAGATCATGTCCTTAAGGAAGATTTTGTTATTGTAACACCCCAAAATTGGGCCTAGATGTTTAGAGTCTGAACCGGATCGGCTTGGGAACCAATTCGAATCTAAAAGGGGGTTTTAGGGAACACCTAGTTCGAGATGTTTTAAAAATATATAAAATAGCTAAAAATCCTCATTTAATATATAAAAGAGAATGGTGAAATCAATTTTACAAAATAAGGTTTGGAAATACTACATTTCGGTGTAGTGACCAAATCGCAGTTTTTGCAAAGTTTAGTAGTGACTATTTTGTAAATGATTGGAACTTTGAATCTTTAAGGAGATAATTTTACCAAAAATGTTTTCATCAGATTTTTCCTTAATTTGGGTGATTTAATTAATGTTTTAATTAAAGGAAATAAAGGTGATTAAAATAGAAAAACTACCTTTGACTTTTTATAACCACTTTTCACTAATTTTCTCTCAAAATCCTATCAACCAAACACTTTTTCTCCATCAAATTTACTTTGATTTCCACTTCATTTGATGAGATTTCCATCACTCATTGATTCCTAATTAATTCTTCAACAAATCCACTTGATTTCTACATTGAATTTTCAAGAAAACTTGCCCAAATCAAGGAGAAATCATCCATTAGAGGGAAGCTTCGTCCTTCTCCTCTAATGATCAGTTCTTTACTAAAATCCCCAAGTTATAAATCCTTTATTAATGATTTTAAGCGGTTTTAATGTTAGAAACATGAATTTGGCTTAAAACTTAAGATTTTGGAAGAGATCTTGAAGATTTTCGTGGTGATTGGTTGGGCTCTGTTTTGAGATGGTTTTCTAATGTATTTTGGATGTTAAATGATGTTAGAAATGAGGTTTTATCAATCCAATCCCGAATAGGTTTTTTCCCTAAGTTTTTGCTTGTTAAAATGGTGGTTTTTGGGGTGATTTTGGTGTTATGCTATAGTTGGAGGTATAAGGACGTGGTTGTGTTAGTTTTTGATGATAATTGATGTTTGGAAATGATTAGAAGTGATGGATCTTGGCTGGGTTTGATTTTGGAAGAGTTTGGAGGTGATTTCAGTAGTGTTTGGTAGCCAAAATGTGGATTTTGTGTAGAGCATCGAGTTTAGGTGTGTGGCTGATGATTTCAATGCATGATGATGCATTAATCCTCTTCTCTTATGTGTTCAAAACAGGGAGGCATCTTCGGACACCTTTGGAGTTGATTCGGAAGCGTATATAGCGTTTCGGCAAGCAAGCGAAACGTAATCGGTGAGTGCGTATGGTTTTAGAAGTCCTTGAGGGAAAAAGAATCAAGGTTTGGGGATTTAGGAAATGTTTGAAACACCTTCCTAAGTCCGGAAGTAAGTATTGGCTAGTTTGCTCTCTAGAATGTGGTGATTACCCCTTAAATGCTTTTTCATGCTCATGGTTTTAGATTGATAAATTCCTACTGTTTTTATGCATGAATTATAACATAAGATGATGCTTGAAATGATTTCATTAAGTAACATGTTGTATAATTGAGATTTGAGCTTTTATGTTGAAGTATAGCAAATGTTATGATTTTGAAAAGAGATGAGAATGTTGAGTTTTAATGCATGAAAAACAATAGGTGAGATGTTGATTTGACATAATATATTAGCATAGATGTTGAGATACTTACCGGATATAATTGATCGATCAATAGGATGAGAGTGCACTATAAACTAAAAATTCGTACGTGCTCTTTCGTTAAGCCAAAGGGAGAGAACCACTGATGGGCATTCCATCGGGTATGATGTTGCATGTAAAAGTGTCTATCGCAATGTAGTGCAAGTGTACACGACACAAGTAGTAAAGTGATACGTAAGTATCAGATATCGTCTCCATAGGGATTGGGCTAATAGCTTCACCTTGGATTACTGCACAAGAGAGAAAAGAAATAGTTTAATTGTTATCACGAGATAATAAAGAATACTGAAATAAAAGAGTAATGAAATCAAGATAGAGAGAATGTGCCGGTATTGAATTGCTCAGTAGTGTAGGTGTTGCGCCTGTCGCGGCAGCACCTGTCGCGACAGCGGTCTGTTGTTTGTCGCAGCAACGATCACACAACTCTGTACTTCAAGCTTGGCAAGAATCCCTGTTGTACCTTGGCCTATCCCTAGGTCCAAGTTTGTCGATGAACACGTCTTTGATGATACCTCCCGGCGTGAATCGAAGGATGAACACCGATGTTGTTGAATTCTTCCTTAGCCACTTAACCTTGTCCTATCCCTAGGTCCGAGATAGTTCAACCATAAACTAGAGAACCCGTACTTATTCCTTTCGTATACTTAACTCTCATGACATTAAGTAAATGTGTAATATCACAATGCTCTCCCGATACTTTTGTAAGATGTTGAAAACCAGAATAAGCAAACTTGAAGTCTATTTTATTGAACAGAAAAATTCCTAAAACAAATGCAATCCTTGCAACTACTTTACAAATCAACCCTTAGCCCTAGGGGAAGTTTATAACATGATGATGAGGGGAAAACGACTAGGGTTTAGAAGAGAAGGCTAGAGAGTAAGATATCCTTCCCTAGGTCAAATTACATGCCTTTATATAGGCCTTGAGTTTCAAGTTTTCTAATAAGGCAAGAATACAAGTTTAGACTAAAGTACAACTCTATTAAAGACTAAATCTTCAGAGCATATATCTTTAATTCGTCTTTCCTTCTTGCTTGGAGTTCTTCCTTGAACTTTGGGTTTAGCATTCATTCTGATCTAGGGCTTGGAAAAATATAAGGGTGCTCCACGACAGATCAGCTTAATTTTCTCTTTCTGTCGAGGCCCACTTTGCTTCTTCTCTTCACCACTGCGGTCGTCTTTGGCTGCCACGGTAGCGGCCATGGCAGCATCGTCTTCCTCGTCTGCACATCCAATTCCAGCTCTACTTCTCCACTGCCCAACGTCTGCTTCTCTACTGTCCTCAATCTGCTACAGCAGCTACTTGAAAAAGCAACCAATTTCAGTAGAAACTGTGCCCTTTGATATATTCGTGATGTATAAATGAAATCTAACCTAAATGCTATGAATTATGCTTGAATGCGGCAGAAATATGGGTTAAATAGGGGGTAAATTATAGAACTTTTACACACTCAACACACCCCCAAACTCAAGTTCTTGCTTGCCCTCAAGCAATTCAGACCTAAAAAAGAAAAACAATTTTTTTGTTTGTCTTAGAACAGTGAACTTTTTCTTACCTACCATTCATTCCCTATTGTGAGCAACACCTTGTTGGATAATTCAGGATTTATCCGGAACCTTGCTATAATTCTTGTGTAGTGTGTGCATGCTTGTGAACAGTTATATGCCAAGACTCCTTTAGTTTACTAGAATAGTTAAGCTTCTAACTTGAATTTTTATACCAATTTTCATCTTTTTGGAGGCAATTCTTAGGCTCCTTTAGTTTTTATGCAGACTCGATTCTATTTTCTCAAGCTTAAGTTTGACTAGAGCCGGTTTCGGGCACCTCTAGCTAACTTCTTAGAGCCGGTTTCGGGCACCTCTAGGTGTATTGAGTCTATTTTTCTTAACTTCTTTTCCTAGAGCCAATGTTAGGCACCTCTAGGGGCAACTCAAGTGTTAAGATTTCTATTCTAATTTACTAGCAGAGTTCTAGGCATTATAAAAGTCACAAATGGTGTTTAAGAATTAGAACTATTGTAAGGCTCTAAACTGCTCCTAAAACTATCCTAAAGGCACTGCCACAACGGAGGCTGTCACGGCAGGTAAGTTCAGTTCAAAGACTTAAGCGAAAATTTCATTTTCATCATTTTTTAAGCAAAAATAAACTAAGTAAAAGACACAATTTTTAAACTTAAAAAGACTCCATTAATGGAGGGATGCCACCCCCAAACTCGAGGGTTGCATTGCCCTCAATGCAAATGACAAATAAGAAAAAGAAAAATAAAAACATCACAAAATATGACAAAAGGCAGACAACAATGTAAGATAAGAAACTTAAATTTTCAGGCACTGTCGTCGCTGCTGCTGCTGAGTTGAATCTGCCGACGGGCAGTGACTTTCTTTGCTGTGGCTGGCAGACGGATGGGAGAGACAGAAGTGTTCATGGTTTTGGCCTCCCGTGGAGGTTGAATATGGGTAGGGGAGATATGGGGTGGTTTCTCCACTACCTGAACCTCGAAGCTGCTGCTGCTACCGCTACCGCTGCTGTTACTACCGCCGTCAGATTTTTCTTTTATCGGCTCTTGTTTTCTGCCGTTTCTCCAGGGTGAACTCCTTGGACAAGTTCCTCTTGACATAAGGCTTGTTATCGGATGCCACCAAGATTTTAGAGGAGGAGAAACCAGCAATATACCTGTCAAGGTCGGACATAGGCTCTTTTCTCTTGGCTCCCCGGGCAGATGTGTCGGCTGTGCGGCTGCTGCCTGCAGCTGTTGTGGCAGGGGTCGGAGTGGACGCGATAGATGGCATTTTTGGTGTGGCAGCAGGGGTAGGGGTATGGGCAGGGGTGGGGGCAACAAAGTAATGGTTGGGGAAAGTAGGGAACAATACATCGAGAAAATTAAGAGAAGTGTGGATGAAATATACCGTGGCGGTGGTGAAGTCTCGGATGAAACTCATCATGCCTAGCTGTCGTTCCTCCATTTCTTGTATGGCAGCAAGTATTTGTGTGGGGGTTTCTGCTGGAGGAGCTGCTGCGGTAGGCTGCCTGGGTTCTGTGGCGGCAGGCTCTGTTGGCTCAACTGCCGTGGCAGTGGGGTCAAAAGACGACATGGGCGTGGCAGCTTTGAGTTCCATCAGGCTGAGGATGTTCCTGTCTGTCCAGCCTTTCCCTTGAACTCTTAAATCCTCGGTAGCTTCCGGTACATTGTGGCCGTGACAGAGGGTAGTGATGAGATAATGGTAGAAGAGTGGTCCTGACGGCCGGTTTGCACAATCCAATATACCCTCCCGAACGTATCTACCAACGTTAATTGGCCTCTCATTTAAAATAGAATGGATGAGGGCTAACCTTGGTTGGTCGACAATTGTGTTGTGCGAGGAGGGCATAATCCGTTTCTTGATAAATGCATTCCACAGTTTTTCCTCTGGCGTGAGTTGAACTCGTTTAACATCCTTGGGTGTTTAGGATCGGTATTCCACTCGGTACCCTCTTTTGTGAGTTCTGCCATCACAGCATCGTAGTCGGCAGATCCTGAGGCAGCGTTTCGGCGGGTATTTCTAGTACTCATGTTGCAAGGATTGTGGAAGAAAATGAAAGCAAGTAAAATTCTAGAGGAAACAAGTAGAGAGAGTAAAAGTGAGTGAAAAATGAATAGTAAAACGGGGTTTATATAGAGGGGGAGTTTGCTGCCCGTTGGAGCTGTAACGGCAGGCGCGAATAACGGGGCCAGCTGTTACGTGGTTTCTGACGCTTCTGTCACGCGTTTCCGTGTCAGCTGCGCATCTGTTACGCGTTTGCGTGTCTGCCGCGACAATGTTTTGACAGGATGGATTTTCTGTGTCTGTCGCGGCAGTTGTAACGATAGACTCCAAAGTTGGGCTTTTTGGGCTGATGGAAAAATGGTGGGCTGAATTCTCTTTTCCTCTTCTCCTTGTCTCCTTTATTTCCTGAAAATAATAAAAATAAAAACTCTAGTTCCTAAAAATAAAATAATTCTAATTACCTATTATATATAAATAATAATAATAATAAAAATAAAAATTAGGTTAAATTAGGGATGCCAGGAGGGGCATCTCCTAAAGTAACCACTTCCTGCATTCTTGGGGCTTCACTCCCCTGATAATGCATCAATCTTTGTCCATTGACTTTGAATTGGTGCCCGTCTTTTAAAGATCTGATTGTGATGACACCATGGGGGAAAACCTGCACCACTTGGAATGGGCCAGACCATCTAGATTTCAGCTTCCCTGGGAAGAGTTTCAACCTAGAGTTGAATAACAACACAAGCTGCCCTGGGCAGAACTGTCGTGGCAACAACTTCTTGTCATGCCACTTCTTTGTCTTGTCTTTATAGATTCTTGCGTTGTCATAGGCCATTGCTCGAATTTCTTCAATCTCATTAAGATCAAGTAGCCTTTTCTGTCCTGCTTTTTCAAAGTCTATATTCACTGCCTTGATGGCCCAGTATGCTCTGTGCTCAATCTCAACAGGTAGATGGCATGTTTTCCCATAAATCAGCCGGTAGGGTGACATTCCCAATGGAGTTTTAAATGCTGTTCTGTAGGCCCATAATGCATCATTAAGGTGTAAAGACCAGTCCTTCCGAGTTGGCTTAACCATCTTTTCAAGGATGTTCTTAACCTCTCTGTTGGATATTTCAGCATGTCCATTGGTTTGAGGGTGGTATGTTGTTGCGATCCGATGTTTGACACCATACTTTTTCAAGGCAGCAACTATAACCCTATTGTCGAAATGCCTCCCTTCATCACTGATGATCACTTTGGGGATGCGAAATCGGGAAAAAATGTTTTTATGCAAAAACCTCGGAACCGTCTTGGCATCGTTTTTCTGAGTAGCGATTGCTTCAACCTATTTGGACACATAGTCCATTGCCAGTAGGATATATAAGTTCCCACATGAAGTTGGGAATGGTCCCATAAAATCTATCCCCCAAACGTCGAAGATCTTGACTTCTAGAATGTTTTGCAGTAGCATCTCATGTCTCCGTGAGATATTCCCAGTCCGTTGAAATTTGTCACAATTTTTGTAGAATGTCTGGGCATCCTTGAACAATGACGACCAATAAAATCCCGACTGCAAAACCTTGGCAGCAGTTTTGTTACCACCTAAATGTCGTCCATACTGTGAAGCGTGGCAGTGATGTAGTATAGCTTCCTGTTCATCTTGTGGTACGCATCTCCTAATAACCTGATATGCACAATATTTGAAAAGAAGAGGTTCGTCCCAATAATAATGCTTAACATCATTTTGGAACTTCTTCCTAGCTTGATAGTTAAGGTCAGGAGGAGTTATTTCGCTAACTATATAATTAACGAAATCAGCATACCAGGGGAGTTCAGAAAGCTTACCTGCCGCCATGACTGTCGCGGCAGTGCTTGTGGCAGCGAACAACTGCTCGTCAGGGAAGGTCTCCAGTATGTGTGTCTCGTCTGCTGGAAGACTCTTTCCCTTCTCTAACCTTGACAAGTGATCTGCAACTTGATTCTCTTTCCCCTTTTTGTCATTGATCTCAAGGTCGAACTCTTGCAGTAGCAGAATCCAACGTATCAGTCTAGGCTTTGCATCCTTTTTGGTGAACAAATACTTCAATGCAGAGTGATCTGTGTGGACTATGACCTTCGTTCCAAGTATATATGAACGAAACTTGTCAATAGAGAACACCACAACTAACAATTCCTTCTTTGTTGTAGTGTAATTTACTTGGGCGTCATTCAGTGTTTTGCTGGCATAGTATATAACATGAAAGAGCTTGTCTTTCCTCTGCCCAAGAGCTACCCTGACAGCATAGTCAGTAGCAGCACACATAATCTCAAATGGCAGTTTCCGATCTGGTGGCTGTACTATTGGGGCTGTTACCATCTTTTCTTTCAGAACCTTGAATGCCTCAGTACATTCAGTGGTGGGTGGCGGCAACTTTTCAATTACCTCGATCTTAGCTCTGTCGACTTCTATGCCGCGACAACTTATTTTATGGCCTAGGACTATCCCTTCATCCACCATGAAGTGACATTTTTCCCAGTTCAACACCAGGTTTGCTTTCTCACATCTCTCGAGCACTTTCTGTAGGTTGCCAAGGTAGCTTTCGAAATTGTCTCCAAACACAGAGAAATCATCCTTGAATATCTCCAGGAAATCCTCCACCATATCAGAGAATATTGCCATCATACATCTTTGAAAGGTTGCTGGTGCATTGCAAAGTCCAAATGGCATCCTCCGAAAAGCATAAGTACCGTATGGGCATGTGAATGTCGTCTTTTCTTAATCTTCCGGTGCGATGACTATTTGATTATAACTTGAGTATCCATCAAGAAAACAATAGTAAGGCTTTCCCGCTAATCTATCAAGCATTTGATCAATAAAGGGCAGGGGAAAGTGGTCCTTCCGGGTAGCTTTGTTAAGCTTCCGGTAGTCCATACAAAACCTCCAACCGGTCACAGTCCTGGTTGGGATTAGCTCGTTTTCTTCGTTGGTTACCACAGTTATTCCTCCTTTCTTTGGAACGCACTGCACCGGGCTCACCCACTTACTATCCGAGATGGCATAGATATTCCAGCATCTAGCCATTTTATGATCTCCTTACGAACCACCTCTCGCATATCATCGTTTAGACGTCTCTGTGCATCAATGGTCGGCTTATGTCATCCTCTAAGTGGCCAATTTTGATGTCGTGGCAGCCCGACCTGATGCAGGGTTGGTCAAGGATAACTTCAGTGATAGCCTTGCATTCTTCTTCTGCATCAGCATGTTTTATTGCATGGAGAACATTCAGCTTGATCTCTTGATCGTTTACCCGCATAGTGTTCTCCTTTTTCCACATCAATCAGTGATCTTCCTGTGGCTAAGAAGGGTCGCCCCAGGATGATTGGTGCATTTTCATCTGCTGCACAATCTAAGACAAGAAAGTCACCAGGAAAAATAAATTTATCCACCCTTACAAGAATATCTTCAATTTTTCCTTCTGGATGAACGTAAGAGCGGTCTGCCAGCTGCAATACTACTGTTGTGGGTCGAGCTTTTCCAATACCTAATTTCTGAAAAACATATTTGGGCATTAAATTTATACTAGCACCAAGATCACAAAGTGTCTTACCCACAAATTTATCTCCAATTATGCACGGTATGATGAAGCTCCCAGGATCCTTCTTCTTCTGAGGTGGATGCTTGTGTAGTATACTCATGCATCCCTCTGTCATTTTAACCGTTTCAAATTCCCCAAGTCTGGATTTCTTCGACATGGCATCCTTGAGAAATTTGGCATAACTAGGCATCTCCTTTATTGCATCTAACAGCGGAATGTTGATGTGAACCTGCTTAAAAATATCATAAATCTTCTTAAGTTGGGATTCCTATTTTAATTTCTGTAACCGCTGAGGAAAAGAAGGTAGGGGACGATAATCAGCAATACGTCATTCCCACTTTATTCGGATCTAAGGAGGTTTAGGTTCTTCGTCTTTCTCCTCTGTCCCTTCTACTGTCGTGACAGGTTCATCGGCAGCAGGCTGTTTGTCGTCTTCCGGGGTAGCTTTTGTAACCCCCTTAGCCCAGCCTAGACGGTTGACCCGAACTACGAAGATTACACGGGGAAAACCAAAGTCAACCCGAAAGTCAACCTTGATTAACGACCCTTTTTTTCTTTTTAAACTTGTCTAAATGCATATTAACCCTAAGTGTATTTCTGAGAAGAGCATACTCAAAAAGCACAGCAATCGGAAAACATTTAGGGACTCAATTGCACAACATACAAATTTAGGGACCAAATTGTATATTCTGGAAATTATGAGGACTTTACCAAAATTAAAGTTACCATTATGAAATTAATCATATTTCATGCTTGTCTGTCAAATTTCATCTCAAACGAACATCACAAACTCAGCCAATTGCATATACAAACATTGGGACCAAAACATGAGAAATCCAAACATTTAACCATCAGATTCAGTGCCCAACGGTCGAGTGTTCCGAAACGGGGAAGATCCGTTCCGAAACGCGGGACCGTTCCGAAACAAGTTGCGGAACGAGGCTTGGCAGCGGCAAATTCGTTTCGGAACAGCTCTACCTGTTTCGAAACGCTAAGGCCATTTCAGGCCCTCTGTTCCGAAACGGTAGCACCCGTTCCGATACGGGCTGCCCAGATTTGCAGATTTTTGCTGGTTTATTACACTTTCAGCCCATCAAACATATCCATATGAACTCTATATCATTCACACTAGTCATCAAACACTTAAGGAACATATTAGCATCATCTAATCTCAATCATAGCATCATTTAAGGAAAACTCCAATTCTATAGGCATGCATCCTATATTGAAAATCATGCAACCATCAATTCATCAAAACCACATATCAAAAGGCCATTTACATATTCCAAGATCATCAAAGGCATTAACCAAACTTAGGGAGTCCAAAACATCTCCCAAAAAACACAATTTAAGTTCCCATTGCCAAATGCCAAAAGCTAATAGTGTTAGGAAAACATTCACCATACATGAGCTTAGTCTTTCACTTGGATCCTTGACCTCCTTGCTGCCCCCTATGCACTTCAATGCTCTGCATTATTGGTTTAAGAAAAGAGAGAGCCTAAGCACGTAACTTAGTGAGGAATGCTCAATTAAACATCACAATAATGCATTTGTAAAAACACCTTTTCAAGGCCTTTAGTTTCAAATCAACATTAATCATGCAATTATGCATACAAACCAAGCATCTCATGCTTCAATCCATCATCATGTCATATTGGCTTACAAGTGCTAATTCATAACCATTTTACAACTCAAAACACAATCGGATACACGGATTACAAGCGTTGTCCCATACGCTTCATACACACTACCAATATCAAGGTGGAGTATACGGTACAATCACAACCCCTCAACACCCGTGATGGAGACTATGGTACAATCACAACCCCTCCACATCACTCATTGGTAGTTGTATAACATCACTAACGAGAACACATGACACACAACACAAGAATCACACATGGACTTTTAACCACCATTGTGATCTTAACACAAGATCCACTCATGGACTTTTAACCACCATGGTGATCTTAACCATCTCGTTAGTGTACTTGGATGGAGTTTACGGTACAATCACAACCCATCAACATCCAAGGCGACTTTATTCACGGTGCACCCAATCCTATAGCCGGCTAACTATATCCGATTCAAGTACTTTAAAACCAACACATCACTTGCCAATATACATCATTTAACATCATTAATCCACTGTTTTAAAGCATTTAACAAAGCCATTAAATCCACATGCATCACTATGCATTGAAATCACATTTATCAATGTAAAACCAAGGATCTCTTACCTTGAGCATCCTTCAATACATGGCTTACAAAACCAGCATTACACATGCTAAAATATGCTTTTAAAACAGAATTTAAAACATGCGAAATAAGCTCATTACATTCAACCATCACATGGTTCGTCAAAAAGAGAGTTTCTCCGAAAACTTACTCTTGAGCTTAGCTAAGTTGTTTAGACTTAAACTAAGCTCCCATAACCTTCAAACATTGGTTTCAAAGCTGAAAACCAAACTTCACTCACCGATTCTGTTTCGCAAGCTTGCCGAAACACCAATCAAGCTTTCGGATCAACACCTCAAGGATCTGAAGATGTCTCCCCTGTTTTAAACACATCAAAGCAGAGGATTAATGCATCATCATGCATTAATATCTTCAACCAAGACACCTAAACTCACTGCTCTCCTCAACACTCACATTTCGGCTACCAAACACAACCGAAATCACATCCAAACACCTCTACAACATTATCCAGCCAAGATCCATCAATTCCAATCATTCTTAAACATCAATTAACATCCAAAAAGGATCTAATCACGTCCTTATACCTCCAGCTATAGCAGAACATCAAAATCACCCCCAAAACCACAATTAACTCAATCAAAAACTTAGGAAAATCAACCTATTCGGGATTGCAATGATTAAACCTCAATCACACATCAATTATACATCCATTATACATCAAAAAGACATCTCAAAACAGAGCCCAAATATTTTATACGAATTTCATCAAAATTAAATCCAAATCTTGCATTTAAAGCCAAGATCAAGAACACAACATTAAAACCTTTAAAAAAACTCAAATCAAGGATTGAGAACTTGGGAGTTTCAGTAAAGAACTGAGTATTTAGAGGAGAAGGACGATCATACCTCTAAATGTGAGTTTCTCCTTGTTTAAAGCCAAGATTCTTGAAAATTCAATAAGCAAATGCTAAGGATTTGATGTAGGAATGATTAGAGATCAATTAGAGATTGAAATATCATATTTAGATGTTAAAATCAGAGGAAAAATGGCTGGGGAAAAGTGTTTGGCTGAGAGAAAATGGAGAGAAAATGAAGTGGGAAAATTTTGAGAAAAGTTAGTTATGAAATCAAAAATATCAATTTCCCCCTTTTCTTTTTATTAAATATCATTTAATAAATGTTTAATATCAAGAAAAATCTGGAGAAAACTCTTCTTGGGTAAATTAGCTCCTTAAAGATTCAAAGTTTCAATCCTTTTAAAACAGTCACCAACTTTTCAAAAATTACATTTTAGTCACTAACTTGAAAATCACATTTCCAAACCTCATTTTGTAAAATTGATTTCACCACTCTCTTATATATAATAAAAGAGGATTTTTAGATATTTTTCCATATTTTTAATGCATCCCGAACTAGGCTTTCCCTAAAATCACCTTTTATATTCGAACCGCAATCCGACCGGTCTGATTCGAACCCTAAACTTCTAAGCCCAAAATTGGGGTGTTACAGATTTCTCGGCAGTCGACTCCAAGGCTGGTTCCTTAACTGCTTCAGCTTCCTTCTGTGGCCCTGGTAATTTCTTCCCACTCCTAGTAGTGATGGCTTTACACTACTCATGTGTGGGCTGTCTAGCGTTTTCAGTATCGCTAGGAAATCCTCCATTCTGCCTCAGTTTAATATACTGGGAAACCCGACCCTTTTGTGTCTCCAGTGATTTCAGAGTAGCTTCATGGTTGGTCATCCTCATCTCTATTTTATCCATGAATGACTCAGTTTTCTTGACAAAGTGATTCATGTTCTCAATGTAGGTTCCTGTTTGAGACATAAACGTAGCCAAGGTTTGCTCCAGTACACTAGGCGTGGCAGCTGGTGGCTGTTGCTGATGCGGTTGCTACCGAGTTAATAACCTAGGTCCCCCTGATTTTGAGTGTTCTGTGTTTGAGGATTCAGGGCATTATTAGGGTTGCTCAAAGAGAACTTGGGATCCTTTCTCCAGTTGGGATTGTAGTTGTTGGAATTGTAGTTATGTTTATTGTAGTTCCCAACATACATCCCTTCTTCTAACTGTAGCAGACAATCTTCCGAACTGTGATTCCCATCGCAAGTCTCGCATACCTCTTTAGTAGAGTAGGCAGGCTATGAATCTTCTTTCAAGAGCTTTTTCATTGCCTTAGTGAGATATGCCACCTATGATTTTAGAGAACTATCAGCCTCATAATCTTTTACAGCTAGTACTCTTTCCCCCCTCTTCGTGCTGTAGAAAACTGTTCCTCGTTCTTCGCTAGATTTTTCAATACTACCATTGCGTCTTCTGGATCTTTGTCCAACAACAATCCATTCCCTGCTGAATCAATTCTCATACTAGTATGTAAGTTAGCAGCATTATAAAATTTAGTTACCTGGTTCCAAACGGGGAATCCGTGCATCGGGCAGTTCCTCAGAAGAGTGGTAAATCTATCCCAGGCCTCGTGCATTGGCTCGTCATCTTCCTGTTGAAATGTAGCAATTTCGTTACGTAATCGCTCAGATAAATGTGAAGGATTAAAACGAGACAAGAATTCATGAGTTAAATCTGCCCAAGTTCGTATTGAACCTGGTGTTAGTTTATTCCACCAATTTTTCGCCCTGTCCCTCAATGAATGAGGAAATAACCGAAGCCTCAATATCTCTGGATTAACTCTTGGTAGTCTAAACGAACCATAGATTTCCTGGAACGTTTTCAGATGCTCCCTAGCATCCTCTGTAGTAGCACCACTAAATTGGCCAGTGTTGTTAATCATGCTGAACATAACAGTTTTCAGCTCAAAATTTTCAACTTCTACGTCTGGCAGGGTTGTTTCTAGTTCCACATGATCATTAAGCATTTAGTCTCGGCATGACCGGTGTGCGACAGCGACAGGAGGATCGGCAGGTGGACCGTTTCTTCCATCTCCGGCAGGATTTTCAACATCCTAGGGATTCCCTTGGTTGTTCCTTCTTTCTTCGTGCCTTTCTTTCACCAGTGCTTCTAATTGTTCCTCTAGGTATTCGTTTCTTTCTACGAGGAGGCAGACTCTTTTCCTGAGATTGCACGTTCGTTCGATTTCAGGATCTAACTGGTGCCCAGGTTCTTTTCCTCGTTGAGATTTGCGCATACGCAAACAAAATACCTTATGAAAGGTACAAGTTGAACAATCAAAGTAAAAACAGAAAAATAAAAGATGTGCAGTAAAAGATAGGGTAAAGATATGTTGCCAATCCCCGTAAATGGCACCAAAAACATGGTACGTGTAAAAGTGTCTATCGCAATGTAGTGAAAGTGTACACGACGCAAGTAGTAAAGTGATACGTAAGTATCGGATATCGTCTCCACAGGGACTGGGCTAATAGCTTCACCTTGGATTATTGCACAAGAGAGAAAAGAAATAGTTTAATTGTTGTCAAGAGATAATAAAGAATACTGACATAAAAGAGTAATGAAATCAGGATAGAGAGAATGGGCCAGTATTGAATTGCTCAGTAGTGTAGGTGTTGCAAAGTCTAGGAATATATGTTCTGTCATTGCGCCTGTCGCGGCAGAACCTATCGGGGCAGCGGTCTGTTGTTTGTCGCGACATCGATCACACAACTCTGTACTTCAAGCTTGGCAAGAATCCATGATGTGCCTTGGCCTATCCCTAGGTCCAAGTCTGTCGATGAACACGTCTTTGATGATACCTCCCGACGTGAATCGAAGGATGAACACCGATGTTGTTGAATTCTTCCTTAGCCACTTAACCTCGTCCTATCCCTAAGTCCGAGATAGTTCAACCATAAACTGGAGAACCCGTACTTATTCCTTTCGTATACTTAACTCTCCCGATATTAAGTAAATGTGTAATCTCACAATGCTCTCCCGATACTCTTGTAAGATGTTGAAAACCAGAATAAGCAAACTTGAAGTCTATTTTATTTAACAGAAAAATTCCTAAAACAAATGCAATCCTTGCAACTACTTTACAAATCAGCCCTTAGCCCTAGGGGAAGTTTAGAACATGATGAGGAGGGAAAAACGACTAGGATTTAGAAGAGAAGACTAGAGAGTAAGATATCCTTCCCTAGGTCGAATTACATGCCTTTATATAGGCCTTGGGTTTCAAGTTTTCTAATAAGGCAAGAATACAAGTTTAGACTAAATTACAACTCTATTAAAGACTAAATCTTCAGAGCATATATCTTTAATTCGTCCTTCCTTCTTGCTTGGAGTTTCTTTCTTGAACTTTGGGCTTGGCCTTCATTCTGATCTAGGGCTTGGAAAAATATAAGGGTGCTCCACGACAAACCGGCTTAATTTTCTCTTTCTGTCGAGGCCCACTTTGCTTCTTCTCTTCACCACTGCTGTCGTCCTTGGCTGCCATGGCAGCGGCCTTGGCAGCATCGTCTTCCTCGTCTACACATCCAGTTCCAGCTCTGCTTCTACACTGCCCAGCGTCTGCTTCTCTACTGTCCTCCATCTGCTACAACAGCTACTTGCAAAAGTAACCAATTTCAGTAGAAACTGTGCCATTTGATATATTTGTGATGTATAAATGAAATCTAACCTAAATGCTATGAATTATGCTTGAATGTAGCATAAATATGGGTTAAACAGGGGGTAAATTATAGAACTTTTACACACTCAACATAGGACTTGGTGAAATACCCAAGCTTTGTGGCGATGAGAGATTCCGCCATGTGAGTACGGTGATGAGAGATTCCATCGGAAACTATGTTGCTAGACGAGTGAGTACTATAATGAGAGATGCCACCGGAAGTGTCTAGTGAGATGTCCGCACATCCGAGTAATAAATAGATGTGAAATGCCAATATAAAATATGTTATGGTTTTTGATTCACATGTACCTATGATGTAATGGTTTATGCTATGAGAAATGCATACATGGTTTGTTTATGAAATGATTAGAGTACGAGCATGAGTTTGGCTTTGCCATGAGTTTTGTATTGGTTAAAATACATGAGATAGAATGAAGGTACATGTGGTTTCAGTGAGAAATTGCTTTGAAAGGTTTCCAAGCATGAGACAGAAATCAACATGTGGTTTAAAAGCTTTTAATGAAAGTGTTTTCAAGTTGTGCATTATTGGGTTGGTTTTCTTTAGAGCATGACTCATTAAGCATTGTGCTTACACTCTCTCTTTTACCAATAATGCAGATAATTGAGGTGTTTTCGGGCATCAAGGAAGCTAAGTTCATCCAAGGAAGTCCAAGCTCATGTATGGTGAAGTTTTCGTACACTTTAGTTTTGATAGATTGGCAATGGGAAACCAAGAATTGTATTTGGGAGATGTGTTAAACTCTCTAAGGTTGTGGCATGTTTGTTTTGGTTTGCTTGGATTGTAAATGGCCTTAATTGCTTGTTTTGAGATTGGATTGCCTATTTGGGTTTTGATATTAGGAAGCATGCCTCTAGACTAATGAGATTTTGTGTTTGATGCTATGATTGTGCTTGAGTGTTCCAAATATGTTCCTTATATGTATGTTGACTTGTTGGTATGATTAGAGAGTCGTTGAGGTATGTTTGAATAGGCTAATTAGTGAAAAACCAGTATTTGCTACTGTTTATGGGCAAACCGTATCGAAACACCCTCTAGCGTTTCGGAACGGGGGCATGTAATGGGGCCACGTGGAGAGCTAAGAATCAATACTAGATCGACCGCTGGTAATGAGAATGCTGAGAATGCTGAAGATTTACCTCCTCCCCCTGGTGGTGGACCACCCGGTTGTGGTGGTGCTGGGGCTGGTAACATTGGAGCTGGTGCTGGTGCTGGGGTCGTTGGACCTGAGGGTGCGCAGGGGCAAGCTGCTCCTGACATGACCATATTGATTCAGGCTATTGCTGGAGCTTTCCAGGCAGCAGTAGCTGGAGCTCATGGAGCTGCGCATCAGGATGATGCCAATGTGAGGTTTCCTTTGGAACGTCTTCGCAGTCTAGGAGGGACTGAGTTTAGGGGCTTGTCTCCGGAAGGATCTGAGTCTTGGTTGGAGAGCACCAAGCGGATTTTGGGGCAGATGAACTACAATAATGTGCAGAAGCTGGGTTGTGTTGTATCACTGCTGCATGGTGATGCTTATACCTGGTGGACGACCACTATCTTTGGGATTGAGGATGATGAGGTGACTTGGACGTTCTTTATGAATGCGTTCAAGCAGAAGTATATGGGTGTGCGTTACCTAGATGAGAAGAAAAGAGAGTTTATGTCTCTTGTGCAAGGTAACATGACAGTAGCTGAGTATGAAATTCAGTTTGTCCGCCTCAGTCAGTATGCGCCTGAGTTAATCCCTAATGAGCGGGAGAGGTGCGAACGATTCCGTTATGGGTTGGTAACGGATGTGAAGACTTATATGATTACGTCTGATTATACAGATTTTTATGTCTTGGTCAGTAGAGCCAGGGACATTGAGTCGAATCTTGGTCTGGCTGGTCGATCGGGTGGATCTAGCTCCAAGAAGCGAGCGGCTGAACGCGATTATGGTAGAGTTCACAACAAGAGGCATAAGGATAGGAGGCCGCATTATGATGCTAGGCGTGGGGGGTGGTAACCCTGGTAGGGGTCAGCAATGACCTAATGCTGTTCTGAGGACTCCTGAGTGTAACCGTTGTGCTAGACGGCATGGTGTTGAGTGTTGGGGTAACCTTGGGACATGCTGGAATTGTGGGAACCGTGGACATTTGAAGAAAGATTGTCCTCGGCCTCTGAGAGAGGGAAAGGCTCTGGTGAGAGAAGCTGAGCCACAGAGAGGTCGTGGATGCGGTCGTGGTAATTTTCAGCGTAGGGATGAAGGTGGCAGGAACGTAGCACATGTTGTGGCCGTTCAACTTGATGGTGGCGGTCAGGCTCGAGTGTATGCCTATTCTGAGGGAAGGAGTGATACGGATGTGATCGCAGGTACTTTTACTTTGCAATCCTTGTCATTACTTTCTTTGATTGATTCTGGATCTACACACTCGTACATATTGCGTGAACATGCTCAAATGCTTGGTTTACATGTTGAGTCTTTGGATGTTGGTATGCGTGTGACTAGTTCCTTTGGTGAGACGGTTGTAACGCGGAAGTTGTATAGGAGATGTCCCTTGAAAGTGCAAAATCATGTTTTTCTTGTTGATCTCATGGAATTGCCATTCTATGGCTTTGATGTAATCCTTGGTATGGATTGGCTGGTTGAGCATAGAGCTATAGTGGATTTCGAAAGCAAGCGAGTTTCGTTGAAACTTGCGGATAATTATGAAGTGGTGGTAGTGGGCGAGAATGTGAAGTTTCTTGCCAATGTGGTGTCTACATTGGAAGCAAGTCGGATGCTGAGGCAGGGTTGCAAGGCTTACCTAGCCTTTGTGATGAATCCTAGTACAAAGGAGTTGCGCGTTCCGGATATAAGAACTGTACGTGAGTTCCCTGGAGTGTTTCCGGAGAAGTTACCTGGATTGCCGCCTAGTCGACTGGTGGAGTTTGGGATTGAGCTGTATGAAAACACAACTCTGGTGTCCATTGATCCCTATCGCATGGCACCTAAGGAGTTGAAGGAATTGAAGACGCAACTTCAGTAGTTGCTTGACTGTGTTTTTATTCGGCCTAGTGTGTCACCTTGGGATGCACCAGTCGTGTTTGTGAAATAGAATGATGGCACTATGAGAATGTGCATCGATTATCGTCAGCTGAACAAGTTGACTATCAAGAATAGGTATCCTTTGCCGAGGATTGATGATATTTTTGATCAGTTTCGGGGAGCGGCTATGTTTTCAAAGATTGACTTGAGGTCAGGGTACTATCAGCTTAAGGTGAAATATGTGGATGTGCCGAAAACAACCTTTAGAACGGGGTATGGGCATTATGAATTCCTTGTAATGTCGTTTGGCTTGACGAATGCTCCTGCTGCTTTCATGGACATGATGAATAGAGTTTTCTATGAATACTTGGATACGTTCTTTGTGGTTTTAATCGACGATATCCTTGTGTACTCTCGTACTGAGGAGGAGCATGAAGGTCATTTGAGGGTTGTCTTGCAAGCGCTTCTGGAAAATCAACTTTATGCTAAGCTGAGCAAGTGTGAGTTTTGGCTAAAGGAATGTGTTCCTTGGTCATGTGGTTTCGGCTGAAGGGATTCGTGTTGATCCTCAAAAGGTTGAGGCGGTGGTGAATTGGAAGCCTCCTAAGTCTGTTCATGAAGTCCGTAGTTTCCTTGGGTTGGCAGGATATTACCGGAGGTTTGTGGATGGATTTTCAAAGATTGCTGCCCCTTTGACGAAGTTGTTGCACAAAGATGTTAAGTATGAGTGGACGGAAGCGAGACATCACGCTTTTGAGAAGCTTAATGAAGCTTTGACGCAAGCTTCTATCTCGGTTCAACCTGAATCAGGAAAAGAGTTTGTGGTGTACAGTGACACATCCTATGTTGGTTTGGGGTGTGTGCTAATGCAAGAGGGTAAGGTGGTGGCTTACGCATCGCGACAGTTGAAGGTGCATGAGCGCAACTATCCTACGCATGATATTGAGTTAGCTACGGTGGTTTTTGCTTTTAAGATTTGGAGACATTATCTTTATGGTGAGAAGTGTACTGTGTACACGGATCACAAGAGTTTGAAGTATTTGATGTCTCAGAAAGAGTTGAATCTTAGGCATCGACGTTGGGCGGAGTTGCTTAAGGATTACAATCTAACAATCGAGTACCATCCGTGAAAAGCTAATGTTGTGGCGGATGCCTTGAGCAGGAAAGTGGCGGTAGAGTTAAGGGCTATGTTTTCTAGCTTGAGCATTTCGCGAGATGGAGGTCTTGTGGCTGAATTTCAAGTGAAACCATCTCTGGTTCAGTTGATAAAGGATAAGCAGTTGTTGGATGATTCTTTGGTGCCACATGTTCAGGATATTGCTGAGGGTAGACCATCGGATTTTTGCTTTAATAATGATAGAGTTCTATGTTTTGGAAATCGGATGGTAGTGCCAAATGATATGGAGTTGAGGCGTACTATTCTGACTGAAGCTCATAGTAGTCCTTTTGCTACGCACCCTGGTAGTATAAAAATGTACCGTGATCTGAAGGATGAGTACTATTGGGTGGGGTTGAAGAAAGATGTTGCGGAATATGTGGGTAAGTGCATGGTTTGTCAGCAGATTATGGCTGAGCATCAGTTTCCTTCAGGGTTGTTGCAACCGTTGAGGATTCCTGAAAGGAAGTGGGAAAGAATCACCATGGACTTTGTGTCTGGGTTGCCTTTGTCGCTTTCGAAGAAGAATTCTATGTGGGTGATTGTGGATCGCCTTACGAAGTGTGCGCATTTCTTACCTGTGCATACCACATATACCTTGGATAAGCTTGCGGAGCTGTACATTGCTGAGATTGTGCGTCTGCATGGTGTACCAAAATCTATAGTGTCGGATAGAGATCCGAGTTTCACATCGTGATTTTGGGAATGCTTGCACCAAGCTTTGGGTACACGACTAAATTTCAGTACTTCTTATCATCCACAGTCGGATGGACAGTCTGAGCATGTTATCCAAGTGATTGAGGATATGTTGAGGTGCTGCATGATTGAGTTTCAAGGCTCTTGGGAGAAGCATTTGCCTTTGGTGGAGTTTGCTTATAATAACAGCTACCATGCAAGTATTCAAATGGCACCTTATGAAGCCTTGTATGGGAGGAAGTGCAGAACTCCTCTTTGCTGGGCTGAAACAGGTCAGAAGTTGGTCTCGATGCCGGCTTTGCTGAAAGGAACCAACGAGAAGGTGAAGCTCATTTGTGAGCGGTTGGAGGCAGCTTCTGATTGGCAAAAGTCTTACGCGGATTTGAAGCGTAAGGAGATTGAGTTTGCGGTGGGTGATCGTGTATTTTTAAAGGTTTCACCTTGGAAGAAGGTGATGAGATTTGGCCGGAAGGGTAAGTTAAGCCCTAGGTATATTGGACCATACGAGGTGATAGAACGTGTGGGTCTTGTTGCGTATAAACTGAGGCTACCACAAGAGTTAGAGAAGATACATGATGTGTTTCATGTCTTCATGCTTCGAAGGTATAGATCAGATCCTTCGCATGTTATGCCTGTGGAGGAAGTTGAGTTGAATCCAGATTTGACCTATGATGAGGAGCCGATTGAGATTCTGGATTCGGACTGTAAAGTTCTTCGAGGTAAGACTATTGAGTTGGTTAAGGTGTTGTGGAGGCATCGTGGTGTTGAGGAAGCCACGTAGGAAAGAAGAGATGATATGAAGAAGCATTTTCCCTACCTTTTTCCTCCAAGTAAATTTCGAGGACGAAATTTCTTAAGAGGGGGAGAGTTGTAACACCCCAAAATTGGGCCTAGATGTTTAGAGTCTGAACCGGATCGGCTTGGGAACCGGTTCGAATTTAAAAGGGGTTTTAGGGAACACCTAGTTTGGGATGTTTTAAAAATATAGAAAAATAGCTAAAAATCCTCATTTAATATATAAAAGAGAACGGTGAAATCAATTTTACAAAATAAGGTTTGGAAATACTACATTTCGGTGTAGTGACCAAATCGCAGTTTTTGCAAAGTTTAGTAGTGATTGTTTTGTAAAGGATTGGAACTTTGAATCTTTAAGGAGCTAATTTTACTAAAAAACATTTCATCAGATTTTTCCTTAATTTGGGTTATTTAATTAATGTTTTAATTAAAAGAAATAAAGGTGATTAAAATAGAAAAACTACCTTTGACTTTTTATAACCACTTTTCACTAATTTTGTCTCATTTCATTTTCTCTCAAAATCCTATCAACCAAACACTTTTTCTCTAGCAAATTTACTTTGATTTCCACTTCATTTGATGAGATTTCCATCACTCATTGATTCCTAATCAATCCTTCAACAAACCCACTTGATTTCTACATTGAATTTTCAAGAAAACTTGCCCAAATCAAGGAGAAATCATCCATTAGAGGTAAGCTTCGTCCTTCTCCTCTAATGATCAGTTTTTTACTGAAATTCCCAAGTTATCTATCCTTTATTAATGATTTTTAAGTGGTTTTAATGTTAGAAACAAGAATTTGGCTTAAAACTCAAGATTTTGGAAGAGATCTTGAAGATTTTCGTGGTGATTGGTTGGGCTCTGTTTTGAGATGGTTTTCTAATGTATTTTGGATGTTAAATGATGTTAGAAATGAGGTTTTATCAGTCCAATCCCGAATAGGTTGTTTTTCCTAAGTTTTTGCTTGTTAAAATGGTGGTTTTTGGGGTGATTTTGGTGTTTTGCTATAGCTGGAGGTATAAGGACGTGGTTGTATTAGTTTTTGATGATAATTGATGTTTAGAAATGATTAGAAGTGATGGATCTTTGCTGGGTTTGATTTTGGAAGAGTTTGGAGGTGATTTCGGTAGTGTTTGGTAGCTGAAATGTGGATTTTGTGTAGAGCAGCGAGTTTAGGTGTGTGGCTGATGATTTCAATGCATGATGATGCATTAATCCTCTGATCTTATGTGTTCAAAACAGGGGAGGCATCTTCGGACACCTTTGGAGTTGATCCGGAAGCGTATATAGCATTTTGGTAAGCAAGCGAAACGTAATCGGTGAGTGCCTATGATTTTAGAAGTCCTTGAGGGACAAAGAATCAAAGTTTGGGGATTTAGGAAAGGTTTGAAACACCTTCCTAAGTCCGAAAGTATGTATTGACTAGGTTGCTCTCTAGAATGTGGTGATTACGCCTTAAATGCTTTTACATGCTCATGGTTTTAGATTGATAAATTCCTAATGTTTTTATGCATGAATTATAGCATGAGATGATGCTTGAAATGATTTCATTAAGTAACATGTTGCACAATTGAGATTCGAGCTTTTATGTTGAAGTATAACAAATGTTATGATTTTGAAAAGAGATGAGAATGTTGAGTTTTAATGCATGAAAAATAGTAGGTGAGATGTTGATTTGACATAATATATTGGCATAGATGTTGAGATACTTACCGGAAATAATTGATCGATCAATAGTGTAACCCCCTTAACCCGGCCTAGACGGTTAACCCGAATTAAGAAAGTCACACGGGGAAAACCAAAGTCAACCCGTAAGTCAACCTTGATTAACGACCTTTTTTTTAACTTATCTAGATGCACATTAACCCTAGTCATGATCATTCAAACAGCATGCTCAAAGATCATAAACATCAGAGATCAAACTGGGACCCAATTGAACAATTTACCACTTTAGGGACCAATTTGTAAAATCTGATAATCATGTGCACTTAATCCAAATTAAAGTTACCAACTTATAATTAATCAGGTTTCATGCTTCACTGCCAAATTTCAGCTCAAACGGACATCCCGAACTCATATAATTGCACATACTAGTTTTAGGACTAAAATGCAAACATTTCAAAATATATAACTTCCAAAGTCAGCCCCCAACGGTCAGATGTTCCGAAACAGGAAGAACCTGTTTCGAAACGCGAGGCCGTTCCGCAACGGGTTCCGAAACGAGGGCTGGCAGAGGACTTTCCGTTTCGGAACGGTGTCTTCCGTTTCGGACGCCTGGGCTACTACAGGGCACCCGTTCCGAAATGGTAGCTCCCGTTCCGATACGGCCTGCACAGAATGCAGAAAATCGGCTGCTAAAACACACAATCGATAAACCATACATGCTCCAAATGCAACCAAACTTTACCAGCAAGGCATTCAACATGTAAGGAACATATATGCATCATTCAATCATCGTCATGACATCAAATATGGAAAGCCCCAAATCTATAGGCATGCTTCCTACTTAGCAAACCATTCAACCATCAATTTGATAAATCCAACTCATAAAGACCAATTACATGATCCAACTTTATCAACAACATAAAACCATTCTTGTCTAAACATACACAAACTCATTAACATCCACACAAGAGATTCTTTCTCCCATTGCCTCTATTAACTATAGCTATTAACCGAGACATACATCTCAAGTGGAGTTCTCCTTGAATCCCTTACTTCCCGCTGTTCCAACTTCAAGAATCTGCATTGATGGACAAAAAGGAGCGTAAGCACATAATGCTTAGTGAGGAATGCTCAAAACCAAAACACCATCAATGCAGCGAATCATAAAACCACTTTCAAAAGCAAACTCGATTCGATAAACCAAAGCATTGTTTGAAAACCCTTTTCGTCAACATGCTTAGAATCATGCATTGCTCAAACTTGAAAACCAACCCTTACCTTAGAAAGCTAAGTAAACCCTTTTCAAAACATAAACTTGCAATACCATCAATTTAACCATTCCATGCATGAACATCATATGCAAAGTTAAATTCAAAACCTTGGAAATCACCTCCACTTCACATCATACCTTTCTCATACTTGAAAACCATCTTTAGGCAAGAACCTTTTAAAACCATTTACTCATTCAATCCGACATGTTCATTACACAATTGCGACATATGAACCACAACATCACAACTTGCATCATAAGCCTTTAAAAACAAGTCTTAGCAAGACTTCAATGCACTAAGAAGATTTCATGCACTCATGCATCATTATCAATAGATAAAACACACTTGCTCAAGCTAACAAGTAACTCATGCATTTATAAAGTATTACACACTCTCATGCACCATGCATCACTTCAAGCATCTCATGCTTCACTTTAATCAAGAACATTATATTGGCTTCCAAGTGATAAATCATATCCACTTTTCAACTCAACATTCCAATCGGATACGCGGATCACAAGCGTTGTCCCCACGCTTCATACACACTACCAATCCAAGGTCCCCAAATGGACTTTTAACCACCATTTGACCTTACAACACACAAGGTCCTCTTATGGAATTTTAACCACCATATGACCTTAACATTCACAAGGTTCCCATATATGGAATTTTAACCACCATATAACCTTAACATTCACAAGGTTCCCATATATGGAATTTTAACCACCATATAACCTTAACATTCACAAGGTTCCCATATATGGAATTTTAACCACCATATAACCTTAACATTCACAAGGTTCCCATATATGGAATTTTAACCACCATATAACCTTAACATGCACAAGGTTCCCGTATATGGAATTTTAACCACCATATACCCTTAGCATCACCGATTGGTAGTTGTATAACATCACTAACGAGATCCGGGACACCCTATACAAGATCCACACATGGACTTTACACCACCATTGTGATCTTAACAAGCACAAAGTCCTCAAATGGAATTTTAACCACCATTATTACCTTTGCTTACCCAAGGTCCTCGAATGGGATTCCAATCACCATTATGACCTTAACCACCTCGTTAGGATACTTGGATGGAGTTACCGGTTCACTCTTAACCACTCCACATCCAAGGCGACTTTATTCACGGTGCACCCAATCCTATAGCCGGCTAACTATATCCGAATAAAGTAACCAAGAACCACTTACATCACTTGCCAATATAACCATCTTACCACATTAATCCATTGTTTTTCAAGCATAACCAAAATGCCAAAACCACCAATTACCATCATCAATCCACTGTTTTTGAAGCATTAAACAAAGCCATTAAACAACATGCAACACTATGCATCAATTCCACAATTCCAATGTTCAAAACCATGAATCTCATACCTTGAGCATCCATCACACATGGCTTTCAAAACCATCATTAAACCATGCTAAATTATGCTTTCAAAACCGAATTTAAAACATGCAAATCACATGCATTGCATCCAACAATCACAATTGCTTTAAAAACCAATTCATACACAAACCAAGTGAGAAATTCCATTTACTTACTCTTGAACTTAGCTAAGTTGTTTAGACTTATACTAAGCTCCCAAAACCTTCAAACCTTGGTTTAAAAGCTGAAAACCCAACTTCACTCACCGATACACAAAACAAGGCTAGCCAACAAGCCTTCCAAGCATCCGAAACCTTCCACACCACCTCTAAAGCTCACGGATCACTCTCCCCTGTTTCAAGCACACAACAACAGAGGATTAATGCATCATTATGCATTAAAAACACTAGCAACACAACTAAACTCGCTGCTCCTAGCAAAACCAACATTTCGGCTACCAAACACAACCGAAATCACCTCCAAACACTTCCAAAACTTAACCCAGCCAGGATCCTTCACTTCTAACCATTTATAAACATCAATTAACATCCAAAATGATCCCAATCACGTCCTTATACCTCCAGCAACAACAGATCATGAAAAACACTCCAAAAACAACCAAAAACTCAAGCAAAACTTAGGAAATTCAACCTATTCGGGATTGCATTGATCAAACCTCAATTCCTCATCAATTTAACATTTATTTAACATCAAATTGACACCTCAAAACACTGCCCAAACTGATCATACGAAATTTCATCAAAATCAAGCAAATCTTGCATTTTAAAGCCAAAATCAAGATTACAATTGTAAAACCTTAAATAAATCACAAATCAAGGATTGAGAACTTAGGAATTTCAGTAAAGAACTGAGAGTTTAGAGGAGAAGGACGTTCTTACCTCCAAACTTGAGTTTCTCCCTTTTTAGGATCAAAAAGCTTGAAGATCCAATTAGCAAATGGTGAGGTTTTGTTGATGAGATGATTAGTAATCAAAAGAGAATTAAAAAGAGATATTTAGGTGACAAAATCACAGGAAAAACTCTAGAGAAAATGTGTTTGGCTTGAGAGAAAAGATGAGAGAATGAAAATGGAAAAGTTAGTTGGAAATAGGAAAATATCTTCCCTCCACTTTTCTTTTGTTTAAAAATCAGAAATAAATCATTAAATATCTTAGAAAATCTGGAGAAACTCCCTTTGGGTAAATAGCTCCTTAAAGATTCAAAGTTTCAATCCTTTCTAAAACAGTCACGCAGTTTTCAAAAATTACATTTTGGTCACTAGCCAAAATGTCACCCTTCCAAACCTCATTTTGTAAAATTGATTTCACAGTTCACTTATATATAATAAAAGAGGATTTTAGGACATTTTTCCATATTTTTAATGCAACACGAACAAGGCTTTCCTAATTTCACCTTTTATATTCGAACAGCACTTTGACCGAACCGGTCCAAGCCCAAAACTTCCAAGCCCAAAATTGGGGCGTTACAACTCTCCCCCTCTTAGGAAATTTCGTCCTCGAAATTTCAACTGGCGAAATGAGAACAACAACCTTCTCAAATCAACACACAAGGCACACGAAAGCCTCAACCACTACTGAACACTCTCCAGGCAAAACTCCACCGAACCCAACACACACCACATACTGTTCAAAAATTCCCAAAGCACTCAGATACTATCCACACCTTATCCCTTCATTCTTCTGAACTGCACATAGCTCCAACAACAACCTGAATAACCTCCAACCTTTTTGCAGCATACACCACCTTAATTCATAATTCCCAAAACTCGCGCACACAGTGACGCCAACCAAACCAATTCAGCCACCATGTATCCCACAACCTTCACTTCCTCTAAAACTCCTTGCACAACTGCTCAACCTCTTCCAAAGGTTACCACACCAAGCAAGAATCCTTAAGCATCAACTGCTTACTCAAACTTCCCAACACAATGCTGGCACTCCTTCACATCCACCGCTATCACAACTACAACAGCTCACCCAGAATAGTCACCCATCACCTGATAACCCCGTCACAAAACCCCAACCTTGGCTCCGCCAGCCGTTCCACACACCACTAGCTGACTTCAAAGGAATTTACTTAACCACAACCAACCAACACTTCTCACAAAGCTCGACCAACCAACAATGGCCTTTTATCTTATATTGCCCTTCCACTTCAAGCTAGACTGCAACACTTACCTTACCAGGACACCAACCAACCTACACATACATAACTAGGTTACGAGACTCCTACTCTCCCAGACTAACCCTTCTCTACAACCCACAACACAACACCTATGCCAAGTTACCTCAGCACCTTGCTAACCACCCACAACATACAACATCACCTAGCTTCCAAGGAACTACCACCTCCTCCACTAGCTATTCACAACCACTCGACCGATTCTAACTTCAATCGACAATATTTTTCCACCACACCACTAAACTCTTTAAGCAACAAACACCTTCCTTCCACTAACATACTATACCACACTCACTATTACCAACAGCTCGCTTAATACCCTCCACAACTTCTAACATTCTCCTAGCACCAAAACAACCTCTAAGAGCCCATCATCCAACCTAACTCTATCACAGCACTAACAGACTCGATTAGTTATTAGCGAGTGTGAACGTTCGAATGCATGGTCTCCAATATGCTCTATCAATGCCTGATGTACATGTATGCAAAACCTCTAATGTCATGCCACATGTATGCATGGACCAGTACATATATAATATAGTATATAACAGATGATTTTAACTGTGCATGTATGTCAGTTCACACCCACAAATAACATCCTCAGAGTCTGTCTAAGAACAACCATTATCCACAAGATACTTACTAAAGCCCTCTTCACACTAAAGTTGTTTTCAAAGCAACAACTACTACTACCCCAACATGCTAGCAACGAAACCATACCCACTACACAAAGAAAAACCAAACCAAAACCAAACTAGGATACTAAAGCAAAGGTTACTTAACAAGATTACCTGAAAACACATCACCACCCTGGAGCTTCATCAGATGAACTCTCTTCCTCACAGAACCATCATTCCCCACCCGCACCGCTGCAGCACCAGCTAACACATTAAGGCCATCACCTTCTCCCTATGGTAAAGGACCCTGGCTAAACCGAGCCAACTTTAAACAATCACGTCTCAAATGTCCAACAGACCCACACTTCCAGCAGATTTCATTATCCAAGCTCTTCACCACCTTCTGCTCTCCCTGCCACCTTCGAACTTTGTCTCGGTCGTGCCCACGACCCTTCAGAGATCCTTCTGCTACCACTGGAGCTGATTTTACCACATGAGGACAATCTCGCTTCACATGCCCCTTAGAACCACAGTTCCAACACGCACCTGCGCCCCAACAACCTCCAACATGGCGCCTTTTACAACGGCCACACACTGGTAGCTGAGCCTCCACTCCACCCACAACTTCCTTGCTTAAACCTCTACCACCTTCACAAATAGAAACCACACCCTCACATTGCTGAACCCTTGGGAATTTCCCTCCAAGATACCTTTCATAAAAGGCAGACACAAAGAAGTCCCAATCAATGTCGTGGATGTGCGATGCCACCGCCACCGATGTCCACCAGGCACAAGCGTCCTCCAGCATCAATGAAACAACACTTCCCAGCTTACACGCACAATCACAACCTTCCTGGTCCAAAATCAGAACTACACTGGCTAACCAAGCCTCAAACATCTCAGGTGTCGAACCATGATACTCTATAATTCCCAAATCATGCAACCGCTGTTTCGACAAACCTGCACATCCCACATCCAGCACATCTATAGACCTCACTTTCGCCTCAGCCAGAGATGTTCCCAACACCTCTTGAACAACAGATGATGAACTTTTCATCACGAAACCAACTCCCTCCTCCTGCCTCACTACCTCAACACCAGGCACAGGAAGACTGAGACAAAACACCTCCACTAAAAGGTGAATTCCACGCCTTAACAACCTGCCCTAAAGCAGCAACCATCTCACCTAACTGCCATTCTTTCATCGATTTCACCATGCTATTAACATCAAACAATCACAACAAAACAAACAAAACAATTAGACCAGCTTTAAGCAAGGATTCAAACTCCAACTCCAAAATAACACAATAGCTATAATAATAAGGCAATGGGTATCCCGAATCCTCCCCTTACTCATGACATAACAGCCTATAAAACATGGATATCACAACATCAAGCATACCAAACAACATATTCGATCATGCTTTCAACAAACAACATCCACTCGCAACAGCATAACATCATCAATATCATACCCATTACACTTCATCATCCATAAAATCAGCTCATAACTCTAGCACATCGTCAGCACAAATCCACATGAGCTCAATGAAGATTCACAATCAAAAAGCATGCTAAGAACATCAATACTTCACTCAAAAACATGCAATTCATCCAGCTTTCAACCACACAACAGAATAAACATCATACACATATTACATCAATTTACCGTTTTCCCCAAGCATTCGCAACTCAGCTCTGATACCACCAAATGTAACCCCCTTAACCCGGCCTAGACGGTTGACCCGAATTAAGAAAGTCACACGGGGAAAACCAAAGTCAACCCGAAAGTTAACCTTGATTAACGACCCTTTTTTTAACTTATCTAGATGCACATTAACCCTAGTCATGATCATTCAAACAGCATGCTCAAAGATCATAAACATCAGAGATCAAACAGGGACCCAATTGAACAATTTACCACTTTAGGGACCAATTTGTAAAATCTGATAATCATGTGCACTTAATCCAAATTAAAGTTACCAACTTATAATTAATCAGGTTTCATGCTTCACTGCCAAATTTCAGCTCAAACGGACATCCCGAACTCATATAATTGCACATACTAGTTTCAGGACTAAAATGCAAACATTTCAAAACATATAACTGCCAAAGTCAGCCCCCAACGGTCAGATGTTCCGAAACAGGAAGAACCTGTTTCGAAACGCGGGGCCGTTCCTCAACGGGTTCCGAAACGAGGGCTGGCAGAGGACTTTCCGTTTCAGAACGGTGTCTTCCGTTTCGGACGCCTGGGCTACTACAGGGCACCCGTTCCAAAACGGTAGCTCCCGTTCCGATACGTCCTGCACAGAATGCAGAAAATCGGCTGCTAAAACACACAATCGATCAACCATACATGCTCCAAATGCAACCAAACTTGTAACCCCCTTAACCCGGCCTAGACGGTTGACCCGAATTAAGAAAGTCACACGGGGAAAACCAAAGTCAACCCGAAAGTCAACCTTGATTAACGACCCTTTTTTTTCTTTTTAATCTTGTCTAGATGCACATTAGTCCTAATTGTGATCACACAAACATCATACTCAAAGATCACAAACATCAGAGATCAAACAGGGACCCAATGAACAAATTACAACTTTAGGGACCAAATTGTAATTTCTGATAATTAAAAGGACTTAACCCAAATTAAAGTTACCAACTTGAAATTAATCAGGTTTCATGCTTCTCTGTGAAATTTCAGCTCAAAAGGACTTCCCAAGCTCATGCAATTGAACAAACAAGATTCAGGACCAAAACGCAAACAATTCAAAACATATAACTGCCCATGTCAGCCCCCAACGGTCGACCGTTCCGGAACAGGCTGACCCCGTTCCGAAACACGGGCCGTTCCGCAACGGGTTCCGAAACACAGGCTTGGCAGAGGCCAAACCGTTTCGAAACGGTGCATACCGTTTCGGACGCCTGGGTTCATGCAAGGCACCCGTTCCGAAACGGTGCACACTGTTCCGAAACGCCTGCATAGATTGCAGCAAAATGGCATTCCAAAACATGCAATAGATCATTCAAACATGCTCCAAAAGCTACCAAACTTTACCAGCATACAATTCAACATATTTATGACTTATAGGAGTCATCAAATCAACAATTCAACATCATATGCAAAAAGCCCCAATTCTATAGGCATGCTTCCTACACAAGCTAGCTATTCAAAACACAAAACTTCCAAAACAAGCATATAAGGTTCCAATTCAAAAACCAGCAATCTCAACAACATTCAACATACTTAGGGAGTTCCAAACACCTCCCAAAACATACACATTGGTCCCCCATTGCCAAATCACCCAAAAGCTAAAAAGTACTTATAAAACCTTCATACATTGAGCTTTACTTGAACTTGATTGCTTGCCCTTTCTTGCTGCCCCTCAAGGTACTCTAATGCTCTGCATTATTGAATTAAGAAAACGAAGAGAGCGTAAGCAAAAGCTTAGTGAGGCATGCTCTTTAAAAACCATTCAATAATGCAATTAAAACCATTTATAACATGCCTAAAATCAACCTTTGCACATGCTCAAAAGCATACTTTAAACAAGCAATCTCATGCTTCAACATAAACATTAAAACAAGCATCTCATGCTTCACAATATACTTAACATGTCATATTGGCTCAAGTGACAAATTCCATTTCATAAAACAAGTTCAACAACTTTCCCAAGGACTTTTAAACACCTTGGCCCCAAGGACTTTTAAACACCTTGGCCATGGACTTTTAAACACCATGAATTAGGACCACACAAGGACTTTTAACCACCTTTGTGTCCATTGCTTGAATCACCCCAAGGACTTTTAAACACCTTGGCCCCAAGGACTTTTAAACACCTTGGCCCCATGGACTTTTAAACACCATGGCCCCATGGACTTTTAAACACCATGGAAGGATCACCTAAGGACTTTTAACCACCTTAGTGTCCGCAACAAGAATCATCCAAGGACTTTTAACCACCTTGATGTTCTTAAGTAACAAGGCTCACTCAAGGACTTTTAACCACCTTAGTGACCTTAACATTTTCAAAACATCACTTGCCAATATACATCATATTCATCATTTAATCCACTGTTTTAAAGCATTAAACCAAGCCATTTTCATCATGCATTTTAAAGCATCAATCCACATTTAAACAATGTACAAAAGCAAGGTACTCCTACCTAGAGTTACCTTCAACATATGGCTTACATCATCAGCAAAATCCATGCTAAAACATGCTTTCAAAACAGTAATTAAAACATGCAAATCATCATTTTGCAACACATCAAAGTCATGGCCACCACTTAGAGAGAAAATCCGAAAACTTACACTTGAGCTTAGCAAAGTTGTTTAGACTTAAACTAAGCTCCCAAAACCTTCAAACCTTGGTTTTAAAGCTGAAAATCCAATTTCCACAAATGCACTCACCGATTTCCACTTTGCTTCAAGCCAAAGCACCAAATCAAGCTTCCGGATCAACAACTCTTGGATCCAAAGATGCCTCCCCTGTTTCAACACATCAAAGCAGAGGATTAATGCATCATCATGCATTAATTGCTTCAATGAAAGCACCTAAACTCGCTCCTCTCATCCAACCTCCATTTTCGGCCACCAAACACAACCGAAAATGCATCCAAACCACTTCTAAACAAAGCCCAGCCATAAACCAGCAAAACCTCACTTCCATAAACATCATAACACATCTAAAAACAACCTATTAACATCCTTATACCTCCAGCAACATCAGATCACCAAGATCACCTCAAAAACTACCTTGAAACACAAGCTAAACTTAGGAAACTCAACCTATCCGAGATTGCATCAATCAAAACTCAATTGCTTATCAAATTAGAGATCATTTAACATCAAAAACACCTCTCAAATCACAGATTAGTCAGATCTAACGAAAATCATCAAAAACCATCAAAATCTTGCATTATAAGCCAAGATCCAATTAACAACTCAAAAGCCTTTAATTAAACATCAATTTAGGATTGAAAACTTAGGAATTTCAGTAAAGAACTGATAGTTTAGAGGAGAAGGACGTTCTTACCTCCAAACTTGTGTTTCTCCACTTTTTGGAATGAAAAACCTTGATGAATCAAGAAGCAATTGAAGAGGTTTTGAAGATATCTTGATTAGGAATCAAATGAGAGTTGAAAGGAGAGATTTAGGTGAGAAAATCAGAAACAATTCTCTGGAAATGTGGTGTTTGGGTTGAGAGAAAATGAGAGAAAGAAAATTGAGAAGTTAGTTATGAAATTAGCCAAATGGCTTTTCCCTCCTTTTTGATATACTTTAAAATCAGAATTATAACTCAAAATATCTTAGAAAAATCTGGAGAAACCACTTTTGGATTAATAGCTCCTTAAAGATTCAAAGTTCCAACCCTTTATAAAACAGCCACCAAACTTGCGAAAATTACATTTTGGTCACTAGCCAAAATGTCACACTTCCAAAACTCATTTTCCAAAATTGATTTCACAGTTCACTTAATTATATTAAAAGATGATTTTAGAACATTTTTCCACATTTTTAATGCAACCCGAACTAGGCTTTCCTAATTTAACCTCTTTAGATTCGAACAGCACTTTGACCAACCGGTCAACGCCCAAAACTCCTAAGCCCAAAACCGGGGCGTTACAAAACTTTACCAGCAAGGCATTCAACATGTAAGGAACATATATGCATCATTCAATCATCGTCATGACATCAAATATGGAAAGCCCCAAATCTATAGGCATGCTTCCTACTTAGCAAACCATTCAAGCATCAATTTGATAAATCCAACTCATAAAGACCAATTACATGATCCAACGTTATCAACAACATAAAACCATTCTTGTCTAAACATACACAAACTCATTAACATCCACACAAGAGATTCTTTCCCCCATTGCCTCTATTAACTATAGCTATTAACCGAGACATACATCTCAAGTGGAGTTCTCCTTGAATCCCTTGCTTCCCGCTGTTCCAACTTCAAGAATCTGCATTGATGTACAAAAAGGAGCGTAAGCACATAATGCTTAGTGAGGAATGCTCAAAACCAAAACACCATCAATGCAGCGAATCATAAAACCACTTTCAAAAGCAAACTCGATTCGATAAACCAAAGCATTGTTTGAAAACCCTTTTCGTCAACATGCTTAGAATCATGCATTGCTCAAACTTGAAAACCAACCCTTAGCTTAGAAAGCTAAGTAAACCCTTTTCAAAACATAAACTTGCAATACCATCAATTTAACCATTCCATGCATGAACATCATATGCAAAGTTAAATTCAAAACCTTGGAAATCACCTCCACTTCACATCATACCTTTCTCATACTTGAAAACCATCTTTAGGCAAGAACCTTTTAAAACCATTTACTCATTCAATCCGACATGTTCATTACACAATTGCGACATATGAACCACAACATCACAACTTGCATCATAAGCCTTTAGAAACAAGTCTTAGCAAGACTTCAATGCACTAAGAAGATTTCATGCACTCATGCATCATTATCAATAGATAAAACACACTTGCTCAAGCTAACAAGTAACTCATGCATTTATAAAGTATTACACACTCTCATGCACCATGCATCACTTCAAGCATCTCATGCTTCACTTTAATCAAGAACATTATATTGGCTTCCAAGTGATAAATCATATCCACTTTTCAACTCAACATTCGAATCGGATACGCGGATCACAAGCGTTGTCCCCACGCTTCATACACACTACCAATCCAAGGTCCCCAAATGGACTTTTAACCACCATTTGACCTTACAACACACAAGGTCCTCTTATGGAATTTTAACCACCATATGACCTTAACATTCACAAGGTTCCCATATATGGAATTTTAACCACCATATAACCTTAACATTCACAAGGTTCCCATATATGGAATTTTAACCACCATATAACCTTAACATTCACAAGGTTCCCATATATGGAATTTTAACCACCATATAACCTTAACATTCACAAGGTTCCCATATATGGAATTTTAACCACCATATAACCTTAACATGCACAAGGTTCCCGTATATGGAATTTTAACCACCATATACCCTTAGCATCACCGATTGGTAGTTGTATAACATCACTAACGAGATCCGGGACACCCTATACAAGATCCACACATGGACTTTACACCACCATTGTGATCTTAACAAGCACAAGGTCCTCAAATGGAATTTTAACCACCATTATTACCTTTGCTTACCCAAGGTCCTCGAATGGGATTCCAATCACCATTATGACCTTAACCACCTCGTTAGGATACTTGGATGGAGTTACCGGTTCACTCTTAACCACTCCACATCCAAGGCAACTTTATTCACGGTGCACCCAATCCTATAGCCGGCTAACTATATCCGATTAAAGTAACCAAGAACCACTTACATCACTTGCCAATATAACCATCTTACCACATTAATCCATTGTTTTTCAAGCATAACCAAAATGCCAAAACCACCAATTACCATCATCAATCCACTGTTTTTGAAGCATTAAACAAAGCCATTAAACAACATGCAACACTATGCATCAATTCCACAATTCCAATGTTCAAAACCATGAATCTCATACCTTGAGCATCCATCACACATGGCTTTCAAAACCAGCATTAAACCATGCTAAATTATGCTTTCAAAACCGAATTTAAAACATGCAAATCACATGCATTGCATCCAACAATCACAATTGCTTTAAAAACCAATTCATACACAAACCAAGTGAGAAATTCCATTTACTTACTCTTGAGCTTAGCTAAGTTGTTTAGACTTATACTAAGCTCCCAAAACCTTCAAACCTTGGTTTAAAAGCTGAAAACCCAACTTCACTCACCGATACACAAAACAAGGCTAGCCAACAAGCCTTCCAAGCATCCGAAACCTTCCACACCACCTCTAAAGCTCACGGATCACTCTCCCCTGTTTCAAGCACACAACAACAGAGGATTAATGCATCATTATGCATTAAAAACACCAGCAACACAACTAAACTCGTTGCTCCTAGCAAAACCAACATTTCGGCTACCAAACACAACCGAAATCACCTCCAAACACTTCCAAAACTTAACCCAGCCAAGATCCATCACTTCTAACCATTTATAAACATCAATTAACATCAAAAATGATCCCAATCACGTCCTTATACCTCCAGCAACAACAGATCATGAAAAACACTCCAAAAACAACCAAAAACTCAAGCAAAACTTAGGAAATTCAACCTATTCGGGATTGCATTGATCAAACCTCAATTCCTCATCAATTTAACATTCATTTAACATCAAATTGACACCTCAAAACACTGTCCAAACAGATCATACGAAATTTCATCAAAATCAAGCAAATCTTGCATTTTAAAGCCAAAATCAAGATTACAATTGTAAAACCTTAAATAAATCACAAATCAAGGATTGAGAATTTAGGAATTTCAGTAAAGAACTGAGATTTTAGAGGAGAAGGACGTTCTTACCTCCAAACTTGAGTTTCTCCCTTTTTAGGATCAAAAAGCTTGAAGATCCAATTAGCAAATGGTGATGTTTTGTTGATGAGATGATTAGTAATCAAAAGAGAATTAAAAAGAGATATTTAGGTGACAAAATCACAAGAAAAACTCTGGAGAAAAGGTGTTTGGCTTGAGAGAAAAGATGAGAGAATGAAAATGGAAAAGTTAGTTGGAAATAGGAAAATATCTTCCCTCCACTTTTCTTTTGTTTAAAAATCAGAAATAAATCATTAAATATCTTAGAAAAATCTGGAGAAACTCCCTTTGGGTAAATAGCTCCTTAAAGATTCAAAGTTTCAATCCCTTCTAAAATAGTCACACAGTTTTCAAAAATTACATTTTGGTCACTAGCCAAAATGTCACCCTTCCAAACCTCATTTTGTAAAATTGATTTCACAGTTTACTTATATATAATAAAAGAGGATTTTAGGACATTTTTTCCATATTTTTAATGCAACCCGAACTAGGCTTTCCTAATTTCACCTTTTATATTCGAACAACACTTTGACCGAACCGGTCCAAGCCCAAAACTTCCAAGCCCAAAATTGGGGCGTTACAAATAGGATGAGAGTGCACTATAAACTAAAAATTCGTACGTGCTCTTTGGTTAAGCCAAAGGGAGAGAACCGATGATGGGCATTCCATCGGGTAGGACTTGGTGAAATACCCAAGCTTTCTGGCGATGAGAGATTCCGCCATGTGAGTACGGTGATGAGAGATTCCACCAGAAACTATGTTGCTAGACGAGTGAGTACGGGTGATGAGAGATGCCGTTGGAAGTGTCTAGTGAGATGTCCGCATATCCGAGTAATAAATAGATGTGAAATGCCAATATAAAATATGTTATGGCTTTTGATTCACATGTACCTATGATTTAATGGTTTATGCTATGAGAAATGCATATGTGGTTTGTTTATGAAATGCTTAGAGTACAAGCATGAGTTTGGGTTTGCCACGAGTTTTGCATTGATTTAAATGCATGAGATAGAATGAAGGTACATGTGGTTTCAATGAGAAATTGCTTTGAAAGGCTTCCAAGCATGAGATAGAAATGAGCATGTGGTTTAAAAGCTTTTAATGAAAGTGTTTTCAAGTTGTGCATTAATGGGTTGGTTTTCTTTAGAGCATACCTCACTAAGCATTGTGCTTACGCTTTCTCTTTTACCAATAATGCAGATAATTGAGGTGTTTTCGGGCATCAAGGAAGCTAAGTTCATCCAAGGAAGTCCAAGCTCATGTATGGTGAAGTTTTCATACACTTTAGTTTTGATAGATTGGCAATGGGAAACCAAGAATTGTATTTGGGATATGTGTTAAACTCTCTAAGGTTGTGGCATGCTTGTTTTGGTTTGCTTGGATTGTAAATGGCCTTACTGCTTGTGTTGAGATTGGATTGCCTATTTGGGTTTTGATATTAGGAAACATGCCTCTAGACTAATGAGATTTTGTGTTTGATGCTATGATTGTGCTTGAGTGTTCCAAATATGTTCCTTATATGTATGTTGACTTGTTGGTATGATTAGAGAGTTGTTGGGGTATGTTTGAATAGGTTAATGAGTGAAAAACCAGCATTTCCTGCTGTTTCCGGGCAAACCGTATCAAAACACCCTATAGTGTTTCGGAACGGGGGCCTGTAATGGCCTTCGTGTTTCGAAACGATGGAGGCTGTTTCGGAACGATTTGGCTACTGGAATGCCATGTTTCAAAACTGGTCTCGGAACACACCCGCGTACCGAAACGGTCAACGCCGTTTCGATCCAGCGTATCGATACATTAGGTGCGTGTTCCATAACGGGTGTCCGTTGGACACAGATTTGAATTGTTTTGATATTTGCATGTTTTACATTTTAGTCCTAAATGTTGAGATAGCAATTGCTTGAGCTTGAGATGTCTTTTAAAGTTGAAATTTGGCAGAGAAGCATGTAACTTGACTAATCTCATAATGGTAACCTTAAAACCAATGATGTATCTGATCCTTGTGCCTAATCTTGTGAGAAGTGCAATTGAGTCCCTAGATGTATCCGATCGCTGTGCCTTTCTCAATCGTGATTCGTGAGGACTCACTTAGAGTTAACAAGTATCTCGACAAGATTAAAAAGAAAAAAAGGTCGTGAATCAAGGTTGACTTTCGGGTTGACTTTTGTTTTCCCCGTGTAATCTTCATAGTTCGGGTCAATCGTCTAGGCCGGGCTAAGGGGGTTACAGTTATAGAGTACGTTGACACCTTGAACCCACTAGCGGACATTTTTACTAAACCTCTAGACAAAGAGTGTTTTTGGTCCCTTAGGAGAGAGTTAGGTTTAACAAACCTTACTTGCCCTTTTAGGACTCTTTTTAGGTTAAAATTGCTTGAATTTGTGAAATTGCATGTTTATATGTTTGTTGATCTTGAAAATATCCATACTTATAGCTAGGGGGAGTGTGCTTCTGTTAAAATATGCTTAGAACTGCTCATTCATCATTTGCATTCATTTAAGAGGTGTTAAAATCGAGCCTTTGGTTGTTCTTAAAGCTAAAATGCATTTTTGGGCATAGGGTATCGATACGGCCTTCTGCGTATCGAAACGAGTACTGTATTAGCTTTCTAGAATGCATTTTGTCTAAAACAGGTGTCAATACAGGTAAACCTTCTTCGATACGATCTAAGAGCGTTTCGATACGGATAATATCCATTTCGATACGGACCTTTGACGAGCAGTTCCCAGGAATTACGATTTTACCCCATATCGATACTCTCTCAGGCCTATCGATACTCGATTCCGCAAACAACTTCTTAATGGCATTTAATGAGTTTTACTTTTACCAAAATTGAATTTCCAAAACCCTAGCCGTTTTTCACTCTATAAATAGCCTCTCAATCCCTCATATTTTTACACCACAACTCAAAATCTCTAGAGGGTTTTCAAAATCAAGCAAAGCTCTTCAAGCTTTTCATCAATTTGGAGTAAAGTTCTTCTCCCATTCCTGTCGATCAATATCAAGGTAAAAATTTCTCTTTTCTTTTTATTTCATTTGATTTTCGTTCTAAATTTTCGTTTTGTTTTGTTTTCTAAAAAACAAACTTCTTTTCAAACCTTTTATTTTTGTTTTGTTTCTAATTTTTTTAACAAAAACCTTGATTATTGATTTTTCAATGGGTTGAATGAGAAAGTTAATGCATACACTTTTTTTTAATCTTTTCTCCAGTCAATTTTACCCAAAAAGAGAGCACGTACTAGTGAAGCCGGTGAAGGTTCCAATGCCGGATATGGTACTCGCCCGAACCTCACTCTTATCTATTAATATTCCTTTAAGACCAACAAAGATCTCACCTATTTCCGACAATTTCAAAACTACAAAATCCGTCCGAAGAGGGTAATTTCCATTCCTTTTCTTAACTCGAAGCGTTTCAAGTTTGATTACTTACCTTTGCTCCAAGAATGGAAATTTATGGATTTTCTCCAAACTCCCAGTTTTTTACATCGCACTTTAGTCTTGATTTTCTATACTAATGCCAAATGTGTTGCCAATCAAGCAGGTGTTGTTACAGGTGTTAATTCCCATCTAATGGGTAAAAAGATCACCATCAATGTTCAATCTCTTTGTGATGTGTTCAAGTTAGAGGATGAGGGTCTTGATGATGAGAATGCTCTTGGCCATGTCTTAAGGGGTTTTGTCACCGCTCTTAATGGTCAAGATCAGATCCTACATTTGATGGCTTCTTGGTGGTTTAGGCTCTCGTGAGGAAAGTATTCCACTATCCGCCAAGTTGAAGATTTTTGGATTCGATGCTTATGTAAAAGACAACGACCAAATCTTGCTCGAATTATGTTTACGGACATTGTCTATGTCGTGCAACATCGCCACACTACTCTCTTCACTTCCTTCACTTATGGTACGACTTTGAGTTATTTCTTCACACAAAAGGAGATAGATTGTTTACATGACTACCAAACTCCCCCCACCGATCCTATCAATGAAAGATCTCTTGCAAGGGGAAAGTTTCATTACTTTAATGGTAGTTGGCTTCGTCTATCCGAGCTCCCTAGCGATGCCGTTTCGGAAGAAATTTACAATCCTCAAGATGCTCAAGCTCCTCTTCCACCTTCCATGGATGCTCTCATGACTTTTCTAAACGAGCAATTCACGGGTTTGCGCACGTGAATTTCCTCCATGGATCAAGTGATGAATTCAGGGTTTACCACTATTGACACACGCTTCACAAGCCTTGAAGATCGAATGAATAATGTGGAGACGCGCCTCACTTCCCTTGAAGAAGGTCATAACTCGATGAACATCTCTCTTACCGCTTTTCATGACGAGTGGCGTCAAACTAGGAGGAATGATGATGCAAATGAGAAGGATGGTGAAGATGATGAAGATGGAAATGGAGATGCATAATAGCTTATCTTTGCATATCATTCATGTCATTTAGGATATTTATTTATGCACTTTGGATTATGTTTTTAGGATTAAGTTTGAATTCTAAAACCTATGCTTTGATTTTCTGTTATTTGGATTTTATGTTGATGCTATCTTTCTTTTGAACTTAATGGTTATCTATATTATGTTGCTTGGTTATTATTTATGCCTTTTGCCTATGTTTATCAATGTCTCTATTTTTTGATCTAACAAAAAGGGGGAGAGGAAACAAGCTCACACTTAAAATTTTGATTTTCAACTTAAACTTTACCTAGCTAATATTAAGGGAGTTATTTTGCTAAGTTTTTCAAAGTGTCAAAAATTTCAAGTTCTGGTTTTGTTATATCAAAAAGGGGGAGATTGTAAAACCTATGTTTGATTTTGATATAACAAAGTATGTTAAAGATTAAATTGAAAACTTGAAATAGATTTCTAAGTCCCTCAAATGATTTATAAATCACCAAGGCTTTAATCTGATTTGAAAAACTCAAACTCCAAATATTTTTTAAGAGTTCCAAGGCCAAAGTATTGAAAAACGTCCAGGTGTATCGATACACTTCCAGCCGCATCGATACCTTTTTTTGCAAAGTTGGCTACTATAAAGACGCGTTTCGATACACCCCTCACCGTATCAAAACAACGTATCGAAACAGATTGAATCTATATCGATACACCCCCTCTATGAAAATTGAAGGAGTTTGAATGGCGCACCGATACGGTTCCACCCGTATCGATATAGATTTAATGAAATTTTAAATTCGAACGATTTTAATGATTTCGACTGTTGGTGTCAGTTGTTAGGTAACTGAAATTTAAAGTGGTGGTTGTCTCGTACAGATACGCTTTTTGCCGTATCGGTACAGAAACTTCCAGTGAGCTCAGTTGAAAAAATTGCATCGATACGGTTGTTCCCCGTATCAAAATGGTCCTTGTCCCGTACCGATATGATTACACGCGTATCGATACGCCCTTTTGTTATTGTGCAATGACTCTTTCTATTTTGCGACAGGTATCGATACGGGTCCTCGTGTACCGATACAGTAAGCTGTAGAAGTGCATTTATGGTGGAATGAGAGGGTTCTAATGGCTATAATCAATACCCTAACCACTCAAACGGCTAGAATTAATAGAGAATGTATAAATTGAAGCTAATTGAAGATCAACAACAACTATTGCATCAAAGATAAACATCCTAGCAAAAATCCAAGCTCAAAGTGCTTATTTTCCAATCTCTTGTAAAACCTTAAATTGTGTAGTGTTCAATTCTGATCTTGTTATCAAATTTGAGTTGAGTGTTTGTACTTAAAAGGGGTAATCATGTATTGAGAGATATCTTTATTGCCTTTAATTCTTCTTTGTACTCTTGTGAGGGCTTGGTCAAATTTTGGGTAGAAAATTTGATCGGTAATGTAAAGGTTACCTCTTAAGCCTTGAAAAGGGGAAGAACAATTAGTGGATTGTTGGAAATCCTTAGTGGTAGCTAAGGTAGTGGATGTAGAGTTCATTTGGAACTTGAACTACTCTAAAATTCCTTGTTCTTCGTTTTTAGTCATTCTATTTACTTCAACAATTTTTAAAAACCCAATTCATCCCCCTCTTGGCTTTGATCAATCCATTGATCCACTCAACAATTGGTATCAGAGCCTACCTCTTTGAAGGATTTACAACCAAAAGAGGAGTTCCTAGGAAGAGTGTGATCAACCACAAATCAAGCCATGACATCTACCTCTGAGTCAAGCATGTACGAATCTCAATCAACCACAAAACCGCCCTTCTTCAACATTGATAACTACCCATTTTGGAAGAACCAGATGCGTCTCTTCATTAAATCCAACGATTATCTAGTTTGGGATGTCATTGAAGATGATCCCTATATTCGAATGAAGAGAAACGACGAAGGAAGATTGAAGCTAAAGAAGAAACATGAGACGAGTGAAGAAGAGAGAAAGAAGATTCATATCAATGATAAAGCTCTTCACATGTTGTTTTGCTCTTTCAGTCCCGACATCTACTCCAAAGTTTCCTCCATTAAAAGTGCCAAGGAAGTGTGGGATACACTAGAGACTACTTATGAAGGAACAAGTGATGTGATGGAGACAAATATTGGAATTCTCAATCTTAGCTATGAGAATTTCAAAATGGAGCCCGATGAAATCATGTCAAAGATGTTCCGTCGCTTCTCAACAATCGTCAATGGGCTAAAGGGTTTTGGAGAAATAATCCCAGAAGACAAACTAGTTCGGAAGCTACTCTACTCACTTTCCGAGTCTTGGGATGGGAAGAGAACCGCCATCATTGAAGCAAAAAATTTGAAGACACTCAAGCTTGATGAGCTAGCGGTTTCTCTCCTAACTGACGAGATAATGAAGCAAGGAAGGGAAGATGAAAGGAAGAAGGAAGAGAGAAGAGTGGAGAAGCTAGAGGTAGATAAGAAGAAGAAGATAGGAGTGACTCTCAAAGCCTCACTACATGAGGAGAGAACTTCTAGTAAGGAGGAAGACCTAGAAGAATTGGCTATGATAGCCAAAAGGTTCTCACGGTTTATGAGGTCCAACCGAGGAAGGATGATTCAAATAAAATTGGACTTCAAAACCAAAAACAAAGTAGAAGAGAGGTATCAAATCATTTTCTTTTTGTGCAAAAAACCGGGTCACATTCGTTTGGAGTGCCCTCAACTCAAGAAGAAGGGTTTTGAGAAGAAGAAAAAGCTCAAAGCCAAGCTTTCTACTTGGAGTGACGAGGAGTCATATGAGGATGAGGAACACGAAGTGGCCAACCTTTGCCTCTTGGCTCTTGAGGAAGATTCCTCGATGGTAACCTCTAACTCATCATCTTTTGATTTTACATTTGATGAATTGCATGATGCTTATGATGAGTTACAAGAGGTATATGATGATTTAGTTGAGAAGTATAAAGAGTCGGTCATAAGAAATAAAAAGATTATATCAAAATTAAATGCTAAAAATGACTCACTCTCTCAAGCTAACTTAAAATTCGAGAAAAAGATCTTAGGTTTACAAGATGAACTTAAATTCTTTCAAGATGAAAACGTAGACTAAAATAATCTTATTTCTCAATGCAATAGTGAACACCAAATGGTGTTAGATGAGCTTAACAAGCTCAAGGAGTCTTTAAAAAATATGGGTAATATGAAACATGAAAAAGGTGAATCATCTAAAACAAACCAACCTAGGAAAAAGACATACTACTACAAACAAAGTGGCTTCCATAGACATAATAGAACTAGGAAAATTAGAAGTGTATGGGTTCCTAAGGAACTCGTCAAGTCTAATAATGTTGATGTTATGTCACCTTGAATTCCTAAGAGACCAAGCTTTTGGAAGCTAACACTCGTGGACCCAAAATGATTTGGGTACCAAAAACCAAAGCTTAATATCTTTTTTTGTAGGGGGAGCATTGCTACAAGCCAAAACACAAAGTCAAAATTCATGGTACATTGATAGTGGATGCTCGAGGCACATGACCGGAGACAAGAGTCGATTCATGGAGTTAAAGCCAAAAAGTGGAGGAGTAGTGAAATTTGGTGACAACTCCAAAGGCCACATTAAAGGTATTGGATCCATAGGTAATAACTCTACTATTCTCATTGAAAATGTTTTATATGTCGATGATCTAAAACATAATTTATTGAGCATTAGTCAATTATGTGACAAATGGTTTAATGTCTTATTTGATAAAAATGGGTGCAAAATTGTTGACATTAAATCAAATAATATAATGCTCATTGGTCATCGCATAGGTAATATATACATGGTGCATTTAGATGACATTCATACATTCCATGCATGTTTTGTTTCATAAAATGAAAATGATGCATGGCTATGGAATAGGAAACTAGGACATGCTAGCATTAGTGTTTTAGAAAAATTAGTTCTCATAGATCTAGTTAGAGGTTTACCCAAAATTAAGTTCTCAAATGAAAAAAATTGTGATGCATGCTCTAAGGGTAAACAACATAAATCATCCTTTAAATCCATTAATGATGTTTCTACAAGTAGGTGTTTACAACTTATTCACATGGATTTATTTGGGCCTATTAAACTATGAGCTTGGGTGGAAAATCGTATGCATTTGTACTTATTGATGACTATTCTAGATTTACTTGTGTTATATTCTGAAGTACTAAAGATGAGACTTTAGAAAAATTCATCACATTTTCAAAACTAACTCAAAATGATCTTGAACTTAAAATTTCTCATATTACAAGTGATCATGGAACCAAATTTCAAAATCTAGGTTTTAAAGAGTTTTTAAATGAAAATGGTATTAGCCACAATTTTTCGGCTCCTCGAACTCCTCAACAAAATGGGGTAGTTGAGAGGAAAAATAGAACTATACAAGAAATGGCTAGAACCATGCTTTTTGAAAACAATTTACCTAAATATTTTTGGGCGGAAGCCACAAACACCGCTTGCTACATTGTAAACCGAGTAATGATTATGCAATTTTTAAAGAAAACACCATATGAGATTTTAAAATCTAAAAAGCCTAACATTAGCTATTTTCATCCATTTGGTTGCAAGTGTTTTGTTTTAAATAATTGAAAAGATAGGTAAATTTGATGCTAAAAGTGACGAAGCTATTTTCTTAGGTTATTCCTTAAACTCTAAAGCCTATCGTGTATTTAATAAGAGAACTTTAGTAGTAGAAGAGTCTATTCATGTTGTATTCGATGATAACCTCATCCCGAGGAAGGATTCTTGTGATGATGATGATGTAGGAATCCTTGATGCCTTTGATGGAGGACAAACATCAAAGGAGGATGAGATTCCAACGAAAGAAGGGGGTACACAAGATCCATCTTTTGAAGCCTTGAAGGACTTGGCTCTTGAGGAAAAGGAAGTGAGCTACCCAAGGGAGTACAACTATGTCAAAGGTGGTGAAATCTTGGGTGATCCATCCAAGGGGGTAACTACTAGATCTTCTCTTAAACTCATGAATCATGTTGCTTTTATCTCATGCATAAAGCCTAAGAATATAAAAGAAGCATTAAATGACGACTTTTGGATTATGGTTATGCAATAAGAGTTAAATCAATTTGAGAGAAGTAATGTTTGGACATTAGTTGAAAGGCCTAGTAATCAATCTACTATAGGAACTAAATGGGTATTTAGGATTAAACTAGATGAGAGTGATAATATTGTGAGAAATAAAGCTAGATTAGTTGCTCAAGGTTACACTCAAGAAGAGGAAATTGATTTTGATGAAACCTATACACTCGTAGCTAGAATGGAAGCTATTAGGATGTTGCTTGCATATGCATGTTATCATGATTTCAAGCTTTTTCAAATGGATGTTAAAAGCGTATTTTTAAATGGTTTTATAAATGAGGAAGTGTATGTGAAACAACCACCGGGTTTTGAAGATTCAAAATTTCCAAATCATGTTTTCAAACTAACCAAAGCACTTTATGGTTTAAAACAAGCTCCTAGAGCTTGGTATGAAAGACTTTCAAACTTTTTAATTGGAAAAGGTTTTGAAAAAGGTAAGGTGTACACTACACTTTTCATAAAAAGGTATAAAAATGACATCTTATTAGTACAAATATATGTTGATGATATTATTTTTGGACCTACTAATGAGTGTCATTGCAAACAGTTTGCTAAGTTAATGCAAGGTGAATTCGAGATGAGCATGATGGGGGAGCTCTCATTCTTTTTGGGACTCCAAATCAAGCAAAAGAAGGATGACACCTTCATCAATCAAGAAAAGTACATCAAGGATATGCTCAAGAAGTTTGGCTTGGAGAATGCAAAGCTTCAAGCCACACCAATGAGCTCATCTACAAAGCTTGACAAAGATAAAGGAGGTAAGTGTGTTGACTCTAAGCTTTATCGCTCTATGATTGGATCTTTGCTTTGCCTTACCACAAGTAGACCATATATTTTGTTTAGTGTTTGCTTGTGTGCTAGGTTTCAAGATAGTTCTAGAGAGTCTCATCTTATAGATGTTAAGAGAATCTTTAGGTACCTTAGAGATACTCCTTGTCTAGGTCTTTGGTACCCTAGAGACTCAACCTACAACCTTCATGCTTATTCGGATGCAGATTATGAGGGGTGTAAAATCGATATGAAGAGTACTTCGGGAACATGTCAATTCTTAGGTAGTATGCTCATATCTTGGTTCTCTAAGAAACAAAATAGTATAGCTCTATCTACCACCGAAGCCGAGTACATATCCTTAGGGAGTTGTTGTGCTCAAGTCCGTTGGATGAAGCAACAACTCTTAGATTATGATATTAAAGTTGAAACCATACCCCTTAAGTGTGACAACACTAGTGCCATATGTTTAACCAAAAATCCCATCCAACACTCTAGAACCAAACATATAGAAATAAGGCATCATTTCATTAGAGATCATGTCCTTAAGGAAGATGTTGTTATATAGTACGTTGACACCTTGAACCAACTAGCGGAGTTTTTTACTAAAAATCTAGACAAAGAGCATTTTTGGTACGTTAGGAGAGAGTTAGGTTTAACTAGCCTTCCTTGACCCATTAGGACTCTTTTTGAGGTTAAAATTGCTTGAATTTGTGAAATTGCATGTTTATATGTTTGTTGATCTTGAAAAATATCCGTGCTTATAGCTAGGGGAGTGTATTTCTGTTAAAATATGCTTAGAACTGCTCATTCATCATTTGCATTCATTTAGTAGGTGTTAAAATCGAGCCTTTGGTTGTTCTTAAAGCCTAAAATGCATTTTTGGGCTTAGGGTATCGATACGACCTTCTACGTATCGATACGAGTATTGTATTATCTTTCCAGGCTGTATTTTGTCTAAAACGGGTATCGATACAGGTAAACCTATTTCGATACGATCTAAGAGCGTTTCGATATGAATATTATCCATTTTGATAAAAACCTTTGACGAGCGGTTCCCAGGAATTATGATTTTACCCCCGTATAGATACACCATCAGGCGTATCGATACTCGTTTGCGTAGACATTTTCTTAATGGCATTTAAAGAGTTTTACTTTTACCAAAATTGAATGTTCAAAACCTAGCCTTTTTTCACTCTATAAATAGCCTCTCAATCCCTCATATTTTTACACCGCTTTTCATCAATTTGGTGCAAAGTTCTTCTCTCATTCCTCTCTATCAATATTAAGGTAAAAATTTCTCTTTGCTTTTTATTTCATTTGATTTTCGTTCTAAATTTTTGTTTTGTTTTGTTTTCTCAAAAACAAAATTCTTTTCAAACCTTTTATTTTTGTTTTGTTTCTAATATTTTTAACAAAAACATTGATTATTGATTTTTCAATGGGTTGAATGAGAAAGTTAATGCATACATTGTTTTTTAATCTTTTCTCTAGTCAATGGCACCCAAAAAGAGAGCACGTACTAGTGAAGCTGGTGATGGTTCTAATGCTGGAAATGGTACTCGCTTGAACCTCACTCTTATCTATCAACAATCCTTTAAGACCAACGGAGATCTCACCTATTTTCGACAATTTCAAAACTACAAAATCCGTCCAGAGAGGATAATTTCCATTCCTTTTCTTAACTCGGAGTGTTTCAAGTTTGATTACTTACCATTGCTCCAAGAATGGAAATTTATGGATTTTCTCCAAATTCCTGATTTTTTCTATCGCACTTTAGTCTTTACTTTCTATACTAATGCCAAATGTGCTGCCAATCAAGTGAGTGTTGTTACGGGTGTTAATTCCTATCTAATGGGTAACAAGATAATCATGATTGTTCAATCTCTTTGTGATGTGTTCAAGTTAGAGGATGAGGGTCTTGATGATGAGAATGCTCTTGGCCATGTCTTAAGTGGTTCCGTCAACGCTCTTAATGCTCAAGATCAAATCCTACATTTGATGGTTTCTTGGTGGTTTAGGCCATCAGGAGGAAAGTATTCCACTATCCGCCAAGTTGACGATTTTTGGATTCGATGCTTCCGTCAAAGACAACGACCAAATCTTGCTCGAATTATGTTTGTGGAGATTGTCTATCTCGTGCAACATCGCCACACTACTCTCGTCACTTCCTTCACTTATGGTACGACTTTGAGTTATTTCTTTACCCAAAAGGAGATAGATTGTTCAGATGACTACCCAACTACCCTCACCGATCCTATCGATGAAAGATCTCTTGCAAGGGGAAAGTTTCATTACTTTAATGGTAGTTGGCTTTGTCTATCTGAGCTCCCTAGCGATGGCGTTCCGGAAAAAATTGTCAATCCTCAAGCCGCTCAAGCTCCTCAAGCTCCTCAAGCTCCTCCTCCACCTTCCATGGATGCTCTCATGACTGTTCAAAATGAGCAATTCACGTGTTTGCGCACGGGAATTGCCTCCATGGATCAAGTGATGAATTCAGGGTTTACCGCTATTGACACATGCTTTACAAGCCTTGAAGATCGAATGAAGAATGTGGAGATGCGCCTCACTTCCCTTGAAGAAGGTCATAACTCGATGAACATCTCTCTTACTGCTTTTCATGATGAGTGGCGTCAAACTAGGAGGAATGATGATGCAAATTAAGATGATGATGATGATGAAGAAGATGGCGATGGAGATGCATAGTAGCTTATCTTTGCATATCATTCATGTCATTTAGGATATTTATTTATGCACTTTGGATTATGATTTTAGGATTAACTTTGCATTCTAAAACCTATGCTTTGATTTTATGTTATTTGGATTTATGTTGATGTTATATTTCTTTTGAACTTAATGATTATCTATATTATGTTGTTTGGTTATTATTTATGCCTTTTGCCTATGTTTATCAATGTCTCTATTTTTTTATCTAACAAAAAGGGGGAGAGGAAACAAGCTCACACTTAAAATTTTGATTTTCAACTTAAAGTTTACCTAAGTAATTTTAGGGGGAGTTATTTTTGCAAAGTTTTTCAAAGTGTCAATAATTTCATGTTTTGGTTTTATTATATCAAAAAGAGGGAGATTGTAAAACTTATGTTTGATTTTGATATAACGAAGTATGTTAAGGATTAAATTAAAACTTGAAATAGATTTCTAATTCCCTCAAATGATTTGTAAATCACCAAGGCTTTAATCTGATTTGAAAAACTCAAACTCCAAATATTTTCTAAGTGTTCCAAGGCCAAAGTATTGAAAAATGTCCAGGCATATCGATACAGTTCTAGCCGCATCGATACCTTTTTTACAAAGTTGGCTACTGGAAAGATGCGTTTCGATACACCCCTCACCGTATCGAAACATCATATCGAAACAGATTGAATTTGTATCGATACGCTCCCTCTATAAAAACTGAAGGAGTTTGAATGGTGTACCGATACGCTTCCACCCGTATCGATACGAATTTAATGGAATTTTAAATTCGAAAGCTTTTAATGATTTCGACCGTTGGTGTCGCTTGTTAGGTAACCGAAATTTAAAGTAGTGGTTGTCCCGTATCGATACGCTTGTTGCGTGTAAAAGAGTATATCGCAATAGAGTGCATGTGTACACTACGCAAGTAGTAAAGTGATACACAAAGTATCGGATGTCGAATCCATAGGGACTGGAAATAGCCTTAACCTTGAATTGCTGCACAAGAAAGAAAGAAGATAATTTAATTGTTTGTAAGGGAATAATAAAGAATACTGAAGATAGAGGATTAAAGGATTCAGGATAGAGAAAATCGGCCGGTATTGAATTGCTCAGTAGTGCAGGTGTTGAATGTATAGGACTCCCTGTTTTGTCGTTGCTCCTGTCGCGGTAGCCCCTGCGGCGGCAGCGGTCTGTTGTTGTCGCGACAGCGATCACACAACTCTGTCCATCTAGCTTGGCAAGAATCCCTGCTGTGACTCGTCATATCCCTAGGTCCAAGTCTGTCGATGAACATGTCTTTGATGATGACTCCCTAGGTCCAACATATATCCCTTCCTCTAGCTGTAGTGGGCAGTCTTCCGAACTGTGATTCCCACTGCAAGTTTCACATACCTCTTCTGCAGAGTAGATAGGTTTTGAATCTTTCTTTAGCAAATTCTCTACTGCCTTTGTGAGGTACGCAACCTGTGTCTTTAGGGAATTGTCGGCTTCATAATCCTTCACGCAACCTGCCAAATTCTTCAATACTACCATGGCTTCATCTGGATCTTTATCCAACATCAATTCGTTGGTTGTTGAATCGATTCTCATTCAAGTGTGTAGGTTGGCAGCATTGTAAAATTTGATGACTTGATTCCAAACAGGGAATCCGTGCATCGGGCAATTCCTCAGAAGAGTAGTAAACCTGTCTCATGCCTCGTGCATTGGCTCGTCATCTTCCTATTGAAAAGTAGCAATTTTGTTACGTAATTGCTCAGATAAATGGGAAGGATTAAAACGTGATAAAAATTCACGAGTTAGATCCGCCCAAGTTCGTATTGAACCCGACGTTAGTTTATTCCACCAAGTTTTTGCTCTATCCCTCAATGAATGAGGAAATAATCGAAGCCTCAGTATCTTCGGATTTACTCCTGGTAGTCTAAATGATTCATAGATTTCTTGGAACGTTTTCAGATGTTCTCTTGCATCCTCTGTAGCAGCACCACTAAACTGGCCAGCGGAATTGATCATGTTGAACATCACAGGTTTCAACTCAAAATTTTCAGCTTCCACGTCTGGCAGGGTGGTCTCCAGTTCCACATGATCATTGATCATGTAATCACGGCATGACCAGCGTGCGGCCGCGGAAGCGGCGGACTGTCCGTTTCCTTCATTCCCAATAGGATCTTCAGGACCTTCGGTATTCTCTTGGTTGTTCCTCCCGTTATGCATGGCTTCTAACTTTTCCTCAAGGTAATCGTTTCTGGCTATCAAAAGTCAGACTCGGTTCCTAAGAATGCACGAGCGTTCGATTTTAGGATCTAGTTGATACTCAGGTTCCTTGCCTCGTCTTGATCTGCGCATAAGCAAACGAAAAACCTTGTGAAAAGCACAAGGTGAACAATCCAAATAAAAACAAAAAATTAAAAGAATGTGCAGTAAAAGTAGGGTAAAGATATGTTGCCAGTCCCCGGCAACAACGCCAAAAACTTGTTGCGTGTAAAAGAGTCTATCGCAATAGAGTGCAAGTGTACACGACGCAAGTAGTAAAGTGATACACAAAGTATCAGATGTCGAATCCACAGGGACTGGAAATAGCCTTAACCTTGAATTGCTGCACAGAAAAGAAAAAAAGATAATTTAATTGTTTGTAAGGGAATAATAAAGAATATTGGAGATAAATGATTAAAGGATTCAGGATAGAGAAAATAGGCCAGTATTGAATTGCTCAGTAGTGCAGGTGTTGCAATGTATAGGACTCCTTATTCTGTCGTTGCTCATGTCGCGGCAACACCTGTGGCAGTAACGATTTGTTGTTGCCGCGGCAGCGATCACACAACTCTATACTTCAAGCTTGGCAAGAATCCCTGCTGTGACTCGTCATATCCCTAGGTCCAAGTCTGTCGATGAACACGTGTTTGATGATACCTCCTGGCGTGAATCGAAGGATGAATACCGATGTTGTTGAATTCTTCCTTAGCCACCTAACCTGTAACCCCCTTAGCCCAGCCTAGACGGTTGACCCGAACTACGAAGATTACACGGGGAAAACCAAAGTCAACCCGAAAGTCAACCTTGATTAATGACCCTTTTTTTTCTTTTTAAACTTTTCTAAATGCATATTAACCCTAAGTGTATTTCTGAGAAGAACATACTCAAAAAGCACAGCAATCGGAAAACATTTAGGGACTCAATTGCAAAACATACAAATTTAGGGACCAAATTGTAAATTCTGGAAATTATGAGGACTTTACCAAAATTAAAGTTACCATTATGAAATTAATCATATTTCATGTTTGGCTGTCAAATTTCATCTCAAACGGACATCACAAACTCAGCCAATTGCATATACAAACATTGGGACCAAAACATGAGAAGTCCAAACATTTAACCATCAGATTCAGTGCCCAACGGTCGAGTGTTCCGAAACGGGGAAGTTCCGTTCCGAAACGCGGGACCGTTCCGAAACAAGTTGCGGAAAAAGACTTGGCAGTGGAAAATCCGTTTCGGAACAGTTCTACCTGTTTCGAAACGCTAAGGCCATTTCAGGCCCTCTGTTCCGAAACGGTAGCACCCGTTTCGATACGAGCTGCCCAGATTTGCAGATTTTTGCTGGTTTATTACACTTTCAGCCCATCAAACATATCCATATGACCTCTATATCATACACACCAGTTATCAAACACTTAAGGAACATATTAGTATCATCTAATCTCAATCATAGCTTCATTTAAGGAAAACTCCAATTCTATAGGCATGCATCCTATATTAAAAATCATGCAACCATCAATTCATCAAAACCACATATCAAAAGGCCATTTACATATTCCAACATCATCAAAGGCATTAACCAAACTTAGGGAGTCCAAAACATCTCCCAAAAAACACAATTTAGGTTCCCATTGCCAAATGCCAAAAGCTAATAGTGTTAGGAAAACATTCACCATACATGAGCTTAGTCTTTCACTTGGATCCTTGACCTCCTTGCTGCCCCCTATGCACTTCAATGCTCTGCATTATTGGTTTAAGAAAAGAGAGAGCGTAAGCACGTAGCTTAGTGAGGAATGCTCAATTAAAACATCACATTAATGCATTTGTAAAAACACCTTTTCAAGGCCTTTAGTTTCAAATCAACATTAATCATGCAATTATGCATACAAACCAAGCATCTCATGCTTCAATCCATCATCATGTCATATTGGCTGACAAGTGATAATTCATAACCATTTTACAACTCAAAACACAATCGGATACGCGGATTACAAGCGTTGTCCCATACGCTTCATACACACTACCAATATCAAGGTGGAGTATACGGTACAATCACAACCCCTCAACACCCGTGATGGAGACTATGGTACAATCACAACCCCTCCACATCACTCATTGGTAGTTGTATAACATCACTAACGAGAACACGGGACACACGACACAAGAATCACACATGGACTTTTAACCACCATTGTGATCTTAACACAAGATCCACTCATGGACTTTTAACCACCATGGTAATCTTAACCATCTCGTTAGTGTACTTGGATGGAGTTTACGGTACAATCACAACCCCTCAACATCCAAGGCGACTTTATTCACGGTGCACCCAATCCTATAGCCGGCTAACTATATCCGATTCAAGTACTTTAAACAAACACATCACTTGCCAATATACATCATTTAACATCATTAATCCACTGTTTTAATGCATTTAACAAAGCCATTAAATCCAAATGCATCACTATGCATTGAAATCACATTTATCAATGTAAAACCAAGGATCTCTTACCTTGAGCATCCTTCAACACATGGCTTACAAAACGAGCATTACACATGCTAAAATATGCTTTCAAAACAGAATTTAAAACATGCGAAATAAGCTCATTGCATTCAACCATCACATGGTTCGTCAAAAAGAGAGTTTCTCCGAAAACTTACTCTTGAGCTTAGCTAAGTTGTTTAGACTTAAACTAAGCTCCCATAACCTTCAAACATTGGTTTCAAAGCTGAAAACCAAACTTCACTCACCGATTCCATTTCGCAAGCTTGTCGAAACACCAATCAAGCTTCCGGATCAACACCTCAAGGATCCGAAGATGTCTCCCCTGTTTTAAACACATCAAAGTAGAGGATTAATGCATCATCATGCATTAATATCTTCAACCAAGACACCTAAACTCGCTGCTCTCCTCAACACTCACATTTCGGCTACCAAACACAACCGAAATCACATCCAAAAACCTCTACAACATTACCCAGCCAAGATCCATCAATTCCAATCATTCTTAAACATCAATTAACATCCAAAAAGGATCTAATCACGTCCTTATACCTCCAGCTATAGTAGAACATCAAAATCACCCCAAAAACCACCATTAACTCAATCAAAAACTTAGGAAAATCAACCTATTCAGGATTGCATTGATTAAACCTCAATTGCACATCAATTATACATCCATTATACATCAAAAATACATCTCAAAACAGAGCCCAAACATTTTATACGAATTTCATCAAAATTAAATCCAAATCTTGCATTTAAAGCCAAGATCAAGAACACAACATTAAAACCTTTAATAAAACTCAAATCAAGGATTGAGAACTTGGGAATTTCAGTAAAGAACTGAGTATTTAGAGGAGAAGGACGTTCATACCTCTAAAGGTGAGTTTCTCCTTGTTTAAAGCCAAGATTCTTGAAAATTCAATAAGCAAATGCTAAGGATTTGATGTAGGAATGATTAGAGATCAATTAGAGATTGAAATCTCATCTTTAGATGTTAAAATCAGAGGAAAAATGGCTGGGGAAAAGTGTTTGGCTGAGAGAAAATGGAGAGAAAATGAAGTGGGAAAATTTTGAGAAAAGTTAGTTATGAAATCAAAAATATCAATTTCCCCCTTTTCTTTTTATTAAATATCATTTAATAAATGTTTAATATCAAGAAAAATCTGGAGAAAACTCTTCTTGGGTAAATTAGCTCCTTAAAGATTCAAAGTTTCAATCCATTTAAAACAGTCACCAACTTTTCAAAAATTACATTTTAGTCACTAACTTGAAAATCACATTTCCAAACCACATTTTGTAAAATTGATTTCACCACTCTCTTATATATAATAAAAGAGGATTTTTAGATATTTTTCCATATTTTTAATGCATCCCGAACTAGGCTTTCCCTAAAATCACCTTTTATATTCGAACCGCAATCCGATCGATCTGATTCGAACCCTAAACTTCTAAGCCCAAAATTGGGGTGTTACATAACCTCGTCCTATCCCTAGGTCCGAGATAGTTCAACCATAAACTAGAGAACCCGTACTTATTCCTTTCGTATACTTAACTCTCCCGATATTAAGTAAATGTATAATCTCACAATGCTCTCCCGAAACTCTTGCAAGATGTTGAAAACCAGAATAAGCAAACTTGAAGTGTATTTTATTGAACAGAAAAATCCTAAAACAATACAATCTTTGCAACTACTTTATAGAATCAACCCTTAGCCCTATGGGAAGTTTAGAACATGATGAGAAGGGGGAAAACGATTAGGGTTTAGGGGAAGACGGCTAGAGAATAAGATATCCTTCCCTAGGTCGAATTACATGCCTTTATATAGGCCTTGGGTTCAAGTTTTCTAATATGGCAAGAATACAAGTTTAAATTAAAGTACAACTATATTAAAGACTAAATCTTCATAGTAGATGCCTTTAATTCGTCCTCTTTTCTTGCTTTGAGTTTCTTCCTTGAACTTTGGGCTTGGCCTTCATTCTGATCTAGGGCTCAGAAAAATATAGGAGTAACCCACGACAGACCAGCTTAATTTCCTCTTTCTGTCGGGCTCCACTTCACTGTTTCCCTTCAACATGGCTATCGTCATTGACTGCCACAACAGCGGCCACAACAACGTCATTCTTCTCGACTGCAGTTCTATGTTCCAGCTCTGCTTCTCCACTGCCCTGAGTCTGCTACAACAGCTACCTGCAAAAGTAACCAAAATCAGTAACAACTATGCCATTTTATATAATTGTGATGTATAAATGAAATCTATCCTAGATGCAATGAATTATGCTTGAATGCAGCAGAAATATGGGTTAAATAGGGGATAAAATATAGAACTTTTACACACTCAACACCCCCTAACTCAAGTTCTTGCTTGCCCTCAAGCAAATATTACCTAACTAAAATGAAATATTTTTTTTTGTTTTTGCTTAAATCAGTGAACCCTACATTACTTACCACTTATATTCTATCAAGAGCAATACCTTGTCGGGCATTTCTGGATTCATTCGGAACCATGCTATATTTCTTGTGTAGTGTGTGTAGGTTTTGTGAACACTTATGCAATTCTTAGGCTCCTTTAGTTTTTTCCGACTCTTGAATTAACTGCATCTTTTCTGGAGGCAATTCTTAAGCTCTTTTAGTTTTTTCTCACTTAGCTCAAGAAGAAATCTCCTAAAATAAGTGGAAGGCAGTTTTGCATGCACTTGAGTATGAATTTTTTTCTTTCTTTCTTTGTTTTCCTAGAGCCAGTGATAGGCACTTCTAGGGGTAGTTTCAAGTGGGTAAACATTCCTATTCCAGTGTACTAAAGTAATCTAGAAGGAACGAGAGTCACAAAGAGTGTTTTACAGGGTAGAACTATAGCAAAGCTCTAAACAGATCCTAAAATTTCCTAAAGGCACTGCCACGACAACACATGTCGCGGCAGGTAAGTTAAGTTCAATGACTTAAGCCAAACTCAATTTTTAACATAATAGACACTTCATTACTGGAGGTATGCCACCCCCAAACTCAAGGGTTGCATTTCCCACAATGCATGATGACAGATAAAAAAACAGAAAATAAAAAACATCACAATTATAATAAAACAACAGACAACAAAAATAAGATAGAAACGTAAATTTAAGTGCCGTCGTCGCTACTGCTGCTGATCTCTAGCTGCCGGCGGACAGTGACTTTCGTTGTGGGTGCCGATAGAATGATCGGAGAGGCAGAGGCAATCTTTTTCTTAGCTTCCCTTGGGGACTGGATTCGAGTAGGTGAGATCTGGGGGTGGTCTTTCCAGCACTTGTACCTCATCGAAAGAGCTGCTGCTACCACTGTTGCTGCTACTGCTTCCAGACTTGACATGGCCGGATGGTCCTTCACCGGTGTTGGGCTTCTACCATTTCATCAGAGTGAACTCCTTTGAAAGGTTCCTCTTGACAGAGGGCTCACCATCAGATTCCTCCCAGATTGAGGAGGAAGAGAAACCAACAATAAATTCATCAAGGTTAGATGGTGGCTTCTTCCGTTTCTATCCTCTGGCAGAGATAGTGGCGGTGTGGCTGCCATTTGCAGCAGTCGCGGCCGGGGTTGGAGTGGACGCAGCAGAAGGTGTTTTTGGTGTGGCAGTAGGGGTAGGGTATGGGCAGGTGTAGGGAAAGCAAAATAGTGCTCGAGGAAAACAGGAATCTGTACATTTGCAAAATTTAAATTGCTTTGAATAAAATGTACCGTTGCTGTTGTGAAGTCTCTAACAAAACTCATCAAACCCAGCTGCCGTTCCTCCATCTTCTGCAGGGTAGCTAAGATTTGAGTGGAAGAGTCTGCTATGGGAGCTGCTGCTGTTGGTTGCTGCTGCTCTGCGGCGGCAGGTTCTGTCTGAGTGGGCTCTGCTGGCTCCTCTACCGCGGCAGACGGGTTGAAACAGGAGATTGGTGTGGCAGCTTTCAGTTCCATCAGACTGAATATGTTGTGTTCTGTCCATCCTTTCCCTTGGACCTTGTAATCTTCAAGGATTTCGCGAACATTGTGCCCGCGACAAATCTCGGTGATGAGGTATGGGAAGAAAAAGGGTCCAGATGGCGTAAGGCACACTCCAAGATTCCTCATCGTATATAACGACCGACATGAATAGGTCTTTCATTTAGAATGGAGTGAACGAGAGCTAACCTGGGCCTGTCGATCGTGCTGTTGTGGGACGAAGGCATAATCCTCTTCTTGACGAAGTGGTTCCATAGCTTTGCCTCTGGAGTGGGTTGAGTGCGTTTTACTGTCCAACGATGCTTGGGATAGGCATTCCACTTTGTCCCTTCTTTAGTTACTTCTGCCATGACAACATCGTAGTCTGCTGGTGATAGACTTTCCACGAACCTCTTGTGCCCGTCTTCCTTCGTGCCGACGTAGATGCCGTAGAGGGTGTTGATGTATTCTGGCTTGAAGGTGACTTCCTTGCCTCGCACTGTCACGTTCTGTGTATCCATGTTGTCGATGACAACGTAGAATTCTCGAACTAAAGTGACGTTCATCTCCTCGGGCTGAGTAGCAAACATCTTCCATTTGAGGGCTTTAATCTTCCGAGCTATGAATGGTTCGAGCCCGAAATTTTCCGTGCGGTTGGCGTAGTGGAACCCTCTATCTTCCCACATCTCCCTTTTTTGGAAGGAGGTGTAGTAGCGGTCATTGGAGTCGGAGGTAGCAAAACGGTTGGGGATTCTGTCGTGGCTGGGTGTGCTTGCTGCGGCGGCAAAGCTGGAGGCAGCACTTCGTCTTGTGTGTCTGGTACTCATAGTTGCAAGACTGTAGGAAAATGAAAGAAAAATCTGGGATCTAGAGAGGAAGCAAGTTGAGAGAGTAAAAGTGAGGTGAAAATGAATAGTAAAATGGAGTTTATATAGATGAAGGGTTTGCTGCCCTTTGGAGCTGTAACAGCAGTCGCGAATAACGGGGCCAGCTGTTACGCAGTTTCTGATGCGTCTGTCACGCGTTTCCGTGTCTGCTGTGCGTCTGTTACGCGTTTGTGTGTCTGCCGTGACAATGTGGTGACATGATGTCTTTTCTGCGTCTGTCACGACAGCTGTTGACTGGCTTCGACGACAGACTCCTTCTTTGGGCTTTTTGGGCTGCTGGTGAGATGATGGGCTGGTTCACTTCTTCACTTCTCCTTATTTCCTAAAAATAATTAAAATAAAAACTTAGTCCTTAAAAATAAAATAATTCTAATTTCCTAATAAATAATATATATGTAAATAATAATAATAATAATAATAATAATAATAATAATAATAATAATAAAATTAAGTTAAATTATGGATGCCTTGAGGGGCATCTCCTAAAGTAACCACTTCCTACATTTTTGGGGCTTCAGTCCCCTGATAATGCTTCAGTCTCTGTCCATTGACTTTAAATTGGTGCCCGTCTTTTAAGGATTTGATCGTGATTGCACCATGAGGAAAAACTTGCACAACTTGGAATGGGTCGGACCATCTAGATTTCAGCTTCCCTAGGAAGAGTTTCAACCTAGAGTTGAATAACAACACAAGCTGCCCTGGGTAGAACTGTCGTGGCAGCAGTTTCTTGTCATGCCACCTCTTTGTCTTGTCCTTGTAAATCCTTGCGTTGTCGTAGGCCATTGCTTGAATTTCTTCAATTTCATTCAAGTCAAGTAACCTTTTCTGTCCTGCCTTTTCTATGTCCATGTTCACTGCCTTGATGGCCCAGTAAGCTCTATGCTCTATCTCAACATGTAGATGGCATGTTTTTCCATATATCAGCCGGTAGGGTGACATTCCCAATGGAGTCTTAAATGCTGTTCTATAGGCCCATAGTGCATCATTGAGGTGTAAGGACCAAGTTCTTTCAAGTTGGTTTAACCATCTTCTCAAGAATGTTCTTTACCTCTTTGTTGGATATTTCGGCTTGTCCATTGGTCTGAGGGTGATAAGCTATTGCGATCCGGTGCTTTACGCCATATTTTCTTAAGGCATGACCCTATTGTCGAAATGTCTCCCTTCATCACTAATGATCGCCTTAGGTATGCCAAATCTGGAGAAAATATTTTTGTGTAGAAATCTCTGAACAGTCTTGGCATCATTTTTCTATGTGGCGATCGCTTCAACCCATTTGGTCACATAGTCCACTGCCAAGAGGATATATAGATTCCCACATGATGTTGGGAATGGTCTCAAGAAATCAATCCCCCATACATCGAAGATCTCGACTTTAAGGATGTTTTGTAGCGGCATCTCATGTCTCCTTGAGATGTTTCCAGTCTGTTGACACTTGTCACAACTTTTGTAGAATGCTTGGGCATCCTTGAACAGTGAGGGCCAATAAAATCCAGACTGCAAAACCTTGGCAGCAATTTTGTTACCACCTAAGTGTCCTCCATATGGTGAAGTATGACAGTGGTGAAGCACAGCTTCCTGCTCATCCCGTGGTACACACCTCCTGATGATCTGATCTGCACAATGTTTGAAAAGAAGAGGTTCGTCCCAATAATAATGCTTAACATCATTTAGGAACCTCTTCCTGGCTTGATAATTAAGTTCAGGAGGAAATATTCCGCCAACTAAATAATTAACGAAATCAGCATACCAGGGGAGTTCAGAAAACTTACCTGCCGCCATGGCTGTCGCTGCAGTGCTCGTGGCAGCAAACAACTGCTCGTTAGGGAAGGTCTACAGTGTGTGTGTCTTGTCTGTTAGAAGACTCTTTCCCTTCTCCAATTTTGACAAGTGACCTGCAACTTGGTTCTCTGTCCCCTTTTTATCCTTGATTTCAATGTCGAACTCTTGCAGCATCAAAATCCAATGTATCAGTCTGGGCTTTGCGTCTTTTTTAGCAAACAAATACTTCAGTGCAGAGTGGTCTGTGTGGACCACCACCTTCGTTCAAGGTATGTATAAACGGAACTTGTCAATTGAAAACACCACTGCTAACAGTTCCTTTTCTGTTGTGGTGTAATTCACTTGGGCGTCGTTTAGTGTTTTGCTGGCGTAATAAATTACGTGGAACAGCTTGTCCTACCACTGCCCAAGTGCTGCCCCTACAGCATAATCATTGGCATCACACATAATTTCAAATGGCAAACTCCAGTCGGGTGGTTGTACAATTTGGACTGTTATTAGCTTCTCTTTCAAAATTATGAATGCATCAGTACATTTAGTATTGAAGTCAAAGGGACGATTCTGCTCTAGTAGGTGGCATAAAGGTTTGGTGATCTTCGAAAAATTTTCTATAAACCTTCGATAAAACCCTGCATGCCCTAAAAAACTCCGAATTCCCTTGACTGTGGTGGGCAGCGGCAGCTTTTCAATCACCTCTATCTTTGCTCAGTCGACTTCTATGCCGCGGCAGCTTACCTTGTGGCCTAGGACTATCCCTTCATCCACCATGAAGTGACATTTCTCCCAGTTTAATACCAAGTTCGCTTTCTCGCATCGTTCGAGCACCTTCTGTAGGTTGCCTAAGCAGCTTTCAAAATTGTCTCCAAATACAGAAAAATCGTCCATAAATATCTCCAGGAAATCCTCCACCATGTCGGAGAATATCGCCATTATACACCTCTGGAAGGTTGCTAGTGCATTGCAAAGTCCAAATGACATTCTCTGAAAAGCGTAAGTGTCGTATGGGCATGTGAAAGTCGTTTTCTCTTGATCCTCCGGTGCGATGGCTATTTAGTTATAACCTGAGTAACCATCAAGAAAACAATAATAAGGCTTTCCCGCTAATCTATCAAGCATTCGATCAATAAAAGGCAAGGGAAAATGGTCCTTCCGAGTAGCTTTGTTAAGCTTCCACTAGTCCATACAAACCCTCCAACCGGTCACAATCTTGGTTGGGATTAATTTGTTTTCTTCATTGGTCACCACGGTTATTCCTCCCTTCTTAGGAACGCATTGCACCGAGCTCACCCACTTACTATCCGAGATGGCATAAATTATCCCATCGTCTAGCCATTTGATAATTTCTTTTCGAACCACTTCTCGCATAGCATCGTTTAAGCGTCTCTGGGCATCAATGGTCGGCTTATGATCATCCTCTAAGAGAATTTTATGCATGCATAGTGACAAACTGATGCCTTGGATATCAGCTATCGTCCATCCAATAGCCTTTTTATGCTGCTGCAGCATCCTTATCAGCTGTTGTTCCTGTTCCTGCATCAACATGGAAGAGATGATTACGGGCAACGTATCATTTAATCCAAGAACAAATGGTTCTACAGTTGAGGGCTTTTGAATGATGTGTTCATTCGAGGTATAGTTTAAGGGCTCGAATAACTTACCTGGACGATTACCTATCCAGTTTACCTCCTCATGACCTTCAGTGTCGGATAAGTTAGAATCTGTGGAGCTGCCGTCGTCGTCGCTGCCGTGACAGTCTTCTAGGTGGCTGCTGTGGCAGTTAACAAATTTGATGTCATGGCAGCTCGACCTGATGCAGGGTTGGTTAAAGACTACTTCAGTGATAGCCTTGCATTCTTCTTCTGTATCAACATGCTTAATTGCCTGGAGAACATTTAACTTGATCTCTTTTCTACATCAATCAGTGATCTGCTTGTGGCTAAGAAGGGACACCCCTGGATGATTGGTGCATTCTCATCTGCTTCACAATCTAAAATAAGAAAGTCATCAGGAAAAATAAACTTATCCACTCTTACCAGAATATCTTCAATCTTCCCTTCTAGTTGCACGTAAGAGCGGTCTGCCAGCTGCAGCATAACTGTCGTGGGTCGTGCTCGTCCAATACCTAATTTCTGAAATACAGATTTTGACATTAAATTAATACTAGCACATATATCACAAAGTGACTTACCCACAAATTTATCACCAATTATGCACGGTATGATGAAGCTCCCATGATCTTTTTTTTCTGGGGTGGATGCTTGTGCAAAATAGTCATGCATCCTTCTGTCATTTTAACCGTCTCAAATTCCCCAAGTCTGGATTTCTTCGACATATCATCCTTGAGAAATTTGGCATAACCGGGCATCTCCTTGATGGTATCTAACAGTGGAATATTGATGTGAACCTGCTTAAAAATATCATAGATCTTTTTAAGTCGGAACTCCTGTTTCTATTTCTGAAGTCGCTGTGGAAAAGAAGGTGGAGGACGGTAATCTTCAATTTGTCCTTCCCATGGTATTCGGATCTGAGGAGGCTTAGGTTCTTCATCCTTCTCCTCTGTCCCTTCTGCTGTCGTGACAGGTGTGGCGGCAGCAGGGGCAGCGTTCGCGACAGTCGATTCTAGGGCTGGTTCCTTAACTAGTTCAGCTTTCTTCCCCGGCCCTGGTAATTGCTTCCCACTCCTAGTTGTGATAGCTTTGCACTGCTCATGTGTGGGTTGTCTAGCGACCTCAGTATCGCTAGGGAATCCTCCATTCTGCCTTGGCTTAATATGCTGGGAAACCTGACCCATCTATGTCTCCAGCAATTTCAGAGTAGCTTCATGGTTAGTCATTCGCATCTCTTTTTTATCCATGAATGACTCAGTCTTTTTGACGAAGTGATTCATGTTTGCTATGTAAGTTCCTGTCTGTGACATAAATGTGGCCAAGGTCTACTCCAGTATACTAGGTGTGGCTACCGGCGGCTGTTGCGGCTGCTGTTGCGATTGCTGCCGACTCAGAATTCTAGGTGCCCCCTAATTTTGAGTGTTCTGTACTTGAGGATTCAGGGCGTTGTTTGGGTTACTCCAGGAGAACTTAGGGTCTTTCCTCCAGTTGGGATTGTAATTGTTGGAGTCATAGTTCCTTGGTTGTTATAGTTTCCAACATACATCCCTTCCTCTAGCTGTAGTGGGCAGTCTTCCGAACTGTGATTCCCACTGCAAGTTTCACATACCTCTTCTGCAGAGTAGATAGGTTTTGAATCTTTCTTTAGCAAATTCTCTACTGCCTTTGTGAGGTACGCAACCTGTGTCTTTAGGGAATTGTCGGCTTCATAATCCTTCACGCAACCTGCCAAATTCTTCAATACTACCATTGCTTCATCTGGATCTTTATCCAACATCAATCCGTTGGCTGTTGAATCGATTCTCATTCAAGTGTGTAGGTTGGCAGCATTGTAAAATTTGATGACTTGATTCCAAACAGGGAATCCGTGCATCGGGCAATTCCTCAGAAGAGTAGTAAACCTGTCTCATGCCTCGTGCATTGGCTCATCATCTTCCTGTTGAAAAGTAGCAATTTTGTTACGTAATTGCTCAGATAAATGGGAAGGATTAAAACGTGATAAAAATTCACGAGTTAGATCTGCCCAAGTTCGTATTGAACCCGACGTTAGTTTATTCCACCAAGTTTTTGCTCTATCCCTCAATGAATGAGGAAATAATCGAAGCCTCAGTATCTTCGTATTTACTCCTGGTAGTCTAAATGATTCATAGATTTCTTGGAACGTTTTCAGATGTTCTCTTGCATCCTCTGTAGCAGCACCACTAAACTGGCCAGCGGAATTGATCATGTTGAACATCATAGGTTTCAACTCAAAATTTTCAGCTTCCACGTCTGGCAGGGTGGTCTCCAGTTCCACATGATCATTGATCATGTAATCACGGCATGACCAGCGTGCGGCCGCGGAAGCGGCAGACTGCCCGTTTCCTTCATTCCCAATAGGATCTTCAGGACCTTCGGGATTCTCTTTGTTGTTCCTCCCGTTATGCATGGCTTCTAATTGTTCCTCAAGGTAATTGTTTCTGGCTATAAAAAGTCAGACTCGGTTCCTAAGAATGCACGAGCTTTCGATTTTAGGATCTAGTTGATACTCAGGTTCCTTGCCTCGTCTTGATCTGCGCATAAGCAAACGAAAAACCTTGTGAAAAGCACAAGGTGAACAATCCAAATAAAAACAAAAAATTAAAAGAATGTGCAGTAAAAGTAGGGTAAAGATATGTTGCCAGTCCCCGGCAACAACGCCAAAAAATTGTTGCGTGTAAAAGAGTCTATCGCAATAGAGTGCAAGTGTACACGACGCAAGTAGTAAAGTGATACACAAAGTATCAGATGTCGAATCCACAGGGACTGGAAATAGCCTTAACCTTGAATTGCTGCACAGAAAAGAAAAAAGATAATTTAATTGTTTGTAAGGGAATAATAAAGAATACTGGAGATAAATGAGTAAAGGATTCAGGATAGAGAAAATAGGCCAGTAATGAATTGCTCAGTAGTGCAGGTGTTGCAATGTATAGGACTCCTTATACTGTCGTTGCTCATGTCGCGGCAACACCTGTGGCAGCAACGGTTTGTTGTTGTCGCGGCAGCGACCACACAACTCTATACTTCAAGCTTGGCAAGAATCCCTGTTGTGACTCGTCATATCCCTAGGTCCAAGTCTGTCGATGAACATGTCTTTGATGATGACTCCCGGCGTGAATCGAAGGATGAATACCGATGTTGTTGAATTCTTCCTTAGCCACTTAAGCTCGTCCTATCCCTAGGTCCGAGATAGTTCAACCATAAACTGGAGAACCCGTACTTATTCCTTTCGAATACTTAACTCTCCCGATATTAAGTAAATGTATAATCTCACAATGCTCTCCCGAAACTCTTGCAAGATGTTGAAAACCAGAATAAGCAAACTTGAAGTCTATTTTATTGAACAGAAAAATCCTAAAACAATACAATCCTTGCAACTACTTTACAGAATCAACCCTTAGCCCTAGGGGAAGTTTAGAACATGATTAGAAGGGGAAAACGAGTAGGGTTTAGGAGAAGGCAGCTAGAGAATAAGATATTCTTCCTTAGGTCGAATTACATGCCTTTATATAGGCCTTGGGTTCAAGTTTTCTAATATGGCAAGAATACAAGTTTAAATTAAAGTACAACTCTATTAAAGACTAAATCTTCTGAGTAGATGCCTTTAATTCATCCTCTTTTCTTGCTTTGAGTTTCTTCCATGAACTTTGGGCTTGGCCTTCATTCTGATCTCGGGCTCAGAAAAATATAGGAGTAACCCATGACAGACCAGCTTAATTTCCTCTTTCTGTCGGGCTCCACTTCACTTTTTCCCTTCAACATGGCTGTCGTCATTGGCTGCCACGACAGCGGCCATGGCAGCATCATTCTTCTCGACTACAATCCTATGTTCCAGCTCTGCTTCTCCACTGCCCTGAGTCTGCTACAACAGCTACCTGCAAAAGTATCCAAAATCAGTAGCAACTGTGCCATTTTTTTATAATTGTGATGTATAAATGAAATCTATCCAAGATGCAATGATTTTATGCTTGAATGCAGCATAAATATGGGTTAAATAGGGGATAAAATATAGAACTTTTACACACTCAACAACGCTCCTTGCCGTATCGATACGAAAACTTCTAGAGAGCTCAGTTGAAAAATTGCATCGATACGGTTGTTCCCCGTATCGAAACAGTCCATGTCCCGTACTGATACGCCCTCTTGTTATTGTGCAACAACTCTTTCTGTTTTGAGATAGGTATCAATACGAGTCCTCATGTACTGATACGGTAAGCTGCAAAAGTGCATTTATGGTGGAAAGAGAGGGTTCCAACGGTTATAATCAATATCTTAACCACCCATACGACTAGAATTAATAAAGAAGGTAGAAATTGAAGCTAATTGAAGACCATCAACAATTATTGCATCAAAGATAAACATCCTAGCAAAAATCCAAGCTCAAAGTGCTTATTTTCCAATCTCTTGTAAAACCCTAGATTGTGTAGTGTTCAATTTTGATCTTGTTATCAAAATTGGGTTGTGTGAAACCAAAATTGATTTTGATATAACATTTAAACTTATGGACCAATTTGGAAAACAATAAATTTTAACTACTCTTTAAAGTCTCACAATTGACAAGTATTTTAAACAAAATAATATCTCAAGACAAGCTCTTAAATAGATAAAAAATTTCTATGTCTTTTCCTATGATTTTCAAGCCAAACTATACAAAAACGCCCAGGCGTATCGATACGGGTTTTAGCCACTGGAATTTTAATGGACTTAGCGTACCGATACAAAATCATCACGTATCGATGCGACATTCATCTGAGCAACTCTTTTAATGAATCCGTACCGATATGCTTTGCAACCGTATCGATACGATAAGCTTATCTTTGAAAAATCTTTGCATTTAATTTTTGACCGTTGACTTGTCAGTTGGTTGGTTTCCCAATTTTTAAAAGACCGTTATACCATACCGATACGCTTAGTATGTGTATCGATGCATTCTTTAAGAAAACCAAACTTGGGATTCCAGTGAGCAAACACCATATCGATACGACCCTCCGTACCGATACGCCCCTTAAAACCGTACTAGTACACCTTCTATGCGTATCGATACGCTCTGTTTTCAGTCACAACGGCTCTTTCCTCTTTGATGCAGGTATTGATACGCCCTCTACGAGTACTGATACGGTAGGCAGCAAAGCTACATTTATTGCGGGAAAAATGCTCCCAAAGGCTCTATTGATGATCCCAACTACCCAAACGGCTAGAATTCAATGCAAGGGTATAAAAACAAGTCTCAATTGACCAAGCAACAACTATTGAACCCACAAGCAACATCAAAGCATCAAATCCAAACCCTAGTGCCTTTCATAGTAAAATTCTTGTACCCAACTCTTGTGATCTTATTGTAATCTTGTATTGTGAGTTTGGGGAGTTTGAAATTGTATTTGGGTAAACATTTATCCTTTGAGAGGAACTTTTAGAGTTTACCAAATTCATCTCTTTGTAAAAGTGAGTGGATTAAGTTTTGGGTAGAAAGCTTAATCAATTTGTAAGGTTACCTCCTCATCCAAGAAAAGGGGAAGAATTCAAGTAGTGAATTGGTTGAAAATCCTTAGTGGGAACTAAGGTAGTGGATGTAGAGTTCATTTGGAGAACTTGAACCACTCTAACCACTTGTGTCACTTTTTATTTTTCACTCTTACCTCTTACCAAAATCTTAATTGCCAATTCACCCCCTTCTTGGCCATTTGCAATTGTGTGATCAACTCAACAATTGGTATTAGAGCTACACTCATTGGAAGGATTACAACCCTCTTGAGTCGATTCTAGGAGAGTTTTATCAACAACTAGTCAAGCAATGGCATCCACCTCTAACTCCAACCTCTACGAGTCCCAATATACTACCAAGCCACCATTATTCAATGGGGATACTTACCTATATTGGAAGAATATGATGAGGCTCTTCATCAAGTCTACCGACTACATGGTGTGGGATGTGGTTGAAGAAGGTCCATACATTCCCATGAAGAGAGATAGGTAAGCAAGACTTGTCCCAAAGGTGAAAGCCGAAATGATGGAAGATGAGCGAAGAAGGATTCAAGTGAATGATAATGCTCTTCATGTCATCTTTTTTGCACTTGGTCCGGATATCTACTCCAAGTTATCTTCGATCGAGAATGCCAAGGAGGTTTGGGACACCCCCGAGAAAACATATAAGGGAACTTGTGATGTCATGGAAAAAAATTGGGCTACTCAATCTAAGCTACGAAAATTTCAAGATGGATCCCGATGAGAGTGTTTCCAAGATGTTTGATCGATTCTCGGTCATTGTCAACGGATTGAAGGGTTTCGATGAGATCATTCCCGAAGACAAGCTAGTGAGGAAATTATTGTACTCTCTTCTGGAATCATGGGATAGCAAGATAACGGCTATTATTGAAGCTCGAGATTTGAAGACTCTCAAGCTTGATGCTCTTGTTGGATCTCTACTCACCCATGAGATCATGAGAAAGGGAAGAGAAGAAGAAAAGAGAATGGAAGAGAAGAAGGTTGAGAAGAAGAAGGTTGGAATCGCTCTTAAAGCTTCATACCATGAAAGCGATTCGAGCGAAGATGAAGATGAGGAGATGGCCATGTTAGCCAAACGATTCACTCGCTTTATGAAGTCCAATCGTGGGAGAAAGTTCATTAGAAAAGGAGACTTCAAGAGCAAGAGTAATGAAGAGAAGAAGGACCAAATCACTTGCTATGATTGCAAAAAGCCCGACCATATCCGTTCTCAATGTCCTCAATTGAAGAGTAAGAGCTTTGGGAAGAAGAACAAGCTCAAAGCTCAAGTAGCAACTTGGAGTGACGATGAGTCATCCGAGGAGGAGGAGGAAGTGGCCAATCTTTGTCTCATGGCCATTGATGATGAACCAAAGGTAAATCCTAACTCATCTAATTTTGATTTTACCTTTGATGAGCTTCAAGATGCTTACGATGAATTGCAAGAGGTTTACGATGAGTTAGTTGGAAAATATAAGGAATCCATTTTGAGAAACAAGAAAAACATTTCCGGTTTGAAAAATCAAAATGAAACATTTTCAAGAACTAACTCCGAATTGGAAAAGAAGGTTTTGTGTTTAGTAAATCTTTCAAATGATCTTAAAACGAAAAATCTTGAACTTGAAAAACTTCTTTCCAATTTTCAAGATTATCACACAAAGGAAGTGGATAATCTTAAAACATCAATTGCTATTGGGAAAAACCATTTTGAAAAAGGAAACTCTTTAAATCCCAATATGTAAAAAGAAAACCTTTTATTCCTAAATAAAGAAATTTTCATAAGCAATCTAGAGGTCAAAAGGTTAGAAGTGTTTGGGTTCCTAAGGAACTCATTATTTTTAATAATATGAATACTATTGCTTCTTGGATTCCTAAGGGAACCAAAATTTTGAAGGCTAATACACATGGACCCAAAATGATTTGGGCACCAAAAATCAAGGCCTAATTTCTTTGTTTGTAAGGGGAGCATTGCTACAAGGCCAAATCTTCAAGAAAAAACTCATGGTATCTTGATAGTGGATGCTCAAGACCTATGACCGGTGACAAGAGTAGATTTGTGGAACTAAAGCCAAAAAGTGGTGGAGTGGTAACTTTCGGTGACAACTCCAAAGTCCACATTGAAGGAATAGGCTGCATTGGTAATCACTCTTCTATTTTCATTGAAAATGTTTTGTATGTCAACAGTCTTAAACATAACTTATTGAGCATTAGTCAATTATGTGATAAAGGTTTTAATGTTTTATTTGATAAAAGTGGTTGCAAAATTGTGAACATTAAAACAAATCAACTAATGCTCATAGGACATAGAATAGGCAATATCTACATGGGGCATTTAGATGAAATCCAATCATCTCATACATGCTTAGTTGCTCATGATAAACATGGCCAATGGCTTTGGCATAGAAAATTAGGACATGCTAGCATGAGTTTCTTAGAGAAATTAATTTCCCTTAATCTAGTTAGAGGTTTACCCAAACTTAAGTTTTCTAATGCTAAAATTTGTGATGCATGTTCAAAGGGTAAACAACATAGAACTTCATTTCAATCCATTAATGATGTCTCTACTAGTAGATGTTTACAATTGATTCATATTGATCTTTTTGGGCCTATTAGAACGATGAGCTTGGGTGGTAAATCATATGCCTTTGTACTTGTAGATGACTATTCTAGGTTTACTTAGGTTCTATTCTTAAGTACAAAAGATGAGGCTTTAGAAAAATTCATCACATTTTCTAAAATAACTCAAAATGATCTTGAACTTAAAATTTCTCACATTAGAAGTGATCATGGAACCGAATTTCAAAATCTAGCTTTTGATGAGTTTTTAAATGAAAATGGGATAGGCATAGTTTTCCGCTCCTCGCACTCCTCAACAAAATGGGGTAGTTGAGAGGAAAAATTGAACTTTAAAAGAAATGGCTAGAACCATGCTTTGCGAAAATAATTTACCTAAATATTTTTGGGCGGAAGCCACAAATATCGCTTGCTATATTATAAATCGAGTAATGATTAGGCCAATTTTGAAGAAAACACCTTATGAGATTTTAAAATCTAAGAAGCCTAACATTAGCTATTTTCACCCTTTTGGTTGCAAGTGTTTTGTCTTGAATAATAGTAAAGAAAACTTAGGTAAATTTGATGCCAAAAGTGTTGAAACTACTTTCTTAAGGTACTCTTTAAACTCTAAAGCCTATCGTCTTTTTAATAAAAGAACTCTAGTAGTTGAAGAGTCTATACATGTTGTTTTCGATGATAACCTCCCTCTGAGGAAGGAATCTTGTGATGATGATGATGTAGGAACTCTTGATGTCATTGATGGAGAGCAAACGTCAAAGGTGGATGAGATTCCAACTAAAGATGAGGATGCACAAGATCCACATCTTGAAGCCTTAAAGGACTTGGCTCTTGAGGAAAATGAGGTATCTTACCCAAGGGAGTTCAACTATGTCAAAGGTGGTGAAATCTTGAGTGATCCATCCAATGGGGTAACTACTAGATCCTCTCTCAAATTAATGAACCAGGTTGCATTTCATTCATGCATTGAGCCTAAAAATATTAAAGAAGCTTTAAAAGATGATTTTTGGATTTTGGCCATGCAAGAAGAATTAAATCAATTTGAGAGAAGTAAAGTTTGGACATTAGTTGAAAGGCCTAGTAATCAATCTACTATAGGAACTAAATGGGTGTACCCAAGAAGAGGGAATTGATTTTGATGAAAGGGGTAATATAGTGAGAAACAAAGCTAGGCTTGTTGCTCAAGGCTATTCCCAAGAAGAGGGAATTGATTTTGATGAGACATATGCACTCGTAACTAGGATGGAAGCCATTAGGATGCTTTTAGCATTTCATGTTACAATGATTTCAAGCTTTTTCAAATAGATGTGAAAAGTGCCTTTTTAAACGGGTTTATAAATGAATATGTGTACGTTGAACAACCACCGGGTTTTGAGGATTCAAAATTTCCAAACCATGTGTTCAAACTAACAAAAGCTCTTTATGGTTTAAAACAAGCTCCTAGAGCTTGGTATGAGAAACTTTCAAATTTTTTAATTGAAAAGGGTTTTGAAAAAGGTAAGGTGGAAACTACACTCTTCATAAAAAGATATAACAATGACATCTTAATAGTACAAATCTATGTCGATGATATCATTTTTTGGTTCTACTAACGAATGTTATTGCAAACAATTTTCTAAGCTAATGCAAGGTGAGTTAGAGATGAGCATGAGTACGTGAACGATATGCTCAAAAAGTTTGGCTTGGAGAATGCAAAACCTCAAGCCACACCAATGAGCTCTTCCATAAAGCTTGACAAAGATGAAGAAGGTAAGTGTGTTGATTCTAAGCTTTATAGATCCATGATAGGTTCTTTGCTTTACCTTACCGCAAGTAGACCAGATATCATGTTTAGTGTTTGCTTGTGTGCTAGGTTTCAAGCTAGTCCTAGAGAATCACACTTAGTTGCCATTAAGAGAATTTTTAGATACCTTAGAGAAACACCTAACTTAGGCCTTTGGTATCCTAAAGATTCCTCCTTTAGCCTTCATGCTTATTCGGATGCGGATTATGGGGGGTGTAAGATAGATAGGAAAAGTACATCCGGGATATGCCAATTCTTAGGTAGTATACTCGTATCTTGGTTCTCTAAGAAACAAAATAGCGTAGCCTTATCTACCACCGAAGCGAAGTACAAATCCTTAGAGAGTTGTTGTGCTCAAGTCCTTTGGATGTAGCAACAACTCTTAGATTATGGTGTTGAAATAGAAACCATACCCCTTAGGTGTGACAACGCTAGTGTCATTTGTCTCACTAAGAATCCCATCCAACTATCTAGAACCAAACACATAGAAATTAGACATCATTTCATTAGAGATCATGTGTTGAAAAATGATATTGTTATAGAGTATGTTGACACCTTGAACCAATTAGCGGATATATTCACAAAGCCTTTATATAAAGAGCGCTTTTGGACCCTTAGGAGAGAGTTAGGTTTAACTAGCCTTTCTTGACCCCTTCTAGGTCCCAAAATGTCAAAAATTTGCTTGAAATTGTTTGTGATTCATGCTTGTGTTAATTTTGCTCTTTTCGCTTCTATGCATGTTGCTAGGGGGAGTATGCATTAAGTTTAGCCATTAAAACTTGTTCATAGGACATTTACATGCATTTATGGACGTTTCAAGTTGGATTTTTACACTTAAATCTGTCATAAATGCCTTATCTGGTAAAGGCGTATCGATACGGCTGAAGCGTATCGATACAAGTTCATAACTGGGAAAACTTTGAAGTTGAACGAGTATCGATACGACCTTGTGTATCGATACGATTAAGTCAAGGGAATTAATCAAAGTCAAGTCGTACCGATACGGTCCCGCGTATCGATACGGTAGTAACGACAAACAAAAATTAGGGTTAAAGGGTATCGATACGCTATACATGCGTATCGATACGGTCTCGACGAAGAGGCTATTTAGGACTGCATCTTTAAAAAGACTATAAAATCAAAACCCCTCTTTTCTCTTCAAAACCCTATGTAACGCCCCGGTTTTTGGGCTTAGAAGTCTTGGGTGTTGACCGGTTGGTCAAAGTGCTGTTCGAATCGTAAGTGGTTAAATTAGGAAAACCTAGTTCGGGTTGCATTAAAAATATGGAAAAATGTTCTAAAATCATCTTTTAATATAAATTGATGAACTGTGAAAACAATTTTGGAAAATGAGTTTTGGAAGGTTGACATTTTGGCTAGTGACCAAAATGTAATTTTCGCAAATTTGGTGGCTGTTTTAAAAAGGATTGAAACTTTGAATCTTTAAGGAGCTATTTGCCCAAAAGTGAATTCTCCAGATTTTTCTAAGATATTTTAATCCTAAAATCTGATTTTAAAGGTTTGATAAAAGGAGGGAAACTCATTTTACTATTTTTCTTTCCTAACTTCCTATTTTCTCTTCTCCTTTTCTCTCCAACCAAACATCACCATTTTCAGAGATTTTGATCTGATTTCTTCACCTAAATTCATCTTTTCAACTCACAATTGTTAGCAAATCATTGTGTAATCAAAACCTACTCAATTGCTACAAGTTTCAACAAAGTTTTCATTCCAAAAAGTGGAGAAATCACAAGTTTGGAGGTATGAACGATTCTCCTCTGAACTTTAAGTTCTTTAATGAAATTCCTAAAGTTTTCAATCCTAAATGTATGTTTAATTAAAGGTTTTCAAGTAGATTTATGGATCTTGGCTAATTATGCAAGATTTTGGTGTTTTCATTTGATTTTCGTTTGATCTGTTAAATCTGAGTTTTGAGAAGTGTTTTTGATGATAAATGATCATTAAATTGATGTGGAAGTGAGTCTTGATTAATGCAATCCCGGATAGGTTGTGTTTCCTAAGTTTAGCTTGTGTTTTAAGGTTGTTTTTGAGGTGATTTTGGTGTTCTGGTGTTGCTGGAGGTATAAGGTTGCTTTTAGGTTGTTTTTAGATGTGGTTTGATGATAATAGATGTGAGGTTTTGCTGGTTTATGGCTGGGCTTTGTTTGGAAGTGTTTTGGATGCAATTTCGGTTGTGTTTGGTGGCCGAAATTGGAGGTTGATTGAGAGCAGCGAGTTTAGGTGCTTTCATTGAAGCAATTAATGCAAGATGATGCATTAATCCTCTGCTTTGATGTGTTGAAACAGGGGAGGCATCATTGGATTCAAGTTCGGTTGATTTGGAGGCTTGATTTGGTGCTTAGGCTTGAAGCTAAGTGGTTTTTTGTGAGTGCAACTTTGGAATTGGATTTTCAGCTTTTTAAACAAAGGTTTGAAGGTTATGGGAGCTTAGTTTAAGTCTAAACAACTTTGCTAAGCTCAAGTGTAAGTTTCCGGATTTTCTCTCTAGTGGTGGCCATGACTTGATATTTTGCTAAATGATGATTTGCATGTTTTACTTACTGTTTTGAAAGCATGTTTTAGCATGAATTATGCTGTTGATTTAAGCCATGTGTTGAAGGTAACTCTAGGTAGGAGTTCCTTGATTTGTACATTGTTTAAATGTGGATTTGATGCATGAAATGCATGACGAAATGGCTTGGTTTAAATGCTTTAAAACAGTGGATATCATGATGAAATTGATGCATATTGGCAAGTGATGGTTTTGAAAAAGTGGAGGTCACTAAGGTGGTTAAAAGTCCTTGAGTGAGCCTTGTTACATGAACATCAAGGTGGTTAAAAGTCCTTCGATGTTGCGGACTCTAAGGTGGTTAAAAGTCCTTAGGTGCTCCTTTCCATGGTGGTTAAAAGTCCATGGGGCCAAGGTGTTTAAAAGTCCTTGGGGCCAAGGTGTTTAAAAGTCCTTGGGGTGATTCAAGTTACGGACACAAAGGTGGTTAAAAGTCCTTGTGTGGTCCATGATCATGGTGTTTAAAAGTCCATGGCCAAGGTGTTTAAAAGTCCTTGGGGTCAAGGTGTTTAAAAGTCCTTGACAAAGATGTTGATCTTGTTCATCAAAAATGGAATTTGTCACTTGTGCCAATATGACATGGAAAGTGTGTAAGAAGCATGTGATGCTTGGTTTGATTATGTTATAAGCATGTGGTTACATGGTTTTAAGAATGCTTTGAACTTATGCATGGATTGATTTAAAGCATGTTTTGTAAATGGTTTTAAATGCGTTATTGAATTGTTTTAAATGAGCATGCCTCACTAAGCTTTTGCTTACGCTCTCTACGTTTTCTTAATTCAATAATGCAGAGAATTAGAGCATCTTGTGGGCTGCAAGGGAGGGCAAGCAATCAAGTTCTACTTAAGCTCAATGTATGAGGTTTTACAAGCACTTTTAGCTTTTTGGTTGATTTGGCAATGGGGGACCAATGTATATGTTTTGGGAGGTGTTTAAGACTCCCTAAGTCTGTTAAATGTTGTTGAGAATGTTGGTTTTTGATTTGGAACCTTATAAGCTTGTTTTGCAAGTTTGGAGTTGAATGGATAGCTTAACTAGGAAGCATGCCATATAAATTGGGGTTTTTCTTATGTGATGTTAATGTGTTAAATTGATGAAGCAATTGAGGTCCTTGCATGTTGGTTGACTTTGTGTAATGGTTTGGTGATGTTAATTTGATGTTTGAAGCATGTTTGATGCTGTTTTGGAGTTGTCTGCAGACAGGGGTATCGATACTCGAGCTTAGGGTATCGATACACCTGAGCCAAATTTGCAAGTTTCAGGCCAGGGGTATCGATACCTGATGAACAAGTATCGATACCATATGAATGGAGTATCGATACTGGGGGGAGGGTATCGATACCCTTGCTTGAATTTGGTTACTGCCTTCCCCGAGTATCGATACGACACGTGGCGTATCGATACCGGACCGTTAAAATCAGTTAAAAGAATCTTTGAATGTTTTGTTTTGTTTATATTTTGGTCCTGAATCTTGTATGATCAATTGCATGAGCTGTGGTTGTTCTTTTGAGCTGAAATTTCATAGAGAAGCATGAAACCTGACTAATTCCAAGTTGGTAACCTTAATTTGGGTTAAGTCCCTTAATTTATCAGAAATTACAGTTTGGTCCCTAAAGTTGTAATTTGTTCAATTGGGTCCCTGTTTGATCTCTGATGTTTGTGATCTTTTAATATGCTGTTTGTATGATCACACATAGGAGTAATGTACATCTAGATAAGATTAAAAAGAAAAAAAAGGGTTGTTAACCAGAGTTGACTTTCGGGTTGACTTTGGTTTTCCCCGTGTAATCTCTGTAGTTCGGGTCGGGCCTCTAGGCCGGGCTTCGGGGGTTACATTTGGTGGTATCAGAGCTGAGTTCTTGAGTAATTGGGAATGTTGTTGTGCATGATTGAAGCATGGTTTGGTTTGTATGCTTGTTGGGTGAAAGCATGTTCAGTGATTTATGTTGATGATGTTTTTGAGATGTATGTTGTGATGATGCATGATAAGGGTACCCATTGCCAAGCAAAAGCTAAAGAAATGATGTTGTTTTTGAAAGAGATTGAGCTTGAATACTTGAAATTGCTTACCTTGCTGGGCCTGACTTGTTTTATTTTGCATTGCTATTGCATGGTAAAGTATGGCACCACGTAGAGAGTTAAGGAGTAACGTAAGAGCTACGACTCCTGAAGGGAATGTGAATGATGAGCACACTGGTAGTGCTGTGCTACCTCCTCCTCCACCTGGTGGTGGTGCGGAGAGGGGAAGAGCTGGAGCTGAGGCAGCTGGTGCTGGAGCTGCAGGACCTGAGGTTGGTCAGGGACAAGCGATGCCTGACATGTCTGCTTTGGTACAAGCTATTGCGGGTGCTTTTAGAGCAGCGGTAGCTGGAGCTCAAGGAGCTGGGCATCAGGGAGATGCTAGTGTAAGACTACCCTTAGAGCGTCTGCGCAGTCTTGGTGGGACTGAGTTCAGAGGTATGTCAGCTGAGAGGTCGGAAGCCTGGTTAGAAAGTACCAAGCGTGTTCTGGGACAGATGAGTTGCACGGATGTGCAAAAGTTGGGCTGTGTGGTATCTTTGTTGCAAGGTGATGCCTATACGTGGTGGACGACCACAATCTCTGGGATGGCTGAAGCTGACATCACTTGGACATTCTTCCTGAATGCATTCAAGAGGAGATATCTGGGAGTGAGATATCTGGATGAAAAGAAGCGTGAATTCATGTCTCTGACTCAGGGGAACATGAGTGTGGCTGAGTATGAGGTACAGTTTGTACGCCTTAGCCAGTATGCACCGGAGCTGGTACCTGATGAGCGAGAGAGGTGCGAAAGGTTTCGTTATGGCTTGGTGCCGGATGTTAAGACCTATATGTTGGCAGCTGAGTACAATGATTTTGATGTGTTGGTTGGTCGATCCAAGGATATTGAGATGAATCTGAGTTTGTCTGCGAAAGGTGCTGGAGCTAGTTCTGGGAACAGAGCTGCCGAGTATAGTTCCGGGGGTGGACGGAACAAGAGAGGACGTGATCAGAGGTTTCAGTCTTCAGCTAAGAGAGGTGGAGGTGCACCTGCTAGAGGAGGTTTTGCTAGGGCTGAGCCTAGTGCCTGTTGGATTTGTGGTTCCCGTGGTCACTTGAGGCGTGACTGTCCTCGTGCTGGTAGGGAGGTGCAGGCTCCTGTTGTGGCAGCTGGTAATGTTGGTTATGAGTGCTGGAATTGTGGTTCTGCTGACCACTTGAGACGTGATTGTCCGAGGATGGCTGGTGGCCAAGAGCGTGCTCCTGCTGTTGCGGCACCGCAGAGAGGTCGTGGGCGCGGCCGTGGTAATTTCCAGAGGCGTGAGGAAGGTGGCCGAGGGGTAGCTCATGTTGTAGCTATTCAACCTGAGGGTGGAGGCCAGGCGAGGGTGTATGCTCAGCGCGAAAGAAGGAATGATGCTGATGTGATTGCAGGTACCTTTACTTTGCAATCCATGTCCTTGCTTTCCTTGATTGATTCTGGATCTACTCATTCATACATTTTGCGTGAGCATGCTGAGTTGCTTGGTTTGCCTGTTGAGTCTTTGGATGTCGGTGTTAGAGTCACTAGTTCTTTTGGTGAAACTGTTGTGACTCGTAAGCTGTATAGAAGGTACCCTTTGGTTGTTCAAGAGCATGTCTTTCATGTTGATCTTATGGAGTTGCCCTTTTATGGTTTTGATGTGATCCTTGGTATGGATTGGCTTGCTGAGCATCGTGCTGTTGTGGATTGTGAGAATAAGCGGGTGTCGCTTAGGCTTGCGGATGATTATGAAGTAGTGGTGGTTGGTGAGAATGTGAAGTTTCTTGCCAATGTTGTTTCTACCTTGGAGGCAAGTAGGATGCTGAGGCAAGGTTGTGAAGCCTATCTTGCCTTTGTGATGAATCCTAGCTCTAAGGAGTTGAGAGTGCTAGATATCCGCGTGGTGAAGGAGTTTCCTGGTGTTTTTCCTGAGGAGTTGCCCGGTTTACCTCCTAATCGCGAGGTGGAGTTTGGTATTGAGCTGTATGCGAATACCACTCCTGTGTCCATTACTCCCTATAGAATGGCACCTAAGGAGCTGAAGACGCAGTTGCAAGAGCTGCTTGATCGTGGTTTTATCCGGCCGAGTGTGTCGCCTTGGGGTGCTCCTGTCTTGTTTGTGAAGAAGAAGGATGGCACTATGAGGATGTGCATTGATTACCGTCAGCTGAACAAGTTGACTATCAAGAATCGGTATCCTTTGCCGAGGATTGATGATCTCTTTGATCAATTTCGGGGAGCTGTTGTGTTCTCTAAGATTGACTTGAGGTCAGGGTATTATCAGTTGAAGGTGAAGGATGTGGATGTGCCTAAGACAGCTTTCAGGACAAGGTATGGGCATTATGAATTTCTTGTGATGCCGTTTGGTTTGACAAATGCTCCTGCTGCTTTCATGGACATGATGAATCGTGTTTTTCATGAATACCTGGACAAGTTCGTTGTGGTGTTCATTGATGATATCCTCGTGTACTCGCGTACTGAGGAGGAGCACGAAGAGCATTTGCGGGTGGTTTTGCAAGCTTTGTTGGAGAATCAGCTTTATGCTAAGTTGAGCAAGTGTGAGTTTTGGCTTAGAGAGGTGGTGTTTCTTGGACATGTCGTTTCAGCTGAGGGGATTCGTGTTGATCCTCAGAAGATTGAAGCGGTGATGAGCTGGAAGGTTCCTAAGTCTGTTCATGAGGTCCGTAGTTTCCTTGGTTTGGCCGGATACTACCGGAGGTTTGTGGATGGTTTTTCCAAGATTGCTGCTCCTTTGACGAAGCTTTTGCAAAAAGATGTTAAGTATGAGTGGACAGAGGCGAGGCAGCAAGCTTTTGAGAAGCTGAAGTTGGCTTTGACGCAAGCTCCTATCTTGATTCAGCCTGAATCAGGGAAAGAGTTTGTAGTCTACAGTGATGCATCCTATGTTGGTTTGGGGTGTGTGCTGATGCAAGAGGGTAAGGTTGTGGCTTATGCGTCGCGGCAGTTGAAGGTGCATGAGCGCAATTATCCTACGCATGATATAGAGTTGGCTGCAGTGGTTTTTGCTTTGAAGATCTGGAGGCATTATCTGTATGGTGAGAAGTGTACTGTGTACACGGATCACAAGAGTTTGAGGTATCTGATGTCTCAGAAGGAGTTGAATCTTAGGCAGCGACGTTGGCTGGAGTTGCTCAAGGATTATGATTTGACGATTGAATATCATCCTGGAAAGGCCAATGTTGTTGCGGATGCTTTGAGTAGGAAGGTAGCTGTTGAGCTGAGGGCGATGTTTGCTAGCTTGAGCATATCGCGGGATGGTGGCCTTGTTGCTGAGTTGCAAGTGAAACCTTCGTTGGTTCAGTTGATCAAGGATAAGCAGTTGTTGGATGATTCCTTGGTGTCTCATGTTCAGGATATCGCGGAGGGTAGACCTTCAGATTTCTGCTTTAATGAGGATGGAGTGTTGTGCTTTGGTAGTCGGATAGTTGTGCCTGCTGATGTTGAGTTGAGGCGTGCTATTCTGACTGAAGGTCATAGTAGTCCTTTTGCTATGCACCCTGGTAGTACCAAGATGTATCGTGATCTTCGCGATGAGTACTATTGGGTTGGTTTGAAGAAGGATGTGGCAGAGTTCGTGAGCAAGTGTTTGGTGTGTCAGCGGGTTAAGGCTGAACATCAGGTTCCTTCTGGTTTGTTGCAACCGTTGAAAATCCCCGAATGGAAGTGGGAGAGGGTTACCATGGATTTTGTGTCTGGGTTGCCTTTGTCTCCGTCGAAGAAGAATTCTGTTTGGGTGATTGTGGATCGCTTGACGAAGTGTGCACATTTCTTGCCTGTGCATACTACGTTTTCTTTGGTTAAGCTGGCAGAGTTGTACATTGCTGAGATAGTGAGGTTGCATGGTGTGCCTAAGTCGATTGTGTCGGATAGGGATCCGAGGTTCACATCGCGTTTTTGGCAGTGTTTGCATCAAGCTCTGGGTACAAGGTTGCATTTCAGTACATCCTATCATCCTCAGTCGGATGGTCAATCTGAGCGGGTTATTCAGATTTTGGAGGATATGTTGAGATGCTGCGTGATTGAGTTTCAAGGTTCTTGGGAGAAGCATCTGCCTTTGGTTGAGTTCGCTTATAACAATAGTTATCAGGCGAGTATACAGATGGCACCTTATGAGGCTCTGTATGGGAGGAGGTGTAGGACTCCTTTGGGTTGGGCTGAACCTGGTCAAAAGTTGGTTTCTATGCCTGCTTTGTTGAAAGGGACCACCGAGAAGGTGAAGCTCATTTGTGAGCGGTTGAAGGCTGCTTCGGATCGGCAGAAATCTTACGCGGATTTGAAGCGTAAGGAGATAGAGTTTGCGGTGGGTGACCGTGTGTTCTTGAAGGTTTCGCCTTGGAAGAAGGTGATGAGGTTTGGTCGGAAGGGTAAGTTGAGCCCTCGGTACATTGGACCGTATGAGGTGGTTGAGCGAGTGGGTCCTGTTGCGTATCGGTTGAGGTTACCTCAGGAGCTAGAGAAGATTCATGATGTGTTCCATGTTTCTATGCTCAGGAGGTATAGATCTGATCCTTCGCATGTGATGCCTGTTGAGGATGTGGTTTTGAATCCGGATTTGACCTATGATGAGGAACCGGTGAAGGTTCTGGATTCAGATAGTAAGGTTCTTCGTGGCAAGACCATTGAGTTGGTGAAGGTGCTGTGGAAGCATCGAGGTGTTGAGGAAGCCACGTGGGAGCGAAAGGAAGACATGTTGAAGCAGTTTCCTTATCTCTTTCCTTCAGGTAAATTTCGAGGACGAAATTTCTTAAGGGGGGGAGAGTTGTAACGCCCCGGTTTTTGGGCTTAGAAGTCTTGGGTGTTGACCGGTTGGTCAAAGTGCTGTTCGAATCGTAAGTGGTTAAATTAGGAAAACCTAGTTCGGGTTGCATTAAAAATATGGAAAAATGTTCTAAAATCATCTTTTAATATAAATTGATGAACTGTGAAAACAATTTTGGAAAATGAGTTTTGGAAGGTTGACATTTTGGCTAGTGACCAAAATGTAATTTTCGCAAATTTGGTGGCTGTTTTAAAAAGGATTGAAACTTTGAATCTTTAAGGAGCTATTTGCCCCAAAGTGAATTCTCCAGATTTTTCTAAGATATTTTAATCCTAAAATCTGATTTTAAAGGTTTGATAAAAGGAGGGAAACTCATTTTACTATTTTTCTTTCCTAACTTCCTATTTTCTCTTCTCCTTTTCTCTCCAACCAAACATCACCATTTTTAGAGATTTTGATCTGATTTCTTCACCTAAATTCATCTTTTCAACTCACAATTGTTAGCAAATCATTGTGTAATCAAAACCTACTCAATTGCTACAAGTTTCAACAAAGTTTTCATTCCAAAAAGTGGAGAAATCACAAGTTTGGAGGTATGAACGATTCTCCTCTGAACTTTAAGTTCTTTAATGAAATTCCTAAAGTTTTCAATCCTAAATGTATGTTTAATTAAAGGTTTTCAAGTAGATTTATGGATCTTGGCTAATTATGCAAGATTTTGGTGTTTTCATTTGATTTTCGTTTGATCTGTTAAATCTGAGTTTTGAGAAGTGTTTTTGATGATAAATGATCATTAAATTGATGTGGAAGTGAGTCTTGATTAATGCAATCCCGGATAGGTTGTGTTTCCTAAGTTTAGCTTGTGTTTTAAGGTTGTTTTTGAGGTGATTTTGGTGTTCTGGTGTTGCTGGAGGTATAAGGTTGCTTTTAGGTTGTTTTTAGATGTGGTTTGATGATAATAGATGTGAGGTTTTGCTGGTTTATGGCTGGGCTTTGTTTGGAAGTGTTTTGGATGCAATTTCGGTTGTGTTTGGTGGCCGAAATTGGAGGTTGATTGAGAGCAGCGAGTTTAGGTGCTTTCATTGAAGCAATTAATGCAAGATGATGCATTAATCCTCTGCTTTGATGTGTTGAAACAGGGGAGGCATCATTGGATTCAAGTTCGGTTGATTTGGAGGCTTGATTTGGTGCTTAGGCTTGAAGCTAAGTGGTTTTTTGTGAGTGCAACTTTGGAATTGGATTTTCAGCTTTTTAAACAAAGGTTTGAAGGTTATGGGAGCTTAGTTTAAGTCTAAACAACTTTGCTAAGCTCAAGTGTAAGTTTCCGGATTTTCTCTCTAGTGGTGGCCATGACTTGATATTTTGCTAAATGATGATTTGCATGTTTTACTTACTGTTTTGAAAGCATGTTTTAGCATGAATTATGCTGTTGATTTAAGCCATGTGTTGAAGGTAACTCTAGGTAGGAGTTCCTTGATTTGTACATTGTTTAAATGTGGATTTGATGCATGAAATGCATGACGAAATGGCTTGGTTTAAATGCTTTAAAACAGTGGATATCATGATGAAATTGATGCATATTGGCAAGTGATGGTTTTGAAAAAGTGGAGGTCACTAAGGTGGTTAAAAGTCCTTGAGTGAGCCTTGTTACATGAACATCAAGGTGGTTAAAAGTCCTTCGATGTTGCGGACTCTAAGGTGGTTAAAAGTCCTTAGGTGCTCCTTTCCATGGTGGTTAAAAGTCCATGGGGCCAAGGTGTTTAAAAGTCCTTGGGGCCAAGGTGTTTAAAAGTCCTTGGGGTGATTCAAGTTACGGACACAAAGGTGGTTAAAAGTCCTTGTGTGGTCCATGATCATGGTGTTTAAAAGTCCATGGCCAAGGTGTTTAAAAGTCCTTGGGGTCAAGGTGTTTAAAAGTCCTTGACAAAGATGTTGATCTTGTTCATCAAAAATGGAATTTGTCACTTGTGCCAATATGACATGGAAAGTGTGTAAGAAGCATGTGATGCTTGGTTTGATTATGTTATAAGCATGTGGTTACATGGTTTTAAGAATGCTTTGAACTTATGCATGGATTGATTTAAAGCATGTTTTGTAAATGGTTTTAAATGCGTTATTGAATTGTTTTAAATGAGCATGCCTCACTAAGCTTTTGCTTACGCTCTCTACGTTTTCTTAATTCAATAATGCAGAGAATTAGAGCATCTTGTGGGCTGCAAGGGAGGGCAAGCAATCAAGTTCTACTTAAGCTCAATGTATGAGGTTTTACAAGCACTTTTAGCTTTTTGGTTGATTTGGCAATGGGGGACCAATGTATATGTTTTGGGAGGTGTTTAAGACTCCCTAAGTCTGTTAAATGTTGTTGAGAATGTTGGTTTTTGATTTGGAACCTTATAAGCTTGTTTTGCAAGTTTGGAGTTGAATGGATAGCTTAACTAGGAAGCATGCCATATAAATTGGGGTTTTTCTTATGTGATGTTAATGTGTTAAATTGATGAAGCAATTGAGGTCCTTGCATGTTGGTTGACTTTGTGTAATGGTTTGGTGATGTTAATTTGATGTTTGAAGCATGTTTGATGCTGTTTTGGAGTTGTCTGCAGACAGGGGTATCGATACTCGAGCTTAGGGTATCGATACACCTGAGCCAAATTTGCAAGTTTCAGGCCAGGGGTATCGATACCTGATGAACAAGTATCGATACCATATGAATGGAGTATCGATACTGGGGGGAGGGTATCGATACCCTTGCTTGAATTTGGTTACTGCCTTCCCCGAGTATCGATACGACACGTGGCGTATCGATACCGGACCGTTAAAATCAGTTAAAAGAATCTTTGAATGTTTTGTTTTGTTTATATTTTGGTCCTGAATCTTGTATGATCAATTGCATGAGCTGTGGTTGTTCTTTTGAGCTGAAATTTCACAGAGAAGCATGAAACCTGACTAATTCCAAGTTGGTAACCTTAATTTGGGTTAAGTCCCTTAATTTATCAGAAATTACAGTTTGGTCCCTAAAGTTGTAATTTGTTCAATTGGGTCCCTGTTTGATCTCTGATGTTTGTGATCTTTTAATATGCTGTTTGTATGATCACACATAGGAGTAATGTACATCTAGATAAGATTAAAAAGAAAAAAAAGGGTTGTTAACCAGAGTTGACTTTCGGGTTGACTTTGGTTTTCCCCGTGTAATCTCTGTAGTTCGGGTCGGGCGTCTAGGCCGGGCTTCGGGGGTTACATTTGGTGGTATCAGAGCTGAGTTCTTGAGTAATTGGGAATGTTGTTGTGCATGATTGAAGCATGGTTTGGTTTGTATGCTTGTTGGGTGAAAGCATGTTCAGTGATTTATGTTGATGATGTTTTTGAGATGTATGTTGTGATGATGCATGATAAGGGTACCCATTGCCAAGCAAAAGCTAAAGAAATGATGTTGTTTTTGAAAGAGATTGAGCTTGAATACTTGAAATTGCTTACCTTGCTGGGCCTGACTTGTTTTATTTTGCATTGCTATTGCATGGTAAAGTATGGCACCACGTAGAGAGTTAAGGAGTAACGTAAGAGCTACGACTCCTGAAGGGAATGTGAATGATGAGCACACTGGTAGTGCTGTGCTACCTCCTCCTCCACCTGGTGGTGGTGCGGAGAGGGGAAGAGCTGGAGCTGAGGCAGCTGGTGCTGGAGCTGCAGGACCTGAGGTTGGTCAGGGACAAGCGATGCCTGACATGTCTGCTTTGGTACAAGCTATTGCGGGTGCTTTTAGAGCAGCGGTAGCTGGAGCTCAAGGAGCTGGGCATCAGGGAGATGCTAGTGTAAGACTACCCTTAGAGCGTCTGCGCAGTCTTGGTGGGACTGAGTTCAGAGGTATGTCAGCTGAGAGGTCGGAAGCCTGGTTAGAAAGTACCAAGCGTGTTCTGGGACAGATGAGTTGCACGGATGTGCAAAAGTTGGGCTGTGTGGTATCTTTGTTGCAAGGTGATGCCTATACGTGGTGGACGACCACAATCTCTGGGATGGCTGAAGCTGACATCACTTGGACATTCTTCCTGAATGCATTCAAGAGGAGATATCTGGGAGTGAGATATCTGGATGAAAAGAAGCGTGAATTCATGTCTCTGACTCAGGGGAACATGAGTGTGGCTGAGTATGAGGTACAGTTTGTACGCCTTAGCCAGTATGCACCGGAGCTGGTACCTGATGAGCGAGAGAGGTGCGAAAGGTTTCGTTATGGCTTGGTGCCGGATGTTAAGACCTATATGTTGGCAGCTGAGTACAATGATTTTGATGTGTTGGTTGGTCGATCCAAGGATATTGAGATGAATCTGAGTTTGTCTGCGAAAGGTGCTGGAGCTAGTTCTGGGAAGAGAGCTGCCGAGTATAGTTCCGGGGGTGGACGGAACAAGAGAGGACGTGATCAGAGGTTTCAGTCTTCAGCTAAGAGAGGTGGAGGTGCACCTGCTAGAGGAGGTTTTGCTAGGGCTGAGCCTAGTGCCTGTTGGATTTGTGGTTCCCGTGGTCACTTGAGGCGTGACTGTCCTCGTGCTGGTAGGGAGGTGCAGGCTCCTGTTGTGGCAGCTGGTAATGTTGGTTATGAGTGCTGGAATTGTGGTTCTGCTGACCACTTGAGACGTGATTGTCCGAGGATGGCTGGTGGCCAAGAGCGTGCTCCTGCTGTTGCGGCACCGCAGAGAGGTCGTGGGCGCGGCCGTGGTAATTTCCAGAGGCGTGAGGAAGGTGGCCGAGGGGTAGCTCATGTTGTAGCTATTCAACCTGAGGGTGGAGGCCAGGCGAGGGTGTATGCTCAACGCGAAAGAAGGAATGATGCTGATGTGATTGCAGGTACCTTTACTTTGCAATCCATGTCCTTGCTTTCCTTGATTGATTCTGGATCTACTCATTCATACATTTTGCGTGAGCATGCTGAGTTGCTTGGTTTGCCTGTTGAGTCTTTGGATGTCGGTGTTAGAGTCACTAGTTCTTTTGGTGAAACTGTTGTGACTCGTAAGCTGTATAGAAGGTGCCCTTTGGTTGTTCAAGAGCATGTCTTTCATGTTGATCTTATGGAGTTTCCCTTTTATGGTTTTGATGTGATCCTTGGTATGGATTGGCTTGCTGAGCATCGTGCTGTTGTGGATTGTGAGAATAAGCGGGTGTCGCTTAGGCTTGCGGATGATTATGAAGTAGTGGTGGTTGGTGAGAATGTGAAGTTTCTTGCCAATGTTGTTTCTACCTTGGAGGCAAGTAGGATGCTGAGGCAAGGTTGTGAAGCCTATCTTGCCTTTGTGATGAATCCTAGCTCTAAGGAGTTGAGAGTGCTAGATATCCGCGTGGTGAAGGAGTTTCCTGGTGTTTTTCCTGAGGAGTTGCCCGGTTTACCTCCTAATCGCGAGGTGGAGTTTGGTATTGAGATGTATGCGAATACCACTCCTGTGTCCATTACTCCCTATAGAATGGCACCTAAGGAGCTGAAGACGCAGTTGCAAGAGCTGCTTGATCGTGGTTTTATCCGGCCGAGTGTGTCGCCTTGGGGTGCTCCTGTCTTGTTTGTGAAGAAGAAGGATGGCACTATGAGGATGTGCATTGATTACCGTCAGCTGAACAAGTTGACTATCAAGAATCGGTATCCTTTGCCGAGGATTGATGATCTCTTTGATCAATTTCGGGGAGCTGCTGTGTTCTCTAAGATTGACTTGAGGTCAGGGTATTATCAGTTGAAGGTGAAGGATGTGGATGTGCCTAAGACAGCTTTCAGGACAAGGTATGGGCATTATGAATTTCTTGTGATGCCGTTTGGTTTGACAAATGCTCCTGCTGCTTTCATGGACATGATGAATCGTGTTTTTCATGAATACCTGGACAAGTTCGTTGTGGTGTTCATTGATGATATCCTCGTGTACTCGCGTACTGAGGAGGAGCACGAAGAGCATTTGCGGGTGGTTTTGCAAGCTTTGTTGGAGAATCAGCTTTATGCTAAGTTGAGCAAGTGTGAGTTTTGGCTTAGAGAGGTGGTGTTTCTTGGACATGTCGTTTCAGCTGAGGGGATTCGTGTTGATCCTCAGAAGATTGAAGCGGTGATGAGCTGGAAGGTTCCTAAGTCTGTTCATGAGGTCCGTAGTTTCCTTGGTTTGGCTGGATACTACCGGAGGTTTGTGGATGGTTTTTCCAAGATTGCTGCTCCTTTGACGAAGCTTTTGCAAAAAGATGTTAAGTATGAGTGGACAGAGGCGAGGCAGCAAGCTTTTGAGAAGCTGAAGTTGGCTTTGACGCAAGCTCCTATCTTGATTCAGCCTGAATCAGGGAAAGAGTTCGTAGTCTACAGTGATGCATCCTATGTTGGTTTGGGGTGTGTGCTGATGCAAGAGGGTAAGGTTGTGGCTTATGCGTCGCGGCAGTTGAAGGTGCATGAGCGCAATTATCCTACGCATGATATAGAGTTGGCTGCAGTGGTTTTTGCTTTGAAGATCTGGAGGCATTATCTGTATGGTGAGAAGTGTACTGTGTACACGGATCACAAGAGTTTGAGGTATCTGATGTCTCAGAAGGAGTTGAATCTTAGGCAGCGACGTTGGCTGGAGTTGCTCAAGGATTATGATTTGACGATTGAATATCATACTGGAAAGGCCAATGTTGTTGCGGATGCTTTGAGTAGGAAGGTAGCTGTTGAGCTGAGGGCGATGTTTGCTAGCTTGAGCATATCGCGGGATGGTGGCCTTGTTGCTGAGTTGCAAGTGAAACCTTCGTTGGTTCAGTTGATCAAGGATAAGCAGTTGTTGGATGATTCCTTGGTGTCTCATGTTCAGGATATCGCGGAGGGTAGACCTTCAGATTTCTGCTTTAATGAGGATGGAGTGTTGTGCTTTGGTAGTCGGATAGTTGTGCCTGCTGATGTTGAGTTGAGGCGTGCTATTCTGACTGAAGGTCATAGTAGTCCTTTTGCTATGCACCCTGGTAGTACCAAGATGTATCGTGATCTTCGCGATGAGTACTATTGGGTTGGTTTGAAGAAGGATGTGGCAGAGTTCGTGAGCAAGTGTTTGGTGTGTCAGCGGGTTAAGGCTGAACATCAGGTTCCTTTTGGTTTGTTGCAACCGTTGAAAATCCCCGAATGGAAGTGGGAGAGGGTTACCATGGATTTTGTGTCTGGGTTGCCTTTGTCTCCGTCGAAGAAGAATTCTGTTTGGGTGATTGTGGATCGCTTGACGAAGTGTGCACATTTCTTGCCTGTGCATACTACGTTTTCTTTGGTTAAGCTGGCAGAGTTGTACATTGCTGAGATAGTGAGGTTGCATGGTGTGCCTAAGTCGATTGTGTCGGATAGGGATCCGAGGTTCACATCGCGTTTTTGGCAGTGTTTGCATCAAGCTCTGGGTACAAGGTTGCATTTCAGTACATCCTATCATCCTCAGTCGGATGGTCAATCTGAGCGGGTTATTCAGATTTTGGAGGATATGTTGAGATGCTGCGTGATTGAGTTTCAAGGTTCTTGGGAGAAGCATCTGCCTTTGGTTGAGTTCGCTTATAACAATAGTTATCAGGCGAGTATACAGATGGCACCTTATGAGGCTCTGTATGGGAGGAGGTGTAGGACTCCTTTGGGTTGGGCTGAACCTGGTCAAAAGTTGGTTTCTATGCCTGCTTTGTTGAAAGGGACCACCGAGAAGGTGAAGCTCATTTGTGAGCAGTTGAAGGCTGCTTCGGATCGGCAGAAATCTTACGCGGATTTGAAGCGTAAGGAGATAGAGTTTGCGGTGGGTGACCGTGTGTTCTTGAAGGTTTCGCCTTGGAAGAAGGTGATGAGGTTTGGTCGGAAGGGTAAGTTGAGCCCTCGGTACATTGGACCGTATGAGGTGGTTGAGCGAGTGGGTCCTGTTGCGTATCGGTTGAGGTTACCTCAGGAGCTAGAGAAGATTCATGATGTGTTCCATGTTTCTATGCTCAGGAGGTATAGATCTGATCCTTCGCATGTGATGCCTGTTGAGGATGTGGTTTTGAATCCGGATTTGACCTATGATGAGGAACCGGTGAAGGTTCTGGATTCAGATAGTAAGGTTCTTCGTGGCAAGACCATTGAGTTGGTGAAGGTGCTGTGGAAGCATCGAGGTGTTGAGGAAGCCACGTGGGAGCGAAAGGAAGACATGTTGAAGCAGTTTCCTTATCTCTTTCCTTCAGGTAAATTTCGAGGACGAAATTTCTTAAGGGGGGGAGAGTTGTAACGCCCCGGTTTTTGGGCTTAGAAGTCTTGGGTGTTGACCGGTTGGTCAAAGTGTTGTTCGAATCGTAAGTGGTTAAATTAGGAAAACCTAGTTCGGGTTGCATTAAAAATATGGAAAAATGTTCTAAAATCATCTTTTAATATAAATTGATGAACTGTGAAAACAATTTTGGAAAATGAGTTTTGGAAGGTTGACATTTTGGCTAGTGACCAAAATGTAATTTTCGCAAATTTGGTGGCTGTTTTAAAAAGGATTGAAACTTTGAATCTTTAAGGAGCTATTTGCCCAAAAGTGAATTCTCCAGATTTTTCTAAGATATTTTAATCCTAAAATCTGATTTTAAAGGTTTGATAAAAGGAGGGAAACTCATTTTACTATTTTTCTTTCCTAACTTCCTATTTTCTCTTCTCCTTTTCTCTCCAACCAAACATCACCATTTTCAGAGATTTTGATCTGATTTCTTCACCTAAATTCATCTTTTCAACTCACAATTGTTAGCAAATCATTGTGTAATCAAAACCTACTCAATTGCTACAAGTTTCAACAAAGTTTTCATTCCAAAAAGTGGAGAAATCACAAGTTTGGAGGTATGAACGATTCTCCTCTGAACTTTAAGTTCTTTAATGAAATTCCTAAAGTTTTCAATCCTAAATGTATGTTTAATTAAAGGTTTTCAAGTAGATTTATGGATCTTGGCTAATTATGCAAGATTTTGGTGTTTTCATTTGATTTTCGTTTGATCTGTTAAATCTGAGTTTTGAGAAGTGTTTTTGATGATAAATGATCATTAAATTGATGTGGAAGTGAGTCTTGATTAATGCAATCCCGGATAGGTTGTGTTTCCTAAGTTTAGCTTGTGTTTTAAGGTTGTTTTTGAGGTGATTTTGGTGTTCTGGTGTTGCTGGAGGTATAAGGTTGCTTTTAGGTTGTTTTTAGATGTGGTTTGATGATAATAGATGTGAGGTTTTGCTGGTTTATGGCTGGGCTTTGTTTGGAAGTGTTTTGGATGCAATTTCGGTTGTGTTTGGTGGCCGAAATTGGAGGTTGATTGAGAGCAGCGAGTTTAGGTGCTTTCATTGAAGCAATTAATGCAAGATGATGCATTAATCCTCTGCTTTGATGTGTTGAAACAGGGGAGGCATCATTGGATTCAAGTTCGGTTGATTTGGAGGCTTGATTTGGTGCTTAGGCTTGAAGCTAAGTGGTTTTTTGTGAGTGCAACTTTGGAATTGGATTTTCAGCTTTTTAAACAAAGGTTTGAAGGTTATGGGAGCTTAGTTTAAGTCTAAACAACTTTGCTAAGCTCAAGTGTAAGTTTCCGGATTTTCTCTCTAGTGGTGGCCATGACTTGATATTTTGCTAAATGATGATTTGCATGTTTTACTTACTGTTTTGAAAGCATGTTTTAGCATGAATTATGCTGTTGATTTAAGCCATGTGTTGAAGGTAACTCTAGGTAGGAGTTCCTTGATTTGTACATTGTTTAAATGTGGATTTGATGCATGAAATGCATGACGAAATGGCTTGGTTTAAATGCTTTAAAACAGTGGATATCATGATGAAATTGATGCATATTGGCAAGTGATGGTTTTGAAAAAGTGGAGGTCACTAAGGTGGTTAAAAGTCCTTGAGTGAGCCTTGTTACATGAACATCAAGGTGGTTAAAAGTCCTTCGATGTTGCGGACTCTAAGGTGGTTAAAAGTCCTTAGGTGCTCCTTTCCATGGTGGTTAAAAGTCCATGGGGCCAAGGTGTTTAAAAGTCCTTGGGGCCAAGGTGTTTAAAAGTCCTTGGGGTGATTCAAGTTACGGACACAAAGGTGGTTAAAAGTCCTTGTGTGGTCCATGATCATGGTGTTTAAAAGTCCATGGCCAAGGTGTTTAAAAGTCCTTGGGGTCAAGGTGTTTAAAAGTCCTTGACAAAGATGTTGATCTTGTTCATCAAAAATGGAATTTGTCACTTGTGCCAATATGACATGGAAAGTGTGTAAGAAGCATGTGATGCTTGGTTTGATTATGTTATAAGCATGTGGTTACATGGTTTTAAGAATGCTTTGAACTTATGCATGGATTGATTTAAAGCATGTTTTGTAAATGGTTTTAAATGCGTTATTGAATTGTTTTAAATGAGCATGCCTCACTAAGCTTTTGCTTACGCTCTCTACGTTTTCTTAATTCAATAATGCAGAGAATTAGAGCATCTTGTGGGCTGCAAGGGAGGGCAAGCAATCAAGTTCTACTTAAGCTCAATGTATGAGGTTTTACAAGCACTTTTAGCTTTTTGGTTGATTTGGCAATGGGGGACCAATGTATATGTTTTGGGAGGTGTTTAAGACTCCCTAAGTCTGTTAAATGTTGTTGAGAATGTTGGTTTTTGATTTGGAACCTTATAAGCTTGTTTTGCAAGTTTGGAGTTGAATGGATAGCTTAACTAGGAAGCATGCCATATAAATTGGGGTTTTTCTTATGTGATGTTAATGTGTTAAATTGATGAAGCAATTGAGGTCCTTGCATGTTGGTTGACTTTGTGTAATGGTTTGGTGATGTTAATTTGATGTTTGAAGCATGTTTGATGCTGTTTTGGAGTTGTCTGCAGACAGGGGTATCGATACTCGAGCTTAGGGTATCGATACACCTGAGCCAAATTTGCAAGTTTCAGGCCAGGGGTATCGATACCTGATGAACAAGTATCGATACCATATGAATGGAGTATCGATACTGGGGGGAGGGTATTGATACCCTTGCTTGAATTTGGTTACTGCCTTCCCCGAGTATCGATACGACACGTGGCGTATCGATACCGGACCGTTAAAATCAGTTAAAAGAATCTTTGAATGTTTTGTTTTGTTTATATTTTGGTCCTGAATCTTGTATGATCAATTGCATGAGCTGTGGTTGTTCTTTTGAGCTGAAATTTCACAGAGAAGCATGAAACCTGACTAATTCCAAGTTGGTAACCTTAATTTGGGTTAAGTCCCTTAATTTATCAGAAATTACAGTTTGGTCCCTAAAGTTGTAATTTGTTCAATTGGGTCCCTGTTTGATCTCTGATGTTTGTGATCTTTTAATATGCTGTTTGTATGATCACACATAGGAGTAATGTACATCTAGATAAGATTAAAAAGAAAAAAAAGGGTTGTTAACCAGAGTTGACTTTCGGGTTGACTTTGGTTTTCCCCGTGTAATCTCTGTAGTTCGGGTCGGGCGTCTAGGCCGGGCTTCGGGGGTTACACCCTAGCCGCAATCCCCTATAAAAACCCCCTCAATCCTTCAATTTTTGCCATCAAACTTAAAAATTCTTTGAGGGTTTTTGATCTCCACATCAAAGCTAAGCTTTGTCAACAAATCTTGTGCATTCAGATCAACAAATTCATCCAATCTAAAGTTCAAGGTATAAAATTTTTCTCTTTATTTTATTTTATTTTCGTTTGATTTTTATAATTGTTTCAACTTAATTTTTGTACAAAACATAGTTTTATGTTATGGGTTTCAATTTTTTCATCAAAATTTTTCAAAATCAATTTTTTATTTCGAATATATTTTCTATTCTTATTTTTTAATCTGTTTTTAACACTTTTTCTCAAATTTGTACATATCTTTTTCAAATTAATTTTTTTTACAATTACCTTGAATTATTAGAATTTATTGGGTTGAATAAGATGTTAATTTCATACAGATTCGAATCATTTTGATGTGTTTTTCAAGGTATGGCACCGTCCAAAAAGAGAGCGAAACGTTTTCTTGCTACTTCCGATGCTAGTGAGGATGCCGAGGGTAACCCTAAACCTAATCTCCCTTATATTTTCCAATTAAGTTTTCCCAATGATGCCGATATGACTCGTTACAAACTATTTCAAGGCATAACCCTTAGGGAAGAACGTGTTGTGTTTGTCCCATTTTTAAACTCTGCCCGTTTCAAATTCCAATATCTCCCTTTAATTAAGCAATGGAAATTTCTATCTTTTTTAACCATTCCTCCTATTCTATATAGGAATTTGGTCATCGTATTCTTTTCAAATGCTTTATGTGTTCATGATGAAGCTAGAGAGAATGTCATTGCTATTGAGTCCTCTGTTATGGGCAAAACCTTTACAATTGATCAAAAAGTTTTATGTACGGTTTTTGGTTTTGAAAAGTTGGTATTGATGATGAGAGGTCCTTAGGTACGGGTCCTTTAGGCTCAGTCAAAGTCTTAAATGCGCATGACCGAATCCTTCATCTTCTTGTCTCTTGGTTTTTTTGTCCATCGGGAGGGAAATTTTCTACTATTCGTCAAGTCGATGATTTTTGGCTTAGGTGCTTTAGGGAAGGTCAACGTCCAAACCTTTGTCAAATTATGTTTGCCAACCTTGTCTATCTTGTCCAACACCATCACACCGAACAAGTCAAATCTTTTTACTACTCTATGGCTTTGAGTTATCTTTTCCATTCCCTTGAAGTTAATTGTTCCCATGACTATCCCGAACCCCTTGGCCTACCCATAGATGAGTGTTCTCTAGCTCGTGCCGGTTTCACTTATGTTGACAATGAATGGGTTCGCAACCCTCAAGCTCCTCCACAAGATGCTCCGGTTGATGCTTCTCCTGCTTCTTCAAGCTCTCAACGAGCTCTGATTGACTCCTCTTCCATGGGCACTCTAATGACATTCCTCAATGAGAATTTCACTTCCATGGAAGCCGGATTTGCCGCAATGGACACTAGATTCACCTACTTGGAAGATCGCATCAAAGGTATGAAGACTAAAATGGAAACCATGGCTTCTCGCCAAAACTCTATGGATATCTCTCTCACCGCCTTCCACGGTGCTTGGCTTAACCAAAATCGGAGAAATCAACCTACTCAAGACGATGAAGATGAAGAGGACGAGGAAGATGATGATGATGGGGTGGACGAGTAGTTTTTGCATATCACCTTATGGCATTTAGTCTATTCTTTTATGTTATTGCACTTTTGTTTTAGGATATAAGTTTATGCGTATTATCTATGTCTTAGGATTTAATTTAAGTTTGGATTATTATGTTTGCTTTGAAGTTTATGCATTTGATCTATTATGTTTGCTTTGAATTTAATGAATTAATTGTTGCTATTATCCTTGTGTTTATATTTGATCTAACAAAAATGGGGAGAAGGATTATAGAGTCAATTTTTTATTTTTGAAAATCCATCTTAAATTAAGGGGAGAAAGCTTTTCAAAAGTTAAAAATTTATTTGTGGTTTTGTTATATCAAAAAGGGGGAGATTGTGCAACCAAAATTGATTTTGATATAACATCTAAACTTATAGACCAATTTGCAAAACAATAAATTTTTAAGTACTCTTTAAAGTCTCACGATTGACAAGTATTTTAAACAAAATAATATCTCAAGACAAGCTCTTAAATAGATAAAAAAATTCTAAGTCTTTTCCTATGATTTTCAAGCCAAACTATACAAAAACGCCCAGGCGTATCGATACCCTTAGGCGTATCGATACGGATTTTAGCCACTGGAATTTTAATGGACTTAGCATACCGATACGGAATCACCCTATATCGATACGGCAATCATCTGGGCAACTCTTTTAATGAATCCGTACCGATACGCTTTGCAACCGTATCGATACGATAAGTTTATCTTTGAAAAATCTTTGCATTTAATTTTCGACCGTTGACTTGTCAGTTGGTTGGTTTCCCAATTTTTAAAAGACCGTTATACCGTACCGATACGCTTGGTATGCGTATCGTTACGTTCTTTAAGAAAACCAAACTTGGGATTCCAGTGAGCAAACACCATATCGATACGGCCCTCCGTAGCGATACTCCCCTTAAAAATGTACCGGTACGCCTTCTATGCGTATCGATACACTCTGTTTTCAGTCACAACAGCTCTTTCCTCTTTGATGCATGTATCGATACGCCCTCTACGAGTACCGATACGATAGGCAGCATAGCTGTATTTATTGCGGGAAAAATGCTCCCAACGGCTCTATTGATGATCCCAGATACCCAAACGGCTAGATATCAATGCAAGGGTATAAAACAAGTCTCAATTGACCAAGCAACATCTATTGAACCCACAAGCAATATCAAAGCATCAAATCCAAACCCTAGTGCCTTTCATAGTCAAATTCTTATACCCAACTCTTGTGATCTTATTGTAATCTTGTATTGTGAGTTTGGGGAGTTTGAAATTGTATTTGGGTAAACATTTATCCTTTGATAGGAACTTTTAAAGTTTACAAAATTCATCTCTTTGTAAAAGTGAGTGGATTAAGTTTTGGGTAGAAAGCTTAATCAATTTGTAAGGTTACCTCCTCATCCAAGAAAAGGGGAAGAATTCAAGTAGTGAATTGGTTGAAAATCCTTAGTGGGAACTAAGATAGTGGATATAGAGTTCATTTGGAGAACTTGAACCACTCTAACCACTTGTGTCACTTTTTATTTTTCACTCCTACCTCTTACCAAACTTTTAATTGCCAATTCACCCCCCTCTTGGCCATTTGCAATTGTGTGATCAACTCAACAGGTTGAGTGTTTGTACTTAAAGGGACAATCTTGTTTTGAGAGATATCTTTCTTGCCTTTAATTATTCTTTATACTCTTTTGAGAGTTTGGTCAAATTTTGGGTAGAAAATTTGACCGGTATTGTAAAGGTTACCTTCTAAGCCTTGAAAAGGGGAAGAACAATTAGTGGATTGTTGGAAATCCTTAGTGGTAGCTAAGGTAGTGGATGTAGAGTTCATTTCGAACTTGAACTACTCTAAAATTCCTTGTTCTTCATTTTTAGCCATTCTATTTACTTCAACAATTTTTAAAAACTCAATTCACCCCCTCTTGGCTTTGATCAATCCATTGATCCACTCAACAACTTCCAACTAGATTACAATAACCCAAACTACACACTAAAATTCAAAGAACATACATCCAAGATGGCTCAATCATCTCCATCGCTACATCCCACTCAAAGGTATGCACGAAACCATGAAGTACGATCATCCTCCTCTTTGCCAAGGCATCCACGAAGCCATTCTCCCCTCGAACTACATGTGTGAAACACACAAACGCAAGGTATTGCACTATAAGTGGCATCAATCTAATCAAACCAATGCCACAATTTCCAAGAATGCCAAACTTGATTAAGGACCTACGAGATTGCCACTGTAGAATCGGATTCGATAATTATTGCCGTAGCATTATGCCATTCTTATTGTACCAACATATCCAAAGTGAATGCAATAGCCCGAAATTCTGCATATTAGATTCCATAATCCCGAGCGGCCCCGAAAACATAGCCAACACCCGACCCTCACCACCGAGTAAAACACCACCACAAACAGCAGGTCCAAGTTTACATTATGTGAATCTATCTACATTAAATTTTAACGTACCCATGGGTAGCACTTCCCAAACCAACCCCCTACGAATCATTTATTCTCACCCGACGACAGACATAAGAGAGGCCACTCCCACCATTGCGATTCAATTAAGGTCTCACACAATGCAGCCTTAATCCAATACAAGATACGCAATTTAATTAAGAAAAATAATTCACCACTCACCAGACTTTTCTTATTAAATCGCAACTCATTATGCACTAACCAGAGGGACCATAACATCGAAGCACATCCTGTAATCCACCATTATCGTAAAGTGCCTTAAAAACAACCCTTATAACCCTGCAAAATAAAGTGCTTAATTGAACGTGAATGGATAATACTAATCTGCCACCACATGAAAAATAAACCCAAATACTTTGTGCAGACCTACAAGAATATAAAATGTGTTCCATATCATCCTCGCCTTCCTCGCACCATTCACATTGCAACGACACGTCCCTTAGTATCACACCTCAGTCTCATTGAAAGCATAGAGTAGGAAGCCGATGTAAGAAGATAAACCACAAGAAACACTGTATTTTTGGCGAGACAACTATTTTCCAAACCACAAAACAATTAAAATCTAGTGACTCCAAGCCAAACGAGGACATCATATGTCCCAAGTCCTTTGTCAAGAACACTCCACTCTTATTCGGACATCAAACTAGTCTATCATTTCTCTCCCTACACAACTGATATTGCTGAATTACAGCACACATTTCCTCAACATATTGAACCTCAAAAGTTCGCAAAGCACGACTAAAAAATGTCAACCATTCTTCATGACCGATGGATCCTTGTGGAGCATAATCAGCAAGTTTCACCACCTTATTCAAAGATAACCTATACACTCGTAGAAATAATTTACAAAGAGCCTCATTTGAGCACCAAAGATCATGACAAAAAAGAACACTCGTCTTGTTTCCCACAATCCAAGTAAAATTCCAAACATCTATAAAACTTTCATCATTACTATCCTATTGTACCTCAACAATCTGGCGCCATACCGCAGACATTTTCTGTTTCCTACCAAAATTGAAGCGCCACGCCAACATTTGCTCACCATACTTTTCTACGATCAAAGAACACCATAGAGAATTCTTTTCAAGAGCATATCGCCAAGCCCATTTGGCCAACATCACCAAATTGTGAATACACAAATCCACAACTCCCAAACCCCAAACTTCTTTGGATGGCACTCTATCGCCCAATTAATGCGACTCATTTTACGTTTGAGGTCCTTGTCACCCTATAGAAATTTCCTATGAATACAATCAATTCGCCTTATCACCCCCTTTTGTATCCCAAAAATGCCCACATAGTATAACGAAAAAGCTAATAAAACCGAATTAATCAAGACTAGACGTGCTGCAAAAGACAAAGACTTACGATTCCAACCTTTCAAATGACTGCAAAATTTCAATAACATTGGTTCCCACATCATCATACTATGGGGATTAGCTCCAATTGGCAATCCTAAGTAAAAAAAAAAAAAGGAAATTCACCAATATGACATCCTAAGCATATCTCCATTTCCAACACTACATCTGCCTCACCACATATGCCATGTAAACATGATTTTAAGAAGTTGATTTGTAGCCCCGAATAGTATTGGAAGCATGTCAAGGTTCTTTTTAAATTTCGTGCATCCTCTATATTTCCACACAAAAGATCAGTGTATCATCTGAAAATTGCAAATGTGACAACAATAAATTAGCTGTAACTTTCACACCCTGTAAACAACCCTTCGTTTCCACAAAAATCAAGAATTGGTGTAACGCTTCTACAACAACAAAAAATAACAAAGGTGACAGTGGATCCCCTTGGCGTACACCTCGTCCTATAAAACATCCCTTCATAGACGAACCATTTACCATCATTGATAATCGCACCGTCCCAACACAAGTACCAATCCATCCCCTCAACCTCTCCCTACGTCCTATTCTCGCCAAAACTTGATCCAATAATTTCAATTTCAAGCAGTCACAGGCTTTTGCAAAATCTAGCTTCAACAAAAAAACCCCTGAAGATGAGTTATCATGTCGCATAGAGTGAATCACTTCATTTACAAGAAGCACACCATCCATTATTTTCTTACCTTTTAAAATTGTCGTTTGCGTATCACTAATAAAAGAGCCCGCCGCCTCTTGAAACCGAGCCGCCAACACATTAGATAATATTTTATAAGCTGAATTTAGTAAAAACAAATTGGTCGAAACTCATTAATAACTGTTGGATTGTCCTTCTTTAGTATTAACACCACAAACACTGTACTCAACCCACTCGGAAGACTATTCGTCATATAGAATGAGAGAAAGAGATTAAGCACACCCCATTTCACGAAATACCAACATCACTTCTAAAACTCAAAGATAAATCAATCCGGACTTGATGCTTTTGACCCGTCGCTGCTCTAAATTGCCCTTCGAATTTCAACCTCCTCAAATTCCACTTCTAATAGTTCACATTGTGCAACAGTGAACATCTGAAAATTAAACTCACAATCAAAGTAGCCCACAACACTTACATGGGCAAAATGGTTACTAAAATCCAATTGAATGTGCTGTTTCAACACTGTTGGCCGATATTCCCACTGTCCATTTATATGTAGATCCGTAATAGTATTATGCATACTCCGAATTTTTTCTGAACGTTGGAAAAAGTTCGTATTCCGATCGCCTTACTTCAACCATACCTCCCTTATTTTTTGCAGTACCCTCCCCTTGTTCTACCTTCTCATCTAGCTCTTCAATAAGTAACTTGGTTGCACTAATCTTGTCTTCAACTCTACCAAAAGATGTTCGATTCAACTTTCGAAGAATTTTTTGCATTAAACACATTTTAAATATGATAGTTGACTGTTCATTTGAAACATCTGCACTTAGTCGGTTCCATACCTCATCAAATGTATTGATATACAATTTCTTTTCCAGCCAAGAATTCAAAAACCAAAATGGTCGAGGACCCCATTCTATCTCATGTGTCGTCAATCGAACCGGTGCATGGTCTGAGATCCCATGATTCAAATTCACCTGCATCAAATTTCCAAATTTCTCCACCCAGTCCTTTGTAACAAGAAATTAATCAAGTCTACTACATTTTTTCTCAGCCCCAAACCAAGTGAACTTCTTTCCCGCCACTAGAATGTCGATTATAGTCAAATATTCAATAATTTCTCCAAATTCTTGCATACCTTGGACACTACTTTGATATCCAGCCCTCTCCTTCATAATTGTTATTGTATTAAAATCCCCCCAATACACCATGGTAGTGTGGAAGCCTGCAAGAAATCCTTAATTAATTCCCATACCGACAACTGATCCTCTATCCCACAGGGAGCATATACACTTAACATTCCACAATGCCGATCATCCATCACCCAAGAACCCTAAACAACCACGAAATTTTGGTCCACAAAAGAACCCTCCAATTTAAATCATGAGCTTTCCCATCTAAAAAGTATTCCCCCTGATCTCCCTAATGATGGTATGAATATATACTTAAAACAATTCAAATGCCATGCATTCTTTACAATTAAATCCTGATAAACTCGATTCCCATCAACCGTTTTGCTTGCCAAGTTGTGGATAAGATTGATTTTTGGGTGTTTGTGGTGTAAGCAAAAGATAGACAAAAATGACACAAGATTTAGAGTGGTCCAAGCTTCTAACAAGCTCTACATCCACTACCTTAGCTCCTCACCAAGGATTTCACCAATCCACTAAGAATTCTTCCCCTTTTCTAGGCTTAGGAGACAACCTTTTACAACCTAGACTTACAACCCAAGTCTAGCATCCAAAGCTCACAAACTGAGCTTTGGGAACTCTCTCAAAACAAGAGAAAACTTAGCAAACAAAAATCCCTCTTTAAAGGTTGATGTTTGCACACTAAAGAACTCACCCAAATCCTAGAACACTTGAACATACATTGACAATTTGAGTTTACAATTATTTGTTGTAAAACCTAATTTGATTTTGATATAACAAAGTGTCTAAAGACCTATTTGTAAAAGTAAATAAATTTTTAAGTATTTCAAAGTCTGACAAATTGACAAGCAAACTTGAACAAATATTTCTAAGTCAAATAAATTGTTTCAAGAATTTTTTCTAAGTGTTATATCCCAAAACCTGTTTGTACGCCAAGGTGTATCGATATGCTATAGTCGTATCTATACGGTTTTTAGGTTCTGAATTTTTACCGACAAAAGCCTATCGATATGATTTGACCCGTATTGATATGATATTTTACCCGAGCTTAACTTTAAGGCATAGCGTACCGATACGGTAAGTCCCCGTATCGATACAATTTGATCTGATTCGATAAATCTTTGCATTTAAAGTTTTTGATCGTTGCTTGTCAGTTATGATTTCAGCAAAATTCAGACGGTCGTTAAACCGTATCGATACGATCATATAGTATCGACACACCGTTATTTTTACACTATACCCGTACAGATACACCCTTATAGCGTATCGATACGCCCTCTTAAATGTGCAAAACGACTCTTTCTGTTTTGAGACATGTATCGATACTATTTTCGAGTACTGATATGATAGGTTGCAGAAATGTATTTATTGCGATAAAAATGAAGCCCAACGGCTCAATTGATGATCTCAACAACCACAACGACTAGAAATCATTGCAAGGGTATATAAACAAGCCTCAAAAGCAACAAAAACAACTATTGTACTTAATTCCACCAATCCAAGCACAAATTCAAACCTTTGAGCTATTAGAGTCAAACCCTTGTACCCAATTGAGTGATTTCAGTTGTATTCATCTTTTATCAATTTAGGATAAGTGAACTTGTAATTTGGGGTAAATATTTCACCTTGTGAGGTTTATCTTTCATTTGCCAACAATCTTTGTATTTGAGAGAGTCTTGGTTAATATTTGGGTAGAAAGATTAACTGATTGCAAGGTTTCCTCCTAATCCAAGAAAATGGGACGAATTTCTAGTGAAATTGGTTGAAAATCCTTAGTGGGAGCTAAGGTAGTTGATGTAGAGCTTGTTCTAAGCTTGAACCACTATAAATTGCCTTGTCTTTAGTTTCCACATTTTCAATTTGCTCCCTTCATTTTTAAAAAGACAATTCACCCCCTCTTGGCCATTTTTGATTTGATTGATCCACTTAACAATTGATATCAGAGCCTAACTCTTTGAGGGACTCACATCCACAAGAGAAGATCCTAGAAGAAGATCAATGAATCTTCAAATCAAGCCATTGGATCGACCTTTGGCCAAAACTTCCTTGAGTCACAATCGATCACCAAGCCACCATTTTTCAATGGGGATAAGTTTCCCTATTGGATAAATAGAATGAGGCTCTTCATCAAGTCTAATGACTATGTCTTTTAGGATGTAGTGGAAGATGAGCCAACAATTTCGATGAAGAGAGATAAAGAAGGAATGCTAGTTTCGAAAATAAGAGCGTAAAATGAACGATGAAGATCGAAGAATACTTCAAGTGAATGAGAAGGCTCTTCAGCATCTTTTGTGCACTTGGACCCAATATGTATACAAAGATGTCATTTTGCACAAGTGCAAAGAAAGTGTGAGACAAGCTAGCGACCACCTACGAGGGCACCAACGATGTAAAGGAAACCAAGATTGGGATCCTTAATTTGAGTTGTGAGAACTTCAAGATGGAGCCGGATGAGAGCGTCTCCAAGATGTTTGATAGGTCTCCGTCATTGTAAATGGTCTCGAGGGCTTCAGTGAGATCATTCCCAAAGACAAGCTACTCTGAAAGCTTCTTTACTCTCTTCTCAAATCATGGGACGGGAAGAGAACCGCAATCATCAAGGCCAAGAACTTGAAGACTTTGAAGCTTGATGAGTTGGTGGGATCTCTCATTACTCATGAGATCATGAAGAAAGGAAGGGAAGAAGAAAATAATAGAGAAGAGAGAAGAATGGAGAAGCAACTGGTAGAGAAGAAGAAGCAAGGAATTTCTCTCAAGGCATCTCAAGAGGAAAGCAATTCTAGTGAGGTTGAGTTTGAGGAATTGGCTATGATAGCCAAGGGATTCTCTTGGTTCATGAAGTTCAACCGGGGAAGAAAGTTAAAAAGGAGAAAAGACTTCAAAAACAAGAACAAAGAATATGAAAGAGATTAACTCATTTGTTATGAGTGCAAGAAGCCGAGGCACATAAGATCGAATTGCCATCAACTCAAGAAAAAGGGGTTAGATAAGAAGAAAAAGGAAAAAAGCCCATGTTTCCAGTTAGAGTGATGAAGAATCATCATTCGATGAAGAGGTGCATGAAATGGCTAATCTTTGCCTTATGGGTATTGATGATGATCCTAAGGTAAACTCTAACTCATCTACTTTCGATTTTACATTTGATGAACTACAAGATGCATATGATGAGTCGAACGAGGTTTACAATGAGTTGGTTGAAAAGTACATGGAATTGATTTAGAAAAACAAGAAAATGATTTTCAATTTGATAAACCAAAATGATTCCCTTTCCAAAACCAACTTGGAACTCGAAGAGAAGATTGTTGTTTTACGAGATGATTTAAAGTATTTTCAAAATTAAAATTTGGATTTAAACAATGTTCTTTCAAAAGTTCATGATGATCGCCACAAAGTGGTGAATGGGCTTAAGGCTTCTCTTAATGTAGTTGGGAAATAAGATTTTGAAAAAGCAAGTTCTTCAAAAACCAACTATGTAAAGAGGAACTTTATTGGCTACAAACAAAGAAGTTCTCAAAGGAACCCTAAAGGTAAAAAGATTAGAAATGTATGGGTTCCTAAGGAACTAGTAGTTTCTAAAAAAATTAATGATTTTGCTTCTTGGATTCATATGGGAACCAAGTATTTAGGAGCTAACTCACATGGACCCAAAATGATTTGGGTACCAAAAATGAAGAACTAATCTTTGTTTGTAGGGGAAGCATTGCTACAAGGCTAAAACTTCAAGTCGAAAAACTTGGTACCGTGATAGTGGATGCTCAAGACACATGAACGAGAACTAGAGTAGATTCATGGAGCTAAGGACAAAAAGTGGTGGACTTGTGACATTTGGTGAAAACTCCAAAGGCCATATTGAGGTTATTAACTCCATTGGTAATCTCTCATCTATTTTCATTGAAGATGTTTTATATGTCAATGGTCTAAAGCATAACTTGTTGAGCATTAATCAATTCTGTGATAAATGTTTTAATGTTCTTTTTGATATAAATGGTTGAAAAATTGTGAACATTAAAACAAACAAGATAATGCTCATTGGTCATCTCACATGTAATATATACACGGTGCATCTAGATGACATTCATACATCACATGCATGTTTCGTTACTCAAAATGAAAATGATGCATGGTTATGGCATAGGAAACTAGGACATGTTAACATAAGTGTTTTAGAGAAATTAGTTTCCCAAAATTTAGTTAGAGGTTTACCTAAGCTAAAATTCTCTTTAGATAGAATTTATGATGCTTGTGTTAAAGGTAAACAAAAACGAACTTCATTTAAATCCATTAATGACGTTTCAACTAGTAGAGTTTTACAATTGATCAATATGGATCTCTTTGGGCCAATTAGGACAACTAGCTTGGGTGGAAAATCATATGCTTATGTTTTAGTTGATGATTTCTCTAGATACACTTGGGTTGTCTTTTTAAGTACAAAATATGAGCCTTTAGAAAAATTCATCACATTTTCAAAAGTCACTCAAAATGACCCTGGTCAAAACATAACTCATATTAGAAGTGACCATGGAACGAAATTTCAAAATCTAGGTTTTTAGAATTTTTGTAATTCTAATGGTATTAGCCACAATTTTTCAACACCTCACACTCCTCAACAAAATATGGTAGTTGAGAGGAAAAATCATATTTTAAAAGAAATGGTTAAAACCATGCTTTGTGAAAATAATTTACCAAAGTATATTTGGGCAGAACCCACAAACACCGCTTGTTATATTATAAATTGTGTAATGATTAGGCCTATTTTAAAGAAAACTCCTTATGAGATTTTAAAGTCAAAGAAACCTAAAGTTAGCCATTTTCATCCTTTTGTATGCAAGTGTTTTGTTTTAAACAATGGAAAATAACATTTAGGTAAATTTGATGCAAAAAGTGATGAAGCTATTTTCTTAGGATACTCTTTAAACTCTAAAGCCTATCAAGTGTTTAACAAAAGAACCTTAGTTGTAGATGAATCTATTCTTGTGGTTTTCTATGATAACCTCCTTCCGAGGAAGGATTCTTGTGTTGATGATGATGTAAGGATCATTGATGGACAATCATCACAGGTGGATGAGGTTCCAATTAAAGAAGAAGAAGCACAAGATCCTCCCATAGAATCCTTCAAGGACATGAATCTTGGTGAAAAGGAAGTGAGCTACCCAATGGAACTCAACTACATCAAAGATGGTGAAATCTTGGGTGATCCATCCAAGGGGGTAACCGCTATATCCTCTCTTAGATTCCTTAATAATGTTGGATTTATTTCGTGTATTGAGCCTAAAAATATCACAGAAGCATTAAAAGATGATTTTTGGATATTGGCCATGCATGAAGAACTTACTCAATTTCAGAGGAGTAAAGTTTAGACATTAGTCGATAGGCCTAGTAATAAGTCTACTATAGGAACTAAATGAGTTTTTAGAAACAAACTAGATGAGAGTGGTAACATAGTGAGGAACATGTCTAGACTTGTTGCTCAAGGTTATTCTCAAGAAGAAGAATCAATTTTGATGAAACTTATGAACCTGTAGCTAGAATGGAAGCAATTAGGATGCTCCTTGCATTTGCATGTTATCATGAATTCAAGCCTTTTCAAATGGATGTTATAAGTGCATTTTTAAATGGCTTTATTAATGAAGAAGTGTATGTTGAACAACCACCCGATTTTGAAGATCCAATTTACCCAAACAATGTTTTTAAATTAACTATAGCTTTATATGGTTTGAAACAAACTCCTAGAGTTTGACATGTAGTTCAAACTTTTTAGTTGAAAAAGGTTTTGAAAAAGGGAAGGTGGACACCACATTTTTCATTAAAAGAAATGGCGATGACATCTTAGTAGTACAAACTTATGTTGATGATATTATATTTGGTCCTACTAATGAATTTTATTACCAAGAATTCTCTAAGTTAATGCAAGGTGAGTTTGAGATAAGCATGGTAGGGGAGCTTTTAATCTTCTTGGGGCACCAAATCAAGCAAAGGAAGGATGACATCTTCATCAATCAAGCTAAGTACATCAATGATATGCTCAAGAAGTTTGTATTGGAGAATGTGAAGCCTCAAGCCACTCAAATGAGCTCATAAATTAAGCTTGACGAAGATGAAGGATGTAAGTGTGTTGATACTAAGCTTTATCGTTTAATGATTGGCTCTTTGCTTTACCTTATCGCAAGTAGACCCGATATCATGTTTAGAATCACACCTTGTAGCCATTAAGAGAATCTTTAGATGCCTTAGACACACACTTTGTTTAGGTCTTTGGTATCCTATAGACTCTTCTAATGTGAATTATGGGATCGTAAGATAGATAGGAAAAGTACGTTCGACACTTGCCAATTCCTAGGTAGTATGCTCATATCTTGGTTCTCTAAGAAACAAAATAGTGTAGCCTTATCTACCACTAAAGCGGAATATATATCGGCCGAAAGTTGTTGTGCTCAAGCCCTATGGATGAAGCAACAACTTCTTTATTATGGAATTGATGTAGGTACCATACACTTTAAGTGTGACAACACTAGTGCCATATGTCTCACTAAGACACCATTACATTAGGGACCATGTCCTCAAAAATGATGTTGTTCTAGAATATGTTGATACCTCAAACCAACTAGCGGATATCATTACAAAGCCATTAGACAAAGAGCGTTTTTAGACTCTTAGGATAGATTTAGGTCTAACTAGCCTATCTTGACCTTTTAGAGCCCTTGAGTGTCAAAATTCTATTTTAGTCCTTAATTGCTGCTCATTCATCCTACACATGCATTTATGGACGTTTAAAATCCAATTTTTGAACTCAAGTCAGCTAAAAAATGCATTTCTTGTAAAAGGGTATCGATACGGGTCACCGCATATCGATACAGGTTGCTTAATGGGTGTCGATACATTTTTAACTATATCGATACGGTCACGCGTATCAATACAGTATGAAAACCGTACTGATACGATTGATCGATGCACCACGTAAGCGTATATATACGGTATGTCGTTGGGTTTTAAATTGACATTAAACGAGGTGTTTTACTTTAATTAAAACACAAATCACTTTTTCTCTCAAACCTTAACCGATTTTGGGCTATAAAAACCCCCTCAAACCATTTGATTTTTCACACCAAACCTAAAATTCTTTGAGGGATTTTCATCAACACATCAAGGCTAAGCTTTGTTATAAAATTGGTGCATTCATCATCCCTCATTCATCCACATCCATTATTCAAGGTATAAAAGCCTTTTCTTTCTTTTTAATTTTTTTTAGTTTTTGTTATTGTTTTCAATTAATTTTTTATACTTAATAATATTATAGTATGTGTTTTGATGTTTTTTCAAAAATTCTTTAAAATCTATTTTTTTGAATATATAAATATATCGTATATTTTAGTATACTATTTTTCAATACTATTTTTACTAAAATTCATACTTATACTTGTATATGATTTTAATGTACAAAATATAGTATTTCTCTCAATACCTTGAATAATTGGAATGATTTTTGGATGAAATGTGATGATAATTGCATACATTGTTTTCAAATGTTTTGATATTTTTCAGGATATTATGGAACCGAAAAAGAGACAAAGGAAAGATTTGGCTTCTAGTTCATCCAATCCCACTATGGACAATGAGAGTATTAGTAAACCGAACCTCAGTTTTATTCTTCAAAATAGTTTTCTAACCCCTCGGCTATGGCCCATTTTAAACAATATCGAGCCTTTCCAATCCGAGATGAACGATTTGTTTCAATTCATTTTTTAAACTTCGAACGGTTTAAATTCAAATATCTTGGGTTGTTACAACAATGGAACCTTTTACCTTTTTTAAGTGTTCCCCCAATTATATGCCGAAACCTTATTTTGATTTTCTTTGCTAATGCCCGATGTGTCCATGACCAAGCTAGAGTGAGTGTTATTACCATTGACTCGTACCTTATGGGAAAAAAGCATCGAATTGATCAAACCGTTTTATGCAATGTTTTTAGTTTTGAAAACTTGGGAATTGATGATGAACACTCCTTGCGGCATTCTCAACTCGGCTCCGTCACCGTCCTCGAGGCTCATGACTGTATCCTCCATCTCATCATCTCTTGGTGGATTCATCCTTCTGGTGGGAAATTCTCTATCATTCGCCAAGTTGATGCATTTTGGCTTCGTTGTTTTCGAGAGGGTAAGCGCCCAAATCTTTGCCAAATTATGTTTTCCGACTTGGTTTACCTTGTCCAACACCGTCACACCGATCAAGTCAAGTCCTTTTTCTATGGCACGACTTTGAGCTTCTTGTTCCATTCCTTGGAGATCGATTGTTCCCATGATGCTGTCGAGCCTCTAGGCAAGCCAATTGACGAACACTCCCTTACCCGTGCTCACTTTGAGTACATTAATCATGAGTGGGTTTGTGTTGCTCGCCCTCCTCCTCAAGAAGATCAACCACCTCCGGTCCTCAAGATCCACAAGTCCAACAAAGTTAAATTTCCATGGATAGACTCATGGCGTATCTCAATGAGAAATTCACCACCTTAGGGAATAACATGGATGTTGGATTTTCCGCCATTGATACTCGTTCCACATCTTTGGAGGATCGAGTCAAGGTCATTGTCTAATCACTAATTTTGTCCGGATATCGGACCCTTATAAGTTTGTGTTGTTAATGGGCTTATATTGGGCTATTATAAAATTAAAAAAGAAAAATATACATATGCCGTTTCTTTTTTTTAAAGGAAAATACGAGCCTCATTAAAAAAACCCTTCCTAATGAAGAGGGAAAAGAGTACCCCACTAATTTTATATTAATCAAAAACCAGATACAAGGTCATAAATAGTACCAACAATTACAAGTAGCATTATCTTTACAAAGGTTTGGACCAAAACAAATATTGAAATTCACTAACACCTGCTATAACTACCAAAAAATAGTAGCTCAATCACCCAATACCTGCCTTGGCGAGTTGGTCGGCTTTTTCATTAGCAGCCCGGCGCACCCATCTTACCACGACTCCTCTAGCATTGATTATCTGCAACACCTCATGCACCCTAGGAAGCAAAACTGAGGGAGGCTCTTCAGTCCCATGAAGCCAATCAACCGGTTTCTTGCTGTCAGTTTCCATGATTAACCTGAATTTCTCAGCCCACTATGATGTCAAGAAAAGTTTCAGACCAGTAGCGAAAGCCAACAATTCCACCTCAGTTGGAGGACCATTTCCACAGCTCTCTAAAAATTGAAACAGGGAGTTACCAGCCTCATCTCTAAGTAGGCCGCCAATGCCACTTTTACCAGTAGAGTTAGCTATAGCCCCATCGACATTCAACTTCAAAAAACCAAGGGGATGAGGAACCCAGATACTACCCCACATTTTCTTCTTCTTTTGCTTCGTCGTGGCCACAGCCAATCTAGGGTCTGAGATCAAACTATCTGTATGGACTGAACATTTTGGGAATTTCGCCTTAAACCAGAAAGCAAATCTTACTTTGATCAAATGAAGCACCTGTACCCAATCTACACAAGCTCCCTTGAAAATCCTGTCATTTCTATGCAACCAAATTGTCCAAATAATAGTGAAAGGTATGAGGGAGAACCAGACCTTATCTATCGGTGCAGCAAGGTCATGCCAAACTTCAAGGAATTGCTTCGGGTCCTCTGGAAAAACTGTAGGAGTACCTATTAAACTACAAAAGTGCATCCATATTTCCCAAGCTCCCTTGCACATAAAAAACAAATGTGACACTGACTCGACATGGATATTGCATAATGTACACATCAAGTCCTCCTCTACCGAGACTCTTCTCTTAGATAATTCAAGTTTAACCGGAACTCGCCCCCATAATACCATCCATATGAAAACTTCTACCTTGGGAGGAGCTAACCAAGCCAAACAACACCATTCCACAGTGGGTTACATTGTAGGAATTTATCAATCAAAGACCGAAGAGAACGTACTGAAAAAGCGCTGTCGCACGAACCCATCCATCTCACCCAATCGTGTTCGAAATTAGATGATCTGAATTTATTCAAAGCTGACAAGAGAGAGTTCCATTGAGTACATTCCCAGTCCAGCAAGGGTCTCCGAAGGGGGAATTTCCACATCCACTTTTCGCCTACTTAAGTACCATTTTCTGCTATTCTATTACCTTTATTGAGAGCCAATGGAAAGATACGTGGGAATTCTTCCTTGAGGCACCTAGGACCGAGCCAAATGTCTGTCCAAAACATAATATTCTTCCCATTCCCCACCTGTAGAGTGATGTTCGATCGAAAAATGTTTCCCATAGTATCATCTTTATCGATGTTTTTCATTACCCCATTCCAAATCCATGAGACATGGTTGTTATGAGCAAGATAAAGGAATAAACCAGAGGGATTACCTGGAGTCAATACTGAAATTGTCTTCCGCCAAAGAGAATCCGCCTCATTACCAAATCGCCAAACCCATTTATTAAGAAGGGCGCGATTCATCAGTTCAAGATTGGTGATACCTAAGACGCCAAAATGTTTAGGATGGCATACCCTATCCCAAGTGATCCAGTGAATTCTGGACTTGTTATCAGTTTTTCCCCACAGAAATGACGCCATCAAACTGTTAAGCCGATTGAGAACCACCTTTGGCATCTTAAAAAGTTAGAGGAAATAGACATGGAGGCTTGATAAAATAGATTCAATCAAAGTTAAATGTCCTCTGATTGAAAGGAATTTCGGTTTCCACCCCTCGAGTCAATTGGTGAATTTTTTAATCACCAGTTCCCAAATTGCTGGCGAATTTCTGCGTGCACCGAAAGGGAGACCAAGAAAAATTGTTGGAAACGTGCCCACCGAGCACCGAACCGCATCCGCCCATGTGTGTAAAGAGTTTTTTTGGAACATTAATGCCATAGATCTTACTCTTTTTCATGTTATTCACTTGGTTTTCGTTCCCTCCACAAAAAATCAGAATATCATCGGCGAACTGAAGGTGTGTAATATCCAAGGACATGTTCCGACGCCCCACTGTTAAACTCGAAAATACACCCAGCTGAACTGCTTTTTTCAGCATCTGATTAAGCGCCTCGCCCACTATATTAAACAAGAGTGGAGAGAGCGAACAACCTTATCGAAGACCTCTGGATATTGAAAATATCGGAGTAGGGGATACATTTACTAGTACGGATATTGAAGCCGACGAAATGCATTGTCTAATCCATTTGCACCATAAGTCCCCAAAACCAAGCTCCTCTAATACTTTTAGTAGGAAATCCCATCTTACCGTGTCGTAAGCTTTTTGGAAATCTATTTTCAATGCAACACTGCTTGAACCACCCTTCGTCACATGATTTAAGGCCTCATTAGCAATCAATGAACAATCTAGAATTTGTCTTCCAGGAATGAAGGTGAATTGCGTTTCCCCAACTACATGGTCCATGACTTCATGCAATCTTCTCACTAATACCTTAGAATGGATTTTATAAATACCCCCAACCAAGCTGATTGGTCTAAAGTCTTCAAGAGATAGCGGATTTTCACTTTCGGGATCAAGGTTATGAAAGAGTGGTTGATACCACATTCCAAATCTTTGCCGTTGGAAAAGTCCTCAAAGAACTTAAGGATATCTTCCTTCAAGAAACTCCAGTACTTCTTAAAAAAACTCAGATTAAAACCATCCGGACCCGGAGCCCGGTTACCATCCACAGCCGACAATGCTAACCAAATCTCTTCTTCTGTGAATGCTCTCTGTAAATTCTCTGATTGAGTAGCACTAAGTTTATTGAAATCCAACTTATTCTTATCCACCTCTAGAGCATTACGTTGGTTGTAAGTTTTAATGAAATGCTCGTGTACTAACCTTTTGATGCTATCCGGATCCGAAACATTCTCACCCCTTATTTTCAAACATTTTATCAGATTAACGTTGCGCCTACTCGAAGCTGTAAGGTGAAAAAACCTCGTATTTCTGTCCCCTTCAACTGCTCACCGGATTCTGGATTTTTGATGCAACTCGCTTTCTTCTTTCTTGTAAAGAGACCACAATTCACACTTCTTCCTACATATAATTTTCAGCAGCTCTGACATGTCTTGAGCACATGGTAATTTGCTCTCCAGAGTGGTTATCTCCTACTCCAAAACATTGATACTCCCACCCACTTCTATTAATCAAGAATTAAATTAAAATCCCCCAGACACCAGGGGATTTGTCGGTGTCGGATGAAAACCAAAATCTCTTCCAAGAAAGTAGACTTCTCCGCTTCAATAACAAGACCATATACATTAAGCAAGCCACACTTTATTGCGTTGTTCTTAATCGTGCCTCTGATCGTAATGAACCTGGGCAAAGGAAAAGCTTCTTCCATTTGAAAGAAATTCGAATTCCATAGGCATAGTAAACCACCTGGCGTACCTACCAACGGGGAGGAATTAAACTCCACATTTTTATCATTCCAGATTTTTCTAATTAATACCCCAGTAATAGTCTCCAGTTTTGTTTCCTGGAAAAAAGCTACCATTGGTTTTGCATTCTGTAAAACCCCTCTTACTGCCCGCAACTTCTCCCTACGTCTAATACCTCTTATATTCCAAGATAATATGCTGAAATCCATAAGAAAAGATTTATATGACCCAAGGAGAAACCACATCAACATCCCCTCCTAATTTCTTATTCTAATTCACAAACTTTCTTAATTACATGTTCTCTTCCACCTTTGAACGAAATCTCTAACATATAGCTGATTTCCCAGGCCGACTCTGCTTCCAGGCCTATCGCAGAGTCTGACTCTTCACTAAACTGTCCATTTCTGGTTGATAAAGAAACACACGAGGATCTGTCGAGAGTATCGCGGACAAAACCTCTAAGCCTTCTTCTGGCACTGGCTTGGAGAAAACCACTCGAAACAAGGGGGAATGGGACAGCTGTCGCATTGTGTTGAAAAACAAATGAGGTAGAAGATACGACACAAACTGGAATTTGTTGTCTATTCTCGAGACTGTTAGGTACGATCTCTGCCGAATCCATCGATAAATTCTCTAAAACTGCCACTTGAAGTTTTGGGTCGCAAATAAGATCAAGCGCTGACTTTGTTAGGGGCGTGGCCTCATCCACTAACACTTTCTCTTGGACCAGATTGTTGTTGCCGAATAAGAAAGGCTCAATAAGCCCTAAATAATTAGCCCAATTTGAGTGGCCCATCACTCTCTACTCATTAGGCCCTAAAGGCTCTTCAACCACAATATTTTCATCACTTGACGTTTCATTTGCCTCCTCATCTCCATTAGTATCATTGGGAATATTCATATTGCCGGATTTACTGGGACTATTTACTTTCCTTAAATTTTCTTCGGGAAGACCCCTGTTCAACTAATTACGAGGGGAATTTGGATGATCACCCAAACCATTCTCTTGCGCCGGAGACAATGGTGAGGACAGAAAGTGAACGTCGTCCACCACTCGTGGAGACATGCTCGCGTCATCGTCACAATCAGACCAAACATCGGCGAACCTAATCCCTGGGTCTTCCATGTAACTACCTCCCACATCTTCTTTCAATGGGCCAATTCTGACTCTGACACGATATTGTAAACCCATAGAAGATAAGATGATCGAACTTGGGATCGACTCAAGGTCTGCAACCCGTAATATGATCTTTGCAATATCCAAGCGATCTTTCTTTATCCTTCCTTCATCGACATCGATCATTGTACCCCATCTACTTCCGATCAGATTGAAGAAACTTACGTTCCAACAGTATAACGGCACCCCCAATGAGTTGCACAATGCAGAAGTAGTGGGGAATATTGTTAACTAGGAGAGGGCCAATGTGCTCAAACCAATAGCAGAGGGCATCACTCTTGTTCCCCCAAACATCTTTCATCTCCTCCTCAGAATTGAAAATCATCACATGAGAATCACCTTCGATATTCCATTTGACAACCTTTACTTCTATCCCATCATTCGATAAAGATCTTTGAACAAAATCCTGCGCGAAAGTTGATTTAATCATTCCCACCATACATCCTTTTAACCACTCTGAGTCTTCCATTGGAAATCTGAAATCCATCAGGTTACCGACGCATTTGGCCTTAACATTGTCCTGATTCTGGTCTTGATTTGTCTTGGCAGCCTTCTCTTTCTCCCTAATATTCCCCAATAAAGATTCCTTGTATGATCGATTTCTCCTTTCATCTGGTTGGCTCACCTTAATTCTAGCAGGGTCCCCACTTCATGCTTCTCTCGGATGTCTGTTCCCCTCTTTTTATCCTTTAGTAGTATTAGTCCTATACCCGAATTTTTGGAAACGTGGTCCTGTCTCTTTTGTACCAGCTCTGGAGAATTCCGCTCGTACCGCCCGTATCACCATGCCATCGACTCGAGAATTATCCAGTTTCTGGATCACTTTGTCCATATCCTCCAAACAATCCATAGTGACGAAAGCAAAATTTGAAACCTTATACTTCGGTCTGTTGTTTATCATCGGGATAAAGACTCTAGTTTCTTTTCCATGGTAGCTACATAGGTCCTTCAGTGTTGTTCTTGACACTCTTCTGCTCAAGTTGTCGATGAAAATCGTCCAGTCCGTCGTCCGATCCGTTTGCCCGGAGAAGCTTACCTTGCTGCTTGGCGCCATTTATCTTTAAAATTAATAACCTATCAGTACATATGTCGTGTCTTATTATCATATTATTGTTTACTATTACCATACTATTATTATTATTATTATTATTATTACTATTATTATTATTATTATTATTATTATTATTATTATTATTATTATTATTATTATTATTATTATTATTATTATTATTATTATTGCTCATATATAGGTGTGTTTGTTTACATAAAATTAATTAATGTGTGAATGTGTGCATGTATATATTTTGTGTCTATATTTGCTATTGTCATTGTAATTATCTTCTTCTTCTTCTTCTTCTTCTTCTTCTTCTTCTTCTTCTTCTTCTTCTTATTATTATTATTATTATTATTATTATTATTATTATTATTATTATTATTATTATTATTATTATTGTTTAGCTTTGTTACGAATATTATTATTATTATTATTTGTTATTTATTATTAGTATTATTAGTATTATTGTTATTGTTCATATACATTATCATTGCATGTTATTTGTTTTATGTGTTTTTGTTAATTTTATTATCAATAGTATTATTATTATAAAAATTAAATATAATATATAAAAATCCAAGTCTATCATTTAATAATAGTCCATTACACAAACCCAAAAAAATATTGTTACATACTTGGCCCGTTTGAACCCTAATAATACATAGCCCAACAAAACAAAAAAACCCTAATAATTTGTTTGGTGTTACAGCCGCCACAAGCCCCAGTCGTCAGATCTGCTAAGATCTGACGGTCTAGATTAACTCCGCAAAAAACCCTAAAGGGTGTCACCCTTACTCCCGCGCCGCACGAGCTTACGACAGTTAGATCTGGGGGCAGATCGAATGGTTCCAGGTGATTGAAAGAAGCTTCTAGAGACCATGCCTTCCACTCACGTCGTTTCGTCTCCATGCGCGACTGTTCTGTTGCCCTACGCACGTGCCGGGCCACGCCTGTGACCTCTCACGCATGACATTTCGCTTGTCACCACGCTGTTTGCTCGACCCCTGTTGTCTCTCCTCCCCATTTTGGCATCACCAGCATGCAACAAAAAAAGCATATAAGTTAGAATACCAAAATCAGGGATAAAACAAAAAACAACGAAAGGTCAACTAGACCAAATCAGAAGCAATCGGAGCAAGGCCTATGTTCTAGTATGTTATTCAGGTTTTATAAGAGAAAAAACCGAAACATGAAAAACCAGTGAGCATTGAGAACAAAAAACACATAGAGCATTTAGCACGAGAGAACGGTGAGCATAAAAAAATACAGAGGTTGTAAACAAAAACCCATTCGGGATTTTTTCACACAAATCAATAACAAAAAGAAAACTTTCAGAGGTATTGGCATCTTCTTTCAATTACATGCATAAGAATAAAAACAAAAAAGGGCAAGAGTCTTTCATTCTTACCCCCTCGATGCCTCGTCTTCACCACTGTCGTTTTGCATCTTTCTCGTTACCGTTGCTCTCTCTTCGACGATAAGCCTCCGACCGTGCAAAGGTCGTGTGTGAAACCAAAATTGATTTTGATATAACATATAAACTTAAGGACCAATTTGCAAAACAATAAATTTTTAAGTACTCTTTAAAGTCTCACAATTGACAAGTATTTTAAACAAAATAATATCTCCAAGACAAGCTCTTAAATATATGAAAATTTTCTAAGTCTTTTCCTATGATTTTCAAGCCAAACTATGCAAAATCGTCCAGGCGTATCGATACTGACTTTTGCCACTAGAATTTTAATGGCTAAGTCTTTGCCTATGTTTTTCAAGTCAAACTATACAAAAAAGCCCAGGCGTATCGATACCCTTAGGCGTATCGATACAGGCTTTTGCCACCGAAATTTCAATGGACTTAGCGTACCGATACGATATTACCTCGTATCGATATGATATTCATCTAGGAAACTCTTTCAATGAAACCGTACCGATACGCTTTGCAACCGTATCGATACGATAAGCTTATTTTTGAAAAATCTTTGCATTTATTTTTCGACCGTTACTTGTCAGTTCGTTGGTTTCCCAATTTTTAAAACACTGTTATACCGTACCGATACGATTTTTAAGAAAACCAAACTTGGGATTCCAGTGAGCAAACACCGTATCGATACGGCCATCTGTATCGATACGCCCCTTAAAACCGTATCGGTACGCCTTCTATGTGTATCGATACGCTCTGTTTTCAGTCACAATGACTCTTTCCTCTTTGATGCAGGTATCGATACGCCCTCTTTGAGTACCGATATGGTAGGCTGTAGAGCTGCTTTTGTTGCGGGAAGAATGCTCCCAACGGCTCTATTGATGATCCCAACTACCCAAACGGCTAGAACTCAATGCAAGAGTATAAAAACAAGCTTCAATTGACCAAGCAACAACTATTGAACCTACAAGTAGTGAATTGGTTGAAAATCCTTATTCGAACTAAGGTAGTGGATGTAGAGTTCATTTGGAGAACTTGAACCACTCTTACTTCTTGTGTCACATTTTATTTTTCACCTTTATCTCCTACCAAAATTTTAATTGCCAATTCACCCCCCTCTTGGCCATTTGCAATTGTGTGATCAACTCAATAATTGGTATCAGAGCTATACTCATTGGAATGATTACAGCCCTCTTGAGTCGATTCTAGGAGAGTTTGATCAACAACTAGTCAAGCAATGATATCCACCTCCAACTCCAACCTCTACGAGTCCCAATCTACTACCAAGCCATCATTCTTCAATGTGGATAACTACCCATATTGGAAGAATAGGATGATGCTCTTCATCAAGCCTACCGACTAAATGGTGTGGGATGTGGTTGAAGAAGGTCTATACATACCCATGAAGAGAGATGGTGAAGCAAGACTTGTCCCAAAGGTGAAAGCCGAAATGACGGAAGATGAACGAAGAAGGATGCAAGTAAATGATAAAGCTCTTCATGTCATCTTTTGTGCACTTGGTTCGGATATCTACTCCAAGGTATCTTCTATCAAGAATGCCAAGGAGGTTTGGGACACCCTCAAGACAACATATGAGGGAACTAGTGATGTCAAGGAAACAAAAATTAGGGTACTCAATCTAAGCTACGAAAATTTCAAGATGGATCCCGATGAGAGTGTTTCCAAGATGTTTGATCGATTCTCGGTCATTGTCAACGGATTGAAGGGTTTCGGTGAGATCATCCACGAAGACAAACTAGTGAGGAAATTGTCGTACTCTCTTCCGGAGTCATGGGATAGCAAGAGAACAACTATTATTGAAGCTCGAGATTTGAAGACTCTCAAGGTTGATGCTCTTGTTGGATCTCTACTCACCCATGAGATCATGAGGAAGGGAAGAGAAGAAGAAAAGAAAATGGAAGAGAATAAGGTTGAGAAGAAGGATGTTGAGAAGAAGAAGGTTGGAATCGCTCTTAAAGCTTCATATCATGAAAGTGATTCAAGTGAAGATGAAGATGAGGAGATGGCCATGTTGGCCAAACGGTTCACACGCTTCATGAAGTCCAATCGTGGGAGAAAGTTCATTAGAAAAAGAGACTTCAAGAGCAAGAGTAAGGAAGAGAAGAAGGACCAAATCACTTGCTATGAATGCAAAAAGCCCGGCCATATTCGTTCCGAATGTCCTCAATTGAAGAGGAAGAGCTTTGGGAAGAAGAACAAGCTCAAAGCTCAAGTAGCAACTTGGAGTGACGATGAGTCATCCGAGGAGGAGGAAGAAGTGGCCAATCTTTGTCTCGTGGCCATTGATGATGAACCAAAGGTAAATCATAACTCATCTATTTTTGATTTTACCTTTGATGAGCTTCAAGATGCTTATGATGATTGCAAGAGGTTAACGATGAGTTAGTAGGAAAATATAAAGAATCCACTTTGAGAAACAAGAAAACCATTTCCGATTTGAAAAATCAAAATGAAACATTTTCAAAAACTAACTCCGAATTGGAAAAGAAAGTTTTTTTTAGTAAATCTTTCAAATGATCTTAAAACGAAAAATCTTGAACTTGAAAAACTTTTTTTCGATTTTCAAGATTATCACACAAAGGAAGTGGAAAATCTTAAAACATCAATTGCTATTGGGAAAAACCATTTTGAAAAAGAAACCTCTTCTAAATCCCAATATGTAAAAAGGAAACATTTTATTCCTAAACAAAGAAATTTTCATAAGCAATCTAGAGGTCAAAAGGTTAGAAGTGTTTGAGTTCCTAAGGAACTCATTATTTCTAATAATATGAATGATATTACTTCTTGGATTCCTAAGGGAACAAAAATTTGAAGGCTAACACACATGTACCCAAAATGATTTTGGTACCAAAAATCAAGGCCTAATTTCTTTGTTTGTAAAGGGAGCATTGCTACAAGGCCAAAGCTTCAAGCAAAAACTCAAGGTACCTTGATAGTGGATGCTCAAGACATATGACCGGTGACAAGAGTAGATTCGTAGAACTAAAGCCAAAGAGTGGTGGAGTGGTAACTTTCGCTGACAACTCCAAAGGCCACATTGAAGGAATAAACTCCATTGGTAATCGCTCTTCTATTTTCATTGAAAATGTTTTGTATGTCAACGGTCTTAAACATAATTTATTGAGCATTAGTCAATTATGTGATAAGGGTTTTAATGTTTTATTTGATAAAAGTGGTTGCAAAATTGTGAACATTAAAACAAATCAACTAATGCTCATAGGACATAGAATAGGCAATATCTACATGGTGCATTTAGATGACATCCATTCATCCCATACATGCTTAGTTGCACATGATGAACATGACTTATGGCTTTGGCATAGAAAATTAGGACATGCTAGCATGAGTGTCTTAGAGAAATTAATTTCCCTTAATCTAGTTATAGGTTTACCCAAACTTAAATTTTCTAATGATAAAATTTGTGATGCATGTTCAAAGGGTAAACAACATAGAACTTCATTTAAATCCATTAATGATGTCTCTACTAGTAGATATTTGCAATTGATTCATATGGATCTTTTTGGGCCTATTAGAACAATGAGCTTGGGTGGTAAATCATATGCCTTTGTACTTGTAGATGACTATTCTAGGTTTACTTGGGTTATATTCTTAAGTACAAAAGATGAGGCTTTAGAAAAATTCATCACATTTTTCTAAAATAACTCAAAATGATCTTGAACTCAAAATTTCTCACATTAGAAGTGATCATGGAACCGAATTTCAAAATATAGGTTTTGATGAGTTTTAAATAAAAATGGGATTAGCCATAATTTTCCGCACCTCGCACTCCTCAACAAAATGGGATAGTTGAGAGAAAAAATCGAACTTTAGAAGAAATGGCTAGAACCATGCTTTGCAAAAATAATTTACCTAAATAGTTTGGGCGGAAGCCACAAATACCGCTTGCTATATTATAAATCGAGTAATGATTAGGCCAATTTTGAAGAAAACACCTTATGAGATTTTAAAATCTAAGAAGCCTAACATTAGCTATTTTCATCCTTTTGGTTGCAAGTGTTTTGTCTTGAACAATGGTAAAGAAAACTTTGGTAAATTTGATGCTAAAAGTGATGACGCTATTTTCTTAGGGTACTCTTTAAACTCTAAAGCCTATCGTGTATTTAATAAAATAACTCTAGTAGTTGAAGAGTCTATACATGTTGTTTTCGATGATAACCTCCTTCCGAGGAAGGAATCTTGTGATGATGATGATGTAGGAATTCTTGATGCCATTGATGGAGGACAAATGTCAAAGGTGGATGAGATTCCAAGTAAAGATGAGGATACACAAGATCCACCTCTTGAAGCCTTGAAGGACTTGACTCTTGAGGGAAAGGAGCTATCTTACCCAAGGGAGTTCAACTATGTCAAAGGTGGTGAAATCTTGGGTGATCCATCCAAGGGGGTAACTACTAGATCCTCTCTCAAATTAATGAGCCATGTTGCATTTCTTTCATGCATTGAGCCTAAAAATATTAAAGAAGCTTTAAAAGATGATTTTTTGATTTTGGTCATGCAAGAGGAATTAAATCAATTTGAGAGAAGTAAAGTTTGGACATTAGTTGAAAGGCATAGTAATCAATCTACTATAGGAACTAAATGGGTATTTAGGAATAAATTAGATGAAAGTTGTAATATAGTGAGAAACAAGGCTAGGCTTGTTGCTCAAGGCTATACCCAAGAAGAGGAAATTGATTTTGATGAGACATATGCACCTGTAGCTAGGATGGAAGCCATTAGGATGCTTTTAGCATTTGCATGTTATAATGATTTCAAGCTGTTTCAAATTGATGTGAAAAGTGCCTTTTTAAACGGTTTTATAAATGAAGAAGTGTATGTTGAACAACCACCGGGTTTTGAGGATTCAAAATTTCCAAACCATGTGTTTAAACTAACAAAAGTTCTTTATGATTTAAAACAAGCTCCTAGAGCTTGGTATGAGAGACTTTCAAATTTCTTAATTGAAAAGGGTTTTGAAAAAGGAAAGGTGGACACTACACTCTTCATAAAAAGATATAACAATGATATCTTAGTAGTACAAATCTATTTTGATGATATCATTTTTGGTTCTACTAATGAATGTTATTGTAAAGAATTTTCTAAGATAATGCAAGGTGAGTTCGAGATGAGCATGATGGGGGAGCTCTCATTCTTTTGGGGGATGTAAGATAGATAGGAAAAGTACTTCCGGGACATGCCAATTCTTAGGTAGTATGCTCGTATCCTGGTTCTCTAAGAAACAAAATAGCGTAGCCTTATCTACCACAGAGGCGGAGTACATATCCTTAGGGAGTTGTTGTGCTCAAGTCCTTTGGATGAAGAAACAATTCTTAGATTATGGTGTTGAAATAGAAACCATACCCCTTAGGTGTGACAACACTAGTGCCATTTGTCTCACTAAGAATCTCATCCAACACTCTAGAACTAAACACATAGAAATTAGACATCATTTCATTAGAGATCATGTGTTGAATAATGATGTTGTTATAGAGTATGTTGACACCATGAACCAATTAGCGGATATATTCACAATGCCTTTAGATAAAGAGCGTTTTTGGACCCTTAGCAGAGAGTTAGATTTAACTAGCCTTTCTCTACCCCTTCTAGGCCCCAAAATGTCAAAAATTTGCTTGAAATTGTTTGTGATTCATGCTTGTGTTAATTTTGTTCTTTTTGCTTCTATGCATGTTGCTAGGGGGAGTATGCATTGAGTTTAACCATTAAAACTTGATCATAGGACATTTAGATGCATTTAGGGACGTTTCAAGTTGGATTTTTTCACTTAAATCTGTTAAAAATGCATAATCTGGTAAAGGCGTATCGATACGACTGAAGCGTATTAATACGGGTTCATAACTGGGAAAACTATGAAGCTGAACGAGTATCGATACGGTTAAAGTCAAAGGAAATAGTCAAAGCCAAGTCGTACCGATATGGTCCCGCGTATCGATACGGTAGTAACGACAAATAAAAAATTAGGGTTAAAGGGTATTGATACGCGTGTATAGCGTATCGATACGACCTCGACGGAAAGGCTATTTAGGGCTGCATCTTTAAAAGTCTTTAAAAACATAAACCCCTCTTTTCTCTTCAAAACCCTAGCCGCAATACCCTATAAAAACCCCCTCAATCCTTCAATTTTTACCATCAAACCTAAAAATTCTTTGAGGGTTTTTAATCTCCACATCAAGACTAAGCTTTGTCAACAAATCTTGTGCATTCACATCAACTCATTCATCCAATCTAAAGTTCAAGGTATAAAACTCTTCTTTTTTATTTTCTTTGATTTTCATTTGATTTTTATAATTGTTTCAACTTAATTTTTGTACAAAACATGTTTTTATATTATGGGTTTCAACTTTTTCATAATTTTTTTTAAATCAAATTTTTTCATTCGAATATATTTTCTATTCGTATTTTTTAATATGTTTTTTAACTTTTTTTCAAACTTGTAAATATCTTTTTAAAATTAAATTTCTTTTTACAATTACCTTGAATTATTAGAATTTATTTGATTGAATAGGATGTTAATTGCATACATATGCAAATCGTTTTTTGATGTGTTTTAAGGGTCATGGCACCATCGAAAAAGAGAACTAAGTGTTATCTTTCTACTTCCGATCCTAGTGAGGATGCCGAGGGTAACCCTAAACCTAATATCCCTTATATTATCCAATTAAGTTTTCCCGATGATGCTGATATAGCTCGGTACAAACTATTTTAAAGCATGAGCATTAGGGAAGAACGTGTTGTGTTAGTCCCATTCTTAAGTTCTGCCCGTTTTAAATTCCAATACCTCCTTTTAATTAAGCAATGGAAGTTTTTAACTTTTTTGAGCATTCCTCCTATTCTATATAGGAATCTAGTCATCGTATTCTTTTCCAATGCCTTATGTGTTCATGATGAAGCTAGGGAGAATGTCATTGCTATTGAATCTTCTGTTATGGGCAAAACCTTTACAATTGATCAAAAACTTTATGTAATGTATTTGGTTTTGAAAACATTGGTATTGATGATGAGAGGTCTTTAGGTACGAGTCCTTTAGGCTCAGTCAAAGTTTTAAATGCTCATGACTGTATCCTTCATCTTCTTGTCTCTTGGTTTTTTCGTCCATCGGGAGGGAAATTTTCAACTATTCGTCAAGTAGATGATTTTTGGCTTAGGTGCTTTAGGGAAGGTCAATGTCCAAACCATTGTCAAATTATGTTTGCCGACCTTGTCTATTAAGTCCAACATCGTCACACCGAACAAGTCTCATCTTTTTACTACTATACGGCTTTGAGTTATCTTTTTCATTCCCTTGACATTGATTGTTCCCATGACTATTCTGAAACCCTGGGCCTACCCGTAGATGAGCGTTCTCTAGCTCGTACCGGTTTCTCTTATGTTGATAATGAATGGGTTCGTAACACTCAAGATCCTCCACAAGATGCTCCGGTCAATGCTTCTCGTGCTTCTTCGAGCTCTCACCTTGCTCCGATTTATTCCTCTTCCATGGGCACTCTAATGACTTTCTAAAATGAGAAGTTCACTTCCATGGAAGCCGGGTTTACCGCGATGGTCACTAGATTCACATCCTTGGAAGATCGCGTCAAAGGTATGGAGAAGAAAATGGAAACCATGGCTTCTCGCCAAAACTCCATGGATATCTCTCTTACCGCCTTCCATGGTGCTTGGCTTAACCAAAACCGAAGGAATCAACCCTCTCAAGATGATGAAGATGAAGAGGACGAGGATGATGATGATGATGAGGCGGACGAGTAGTTTATGCATATCATCTTATGGCATTTAGTCTTTTATATTATGTTATAGCACTCTTTTTTTGCTCAATAATGTCGTAGATTTAAAAAGAAATATACAACCAAACGCCACAACGGTCGCCTTGTTAAAAACCTCCCTAAACCTAATGGAGGAAAAGAGTACGGCCCGTATGTGACAATAACAACGAAAACAAGCGAACAAACAAACGAAAAAACAAAAACCAACCGCTAACGTTAACAAGCACAAAATAACAAAACCCGCGCCACCCCTTCCTTAGCCAAAGCATCTGCTAAGCCATTCGCCTCATGGAAAATATGTAAAAAACATACCGAGTGTAAATTGGTACAGCTACTATCAATCTCACAAAACACTTCCCAATACCGCCATGGTCGTTTATCCACATGTAGCACCCAACTAATAGCAACATGATTTTTATCCTCCAACCAACAATTTATAAAGCGAAAGGGTCGAGGCCCCCAATCCTGCTCATCCCACATCAATAATAAAGGTGTGTGATCCGATACCCCCTCAGCAAAGTATGCTGACCAATATTATTAAACGCATCCACCCAAGCAGATTATATCAAGAATCTATCAATACGACTACGCCTAAAACCCCTCCCAAACCACGTGAATTGCTTCCCTATCAACGGCAAGTCTACAAGTCCAGCATTATCAATAAATTCAGAAAATTCTTTCATACATGTCGCCACCGAACTACACCCTGCACGTTCTGATAGCCAGCGTATCGAATTAAAATCCCCTGCGATACACCATGGTCATGTGATATCCAGATTAAGCTCCCCTAACCATTGCCACAGCTGTCTCTGTGCCTCCGCATCACATGGTGCATAAATATTCAACATGCAGCAATTTAATTCTTCCGCATGGCACTTTCCTCTAATAAAGATAAAATTTCGATCCACCTCCAATGAAAAGACACTAAAGCGTGATTTTTCCCATACCGTAATCAAACCCCCTGAAGCACCTATCGAAGGTGAGAAAAAAAATCAAAACCCTTCGATGCCCACAAATTCGCAACCACTAATGATGGCACATCCTCTAGCTTCGACTCCTACAACATCACCATATCCGCCCGTTGCTTCTTAACTACATCATCCATTTCCCTACGTTTCAAGCTCGATCCCAATCCCCTGACATTCCATGATACTACGTTATTGCACTCTTGTTTTTAGGATCTAAGTTTATGCCTATTATCTATGTTTTAGGATTTTAAAGTTTGGATTATTATTTTTGCTTTGAAGTTTATGCATTTGAACTATTATGTTTACTTTGAAGTTTATGCATTTGACTATTATGATTGCTTTGAGTTTAATAAATTAATTGTTGCTATTATCCTTGTATTTATATTTGATCTAACTAAAAGGAGGAGAAGGATTATTGAGTCAATTTTTTATGTTTGAAAATCTATCTTAAATTAAGGGGGAGAAAGCTTTTAAAAGTTTCAAAAACTTAAAAATTTATTTGTGGTTTTTTTATATCAAAAAGGGGGAGATTGTGAAACCAAAATTGATTTTGATATAACATATAACTTAAGGACCAATTTGCAAAACAATAAATTTTTAAGTACTCTTTAAAGTCTCACAATTGACAAGTATTTTAAACAAAATAATATCTCAAGACAAGCTCTTAAATATATGAAAATTTTCTAAGTCTTTTCCTATGATTTTCAAGCCAAACTATGCAAAAACGCCCAGGCGTATCGATACCCTTAGGTGTATCGATACTGGCTTTTGCCACTATAATTTTAATGGCGAAGTCTTTTCCTATGATTTTCAAGTCAAACTATACAAAAATGCCCAGGCGTATCGATACACTCCTTAAAACCGTACCGGTACGCCTTCTATGCGTATCGATACGCTCTATTTTCAGTTACAACGGCTCTTTCCTCTTTGATGCAGGTATCGATACGCCCTCTTCGAGTACCGATACGGTAGGCTGCAGAGCTACATGTATTGCGGGAAAAATGCTCCCAACGGCTCTATTGATGATCCCAACTACCCAAACGGCTAGAATTCAATGCAAGAGAATAAAAACAAGCTTCAATTGACCAAGCAACAACTATTGAACCTACAAGCAACATCAATGCAAAAAATACAAACCCTAGTGCTCTTCATAGTCAAATTCTTGTACCCAACTCTTGTGATTTTATTGTTATCTTGTATTGTGAGTTTGGGGAGTTTGAAATTGTATTTGGGTAAACATTTATTCTTTGAGAGGAATTTTTAGAGTTTACCAAATCTCTCTTTGTAAAAGTGAGTGGATTAAGCTTTGGGTAGAAAGCTTAATCAATTTGTAAGGTTACCTCCTCATACAAGAAAAGGGGAAGAATTCAAGTAGTGAATTGGTTGAAAATCCTTAGTGGGAACTAAGGTAGTGGATGTAGAGTTCATTTGGAGAACTTGAACCACTCTAGCCATTTGTGTCACTTTGATTTTTCACTCTTACCTCCCACCAAAATTTTAATTGCCAATTCACCCCCTCTTTGCCATTTGCAATTGTGTGATCAACTCAACAATTGGTATAAGAGCTACACTCATTGGAAGGATTACAACATCCTTGAGTTGATTCTAGGAGAGTTTGATCAACAACTAGTCAAGCAATGGCATCCACCTCCAACTCCTACCTCTACGAGTCCCAATCTACCACCAAGCCACCATTCTTCAATGGGGATAACTACCCATATTGGAAGAATAGGATGAGGCTCTTTATCAAGTCCATCGACTACACAGTGTGGGATGTGGTTGAAGAAGGTCCATACATTCCCATGAAGAGAGATAGTGAAGCAAGACTTGTCCCAAAAGTAAAAGCCGAAATGACGGAAGATGGATGAAGAAGGATGCAAGTGAATGATAAAGCTCTTCATGTCATATTTTGTGTACTTGGTCCGAATATCTACTCCAAGGTGTCTTTGATTGAAAATACCAAAGAGGTTTGGGACACCCTTGAGACAACATATGAGGGAACTAGTGATGTCAAGGAAACAAAAATTGGGCTACTCAATCTAAGCTACGAAAATTTCAAGATGGATCCCGATGAGAGCGTTTCCAAGATGTTTGATCGATTCTCAGTCATTTTCAACGGATTGAAGGGTTTCGATGAGATCATCCTCGAAGACAAACTAGTGAGGAAATTGTTGTACTCTCTTTCGGAGTCATGGGATAGCAAGAGAAAGGCTATTATTGAAGCTCGAGATTTGAAGACTCTCAAGCTTGATGCTCTTGTTGGATCTCTACTCACTTATGGGATCATGAGGAAGGGAAGAGAAGAAGAAAAGAAAATGGAAGAGAAGAAGGTTGAGAAGAAGGATGTTGAGAAGAAGAAGGTTGGAATCGCTCTTAAAGCTTCATATCATGAAAGCGATTCAAGTGAAGATGAAGATGAGGAGATGGCCATGTTGGCCAAACGGTTCACTCGCTTCATGAAGTCCAATCGTGGGAGAAAGTTCATTAGAAAAGGAGACTTCAAGGGCAAGAGTAAGGAAGAGGAGAAGGACCAAATCACTTTATATGAATGCAAAAAGCCCAACCATATCTGTTTCGAATGTCCTCAATTGAAGAGGAAGAGTTTTGGGAAGAAGAACAAGCTCAAAGATAAAGTAGCAACTTGGACTGATGATGAGTCATCCGAGGAGGAGAAGGAAGTGGCCAATATTTGTCTCATGACCATTGATGATGAACCAAAGGTAAATCCTAACTCATCTAATTTTGATTTTAACTTTGATGAGCTTCAAGATGCTTATGATGAATTGCAAGAGGTTTACGATGAGTTAGTAGGAAAACATAAAGAATCCATTTTGAGAAACAAGAAAACCATTTCCGATTTGAAAAATCAAAATGAAACATTTTGAAAAACTAACTCCGAATTGGAAAAGAAAGTTTTATTTTTAGTAAATCTTTCAAATGATCTTAAAACGAAAAATCTTGAACTTGAAAAACTTCTTTCCGATTTTCAAGATTATCACACAAAGGAAGTGGATAATCTTAAAACATCAATTGCTATTGGGAAAACCCATTTTGAAAAAGGAAACTCTTCTAAATCCCAATATGTAAAAAGAAAACATTTTATTCCTAAACAAAGTAATTTTCATAAGCAATCTAGAGGTCAAAAGGTTAGAAGTGTTTGGGTTCCTAAGGAACACATTATTTCTAATAATATGAACTCTATTGCTTCTTGGATTCCTAAGGGAACCAAAATTTTGAAGACTAACACACATGGACCCAAAATGATTTGGGTGCCAAAAATCAAGGACTAATTTCTTTGTTTGTAGGGGGCATTGCTACAAGGCCAAAGCTTCAAGCCAAAACTCATGGTACCTTGATAGTGGATGCTCAAGACATATGACCGGTGACAAGAGTAGATTCGTGGAACTAAAGCCAAAGAGTGGTGGAGTGGTAACTTTCGCTGACAACTCCAAAGGCCACATTGAAAGAATAAGCTCCATTGGTAATCACTCTTCTATTTTCATTGAAAATGTTTTGTATGTCAATGGTCTTAAACATAATTTATTGAGCATTAGTCAATTATGTGATACGGGTTTTAATGTTTTATTTGATAAAAGTTGTTGCAAAGTTGTGAACATTAAAACAAATCAACAAATGCTCATAGGACATAGAATAGGAAATATCTATATGGTGCATTTAGATGACATCCATTCAGCACGTACATGCTTAGTTGCACGTGATGAACATGACGCATGGCTTTGGCATAGAAAATTAGGACATGCTAGCATGAGTGTCTTAGAGAAATTAATTTCCCTTAATCTAGTTAGAGGTTTACCCAAACTTAAATTTTCTAATGATAAAATTTGTGATGCATGTTTAAAGGGTAAACAACATAGAACTTCATTTAAATCCATTAATGATGTCTCTACTAGTAGATGTTTACAATTGATTCATATGGATCTTTTTTGGCCTATTAAAACAATAAGCTTGGGTGGTAAATCATATGCATTTGTACTTGTAGATGACTATTCTAGGTTTACTTGGGTTATATTCTTAAGTACAAAAGATGAGGCTTTAGAAAAATTCATCACATTTTCTAAAATAACTCAAAATGATCTTGAACTCAAAATTTCTCACATTAGAAGTGATCATGGAACCGAATTTCAAAATCTAGGTTTAGATGAGTTTTTAAATGAGAATGGGATTAGACATAATTTTTCCGCACCTCGCACTCCTCAACAAAATGGGGTAGTTGAGAGAAAAAATCGAACTTTAGAAGAAATAGCTAGAACTATGTTTTGCGAAAATAATTTACCTAAATATTTTTGGGCGGAAGCCACAAATACCGCTTGCTATATTATAAATCGAGTAATGACTAGGCTAATTTTGAAGAAAACACCTTATGAGATTTTAAAATCTAAGAAACCTAACATTAGCTATTTTCATCCTTTTGGTTGCAAGTGTTTTGTCTTGAATAATTGTAAAGAAAACTTTGGTAAATTTGATGCAAAAAGTGATGAAGCTATTTTCTTAGGGTACTCTTTAAACTCTAAAGCCTATTGTGTATTTAATAAAAGAACTCTAGTAGTTGAAGAGTCTATACATGTTGTTTTCGATGATAACCTCCTTCCGAGGAAGGAATCTTGTGATGATGATGATGTAGGAATTCTTGATGCCATTGATGGAGGACAAACGTCAAAGGTGGATGAGATTCCAACTAAATATGAGGATACACAAGATCCACCTCTTGAGCCTTGAAGGACTTGGCTCTTGAGGAAAATGAGGTATCTTACCCAAGGGAGTTCAACTATGTCAAAGGTGGTGAAATCTTGGGTGATCCACCTCTTGAAGCCTTAAAGGACTTGGCTCTTGAGGAAAAGGAGGTATCTTACTCAAAGGAGTTCAACTATGTCAAATGTAGTTCTAGAGTTGTCCTTATCGATACGTGGGTAGCCGTATTGGTACACCCTTCTTCAAAACTAGGCATTAGAGTCCGATGCAGCATGCCGTATTGAAACACCTGGAAAGTTTCGGTACGCCCGTTTTGGTACGCCTTGTACCATATCGATACGATCTGCAATTCAAATAGTCGTTGGGGGTTTTGAGCCATTGAGGCTTTTTCCACGTAGGTGTATCGAAATGCAAGAAAACGTATCGTAACGACCATGATTCGTATCGATATAGCCAAGGCCTATATCGGTACGAGTTTTGGCATTTTCAAATTGACTATGGCTAAAACCCTAAGGCGTATCAAAACGGTGTATACCGTATTGATACGGTCACAATGAAATCTTAGTTTTGGCTACTTTAAAACGTTTCAAAACACTTCAAAACCTTTTTGAAAACTTCTCAAACATATTTTCAAGTTGTTTGGACTTCAAAAATTTCATGTAAAAAAAATTTCTCGCAATTTTATTGTCTCAACAAATCCCTAACCACATTTCTCTCTATTGTCAAAGCAAGACCCTGAATATTCCACGACAAAATTTTCATCCCTGTAACTATTAGTCCCATTGTGCAATCAATTTCGCGATATCGCCTATGATTTCCTCTTCATTCATGACAATCTTTTCCTCCAAATACTTTCCTAGCTCCAAAGTTGCCTGTGCTTCATGTAGTATAGCTACCTCTAGACTACCTCTAGACTACCCCCAAATAATCTTCTTTGGTCATCCTCTACCCTTCTTCTTACTTGATTGTTCCGCTTCTCCACCTTCTGCAGGTATAATTGAATTTATGATTGATGCAATTAAATGTTCAAATGTATCCTCATCACTATGGATGTAAAAACAAGTAATCAGATGGGTTTCAGGTCAGGTACTGTCAGGCCGGGTATAATCAGGTACATGTCATTTCAGGTTATTTTTCTGTTTTGACTCGACTCTGGTTTGGTGCAGGTCCATTTCAGGTAGGGTCCATTTTAGGTCGGGTCAAAACGGGTCGGGTACAAAGTAGATAATTGACAGGTTAATTCGGGTTCGAATACACTTCAGGTCGAGTTCATTTTAGGTCGGGTCCATTTCAGGTCGGGTCCATTTTAGGTCGGGTCTGTTTCAGGTCGGGTTCATTTCAGGTCGGTTGCATTTTAGGTCGGGTGCATTTCAGGTCGGGTAGTTTCGGGTTGGGTAATTCAGGTTGGGGTATTTTCGAGATTGGAATTCGTATTGAGTTTGAGTTCGGTACAACCGTATAAGTAGTCGGTAGACTTTAGGTTGGCCTTCGTCAATCATCATTTATTTGGAGTTAATTATTTAAAGTCATATCAAATTAAAATTATAACACATTGGAGTAATTAAAAAATAATGAAAAGGGGTCAGTTTGGACTAAAAAGGGGTTAATTTGGATTAAAAATAAAGTTTCATGGTTTATAATAAACAAAAATATCAAATTAAAATTATAAAACATTATACAAATTTAAAAGAAAACAATGAAAATGGGTCAATTTGGTATAAAAATAAAGTTTTAAGGACTATAATGAACAAAAATATCAAATTAAAAGTATAAAAATTAAAGTAATTAAAAAACAATAAGGTGAGGTCAATTTAGAATAAAAATAAAGTTTTAGGGTCTAGATTGAACAAAATTTCAAATTAAAATTATAAACATGATTAATATATATATGGGTCAATATGGAATTAAAATAATGTTAAGGGACTAGAATGAAGAAAATATCAAATTAAAATAATAAAACATTGGACAAATTAAACAAAATGTGGGTCAATTTGGAATAAAAATAAAGTTTTAGGGTCTAGAATGATAAAAATATCAAATAAAAATTATAAAATATTGGACGAATTAAAAAAACAATGAATAAGGGTCAATTTGGAATTGAAATAAAGTTAAGGAACTAGAATGAACAAAGTACCAAATTAAAATTATAAAACATCGGACGAATTAAAAAAAAAACAATATATAAGGGTCGACTTGGAATCAAATTGAAGTTTAGGGGACTAGAATGAACAAATTATCAAATTAAAATTTTATAACATCAGACTAATTAAAATAAAGTTAAGGGACTATAATGAACCAAATATTAATTTGGTCAATGTGGAATACAAATAAAGTTTAGGGACAAAAATGAATAAAATGTCGAAGTAAAATTATATATTATTAGATTAATTAAAAAATGATTAGTATGGGTCAATTTGGAATAGAAATGAAGATTTAAGGACTATAATGAACAAAAATATCAAATTAAAATTATAAAACATTGGACGATTCAGTGTTTAGGGTTTAGGGTTTATGGTTTTATGATTTAAATGGTTGAGGGTTTAGGGAAAATTCATTAATTGTTTAGGGTTCATACATTGATAGATACATACACACATACTTAGATATATTATGGTTTAGGGTTTAGGGTTTAGGGAAACTTTATTAAGGGTCCAGAGTTCATACATTGATAGGTACATACACACTTACTTACATACATTAGGCTTTATGGTTTATGTTTTTGATTTAAGGGTTTATGGTTTAGGGTTAATTGAATATTCATTAAGGGTTTAGGGTTTATACATTGATAGGTACATACATACATACTTATATATATTAGGGTTTATGGTGTAGGGTTTAGGTTTAGGATTTAAGTGCTTAGGGTTTAGGGAAAATTCATTAAGGGTTTAAGTTTTATATATTGATAGATACATGCATACATACTTATATATATTAGGGTTTAAGGTTTAGGGTTTATAGTTCATGGTTTATGGGTTTAGGCTGATGATTTAAGGGTTTAGGGTTTATAGTTTATGGAAAATTCATTAAGGGTTTAGGGTTCAAATATAAATTAGTATATACATAAATAGATACATTAGGGTTTAGGTTTATGATTTAAGGGTTTAAGGTTAAATGAAAATTCATTAAGGTTTTAGGGTACATAGATAGATAGATAGATAGATAGATAGATAGATAGATAGATAGATAGATAGATAGATAGATAGATAGATAGATAGATAGATAGATAGATAGATAGATAGATAGATAGATAGATAGATAGATAGATAGATAGATAGATAGATAGATAGATAGATAGATAGATAGATAGATAGATAGATAGATAGATAGATAGATAGATAGATAGATAGATAGATAGATAGATAGATAGATAGATAGATAGATAGATAGATAGATAGATAGATAGATAGATAGATAGATAGATAGATAGATAGATAGATAGATAGATAGATAGATAGATAGATAGATAGATAGATAGATAGATAGATAGATAGATAGATAGATAGATAGATAGATAGATAGATAGATAGATAGATAGATAGATAGATAGATAGATAGATAGATAGATAGATAGATAGATAGATAGATAGATAGATAGATAGATAGATAGATAGATAGATAGATAGATAGATAGATAGATAGATAGATAGATAGATAGATAGATAGATAGATAGATAGATAGATAGATAGATAGATAGATAGATAGATAGATAGATAGATAGATAGATAGATAGATAGATAGATAGATAGATAGATAGATAGATAGATAGATAGATAGATAGATAGATAGATAGATAGATAGATAGATAGATAGATAGATAGATAGATAGATAGATAGATAGATAGATAGATAGATAGATAGATAGATAGATAGATAGATAGATAGATAGATAGATAGATAGATAGATAGATAGATAGATAGATAGATAGATAGATAGATAGATAGATAGATAGATAGATAGATAGATAGATAGATAGATAGATAGATAGATAGATAGATAGATAGATAGATAGATAGATAGATAGATAGATAGATAGATAGATAGATAGATAGATAGATAGATAGATAGATAGATAGATAGATAGATAGATAGATAGATAGATAGATAGATAGATAGATAGATAGATAGATAGATAGATAGATAGATAGATAGATAGATAGATAGATAGATAGATAGATAGATAGATAGATAGATAGATAGATAGATAGATAGATAGATAGATAGATAGATAGATAGATAGATAGATAGATAGATAGATAGATAGATAGATAGATAGATAGATAGATAGATAGATAGATAGATAGATAGATAGATAGATAGATAGATAGATAGATAGATAGATAGATAGATAGATAGATAGATAGATAGATAGATAGATAGATAGATAGATAGATAGATAGATAGATAGATAGATAGATAGATAGATAGATAGATAGATAGATAGATAGATAGATAGATAGATAGATAGATAGATAGATAGATAGATAGATAGATAGATAGATAGATAGATAGATAGATAGATAGATAGATAGATAGATAGATAGATAGATAGATAGATAGATAGATAGATAGATAGATAGATAGATAGATAGATAGATAGATAGATAGATAGATAGATAGATAGATAGATAGATAGATAGATAGATAGATAGATAGATAGATAGATAGATAGATAGATAGATAGATAGATAGATAGATAGATAGATAGATAGATAGATAGATAGATAGATAGATAGATAGATAGATAGATAGATAGATAGATAGATAGATAGATAGATAGATAGATAGATAGATAGATAGATAGATAGATAGATAGATAGATAGATAGATAGATAGATAGATAGATAGATAGATAGATAGATAGATAGATAGATAGATAGATAGATAGATAGATAGATAGATAGATAGATAGATAGATAGATAGATAGATAGATAGATAGATAGATAGATAGATAGATAGATAGATAGATAGATAGATAGATAGATAGATAGATAGATAGATAGATAGATAGATAGATAGATAGATAGATAGATAGATAGATAGATAGATAGATAGATAGATAGATAGATAGATAGATAGATAGATAGATAGATAGATAGATAGATAGATAGATAGATAGATAGATAGATAGATAGATAGATAGATAGATAGATAGATAGATAGATAGATAGATAGATAGATAGATAGATAGATAGATAGATAGATAGATAGATAGATAGATAGATAGATAGATAGATAGATAGATAGATAGATAGATAGATAGATAGATAGATAGATAGATAGATAGATAGATAGATAGATAGATAGATAGATAGATAGATAGATAGATAGATAGATAGATAGATAGATAGATAGATAGATAGATAGATAGATAGATAGATAGATAGATAGATAGATAGATAGATAGATAGATAGATAGATAGATAGATAGATAGATAGATAGATAGATAGATAGATAGATAGATAGATAGATAGATAGATAGATAGATAGATAGATAGATAGATAGATAGATAGATAGATAGATAGATAGATAGATAGATAGATAGATAGATAGATAGATAGATAGATAGATAGATAGATAGATAGATAGATAGATAGATAGATAGATAGATAGATAGATAGATAGATAGATAGATAGATAGATAGATAGATAGATAGATAGATAGATAGATAGATAGATAGATAGATAGATAGATAGATAGATAGATAGATAGATAGATAGATAGATAGATAGATAGATAGATAGATAGATAGATAGATAGATAGATAGATAGATAGATAGATAGATAGATAGATAGATAGATAGATAGATAGATAGATAGATAGATAGATAGATAGATAGATAGATAGATAGATAGATAGATAGATAGATAGATAGATAGATAGATAGATAGATAGATAGATAGATAGATAGATAGATAGATAGATAGATAGATAGATAGATAGATAGATAGATAGATAGATAGATAGATAGATAGATAGATAGATAGATAGATAGATAGATAGATAGATAGATAGATAGATAGATAGATAGATAGATAGATAGATAGATAGATAGATAGATAGATAGATAGATAGATAGATAGATAGATAGATAGATAGATAGATAGATAGATAGATAGATAGATAGATAGATAGATAGATAGATAGATAGATAGATAGATAGATAGATAGATAGATAGATAGATAGATAGATAGATAGATAGATAGATAGATAGATAGATAGATAGATAGATAGATAGATAGATAGATAGATAGATAGATAGATAGATAGATAGATAGATAGATAGATAGATAGATAGATAGATAGATAGATAGATAGATAGATAGATAGATAGATAGATAGATAGATAGATAGATAGATAGATAGATAGATAGATAGATAGATAGATAGATAGATAGATAGATAGATAGATAGATAGATAGATAGATAGATAGATAGATAGATAGATAGATAGATAGATAGATAGATAGATAGATAGATAGATAGATAGATAGATAGATAGATAGATAGATAGATAGATAGATAGATAGATAGATAGATAGATAGATAGATAGATAGATAGATAGATAGATAGATAGATAGATAGATAGATAGATAGATAGATAGATAGATAGATAGATAGATAGATAGATAGATAGATAGATAGATAGATAGATAGATAGATAGATAGATAGATAGATAGATAGATAGATAGATAGATAGATAGATAGATAGATAGATAGATAGATAGATAGATAGATAGATAGATAGATAGATAGATAGATAGATAGATAGATAGATAGATAGATAGATAGATAGATAGATAGATAGATAGATAGATAGATAGATAGATAGATAGATAGATAGATAGATAGATAGATAGATAGATAGATAGATAGATAGATAGATAGATAGATAGATAGATAGATAGATAGATAGATAGATAGATAGATAGATAGATAGATAGATAGATAGATAGATAGATAGATAGATAGATAGATAGATAGATAGATAGATAGATAGATAGATAGATAGATAGATAGATAGATAGATAGATAGATAGATAGATAGATAGATAGATAGATAGATAGATAGATAGATAGATAGATAGATAGATAGATAGATAGATAGATAGATAGATAGATAGATAGATAGATAGATAGATAGATAGATAGATAGATAGATAGATAGATAGATAGATAGATAGATAGATAGATAGATAGATAGATAGATAGATAGATAGATAGATAGATAGATAGATAGATAGATAGATAGATAGATAGATAGATAGATAGATAGATAGATAGATAGATAGATAGATAGATAGATAGATAGATAGATAGATAGATAGATAGATAGATAGATAGATAGATAGATAGATAGATAGATAGATAGATAGATAGATAGATAGATAGATAGATAGATAGATAGATAGATAGATAGATAGATAGATAGATAGATAGATAGATAGATAGATAGATAGATAGATAGATAGATAGATAGATAGATAGATAGATAGATAGATAGATAGATAGATAGATAGATAGATAGATAGATAGATAGATAGATAGATAGATAGATAGATAGATAGATAGATAGATAGATAGATAGATAGATAGATAGATAGATAGATAGATAGATAGATAGATAGATAGATAGATAGATAGATAGATAGATAGATAGATAGATAGATAGATAGATAGATAGATAGATAGATAGATAGATAGATAGATAGATAGATAGATAGATAGATAGATAGATAGATAGATAGATAGATAGATAGATAGATAGATAGATAGATAGATAGATAGATAGATAGATAGATAGATAGATAGATAGATAGATAGATAGATAGATAGATAGATAGATAGATAGATAGATAGATAGATAGATAGATAGATAGATAGATAGATAGATAGATAGATAGATAGATAGATAGATAGATAGATAGATAGATAGATAGATAGATAGATAGATAGATAGATAGATAGATAGATAGATAGATAGATAGATAGATAGATAGATAGATAGATAGATAGATAGATAGATAGATAGATAGATAGATAGATAGATAGATAGATAGATAGATAGATAGATAGATAGATAGATAGATAGATAGATAGATAGATAGATAGATAGATAGATAGATAGATAGATAGATAGATAGATAGATAGATAGATAGATAGATAGATAGATAGATAGATAGATAGATAGATAGATAGATAGATAGATAGATAGATAGATAGATAGATAGATAGATAGATAGATAGATAGATAGATAGATAGATAGATAGATAGATAGATAGATAGATAGATAGATAGATAGATAGATAGATAGATAGATAGATAGATAGATAGATAGATAGATAGATAGATAGATAGATAGATAGATAGATAGATAGATAGATAGATAGATAGATAGATAGATAGATAGATAGATAGATAGATAGATAGATAGATAGATAGATAGATAGATAGATAGATAGATAGATAGATAGATAGATAGATAGATAGATAGATAGATAGATAGATAGATAGATAGATAGATAGATAGATAGATAGATAGATAGATAGATAGATAGATAGATAGATAGATAGATAGATAGATAGATAGATAGATAGATAGATAGATAGATAGATAGATAGATAGATAGATAGATAGATAGATAGATAGATAGATAGATAGATAGATAGATAGATAGATAGATAGATAGATAGATAGATAGATACTTACATATAGTAGGGTTAAGTGTTTATGGTTTAGGGATTTAGGTTTATGATTTAAGGGTTTAAGGTTCAAGGGTTTAGGTTTAGGATTTAAGGATTTATGGTTTAGGGTTCATACATAAAGTCCAAAGTCAAATCATGAACCCTAAACCAAAAATGAAACCTTAAACCCTAAAGTATAACACATAATATAAAATCCCTAAATATAAACCCTAAATCAAAACCATAACCCATAAACCTTTAAGCCTTAAACCCTAGAACACTATACCCTAAAAACTTTAAAACTAAACCATGATTCAAAACACTAAACCATAGACCCTAAAAATAAAACACTAAAACCATAAACCCAAAAATTGAAACACTAATTGAAATAACACCACTAAACCCTAAACCCTTACTCCCTAAATTAAAACCCCAAATCCTAAATTAAAACCCAACCATAAACCTTAAGGAATTTCAAGGGCCAGGTGCGTTAAAAAACCTTTTAAAATCAGTTTAAAAACACGAAATGACCATTTGAGTGAATATTTGTTGCGTGTAAAAGTGTCTATCGCAATGTAGTGCAAGTGTACACGACGCAAGTAGTAAAGTGATACGTAAGTATCGGATATCGTCTCCACAGGGACTGGGCCAATAGCTTTACCTTGGATTACTGCACAAGAGAGAAAAGAAATAGTTTAATTGTTGTCACGAGATAATAAAGAATACTGATAATAAAAGAGTAAAGAATTTAAGATAGAGAGAATGGGCCGGTATTAAATTGCTCAGTAGTGTAGTTGTTGCAAAGTCTAGGAATCTCTGTCCTGTCGTTGCGTCTGTCGTAGCAGCACCTGTCGCGGCAGTGGTCTGTTGTTTGCCGCGGCAGCGATCACACAACTCTGTACTTCAAGCTTGGCAAGAATCCCTGATGTGCCTTGTCCTATCCCTATGTCCAAGTCTGTCGATGAAAACGTCTTTGATGATACCTCCCGGCGTGAATCGAAGGATGAACACCGATGTTGTTGAATTCTTCCTTAGCCACTTAACCTCGTCCTATCCCTAGGTCTGAGATAGTTCAACCATAAACTGGAGAACCCGTACTTATTCATTTTGTATACTTAACTTTCCCGATATTAAGTAAATGTGTAATCTCACAATGCTCTCCCGATACTCTTGTAAGATGTTGAAAACCAGAATAAGCAAACTTGAAGTCTATTTTATTGAACAGAAAAATTCCTAAAACAAATGCAATCCCTGTAACAACTTTACAAATCAACCCTTAGCCCTAGGGGAAGTTTAGAACATGATGAGAAGGGGAAAACGACTAGGGTTTTGAGAAAAAGGCTAGTGAGTAAGATATTCTTCCCTAGGTCGAATTACATGCCTTTATATAGGCCTTGGGTTCAAGTTTTCTAATATGGCAAGAATACAAGTTTAAACTAAAGTACAACTTTATTAAAGACTAAATCTTCATAGCATATATCTTTAATTCGTCCTTCCTTCTTTCCTGGAGTTTCTTCCTTGAACTTTGGGCTTGGCCTTCGTTCTGATCTAGGGCTTGGAAAAATATAAGGGCGTTCCACGATAGACCGGCTTAATTTTCTCTTTTTGTCCAGTCCCACTTTACTTCTTCTCTTCACCATTGCTGTCGTCCTTGGCTGCCACGGCAGCGGCCATGGCAACATCGTCCTCCTCGTCTGCACATCCAGTTCCAGCTTTGCTTCTTTACTGCCCAGTGTCTGCTTCTTCTCCGCCCTCCATCTGCTACAGCAGCTACCTGCAAAAGCAACCAATTTCAGTAGAAACTGTGTCATTTGATATATTTGTGATGTATAAATGAATTCTAACCTAAATGCAATGAATTATTCTTGAATGCATGAGAAGTATGGGTTAAATAGAGGGTAAAATATAGAACTTTTACACACTCAACACACCCCCAAACTCAAGTTTTTGCTTGCCCTCAAGCAATTCAGACCTAAAAAAGAAAAACAAATTTTTTGTTTGGCTTAAAACAATGAACTTTCCCTTACCTACCATTCATTCCCTATTGTGAGCAACATCTTGTTGGGTAATTCAGGATTCATCCGGAACCATGCTATAATTCTCGTGTAGTGTGTGCATGCTTGTGAACATTTATATGCCAAGACTCCCTTAGTTTACTAGAATAGTTCAGCTTCTAACTTGAATTTTTATGCCAATTTTCATCTTTTTGAAGGCAATTCTTAGGCTCATTTAGTTTTTATGCAGACTTGATTCTATTTTCTCAAGCTGAAGTTTGAATAGAGCTGGTTTCGGGCACCTCTAGCTAACTTCCTACAGCCAGTTTCGGGAACATCTAGGTGTATTGAGTCTATTTTTCTTAACTTCTTTTCCTAGAGCCAGTGTTAGGCACCTCTAGGGGCAACTCAAGCATTAAGCTTTCTATTCTAGTTTACTAGCAGAGTTCTAGGCAGTATAAAAGTCACAAATGGTGTTTAAGATTTAGAACTATAGTAAGGTTCTAAATTGCACCTAAAACTATCCTAAAAGGCACTGCCACGATAGAGGCTGTCACGGCAGGTAAGTTCAGTTCAAAGACTTAAGCCAAATTTTTATTTTCATCATTTTTTTAAAAGCAAAAATAAACTAAGTAAAATACACAATTATTAAACTTAAAAAGACTTCATTAGTGGAGGGATGCCACCCCCAAACTCGAGGGTTGCATTGCCCTCAATGCAAATGACAGAAATGAAAAAGAAAAATAAAAACGACATCACAAAATATACCAAAAAGGCAGACAACAATATAAGATAAGAAACTTAAAATTTCAAGTGTTGTCGTCGCCGCTGTTGCTGCTGCTGAGGTGAATTTGCTGACGGGCAGTGACTTTTCTTGGTGGTGTTGGTAGACGGATGGGAGAGGCAGAAGTGTTCATTGTTTTGGCTTCCCGTGGAAGGTGGATGCGAGTAGGGGAGATATGAGGTGGTTTCTCCAATACCTGAACCTCCTCGGAGCTGCTGCTTCACAATCTAAGAAGGGTCGAGCTAAGAAGTGTTCTTTGCTGGTGAGTTCTCCTTTTTCCACATAAATCAGTGATCTTCCTGTGGCTAAGAAGGGTCGCCCCAGGATGATTGGTGCATTCTCATCTGCTTCACAATCTAAAACAAGAAAGTCAGCAGGAAAAATAAATTTTTCCACTCTTACTAGAATATCTTCAATTTTTCCTTCTGGGTGAACGTAAGAGCGGTCTGCCAGCTGTAGTACGACTGTTGTGGGCCGAGCTTTTCCAATACCTAATTTCTGAAAAACAGATTTGGGCATTAAATTTATTCAAGCACCAAGATCACAAAGTGCCTTACCCACAAATTTATCTCCGATTATGCACGGTATGATGAAGCTCCCAGGATCCTTCTTCTTCTGGGGTGGATGCTTGTGCAGAATACTCATGCATCCCTCTGTCATTTGGATCGTTTCAAATTTCCCATGTCTGGATTTCTTCGACATGGCATCCTTGAGAAATTTGGCATAACCAGGCATCTCCTTTATAGCATCTAACAGCGGAATATTGATATGGACCTGCTTAAAAATGTCATAGATCTTCTTAAGCTGGGATTCATGTTTCAACTTCTGTAACCGCTGAGGAAAAGGAGGTGGGGGACAATAATCAGCAATACGTCCTTCCCACTGCATTCGGAGCTGATGAGGTTTAGGTTCTTCATCTTTCTCTTCTGTCCCTTCTGCTGTCGTGATAGGTTCATCAGCAGCAGGGCTATTTGTCGTCTGCCAGGGCAGTCTTCTCGGCAGTCGACTCCAAGGTTGGTTCCTTAATTGATTCAGCTTCCTTCTCTGGCCCTGGTAATTTCTTCCCACTCCTTGTTGTGATGGCTTTGCATTGCTCATGTGTGGGTTGTCTAGCGTTTTAGTATCGCTAGGAAATCCTCCATTCTTTCTCGGTTTAATATGCTGGGAAACCTGACCCATCTGTGTCTCCAGTGATTTCAGAGTAGCTTCATGATTGGTCATCTGCATCTCTATTTTATCCATGAATGACTCAGTCTTTTTGACGAAGTGATTCATATTCTCAATGTAAGTTCTTGTTTGAGACATAAATGTAGCCAAGGTCTGTTCTAGTATACTAGTCGTGGCAACTAGTTGTTGTTGTTGTTGCTGCTGTGGTTGCTGTCGAGTCAGTAATCTAGGTCCTCCTGATTCTGAGTGTTCTGTGCATGAGGATTCAGGGCATTGTTAGGGTTGCTCCAAGAGAACTTGGGATCCTTTCTCCAATTGGGATTGTAGTTGTTGGAACTGTAGTTCTGTTTATTATAGTTCCAAACATACATCCCTTCTTCTAACTGTAGCGGACAATTTTCCGAACTGTGATTCCCATCGCAAATTTCGCATACCTCTTCAGCTAAGTAGACAGATTGTGAATCTTCTTTCAAGATCATTTTCATTGCCTTAGTGAGATATGCCACATGTGTTTTTAGAGAACTGTCGGCCTCATAATCTTTTACAGCTAGTACTCGTTTACCCCCTCTTCTTGCTGTAGGAAACTGTTCCTCGTTCTTCGCCAGATTTTTCAATACTACCATTGTGTCTTCTAGATCTTTGTCCAACAGCAATTCATTCGCTGCTGAATCAATTCTCATATGAGTCTGTAAGTTGGTAGCATTATAAAATTTAGTTATCTGGTTCCAAACGGGGAATCCATGCATCGGGCAGTTCCTCTGAAGAGTGGTAAATCTATCCCAGGCCTCGTGCATTGGCTCGTCATCTTCCTGTTGAAAAGTAGCAATTTCGTTACGTAATCGCTCAGATAAATGTGAAGGATTAAAACGAGATAAGAATTCACGAGTTAAATCTGCCTAAGTTCGTATTAAACCCGGCGTTAGTTTTTTCCACCAAGTTTTCGCCATGTCCCTCAATGAATGAGGAAATAACTGAAGCCTTAGTATCTCCGGATTTACTCTTGTTAGTCTAAACGAACCACATATTTCCTTGAACGTTTTCAGATGCTCCCTAGCATCCTCTGTAGCAGCACCACTAAATTGGCCAGCGTTGTTAATCATGCTGAACATAACAGGTTTCAGCTCAAAATTGTCAACTTCTACGTCTAGCAGGGTTGTTTCTAGTTCCATGCGATCATTGAGCAAGTAGTCTCGGCATGACTGACGTGCGGCAGCGGCAAGAGGATCGGCAGGATGTTCGTTCATCCTATCTTCGGCAGGATCTTCTTCATCCTGGGGATTCCTTTGGTTGTTCATGGCTTCTAACTGTTCTTCAAGTTATTCGTTTCTGGCTAGCATGAAGAAAAGTCGGTTCCTAAGATTGTACGAACGTTCGATTTCAGGGTCTGATGGATATTCAGGTTCCTCTCCTCGTTTCGATCTGCGCATAAACAGAAAACCTTGTGAAAAGCACAAGTTGAACAATCCAAGTAAAACAAACAGAAAAATAAAAGAAGTGCAGTAAAAGGTAGGGTAAAGATATGTTATCAATCCCCGACAACGGCACCAAAAACTTGTTGCGTGTAAAAGTGTATATCGCAATGTAGTGCAAGTGTACATGACGCAAGTAGTAAAGTGATACGTAAGTATCGGAAATCGTCTCCAAAGGGACTGGGCTAATAGCTTTACCTTGGATTACTGCACAAGAGATAAAAGAAATAGTTTAATTGTTGTCACGAGATAATAAAGAATACTGATAATAAAAGAGTAAAGAATTTAGGATAGAGAGAATGGGCCGGTATTTAATTGCTCAGTAGTGTAGGTGTTGCAAAGTCTAGGAATCTCTGTTTTGTCGTTGCGTATGGCACGGCAGCACCTGTCGCGACAACGGTCTGTTGTTTGTCGCGACAGCGATCACACAACTCTGTACTTCAAGAATGGCAAGAATCCCTGTTGTGCCTTGTCCTATCCCTAGGACCAAGTCTGTCGATGAACACGTCTTTGATGATACCTCCCGGCGTGAATCGAAGGATGAACACCGATGTTGTTGAATTCTTCCTTAGCCACTTAACCTCGTCCTATCCATAGGTCCGAGATAGTTCAACCATAAACTGGAGAACCCGTACTTATTCCTTTCGTATACTTAACTCTACTAATATTAAGTAAATGTGTAATCTCACAATGCTCTCCCGATACTCTTGCAATATGTTGAAAACCAGAATAAGCAAACTTGAAGTCTATTTTATTGAACAAAAAAATTCCTAAAACAAATGAAATCCTTGCAACTACTTTACAAATCGACCCTTAGCCCTAGGGGAAGTTTAGAACATGATGAGAAGGGGAAAACGACTAGGGTTTTGAGAAGAAGGCTAGAGAGTAAGATATTCTTCCCTAGGTCGAATCACATGCCTTTATATAGGCCTTGGGTTCAAGTTTTCTAATATGGAAAGAATACAAGTTTAAACTAAAGTACAACTCTATTAAAGACTAAATCTTCACAGCATATATCTTTATTTCGTCCTTCCTTCTTTCCTGGAGTTTCTTCCTTGAACTTTGGGCTTGGCCTTCATTCTGATCAAGGGCTTGGAAAAATATAAGGGTGTTCCAAGACAGACCGACTTAATTTTCTCTTTTTTTCGAGTCCCACTTTACTTCTTCTCTTCACCATTGTTGTCGCCCTTGGCTGCCACGGCAGCGGCCTTGGCAGCATCATCCTCCTCGTCTGAACATCTAGTTCCAGCTCTGCTTCTTTACTGCCTAGCGTCTACTTCTTCTCCGCCCTCCATCTGCTACAGCAGCTACCTACAAAAGCAACCAATTTCAGTTGAAACTGGGCCATTTGATATATTTGTGATGTGTAAATGAAATTCTAACCAAAATGCAATGAATTATGATTGAATGCAGCAAAAGTATGGGTTAAATAGGGGGTAAAATATAGAACTTTTTCACACTCAACAATATCCCCTTTTGTTAAATCTAATTCGGCTCTTTTTTAGGGTGGAAATTGAAAGCCTTTAAAAAAGCTAGGGACCCGAACAGTGTTTTAAGGAGACAAGAACCCCGATAAATAATTTTGAAAAACGGATGGAGGTTTAGGGGTGATTAAACCCTCTTTCTATTCATCAAAACGTTATATAAAGTAAAAACCTATTTTTGCTTCAATTTCCCCCTTTTGGAAAAACTTTCACCCATTTCTTTTTAACAAAACCAGAGAGCAAGGATCTCGGTTCTCAAATCGGCAAAGCCCTAAAAAACCTACTCTTTGTCTTTTCCTTCCATCGGACGTTGTCCACCGGCGTCGGCCACGCTTTCACTCTAGAGTTCAAAAGGGAACCTAAAAGCTTCAAACGACTACCCTTCGAATCCATTTAAAACCACAAAATCCGAGCTTTCTCCATAATTCGAAACCCTAAAAGCGAGACTAAAACAGGATCCTTTCTTCCGAAGCCTCAAGGTGCTCACCCCTTTTGGGAGATTTTTGTCGAATGGCTCTCGAAATGGCGGAGAATGACGAGCGTCCAGGAAGGCAAACCGCCGTCGAAGTTAAAAGCTTCTGATTTTTCTTCTACCCTTCCCTTTTTGATTTGCACATGCATGCACTGAAAATATGAGAAGAAGAGGATACCTCGAAGTCTTCTTTGATTTTTTTTGTATTGATTTCTCTCTAAAAATCCCAAATCGGGTTTACATTTTTGTTTCAGTTTTTATAACGAGTGTTACATGCCAATGAAAATGATAAAAAAAATTGATTGCTTCCTCTCTCTGTATCTTTGGTTTTGTTGCCTGGTTGACTTTTTATCACTTTGTCTCGGTTTTCATTTTTGTTTTTTTTTTGCTATTTTCGGTCTTTAAAGATCTGTTTTTTTATCTGTGTGTTGTCGGACTTGTCCGGTCCGGAGAGACACGACTGGTTGTAGCAGACGACGTGCTCGTGATAGGCGAAGTGTCAGAAGGCTCAGGCGTGTGGGGTAGTAAAACGTCGCGCGTGGGGGGGGGGGGGAAGGACAGCGCGTGTAGGGCGAGGAGATCTCTAGAAAGTTCTCCGTGAATCTGGACCGTTGGATGCCTCGCAATCCTACGGTGATGGTTGAAGCGGCGCAAGATGACAGAGGCCAGTTCTCTTAGGGTTTCGCGTATCTTGCGATCCTGACCTTTGATTGCTGCTCAATCCAACGGTTGTGGATTAGTTCGGCGCGAGACAAAGCATGAGGAACTTAGGGTTTTTCCCTTGAAGCAATCTAGACCGTACGATAGTGGCTTGATCCAACGGCTGCAAGCCAGCTGCGCAAAAGCAAATAGGAAATTAGGGTTTTGTGTATTGGGCTACGGGCTCAAATTGGGCTGAATATGTAATATTGGGTCTTATATATATATATACATATATATATATATATATGTATATATATATATATGTGTGTGTGTGTGTGTGTGTGTGGACTGTTTATTGGCTCATTTATTCTTTACTTATTGGGTTTATTTATTACATTTGATGTGTTAATAACAACAACAATAAGAAGAATAATAATCATGAGGATGATGATGACAAATAAAAACAAATAATAATAATAATAATAATAATAATAATAATAATAATAATAATATTAACAATAGTAATAAAAAGACAATGATAATAGTAATAATAGTGACACATGATAATAATAATAATAATAATAATAATAATAATAATAATAATAATAATAATAATAATAATAATAATAATAATAATAATAATAATAATAATAATAATATGTATAATACTAATACTAATAACACTAATAGGTGATGATAGATAATATAATGAAAATAATACCAAACAATAATAACTCTACAATAGTGATAGTAATATTTAAGTTAACTATCAAGTATTCAAATATTAATAAAAAACAGAACTTATATTGTATAGTCAGAAAAATATGTTTCAAGCTGATAACAGTAAATATTCGTTTATGTGTTCAAATTACTAAAGGTTAGATAAGAATAATCAATAACTCTACAATTTTGTTCGGTTAATAAGAAAACAATTAATCTGAATCTGTTACTACTTAACATATATTTTGTTATAATTTGTAAGTCGAAAATTTTATTTAAGTTATTTAGAAAAAAAATCAATCTAATTTATTTTGTAATGTAAATATTTTTTTGAATATAGTAAGTAACGTAAATATTAGTTAAAAATAATTGATAAATTATCAATTACTTAATATTTTTAATAATTGAGAAAAAAAATAAATATGTTTAATGTATTACATTAGAAGTATAATATAATGTCTAATTTAATATTTCTTAATTTCATAAATTATTTGTATTGCTTGGCTCAATATTTTTATTTTGGAAAAACTACACCGGTGGTCCTCTAACTATTACCGTTTTCCTATTTTTGTCCCAAAACTATTTTTTTCGGTAAAACTGTCCCTTTTGTTACATAGTTTTCCTGTTTTGGTCCCCCGACGTTAAATAACTAACAATTTTTCTGACGTGACATTTTTAAATATTTTTTAATCATTTCTCTCTTTTCTTTCCCTTCTTCTTCATCTTCTTTATGAGGTGGTACAATCTTTTTTTTAATATGATTGATAGGTGGTACAATTGAAGGGATCATCATTGGAGCTTTGTTGTTATCTATCTCTGCGGCGTTCATTCTATCGGTATGCCTTTTACTTGTAATTGCAGTCTTCACAAGCAGCCTTGTTCAATACAAAGAAATAAGATATGGCACTGCAGAGGAGCAATGGCATAAGAAACTGTGGTTCTTTATTATGGGAAGACCTGCTTATGGAAAATGGTTTTATATGGATGGACTGCCTTCATTGTTCCTTTCTTGCTTTAGCCTTCTATTTGAGGATCACAAGCGTCCTCCGATGTATGTTTTTGTTGACCAGAATGACACAAACACTATGCCTAGGTGGGTTGGCAGTGGTCAAAATGGGATTGGAAGAATAAGAGCAGTCAGCTCGGACGACATCCATGAAGAAATGAAAATCCCGTTGCCAATGAGGGTTTTAGGTTGTGCTAGATCCTCCTATATCGTTCTTGATCTTTTAAGAAGAGTTTTCTTAGGAGTGATTGCTGGATCCTACTCCACACACAAATCAAGCCGAAGCCTTTATGCATTGATGGTCACACTAGCCCAGTTCATATGTTTATTTACCCTCAAGCCACACATCAGGAGAGGAGTTTACATTGCGGAAAGCATTTCACTGTTGAGTGAGGCTGGCATCTTTGGTCTTTCCATCAGTATGAATAAATTGAATTCAATTAGGGCAAAAACTTTGGGATACCTAATGCTGGCTCTCCTTTTCCTTTCCTTGTAATGAGACTGGCATCTTTTGAACGCCCCAGGGATAGCTAACAGCAAAGCTCCAATGATGATCCCTTCAATTGTACCACCTATCAATCATATTTTATAACAACAAAGATTGTAGAACAATTATCAGTAGGTTTATATGATCAGGGTTTTCAGCTTCTAAAACCCAGTTTCTAGTTTATACACAGATTGTAGAACAATTATCAGTAGGTTTTACTTCAATAGAACCCTTCTTTCTCTACAAGAGATAGATCTTATTACTTTCGATCCTGAGCTCTAACACAGATTTTGTAAGCAATGTATTGCGAATATTTTATTTTTCATGGATTTTGATTTACGAATAGAAGAACCTCTGTTATTCGTTGATTCTTTCTTTTTGAATTTGGGGGAGGGGGGAAGAAGGGGTTGGGGAAGAGGTGTTGGTTAAGACCGTTCTTAAATGAGGTTAATGTACCAGCTTTAAGTTTCACCTGTTCCCAAAATGGTGGGTAAAATAAAGAAGATGAAGAAGAAGGGAAAGAAGAGAGAGAAATGATTAAAAATATTTTCAAAATGCCAGGTCAACAAAACCGTTAGCTATTTAATGTCGGGGATCAAAATAGGAAAACTATGTAACAGAAGGGACGATTTTGCCGAAAAAAGTAGTTTTGGGACCAAAATAGGAAAACAGTAATAATTAGGGGAACACCGGTGTAGTTTTCCCTATTATTTTTTAGTATTCACTCTTCATTAAGTTTTTTTAGTTGATAAATTATCAATTACTTAATATTTTTTAATTCATCAAGTCATAGATTTCGGGTCAATATCAGTTCAGGTCAACAACAAGTCAGGTCACTTAACAGGTCGGGTTTAAAACAGGTCAAGTTCAAAACAGATCGGGTTTAAAACACGTCGGTCTAAAACAGGTCGGGTCCAAAACAGATCGGGTTTAAAACATGTTGGGTTCAAAACAGGTCGCGTTCAAAACAAGTCGGGTAAAATCGGATCTCAGGTCAATTTAGTCAGGCAAAATCGGTTATCTGCCAGGTCGACTTCGGGTTCGTTTCGGTCAGGTGTAGGTCGGGTTTCAGGTCCACAGTAACAGGTCCAATTCGGGTTCGGGTTGTTTTCAGTCGGATGCAGGTCGGGTTCGAGTCATTAAACTTTGGGTAAATTATACTAATGACCACCGAACAATGGGGTTGGTGTCGATTTGATCACTATATTTTCAATTGTGTTAAATATACCACATAACTATTTAATTGGTTCTAATGTAGCCACCTGCCATTAAAAAAACGGAAAAGTTGAGAGGGTTGTTAAAATAATTGGTATAATTACAAATTTGGTCCCCTTTATCTATACAATCTATCAATTTGATCCTAATTTTAATCTAATAAAAATTTATTTATTTTAATTAGGTGGTTGGGGGATTTTAATTATTTTTATTTAACTAAATTAATTAATTTTCCCCTCCAATCTGGTGTTGACACGTGACACCCTAATTAATGTAGGAAAAATGAAAACCAAAGAACTGCCTCTAGTAGGAATCAAACTTGGGACCTTGGGGGAGTAGTGCGCGCGAGTTTGCCACTGAGCTAAGCAGATTGTTTTTTGTAAAAAATAGGTGTTGGAGGTGCACAATGAGTAGGTTTTTGGAGGTCCATATGCTTCAATGGCTTACCATATAGCTTTTATAAAGCCATTGACAAAGAAAAATTATAGTAGAAATGTGGTTGAATTTAAGTAGTTTGGAGACAAGAAAGGCTTGAGGGTGCAACAACCGAGGGAAAGGATCATCATCGAATTGCAACGAGGAACAAAATTGTTCATTTGTCAATGAAATTAATAAGAAAACAGAAGCAACAATTCAGAACGATGTTGGTGTAGGCTTCTCTTTTGAATTTTTGGATTCTCTAAACAACTCTATTTATTTGCAAACCGGTTATCATAATGATCTAGAGCATCTGACTTTAGTTGTGGAGATTGATAAATCTTATGAATGACCCAAACTCAAATATATTGAGCAGTAGAAGCTAAGAAGAACAAAATGAAGATTTCTTCATAGTCCTTTTAGTTGTCCAGTAAGCCCTGTCAAGTTGGACCATTTCTCAAATGCAGTTGCAGATTCCACAAATGCTATTTTTGTTGATTCAACATCATTTTTTGTAACTGCGTAGAGTACAATGTAAAGCAAGATATCAGATTATATTACTGATGTCGCCTGGATTCAGCAACCGTGCATTTCTTTGAAAGAATTACCTATCTAATGATATCAATGAAGCTATTTAAGAATTGAACGTATCGACTTCCTTCTTCTCTTCAGGACTAGAACTCAGCTGTTAAGAAAACAAGTTATGCCATCTTTACAACATAAGGCTTCTTCACTAGAATGGTACTTTCAGCTAGAGTATAATATTACTAAAAATTAAATATGTAAACCTTGTTGAAGGCTACGATGGCACTCTTGACCCACTCTGTATCACTGCTTCCCCAAGAACTAAACTAGCTGCAGATAGATCATTGTTGTCAATGGCTTGTCCAATTTGGCTCAACTTATAGACAAGATCCTGCAAATACCCTGCAACCAGCAGCAAATACAATAATTTTTGTTGTTCAACTTAAGAAAATGTTATGAAATGTAAACTACATCTCCCCAATGAAAAGACATTAAATACTATGTTCGTCCCTGGTGTACCTGTAAGAATATGCTTGGGTTAGTGGCAAACTCGCGCGCTACTCCTCCAAGGTCTCAGGTTTAATTACAAGCAGGAGCGGTTCCATCACGTGAGGCTTTGACAACAACAACGACAACATAACAACATTAAAAAGGAGGTAAAAGCAATATGTATTTCACATGACAACGCGAATAAACGCATACACCAACAATTAACAAAACAAGGAAAAATTAGAAAACCTACACATGGGTTTAGGTTGGCCCCTAAGGCTCCACCGAGACCCCAAGAAAATATCTTTGAACCATTTTAAAGCTTCAAAATGTTACCACTCACCAGCTCAATACCAAAGCAAGCTAACGGTCCTCCTTCAAGCTTCCGTAACTCCCAGTGTAGCGTCTGAAGAATCCAAATCTTTATCCACCGCTTCTACCCAAATCAAAATAAAGAAATAATGCACTTTTCAACAACCAAACCCACTGAAAACAATCCCATTTCCAATAATGGCCCATTCTCTCAATTTGAATTCTCAATCCTTTAAATTACTTGCTTTTAATTTTAATCAAGTTAATTCAATTCCCAACTCAATTGTGTTTTTACTTTTCATCGTGCAGGAATTTAATCATTGAAGCAGCTTCCAATCCCTATGGAGACGATATCTTAATTACTACAACTTGGCAGCAATGTACACTTGCACTCAATCTAGAGGACCTCTTTACGCTCTACATATTTTTGGCGCCCTTGCCGGGGATTGGTAATAACGAATTCGTTTTTATTTTTCTACACATATCTTTATTTTCTTGCATTATTTTATTCAATTTTTATTTTTTTGAAAAAAAATCAGGTGCAATACAAATTCAAAGGCATCAACATGTCAAGAAAAACCACTCGAGAGTTGATGTTGGAAAATTCTTGCAACTTTTGTGAAGGAAAGTATTTGTTTGAAAGTTGCCCTCAACTTTTCGGTGAATACATGGACGAACCAATATGGAACCAACAACAAGATTCTACAAGGTACAATCAACAAGCTCAAAATTTTTCCTACCATGACAATTTTGTCGTCGCATCAGTAGACATGCCCTGGCAATGTAGTCCTCCTCAAGAGCAATCAAAATCCTTGGATGGCATGCTTCAAGCTTTCGTTCCATTCACGTAAGAATTGTCAGCTTCTATGGACGCATGAATCGCCAAGGTGGACGCTCTTTCGAGCAAGTTGATCCTCATTAATGCCATGGATGAACCTGAACATGATGCATCGGCAACCATTGATCACCAACAAAAACGTCCCATGGACATTGACGTCCCAAGGAAAAAAGACGTGCAGTAATACGAATAACACATTGATGAGCCTATGCAACAAATTGCCCTATCAAGAACTGAGGAACTTGAACAGAGCTATATCTCAGCAGCTAAGGAATCTATAGATTGCTCTCATCTACCTTTGCTTAGGCAATTGAATGACCACATAGATGAGTAACACGATGGAAATACTTTGCTAACGGAATATGAGCCGGTAATAGCTGAACCTTTTGAATTCTTTTAAAAATCACATTTTCCATTGCAAGTATTTCTTGAGGAACTAACACCGATAGATTTGATGCCAACAAAATCTCTACTGATGGAGATGGTTGAGAGACCTAAAGAAAATGGTGTTCACAAATCTCTTCATAAAATTGGGTTTCCCCTTGATCTGCACCGCATTATGACAGAAGATTGCCACAACAACTAGTTGTCGCAGCAGTTGCCTCGGCAACAAAGGCTACTTTCCACCATAACGAACTTTGACAAGAATAAAGTAAGTACATGGTTGGATATTGATATGAATTTTCCTAATCACATATTCATGACTCTAGGAAAAACAACAAGGTGGAAGGTATACATGGACTACAAGGGAACACGAAAGAAAGACACCTCCACCATGGTAATACAAAGGGGAGTAGTTGCGAGCACATTGGCCCAACTCTTTTTGGGCAAATTTGTCACTAGATGGAGGGTGTGGGTGGATTACAAGAAGTATCGGAAATGACCCCCTCAAGCTCGAACAGACAAGGGAGCAGTTACTTTAGGAGATGCATGCCAATGCACTCCTAGAGTAACATAATTTTTATTTTTTATCTTCCACATTTTTATGCTTTCGTAGACTTTGAAATTTTTAAAATTTCAGTTAATATTCCTTTCTGCATTTATTATTATTATTATTATTATTATTATTATTATTATTTTTAGAAAGGAGTTCGAGGATCAAGAGTCCGAGGAGTGAACCCATCTACCCAAGCTCAACAACATTCTAACATCTACCCGCCCACCAACTCGCGAATGGGCAGAAATCCGCCAATAGGCAGAAATTAATGCTGAAATGACACTGCTACTCCAGGGAAGCAGCTGCCACAACAACAAAAGTCATCTCCATCTCGGATGACCATGTTGACACTGCAGCCGACCCAATCAGAGAAAAAGGACAATCATCACGGGAAGCAGCTGCCACACCAGCACCATCCGAATATGCCTTCCTCAACTCCTTATCATCAGATTCAGTATGGCAAGACACGGTCCAGTCCGTCACAAAGAAGCTCGAAAGTGCGTATTCCCCAGCAAAAAAGAGGAAAGCCTCCAACATCGAGGACATTTGCCCAGACAACGAGGACGACAGAGAAAAGGAAGTTACAAAGTTGGACCAACCAACACCAGCATCACACAAGCAGCCACTGAGGGAGGCCAAAAGACTCAAAGAAGAAGCTCAATGACGAATGATACTTAACGATGACGAAGAAGATGAGACCTCCTCCGATTCGCCAAAAATCTAAGTTATCATCTTCCCTCTTCATTTATTTAATCTATGTTTTATTTTGAGAATGTATGCATGCATTGAGGACAATGCTCCTCTCGAGTTTAGGGGGAAAGTAGTCCTAATTTTTATCTTCTTTATTTATTTTCTGTTTTTATTACATGTAGTTGCATAGTTAGAAGCATTTAGGAACCATAATGTAATTGCCTTTATTTAAAATAGAAGGAAAATATTAGTTTAAAAAAAATTTGAGTAGCCTTTACCCTCCGAGGCAGACTGCCCGCCGAAACAACAACCTTAGCATGACTTTGGAAGTATTTAGAATCCAACTATGTTCTGAACTTAAAGAAATACCCTTTGTGACTGGTTTAAGTTTAGGACTTCTAGGAAACTTAGGTAATTCACTTAGTAAACTTGGGAAGATCTTAAAGAAATTAGAAACCAACTATATTCTAGAGGTGCCAAAAACAGGCTCTAGGATAGGCTAGAGGTTCCCGAAACCGGCTCTAGTCAGGTGCATATAAATAAAAAAAATACCCAACATTGGCTTTAATAACTTTGAAGAAACCCAAGGGAATTAAGATGCTTTGCTGAAGTTTACTTAGAAGCCAAAGAATCATTCTTGTGACAAGACCCGCACACACTCACGAGACACATAGTTTGGTTTCGGGTAAGTCCATTATCAATCGAAGGGTTTCTGTCAAACGTGTAGCCGCACGGTATGTAAGGGCCGCTCAAGGTATTTTTAAGCTAAGTTTTCCTACAATTTTAAGTTTCGGCATGTTACTATTAGATTGCATTGCTTGAGGACAAGAATCGACTAAACCTAGGCTCTAATACCACAATTGTAACACCCCTTCCTGGCCTGATAGAAAACCGAGTTAGACAATGTCACTGGAAAACATACTCGGAGATCGAAACTTATTTCGGAGTTCAAAATCTTTATTTGGAATGTTTTGTTAATCTCATTTAGGACTTAATAATTTAACTCATTAGCAATTTACTCAATTTGGGGTCAATTTTAAACCTTTCTTAACCTTAGGGACTAAAATAAAAATTAAAGGACCTTAGTCATAATTCGAATTATTTTCATATATCACATACATGTAGCATATCATGGTCATATTCGAACATATCAAGTATTGCAAGGTACTTACCAAATTTTTCATTCGAACATAGTTGCTCTATGTGAGCCCTTAACAAATGCAAATATAACATAAAATAATGCAACGGGACGACGTCGAGCCTATCCCTTGACACAACTACACTCACCTCCACAATTCGAAGCTTTTAAAGTTCTCGGATAACGGCTCCTTTATTTTTGGCTTTCGGAAGAGATGGCGGTTGTTCTTCATCAACCCCTTGAGCTAGGTTAATCAATAGAAATTGGTTAGAATCGACAAAACGATATCAAATCAATACGCAAATATCAAAATTTAGATTAACCAAAGACTTGAGCTTACCCCAACGATAGCAAAGACTCGAATTAATTAAACCGAAAACTCGAGCTGACCAACCTATCAATGAATCGTTTATCACTTACTCTCCTTATAAACCTATATTTTTGTGTGTTTTCCGTGCATTATCCCTTACCCTATTTATACGTAAAATCTCGGCCTTGCTATGTTCTCCATGCTCCCTGAAAATAGGGGAGGCCGTGGCTTTAATTTGAGGCATAAAGCCCTTGTGTGGCCACGTGTGGTGACTTCATGCCACCTTGCGCCACTTAATTTCCCATGTGGGAATTCACGGCAGAATTCCTTCATTTTGAAGACCGTGGGTTCCACATTCATTTTAATAATAATAATAATAATAATAATAATAATACCTTTTATTGTTTTAAATTGGATACAAGATTAGGCATACATCGTTCGAATACAACGGTACAAAATATGTAATTATTAGAACTTAATTCTGATTATACCGATTTTTGGGGTGTGACAGTCAACGAAGTGGTTGGACTTTGTTTGTGGGTAATCTTTTCGAGAATCTACATTAGAAGGGACTATAACAAGTGTTTGACAGACATGGGAAAGTTTTGGATGGTTTATCCCACGAAAAAGAGCGAGAGATGGATCACGTTTTGGTATTGTACGGATGAATATATAGATCGAGGTAATCAGGGTAATGGAAAGGTTGAATGGACATTAGATATATGGTAATCAGATTAGAGTTTCGTTTGCCAAATGTAATGACCGTGATAACTTTTGGAGGCGTAGACCGATAGGGGAGAACGGGAGTAAGTTTCAGCAATTGAAAGAGTGGGATGGGATAGAGGAGAGGTGTGCGATGGGGAGTACAAAGAGAAGTTTGGTGGGAGTAATCGATGAAGACAAGGTTGCCGTATTGAATTTCTACGTGGTTGGGTTGCGTAGAAATCCAATTGGACTGGCTACATTAGCAAAGGAGATAAATGACGCCAAGTCGCCAATATTACTAGTTTTTCAATGATGCGAATTTCAGGGGCAAAAATCCTTTTAATGTTCAAAAATGATGTTGATAGACAAGGAATTGGGAAGATGGAAGTATTGGGTAAATGGTTTTCGCCTTTGCAAAATTGGATTAATCCACGGTCATTTCAATCAGATACACGACGTGTTTGGTTATCCATCAGTGGATTACCGATCCATACTTGGTCGAGGAGAACGTTTAAAAAGGCGGCAGCTCTCTGAGGACCTTTGATCAGGTGTGATGTGTCGAATTTGGAACCGGGGTCATTTAAGAAGATTCAAATACTAAGAGAAACTGGAACTATGAAAAAAAAAACGATGAATTCATAGAAGTCATTGTAGAAGATTGCAGTTTTTGTATATGTGTAATGGAGTTTAAGCCGATGTTGGAACAATATTGTCGATGCAATGATTATATAGAGGAAGTTTCGATAGATACACATACAAAAGACAATGATGTCGATGCAATTTTGGGATGTTACAAGAGGACATGATGAAAAATTGGATGACACGAGGACAAAGAGTTCGCGATGATAGATAACAGATGAAGAGGTTGGTTTTGTTGAACGTAATGAGGTATGTCAGCGGCGACTAGAACGTTGTGATGTTGATAGTACAGAGGCGTTGGTGGATTGTTCGGTGGGTTTTATGCATATGCCAATTGGGTCTGATAGGCCAGAGCCAATTTCTGACATAAGTAAAGATTTGGCAAAAGAGTTTATCAATGATGAGTAGGGATGTAAAAAGCTAACCCGACCAGAAAATTCGATTGAAACTTGTTAGAGTCAGAATCTGATTTGACCTGAAAATTTAAGAGTAAACTATACTAATGACTACCGAACTATGAGGTTGGTGTCGATTTGACCACTATATTTTCAATTGTGTTAAATATACCACATAACTATTTAATTGGTTCCAATGTAGCCAGCCACCTGCCGTTAAAAAAAACAGAAAAGTTATCGGGGCTGTTAAAATAATTGGTATAATTACAAATTTGGTCCCCTTATCTATACAATCTATCAATTTGATCTCAGGAAATTGTGTTGTTGAATACGGTGATGTGTAGTCCATCCGGAAGTGACTAGTAGATGAGTACGGTGATGTGTAGTCACACCAGAAATATGCTAGTTGTTGTGAGGGGTGATGTGTAGTCCCACCGGGAATGGTTGTGCATGTGCATACCATGGTTTTGTCTTAAGCTTTGGTTTATCGTATTTCTTTTCTAAATGGTTTTGTCTTTAGACTAAATACATGTTTTGAACTACATTGTTGTTGTTGTGATTTTGAGCTCCGCTCACTAAGCTTTTAAGCTTACGCTCTCTTTTCCAACAATGCAGATCATTAGTGGTTTCGGGAGGCAAGCGGCGCAAAAGAGGAACCTTGGAGTTCATTTGCTAGCTCAAGTATGATTTTTCATGGTTGTAATAATACTTAGGCAATGAGATGCTAGACTTTTGTGTTGGGGAGTTGGTGTCCAAACTCCTATGTTATTGTTATTGTTGTTAACATGTTTAAAGTGTTGAAGCATGCCTTGGTTTGGTTTTTGACTTCTTTGTGGATGTTAAGCATGTTGGTTATCTATTTTATATATTGTTTTGTTGATTTTTAGCCTCGTTGAATGTTTGACTTGCTTTAAATGAGTTTTCTTAGTTTCCTTGAATTGTATGTATGCTTATGAGCTGGTCAAATGCTTGCTTAGGGTGTTTAAGTTAGCTCTTTCGTGCTTAAAACTGCAGTGTTTTGTCTTTCTGTGCAAGGCATATCGATACGCTAAAGGGTTGTATTGATATAGTCCCATGTTTTAAGCCTATCGTACCGATACGCGAGGGTGTATCGATACCCTCTTTGTCCTCTAGAAATCTGAGATTTTGACAAAAAATGGTGTATTTGTAACCCCCTAAACCCGACTTAGAAAAAAAGCCGAATTTAGGAAGTTAGGTTTGAAAACTTGTCCCACAAGAAACAATTTAGGTTAAATATAATAAAATTCATAATACTCAATTGAATAAGTAGAAACCCAATAATTAATATGATTATGATAATTAATTAAAATATCTGAAAACAAGTTCGTAAATGCATGCATCCAATAATCCTAAATTATAAAATTCCCAATGTCCACATTACACGAATATTCCAAATAATATTAAAATTAGTAAATCAAAGTAGTCAAAAGAGTTCATACTGAATATAAATATATCTGAATAAACAAGAGATGCTCCAAGTACCGAGGTTCCTAATAAGTTTGAGTATCTGAAAGTAAAAACTAAGGGGTGTAAGCTAAAAAGCTTAGTGTGTCCTTTTGTTTAAACAAAACAGAAAAATAAAACAGAATTTCATTTACAAATAAATTCATTTCCGAAAACAGAGTGTATCCAATAAATCAAAATTATAAATGTTATGATGTCCGATGCATGATGCAATGATCGAATATCTGATATCATAAAGAGTGGAGGTTTCCCTCGTCAGAGTGGAGCTTTCGCTCGCCAGAGTGGAGATTTCTCTCACTTTTTCCGAACAGAATTCCGAACAAATGACACATGATATAATTTGTAAAATCATAAATCCGAAGTCTTACGAGTATCATAATTTCTGAAAATTAGATGCTTGATTTAAAAAAACATGTTTAGTATGCCATGAATGATGGTTCAAATCATTATCAAATCTCAATCAGATAATAAATAAACCAGATATATATATATATATAACAACATTTATTTAAAACACCCCAAGAAACACACTTTAGCCACAAAAGCTCTAATCTCGAGAAGGGTGAGCCTCACGCTCGGATCTCACTGAATCAAGACCTACGAGATATGAATTCTATATTAGCATTTATTTCTATCACTAAGCCACTGACTAAACACTAAAAACCGAACTGAAGATATACTCACGTGAAGATCTTGAAGAACGTGAACGATCGGTTTGAATAACTGGAGGTAGCCCAACGGTCTCAAGGTTAGCACCTGAACACGAGAATATTCTGAATTAGATTATGAAATCCATGACTTATCAGATTCCAATAACAATTACTTAATATGAGCAAAACGGAGCTTTCAGAAATTAATTAGGCAAAACGGGCATCAGATACGGACTTAGGACGTCGAGAAAGGTTAAGATGAACGTTTTCTGAAAAAGTCAACTCTTGGTCAACTTTGGTCAAAGTCAAAGTTAACTCCAACGGTCAAAGTCAACTGTCCAAGGTCAACAGTCAATGTTGACTGGACTGGACTGGTCAAAGTCAACTCGGTCAAACTAATACTGGTCAAAGGGTCAAACTAGTCAACAATTCATATCTTGTTAAGGTCAACAAGTCAAACGGTCCGATTCAAGACTTATGGTTCGGTTCAATGTTCACTAATTTAGTTCGTTTTAATTTGAATCACAAGACCGGTTCGGTATAAGATCATATTCGGTTCATACATAAGGGTCTGGCTCACCATTTGGGCTCTTATCTGAAATTGGTTCAACTTTTACAACAACCCATTTGTTGAATTATTGATCAACGCTCACAGCTGGGCTCTCCCAAGCCACATTAATATACATAGAAGCCCAAGACTCGCATAACTCAACTCATGATCCTTTTTCAAGTAATATGGTTTAGGGTTTTCAGCACCCAAAACGGTGGAGGCACAGATGCAAACTCGTCAGAAAATACGCGACGTCAGCAGCAACATAACCAAATGACGGTGACACCTCCACACTCAATCTTTCACACCAGCTTGCAAAAGCGTCTAGGGTTTATAGAACCCAAAGGCGGCGGTGGCTCGACAACAACAAAAGTGAAAAATCCAGACGAGAACGGTAGTGTAACCCATATCGATAAGGACGACAACGGCTCATCGGAAACACAACACGACGACCACAGTGGTTATTCACGACCACAACAAGAACAAAACGAGTTCATCAACAACAACCCTTAACTCAAAACCATTATTTAAAACCAAAAACTCAGATTTCCGGCTTACCCAAAGACACACACGGAAAAGAGAGGGGCAGAGCACACGACGAAGGGAGGTGGCGCAAAGGAGAACCGAACGGTTTCTTACCTATCTCTCGCTAAAGATGGCCGGTAATAGGTATCCGGGGGTTGGGGTTGGTTTGCAAGAAGAAGAGGAACCGAACGGCAGTACCGGATCGACCAATGGATGACGCTAGGCCGGTGGTCGAAGACTCACCGGAGACGCAATGGTGGGTGAAGGAGAGGGATATAGAGAGAGAGAGGCGGCTGAAAATCAATTGGAATCCTAAAAGACCCTCTCAAGCTTAAAATGACGTTTAAAGACCCAATTTAATGGGTAAATTACCATAAGAGCCACTAAAGTTATTTAGTGTTTGAAAACGAGCAGCTAAGTTTCCATAGATTACAAATTAACTCACGAATTCCAATGCTAAGCCTCATTATTCTGAATTTTCTCAATTTATCCTTTAAACTCAATTAGGGTTTCTGAATTAACTTCCCCAAACTCTAGGGTTACTGATTTAGGGATTCCAAAATTAGGGATTTTTAAATTGGGAAAAATTTAGGGTATTACAACTCTCCCTCCCTTAAATGAAATTTCATCCTCGAAATTTTCAAACCTAACAAAAGATCTCAAAACCATATACTTTCCCATTCTGAATTCATGATATATCATAACCGAAAATACTGAAACATAGAACTGGAAAAAGAAATGAAACATATTAAGATGTATCTTCCATGTCACCATGTATACCATCGTATCCAACACGAGCTCCGGTTAGATGTACTGAACCTGGACGTCTCATCTCGGATCTAGCTGATCCACCACTCGGAGCATGTCTACCTCTACTAGCAGTACCAGAAGCAACTGAACCTGGACGTCTCGGTGAGGTGCTTGAACTGATGCATGACTCTGAATCTGAACGGATAAACTAGTAGCTGAACGTGGACAATTCTTTAAGTAGTGATCATGAGAACCACATTTGAAACATGTTCTGTTCATCAATCTGCACTCTCCGTTATGCTTTTTGTTGCAAAAGTCACATACAGAAATAGGCCGACAAACTTTTAAACTACCCTGGCTGCCAGACAGAACTATCGATACTGCAAATCTTACATTTCGATAACTATGAGGAACAAACTCATCTATAGACCTCTTCCCAAACGGGTTGACAAAACTCGGTTGTACAAACCTGTTCGGTTATTTCCCGACTTGATCAGAATTCTGAAGTTCCTCTTTTTCCATTAGTGCAAGAATCCTCTCAGCAGCTTTAACCCGACCAACCATGTTGTTGAATACTTTATATTGATGTGTTGCAACATCTCTCTGAATCGGTAGTCGAAGTCCCTTCAAAAACACGTCACACTTATCTTCCTTAGTCGCAACTAACCCAAGAGCATACTTAGCCAACCTCCAAAACTCTATCTCATAATCATTCACTAACATGTTGTTCTGTTTCAGATTCATAAACTCATTACGAAACTTTTCTAGGAACTCAACTCCCACATACCGATCCTGAAATGCCTTTCGATAAAACTCCCATGTGATCTGACTAGATGGAACAGTATCAACCACTAACTCCCACCAATTCTGAGCTTCGCCCTCTAACAAAGATACATCGGCTCGCAATTTCTGATTAACTGGATAATCCATCTCAACAAACAGTCGTTGCAACTTCTTTAGCCAATACTCTGCATCGGCTGGATGTGTACCAGTTTTTCCCTCAAACAATTTCATCCGAGCAGCTGTGAATTATGTAGAAATGGGTTTCCTCGAACCCTCTGATTGACGAAGATAACGGAGCAACTCACGGTGAACCGTGACACTGTCCGGCTGAACTGTCTCAATGTCATCAACATCAAGTGAGTCATCATTTTCGATCTGATGTCCTTCTAATGGTACATTCTCATTATCCAGTATCTCATTCTGATTTCCCATTTGCCCAACAGAAGGAGGAGGATGGCTACCAGAAGTAGCAGTACGACCATGTCCTGGAACAAACGATAAATTAGGATTCCAACGCGGTGGCATAGTGAACTATCTACAAAAGGTAATAACCTAGAGTCAGATTCGGTAATGGAGTCTCGGATTTAAAACACATTGAAAACATTAAAGTCAAAAATCACAGAATACCATAGTATATCTTTTAGAAAATTCCCATTTGTCTAAAAATATTTTAGACGCAAGCAGAATTCGAAAACATTTGAAAATAATTGTTGTAGGCCTCACAGTCTGTGGGTTGAACCTAGGCTCTGATACACTAAATGTAACCCCCTAAACCCGACTTAGAAAAAAAGCCGAATTTAGGAAGTTAGGTTTGAAAACTTGTCCCACGAGAAACAATTTAGGTTAAATATAATAAAATTCATAATAATCAATTGAATAAGTAGAAACCCAATAATTAATATGATTATGATAATTAATTAAAATATCTGAAAACAAGTTCGTAAATGCATGCATCCAATAATCCGAAATTATAAAATTCTCAATGTCCATATTACACGAATATTCCAAATAATATTAAAATTAGTAAATCACAGTAGTCAAAAGAGTTCATACTGAAAATTAATATATCTGAATAAACAAGAGATGCTCCAAGTACCGAGTCGCCTAATAAGTCTGAGTATCTGAAAGTAAAAACTAAGGGTGTAAGCTAAAGAGCTTAGTGTGTCCTTTTGTTTAAACAAAACAAAAAAAAACAAAACAAAATTTTATTTACAAATAAATTCATTTCCGAATTCAGAGTGTATCCAATAAATCAAAATCATAAATGTTATGATGTCCGATGCATCAAGCAATGCCCGAATATCTGATATCATACAGAGTGGAGGTTTCCCTAGCCAGAGTGGAGCATTCGCTCGCCAAAGTGGAGATTTCTCTCACTTTTTCCGAACACAATTCCGAACAAATGACACATGATATGATTTGTAAAATCATAAATCCGAACTCTTACGAGTATCATAATTTCTGAAAATTAGATGCTTGATTAATAAAAAACATGTTTAGTATGCCATGAATGATGGTTCAAATCATTATCAAGTCACAATCATATAATAAATCAAGCAGATATATATATAAAACGGCATTTATTTAAAACACCCCAAGAAACACACCTTAGCCACAAAAGCTCTAATTTCGAGAAGGGCGAGCCTCACGCTCGGATCTCACTAAATCAAGACCTACGAGATATGAATTCTATATTAGCATTTATTTCTATCACTAAGCCACCGACTAAACACTAAAAACCGAACTAAATATATACTCACGTGAAGATCTCGAAGAACGTGAACGATCGGTTTGAATAACTGGAGGTAGCCCAAGGATCTCAAGGTTAGCACCTAAACACGAGAATATTCTGAATTAGATTCTGAAATCTATAACTTAATAGATTCCAATAACAATTACTTAAAATGGGCAAAACGGAGCTTTCCGAAACTATTAGGCAAAACAAGCATGAGATACGGACTCAGGACGTCGAGAAAGGTTAAGATGAACATTTTCTAAAAAAGTCAACTCTTGGTCAACTTTGGGAAAAGTCAAAGTCAACTCTTGGTCAACTTTTGTCAAAGTCAAAGTCAACTCTAACGGTCAAATTCAATTGTCCAAGGTCAACGGTCAATGTTTACTTGACTGGACTGGTCAAAGTCAACTCGGCCAAACTAATAATGCTCAAAAGGTCAAACTAGTCAACAATTCAAATCTGGTCAAGGTCAACAAGTTAAACGGTCCAGTTCAAGACTTATGGTTCAGTTCAATGTTCACTGATTTGGTTCGATTTAATTTGAATCACAAGACTGGTTCGGTCTAAGAACATATTCGGTTCATCCATCAAGGTCCGGTTCACCATTTGGGCTCTTATCCGAAATTGGTTCCACTTTTACTACAACCCATTTGTTGAATTTTTGATCAACATTCACACCTGGGCTCTTCCAAGCCACATTAACATACATAGAAGCCCAACACTCGCATAACTCAAATCATGATGCTTTTTCAACTGATATGGTTTAGGGTTTTTAGCAGCCAAAATGGTGGAGGCGCAGATGCACGAATGCCGGCGGTGCAAACTCGTCGGAAAAGACGCGACGTCGGCAGCGGCACAACCAAACGACGACGACACCTCCACACTCAATCTTTCACAACAACAATGGCAGATCCAGACGAGAACGATAGTGTAACCCATATCGATAAGGACGACAACGGCTCACCGGAAACACAACACGACGAGCATAGTGGTTATTCACGACCACAACAAGAACAAAACGAGTTCATCAACAACAACCCATAACTCAAAACCACTATTTAAAACCAAAAACTCATATTTCCGGCTTACCCAAAGACACACACAGAAAAGAGAGGGGCGCACGACGAAGGGAGGTGGAGCAAAGGAGAACCGAACGGTTTCTTACCGATCTCTCGCTAACGGTGGCCGGTAATGGGTATCCAAGGGTTGGGGTTGGCTCGCGAGAAGAAGAGGAACCGAACGGCGGTACCGGATCAGCCAACGGACGATGCTAGGCCAGTGGTCGGAGACTCTCCAGAGACGCAAGGGTGGGTGAAGGAGAGGGATATCGAGAGAGAGGCGACTGAAAATCAATTGGAATCCTAAAAGACCCTCTCAAGCTAAAAATGACGTTTAAATACACAATTTAATGGGTAAATTACCATAGGACCCACTGAAGTTATTTAGGGTTTGAAAACGAGCAGCTAAGTTTCCATAAATTACAAATTAACCCACGAATTCCAAAGCTAAGCTTCATTATTCTGAATTTTCTCAATTTAACCCTTAAACCCAATTAGGGTTTCTGAATTAAATTCCCCAAATTCTAGGGTTACTGATTTAGGGATTTCAAAATTAGGGATTTTTAAATTGGGCAAAATTTGGGGTGTTATAGTATCGGTACGTACCTTAGGCGTATCGATACGGTCCTAGAGTTGACTTTGGGAAACTTGACCGTTAAAGGTGTATCGATACCAGCCTTGGAGGGTATCAATATGGCCTCTCAAAGCTGACTTTGGGGGAGTTCCACCGTGGATGGTGTATCGATACAAGCCTTTTTTGTATCAATACGGTCTGAAGTAAAATGGCTGAAGGTTGTCTTTAATTGTCTGATTTGCTTGGTTCATACCCGTGTTTGCTTTTTCGAAGTTGCTTTCTCACTTAGGTTCAAATAAAGCATTTAGACAAGATCAATTTAAAGAAACAAGGTTGGTAATCAGAGTGAGGCCTTAATGGGTTTCGCTTCAGTTTTCCCCGTGTAACCCGTTCGGTTTGGTCTGGTGGCTAGGCCGGGATGAGGGGGGTACACTCAGTTAGTGTTGTCCTGTCCTGGGTGCTGAACAAAGTGTCCCTATCCTTGTGTGGTTATGAGTGCATGTATGTTTGCCTCGAACTTGTAACGAATGTTTGGAGTAAACTCCAAACCTTCCTCTAAAATCAAGTATTGTTTGATCATATGGTTATACCGTGTTAGCATAACATCGTCCATTGTGTAGAGGCGGTTATTAAGTTCGTGAATCTCCTCATATGTCATATCCTCTAAACAACACTGGGTTTCTTTCAAGGAAGTCAAAGGAGATGGAGGTGAAGGAGGGTTGTTATTTCTTTCCAACCGTGGTGGTTGTTAGGATCGACATGTTATATTGAGTTGTCAGACCATGATTCAAATAGAAGGAGAGATGAACTGGTTGTGAACTCTAGGGTTTTAGGGTCTTTGATTGTAGGATGTGAGGGATCTAATGGAGGCTTAATGCTTTATATTTTATGGAAAAGTAAAAATGGTAAAACAGGAAAGAGGTAGGGTGAATCATGAGTAGTCACACCAGCCAGTAATGTAGAGTCCTGAATTTGTGTGGAAGTCGAGTCGTGAGTGGTGTGATGAATATGTTGGTTATTTGTGGCAAGTTATGGAAAGAAGGGCTGGAGGGATCAAGGTGCTAGAATTTAGCTGTCGAAAGGGTTGGTGTATCACTAAATCTTGATATTTCGGCTTTAGAAAGTTAGTGAGTAACTCGACCTGCTCGTTGTCTTTAACATGATAACTACGAAAATAAAATAAAAACTTAAACATAACAAACTTTGAATTAAAACTAATTGCTGAAAGTAAAAATGCACAAAATTAAAAATGTGTGGAGAATGAATATATTAACTTTCTACTGCTAATTTAGCAGGCTTATTACGAATGACTGGTGCCCCATTGTACATCTATTACCATTGGAGTGTCATTTCAATGTAGCAGAGATGTCGATCAGGAATTGAGGCCAGGTGCATCAATGGAGATGAAAAACACTTGTCAGCATCCTTCATTGATCTGATGGCATCTTGTTTTGGACGATTGCTTAAGTTAGGATTTGTATCATGCTATTTTGCGATAGGAGGAAAATCCCAACTTCACACCATTTGATGACTTCTTGCATGAGCATGGTTTTCATAGTTTGTGTAAGCCTTGGTGTGACTAAGTTGCAAAAATCATTAGCAATCATCTCCTTGTATATGCACAATTGTGCGTTTGCACTCTTGGATTTGGCAAAATGCCAATTTATGGAGTTGTCTTCTTCGTCATCAGCTGCATGCATGTTCTCCTATGCGAGGGCTTCTTCGTTGTCTACAAGCTGGCAATCTTCATATTCATCCACATATCATGTGGTGTTGAAGACGTTGAATGTGATCTTTTGGTCGTTCATCTTCACTGAGAAATTGCCATTCTCACAATCAATCACGATCCGTCTGGTGGCTAGGAATGGTCTCCCCAGAATAATGAGAGCATTCTTTTTAGCTTCAGAATCAAAGATAATAAATTCAGCCATGAAGACAAACTTATCTACCTTAACAGGCAAATCTTCAATTCTGCCCTCAGGTCAAATTTGAGATCAATCAGCCAATTGAATAATTACCGATGTAGGCCTTGCTTTACCCATCCCTAAACTTTTTATCACAGATTTCGGCATCAAGTTCACACTTGCACCAAGATAACATAGGGCACGACCATTTTAATTGTGGCCTATCGAGCATAGAATGGTGAAGCTGCCATGGTCCTTCATCCTGGGTGGAAAATCACTCAGCACAACCACGAACTCGCCCATGGTGGTGATAGTTTCAACATCACTCACCTTCCTCTTCTTTTTCACGATCTCATTCAGAAACATTGTATAGGTAGACATCTGATCAATGACCTCCAGAAGTGGGGCAATAATGTTCAACTATTTTAGCATCTCTAGAAATTTCTGCTATTGGGCATCTTGTTTCTAAGGTTTCAATCTCTGTGGGAATGGAGGTGGTGGTCTAGGCTCGTCTTGTGGCTTATTGGATGCAAGGGCATCCTTAGCTTTATCTTCCTTGCCTTCAGTAGCAAGGTTGCTCATTGTATCAGACACATGAGTTGGTTCTCTCGTAGAGTGCCAATTGCGTGCCACTACGTAGAGTGATGGAATTACGTTACTCTACATTAAAGGCCTTAGTGACTTCAGTATCACTAGGTAACCCGCTAGGTGGTCTCATCTTCAACATTTATGCAACTTGTCAAACTTGCGTCTCCAAGGACCTAATCTATGTGGTGGTATTTGCATGATCGATTGCTGGTTTTGCAACATAACAATATGTATTGTGAGCATTTCACTATGATTCTTTAGGTGGGTTGCTTAATCCTGCATAATGACACGTACAATTTCCATAAATGATTGATTAAAATTATCAAAAGAATTAGAATTAGAGTTTTAAGCTCTTTGCCTCTCTGGTTCTGCCTCTGAGTCTTTTGGAATCCATGAGGGTCGGTTGATGTAGCTTGTTGTGCTCCTGAATTGCCCTTGTTACACCCCAACCAAAATTTGGATATTACCTCAACCCGGAGTTGTAGGTGTTGGAGTAGGGATTGGTGTTACAATTGATGTTCCCTATGTAGGATCGAAATTCTTTTTTTGAGGGCATTCGCTCGACAGATTTTTCCCATCCCAATGCTCGCAAGTGCATTGCACCACCTTGGCCTCTAAGACATTGGAGGTTCCTTGCGTGTTCTGGAGTATGTTAGTGATGGTAGAGAGTTGAGCAGCTGCAGTCTGAAAGTCATCTAATTAGAGTGCTTTAGCTACTTTAGGTCCATGCTTCAATCTCCCTCTTGGGAACGGGTAGTTGGCATTGGCTATCATGTCATGTGTCTTGAAACCCTCGTCAGGTTCTCTATCGAGCAAAGTACCATTAGTTGATGAGTCAATCATCATTCTTGTTTATGCATTGATGCCATTATAGAACTTCATGACTTTATTCAATATGTGAATCAAAGGATCGACCATTTCCGAAACATATCTTTATATCTATCTCATGCTCCATAAATGAATTCATCATCATATTGTTGAAACGAGATGATGTCGCTTTTCTTTTGGTTGTGCACATTCAGTAGATCATATCGGTGCAGAAATTGTTGCACAAGTCATCCAAAGATGTAATAAATACTACGAAACAAGTTTTCAACCATGCTTTGGCTTGAACACACAACAAGAAAGGGAATAACTTGAGTCGCAAGGAATGAGTAGGTATATTTGGTTGCCTGAAACAATCACAAACTTCCAAGAAAGCTTGGATGAGCCCACATGCATATTTTCTTGCGGATCCTCCAAATTGTCCAATATTTTTGAGCATGTTGAACATAACAAGCTTTAGCTCACAGTGGACGATCCCTAGATCAGGTACCATATTCGGTGGATTAAGGTTGTTGATAACGGGCGCAATGATGTCTCTAATGTGTCTTCTGGGCCTGGCAGATGGTGGATCCTGCTAGCCATTATTACCCGCTCTAACTACTTGTACACCAACTAGAGGTAAGTCTTCTGGATTACGCTCGTTCTCAAGGTTGTTCCTTGGTGGGTTCATACTCTTGTTTTCTTGTATTAGTTTCCGAAAGGTTCTTTCGATCTTCGGAATGTATTGGATAACAGGTTCGTTGGTGGACCTTATGGTCATGCACTGGAACGTTCCTGAGAATAAAAAAACAAAAACAAAAATTAAATGCAATAAAAATAAGTCCTAAGCGCAACTACAACGTAATTATCAATTGTCAATGCCCAACAACAGTGCCAAAAACTTGATACTTGTCAAATAGTGATGCACTTTAGAGAAAATATACTCGTCGTATCAAGTAATAAAGTGAGAGTAGAGTGTCGAACCCGTGTGAATTGTATCAATAATTACAAAGTTACCGTACTTAGGAATGTGTTTGCAAGTATTGGTGAATGTCGGTTTAAGTTAAACTAATTTAACTAATATAAAGATAGCTATGATAAAGACAAATATATGCATTGACTTAACATTTAATTATGGAGGTTGGGATTATTGCTAAGGATATATGCTTGATTACCTAGATCAATGCTATAGCGGCGGGCGATACATGTATGCGTAAACCCTTAAGTGTTTCATCTACTCGACATGATTTTCTAATGAACTTTTGACTCTCTCGATGCCTAGAGGTTAATAACATTGTAGTTAAGGTGTTACATGTTTGCGTTAACCTTAACGACTCTATTATTTGTTTAAGGACTCCATTTTAGTCGTTGAAACCCTAAAGTGATGTCTAAGACTAATTTGACAACTTTACCTTACTACTCACATTTGTCTAACTTAACTCTGTCGAGCATTAATCCACAAACAATAGTTAAAAGGCTTCTCTAGAATAGCTCTTACAATTAGATACACATTAAGAACATGAACAAAATAGATAAAGATAAAATCAACTAAAGCATTGAAATAGAATAATCAAAATATAAAATCATGGGACGCAATAATCCCAACTAAAAGGATTATCTCATGTCTGAGCCTAAAACAACCATAATTAAAAGTATAAAGTACGATAGTTTTTCAAGAAAGAAAAGGAAGGAGTTGAGCATCCTCGACAAAACTCCCTCTGTTGCGTGTAAAATAGTCTATCACAATGGTAGTGCAAGTGTACACGTCGCAAGTAATAAAGTGATACTAGAGTATCGGATATCGTCTCCACAGGGACTGGGCTAACTCTTTCATTCGCTTTCTGCACAAGGGGAAAAGAATAGATTAAGATAATTGTCACGAAAATAATAAAGAAAACGTAAATAAAAAGAATAGAGAAATCAAGATAGAGAGAATGGGCTGGTATTGAATTGCTCGGTAGTGCAGGTATTGAATTGCTTAAGATCTCTAGTTCTGTCGTCGCTCCCGTCGCCGACAGCACCTGTCGCGGCGGCTGTCCGTTAGCTGTCGCGGCAGCAGACACTAACTCCGTACTTCAAGTTTGGCAAGAATCCCAGATCTGCCTTGCCCTATCCCTAGGCACAAGTCTGTCGATGATCACGTCTTTGATGATACCTCCCGGCGTGAATCGAAGGATGAACACCGATGTGTATGAATTCTTCCTTAGCCACTTAACCTCGCCTTATCCCTAAGCACGAGATGGTTCAACTATAAACTAGAGAACGCGCTTTTATTTCTTTCGTATACTTAACTCTCCCGATGCTAAGTAAATAGATAACCTCACAATGCTCTCCCGATGCTCTTGCAAGATATTAAAACCAAGATAAAAGAACTTGAAGTTTATTTTATTGAACTTGGAAAATCCTAAAACAAAGCAACCCTTGCAACTACTTTACAAAACAACCCGTAACCCTAGGGGGAATTTAGAACATGTCGGTGACGGGTGAACGGCAGGGGTTTGGTTTCGGTTATGGGGTAATCGGTTATTCTCCTAGGTTAAATCTATGCCCTTATATAAGCTTTGGGCTCAAGTCATCTAAGGTAACAAGGATTACAACTTTAATTAAAAGTAAGATTCTAATAAACACTAAATCTCTAAAGTCTCCTACTTTCTAGCCACATCCTTGTTTCTAGGAATTTCCTCTCCTTGAGCTTTGGCTTGACATATCTTTTGTTCCGGGGCTTGGAAAAATATTTGGTTTTCACACGACAGACGAGCAGATTTTTCTCTATCTATCGAGGTCCACTTGACTTTTCCTCTTTATAAAGTTGCTGTCACCATGCTGTCACGACAGGTCCATGACAGGTTCGTCTTCTTCGGCTGCTTGTCCAGTTCCGCTCTTCTGCTTATCTGCCCTGCGCCTGCCTTCATCGTCTACTATGACAGATACCTGCAAAAATAGCCATCTTTCAGTAGAATCCGTGCTTTTAATCCTTTTGTGATGTTTTACTAAAAACTAACCTAAATGCAATGCAATGATGCTTGAATGCAGCAGAAATATGGGTTAAAAGGGTGTAAATAATAGAACTTTTACACACTCAACACACCCCCAAACTCAAGTCTTTGCTTGCCCTCAAGCAATTAAACCTAAAGAAAAATGAAATTTTTTGTGTTGGCCTTCAAACAGTGAACTGTCCCTTACCCGTCGCTCATTCTCTATGGTGGCAGCAACCTGTCGGAAAGGTTAGGATCTGTCCGGAATCTCCCTATAGCTCTCGTGCAGTGTGTGCATGCTTGTGAACATTTATATGCTAAGACTCTCTTAGTTTCACTAGAATATTCAACTTCTTAGCTCGAATTTTTATGCCAAAGTTTATTTTTTTTGAAAGCACATTTTCATGCTTCTTTTTTTTCTATTTTCAAGCTAAATTTTTCTAGAGCCAGTTTCGGGCACCTCTAGTTAGCTTCCTAAAGCCGGTTTCGGGCACCTCTAGGTTTTTTATTTTCTTTTGCTAAACTTATTTCCTAGAGCCAGTGTTAGGCACCTCTAGGGGCTATTCAAGTTCTAAGCTTCCTATTCTAGTTTGGCTAAAAGAAATCTAAGCAATATAACAGTCACAAAAGTGTTTAAGTTTCAGAACTATAGAAAGGCTCTAAACTTTTCCTTAAACTATCCTAAAGATGCTGTCACGACAGAGCCGTCATGACAGGTAAGTTAACTCCACAGTTTTAAGCCAACAATTTTAATTTTCTGATTTTTTTAAGAGAAAATAAATAAATAATAAGACACAACAACTAATAAAGAGATGTGCTAAAGACTCCATTAAAGATGGAGGGTTGCCACCCCCAAACTCAAGGGTTGCATTGCCCTCAATGAAAAATGACATGGAAAAAAAAAGAAAAAAAAAGTTCATCACAAAATATAAAGGCAGGCAGCAATAAGAGGAAAAAAAAATAAGAACTTAAATTTTAATCGCTGTCCTCGCTGCTGCTGCTCACACGGATCTGTCGGCGGCGTCTGGGCTGAGGAGGGGGCTGGGCAGGTTCAGGAGCAGGTTGAGGGGCAGGTTGCTCCACTCGCCGGACGTCAGAACTGCTGCCACTATCCCAGCTGCTGCTAGTGGTGGTGCTGGCTTTGGGCAGCCGTTTCTTATCTGCCACGTGCTTAATTCTTTTCACCCTCGTAAAGTCCCTCTCCAAATTCCTCCGGATAAAAGGGCTGTCATCAGTGGCAGGTCTTTTGGTTCCTCGAGGGGAGGTGTCTGCCGGAGGGCTGCCGGCTGCCTACGGGGCAGGGGATGGTGTGGAAGTGGCAGATTGTGTATGGGGAGAGACAGGTGGTGTAGGTGTGGGGGAAGGGATATGGAAATAATGGGCGGGGAAGGTGGGGAAGATGACATCCGTAAAATGTAAAGTATTAGTAATAAAATTTACCGTTGCGTTTGAGAAATCGCGGATGAAAGTCATCAAACCCATTTGCCGCTCCGCGATCCGTAGGATTGCAGCAAGGATAAGTGCCGACTGATCTGTCGGAGCGGTGGCGGTGGCAGCTTCAGGGGCAGGCTCGGTGGCAGGTTCCTCATCCGAGTCAGCAGATGGTGCGTTTGGATCAAAGGCGTTGATGGGTGATACGACTATGACCTCCATGAGGCTGGAGATGTTACTGTCGGTCCATCCATTACCTTGGTGTAGTTCGTCGGAGGGCTCCTCTAGTACAGCAGCATAGCGGCAGAGGGATGTGATGGTGAACGGCAGGCAGAGTCGTGAGTCTGAGCGGAAGGCACAATCAATGATGCTTTCCCTCATGTACCTGCCCACAATTATGGGCCTGTCATGCATAATAGAGTGAATGAGGGCCAGCCGCTGTCGGTTGACTGTCGTGTGGTGGGACGAGGGCACGATACGCTTTTTGATGAAAGCGTTCCACAGTTTTGCTTTGGGGAGGAGCTGCCCCCTATTGACAGAGTGGGGGTTCTTCTTACTGGTAGTCCATGTCGTACCAGCTTCTGTCAGCTCCGCCATGACAGCCTCATAGGCAGCAGCATCAAGGGTGTCTACAAATTTTTGGTGAGCATCATCATCGGGGCCAAAGAAAAGGCCGAACATATGGTTGATGCTGTTGGCGGTAAAGGGTACTTCCACTCCTCGGACGGTGACAGATGTCACCGTTTTGCTGTCGATGGCCTCGTAAAACTCCCGGACCAACGTATCATTTTGCTCTGCCGGCTGCTCGGCAAAGTCCTCCCATAGCTGTGTTGTTATGGCATTCACAATGAACGGCCGGAGTCCCATATGGGGGGCATCTCTGTTGTAAATGAAGCCACGCTCCTCCCATAGTTCCTTGTTGGCGAAGGGGGATGCTGCTGCTAAAGAGGAAGCGGCAGCAGCGGTACGACGGGTTTGTCTCGACGACATTTTGGTTGCAAGGGCTGTGAAAGAAAGAAAACAAATAAAACTAGAGGAGAAAACAAGAGAGAAAAATCAGAAGTGATGAAAAATGAAAGGGAAAACGGGGTTATATAGCTGTTGGGTATCTGCCCATTTAATGTTGCAACGGCAGGCGGGAATAACGTGGCGGCAGATTGGATGTAGCGTGTTTGACGCATCTGACACGCATTTATGCGTCTGCTGTGCGTCTGCCGCACGCTTCTGCGTCTGCATTGTCAGTCTGTTGACAACCTGTCAAGTCCGTCTGCGCCGGCAGCCGAAACGACAGGTTATCATAAATGGGCTTTATTGGGCTGATGGATGGGCGGTGGGCTTGGGTCTTTTCTCCCTTTCTTCTTGGCTCCTTTATTTCCTAAAATCTGAAATTAGAAAAAAAATATTATTCAAATAAAATAAATCTAATTCCTAATAAATAATATTAATAATAAAATAAAAATAAAACTTAGGTTAAATTAGGGGTGCCTTGTGGGGCATCTCCTAAAGTAACCACTTCCTGTATTCCTGGGGCTTCAGTCCCCTGATAGTGCTTGAGGCGTCGTTTCCGGTACTTCTTGAAGTCCATCTGTACCCTCCATCTGGTGATTATTCTCATGTTGGGAGCTCCTTTCTTTCTCTTCCCTTTGTAGTCCATGAAGTCCTCCCTTCTTGGTGATGTTTCTGAGGGCATGAATATATGATTAGAAATAATCAAATTGACATTCGGCCACAAACTTACCTTGTTTTCGTTGAATGTTGTTGTGGTTGAATGTATCCCTTGCTGTCGTGTCTGCTGCTGCGGCAGGCAATTATTTTGACAGTTTTTTATCAGGTTACTTTGCAGGTCAATGGGACATTGGTAGGTGCCTTCACTCTCTATACCAAATTCTGTTGACCACTCGTAGATCTCCATCAGTAGAGACTTTGATGATTCTGTGTCCACCAGCTTTGGTTCCTCAAATGCCTGCAATGGAATTGGTGAGTTTTCATATAATTCAAAAGGTTCGTTTATTACCTGCTCATATTCCATCGGTGAGGCATTGTCATTGGGTAGCTCTTCTAGGTGGTCGTGCGAGTGCCATGACAGGGATGGATGTGTGCAATCTTGGTCAGGCATAATCGAGGTGGTGGGTTTAGAATTTGCCTCTGATGTGGATGCTGCTTCAGCATCAGTTGCTGCCGAGGCGGCAGTTGCTGTCAAGGCGGCAGTTTCTGCCGAGGCGGCAGTTTCTGCCGAGGCGGCAGTTCCTGCCGAGGCGGCAGTTGCTGTCGAGGCGGCAGTTGTTGTCGAGGCGGCAGTTGCTGTCGAGGCTGCAGTTGCTGTCGAGGCTGCAGTTTCTGTCGAGGCGGCAGTTTCTGTCAAGGCGGAAGTTGCTGTCGAGGCGGCAGTTTCTGTCGAGGCGGCAGTTTCTGCTTTGACTGGAGTTTCTGCCTCAAAAGTTGTTGCTGCCGTGACATTCTCTTGAATTTCACTCAGTGTTGTCACGGTGTTGCTCCATTCCGGCTCCTCGATCATTGTCATGGCAAGTTGTTGCTCAGACTCATCATATGTTGGGTATTCCTTCACATGGGCGTCCTCGTCATCTTGCCTCGAGATTTCAGGTTTAATCGTGGCATGAATGAGGACAGGTCTGCTCAAGAGTTCATCCATCTTGGCGATACTTGCGATCGTAGAAGCCGACACTTTTTGAGCGAGTGCCATGAAGGCTTGCAGTGTGTCTTCTAAGGATTTTGACTGCTCTTGAGGATGATGACATTGCCAGGGCAGGTCGGGTTCTGCAGCAAAACTGTTATGGTATAAAAAATTTTGTGGGTTTTGATCGTACCATAAAAAATTTTGCTGCTGCGGCATCGGCATTTGCTGCCCCTGTTGCTGTCGTGGCAGCATGTCTTTACGGTAGTTGCGAGAACTTTCCCACATCAACTCTCGAATGGTTTTTCCCGGCATGTTGATGCCCTTGAACCTGTATTTTCACTAGAGTTTTTTTTTTGTTAAAAAAATAATAAAATAAAATAAAAATAAAAATAAAAATAAAAGAAAAGTGCAGAAGCTAGGGTAAGAGTGTGTTGCCAGTCCCCGGCAACGGCGCCAAAAACTTGTTGCGTGTAAAATAGTCTATCGCAATGGTAGTGCAAGTGTACACGTCGCAAGTAATAAAGTGATACTAGAGTATCGGATATCGTCTCCACAGGGACTGGGCTAACTCTTTCATTCGCTTTCTGCACAAGGGGAAAAGAATAGATTAAGATAATTGTCACGAAAATAATAAAGAAAACGTAAATAAAAAGAATAGAGAAATCAAGATAGAGAGAATGGGCTGGTATTGAATTGCTCGGTAGTGCAGGTATTGAATTGCTTAAGATCTCTAGTTCTGTCGTCGCTCCCGTCGCCGACAGCACCTGTCGCAGCGGCTGTTCGTTAGTTGTCGCGGCAGCAGACACTAACTCCGTACTTCAAGCTTGGCAAGAATCCCAGATCTGCCTTGCCCTATCCCTAGGCACAAGTCTGTCGATGATCACGTCTTTGATGATACCTCCCGGCGTGAATCGAAGGATGAACACCGATGTGTATGAATTCTTCCTTAGCCACTTAACCTCGCCTTATCCCTAAGCACGAGATGGTTCAACTATAAACTAGAGAACGCGCTTTTATCTCTTTCGTATACTTAACTCTCCCGATGCTAAGTAAATAGATAACCTCACAATGCTCTCCGTATGCTCTTGCAAGATATTAAAACCAAGATAAAAGAACTTGAAGTTTATTTTATTGAACTTGGAAAATCCTAAAACAAAGCAACCCTTGCAACTACTTTACAAAACAACCCGTAACCCTAGGGGGAATTTAGAACATGTCGGTGACGGGTGGACGGCAGGGGTTATGTTTCGGTTATGGGGTAATCGGTTATTCTCCTAGGTTAAATCTATGCCCTTATATAAGCTTTGGGCTCAAGTCATCTAAGGTAACAAGGATTACAACTTTAATTAAAAGTAAGATTCTAATAAAGACTAAATCTCTAAAGTCTCCTACTTTCTAGCCACATCCTTGTTTCTAGGAATTTCCTCTCCTTGAGCTTTGGCTTGACATATCTTTTGTTCCGGGGCTTGGAAAAATATTTGGTTTTCACACGACAGACGAGCAGATTTTTCTCTATCTATCGAGGTCCACTTGACTTTTCCTCTTTATAAAGTTGCTGTCACCATGCTGTAACGACAGGTCCATGACAGGTTCGTCTTCTTCGGCTGCTTGTCCAGTTCCGCTCTTCTGCTTATCTGCCCTGCGCCTGCCTTCATCGTCTACTATGACAGATACCTGCAAAAATAGCCATCTTTCAGTAGAATCCGTGCTTTTAATCCTTTTGTGATGTTTTACTAAAAACTAACCTAAATGCAATGCAATGATGCTTGAATGCAGCAGAAATATGGGTTAAAAGGGTGTAAATAATAGAACTTTTACACACTCAACACCCTCAATTCCGTCCAATTGTGTTGTATGCCTCCTCTTCGTTAATTTCTCTCAATGGCGTCATTCGTTGAGGAGAATCATCTAGCTTCACCCCAGTGGTTCTATACAAGCTCGGACTAGGACTGTCGTCTAAATCGTGCTCTCTGTCGATCTGTCTCACTTTGAGTAGCATCCAAGTCTTATTTATATAGGCGGTGAGACCAGGGTTTCAATAGCCTAAAGTAAGCGTGGCTTCATTAAAGAAAGCTAATGTTTCTTACTTCATTAAATCTACTCCTCTCCTTCTCTAGCAATTCTCCAGCATCCATCGGTTTCCTTCACATGCACCACAAAACACTATCTTCCCATGAAAAGCACCAATATATAAGGCAATTAAAGCACACACGGTGTAACTCCCTATCTATATGCAAATATGTACATTCTTACTGAAATGAGCTTGAAAATATGCAAAAGATAAGAATTAAAGACATAAAATAGGTTAATTATGCACTCATCACTAATTATCCTATATGGAGATTCATTGCTTATGGAAAATTACAACCTTCTTTTCGAGCTTTTATAGCAAAATTGTACAATATCTAGATTCCACAAACTATCAAGGAAGCCTAGGGAGATCCTAAATGGAAAAAAAGTTGTAGAAGATGATATAGAGGCTGTAAAAATCAACGAGACTTGGACCTTGACTGATTTACCACAAGAAAAGAAGATTTTTGGCTGCATGTGGATTTTTATTGTGAAGTACAACTCTGGTGAAAGTGTGGAGAGATTCAATGCAAGGGTAGTGGTGAAAGGATTTACACATACTTTTGGGATTAAGTATCATGATACTTTTGCCCCTGTTGCAAAGTTAAATACGACAAGGCTTCTATTATCCTTAGCTATAAATGAAAACTGGAAACTTCACCATTTGAATATTAAAAATGCATTCCTTAATGGCAACATAGATGAAGATTTCTATATGCAAATACCTCCAGGTATGGAAGATAAAGGTAGTGACCAGAAAGTTTGCAAGCTAAGGAAATTACTTTACGACCTAAGATAGTCTCTAAGAGCTTGGTTCGAGAGGTTCAACAGAGTTGTGTCAAGAATGGTTACAAATTGTGTCAAACCGACCGCATATTGTTTGTAAAAGAGGGATTCGAAGGCAAAAAGGGTCATCTTAACTGTCTAAGTCGATGACATTTTCATTACTGAATATGATGTTTTCCAAACAGATAACTTGAAGAAAGTATTGTCTAAGGAATTTGAAACTAAATACCTTGGAAATCTCAAATATTTCCTTGGATTGGAAGTAGCAAGATCTCAAGCTGGGATTGTCATTAGTCAGAGAAAGTACATCCCTAACTTACTTTCAAAAACAGGAATGATGGGATGTAAGCCCATAGAAACTCCTATGGAAAACAACATCAAACCAAGGAGGGAAGAAATGAGTGTCCATTGAATAAGGAACAATATCAAAGTCTTTTAGGTAAATTTATTTACTTGTCTTTGACTAAACCTAACGTTACATTTTTTGTTGGAATTGTAAGCCAACATTTGAATGATCCAGGGGAAGAGCGTCTTAATGCAGTTCATAGAATACTAAGTTATCTTAAAATTACCCCAAGACATGGCCTAATTTTCAAGAAGAGTGATGACATAACTATAAAGATTTTCACTAATTCTTGTTGGCTAGAGAACTATTAGAAAGAAGATCAGTAAGTGGTTATTGCTTTTTTGTTTGGGGTAATCTTTTGACATGGAGAAGCAAGAAGCAATCAGTGGTAGCAAGAAGTAGTTCTGAAGCTGAATATAAAACTTTAGCTCTTGAATTTCTGATGGAATTTGGCTGAAAAGACTACTTTTAGAATTAAATTTTGATTGTTGCAAGCAAATTGAACTCCAAAGTGACAGTCAATCTACCATGAGCATTGCTAAAAATCCAGTTCATCATGACCAAACTGAGAACATTGAGATAGGCATACACTTTATCTCAGATAAGGGGAATAATGGGAAAATACAACTCAATTTTGTGCCTATTAAAGAGAGGCTAGCTGGGACACTACAACGTATACTTATGAGCTTGAGCGGAAGTGTAGGTTGTTGACGTGTAAATAGAAAAGTTTTAATTATATTGTAATTGTACTAAGTCAAGTAGTTTAGATTCTGTCTAACTCTTACTCTTATCCTACTTAAAGATAATGATGACTTAGAGTAGTACACTTAGATTACAAGTCTTTTTAAAGATTTTTCTATAAATCATATTAAGAACTGAAAAACACATAGAGAATAAAATACTCTTATCTTTATACGAACCTCTCTTTCTTCAGATTTTTATGTTTAAAATTTGATATAACCATTAACTAGTACTACTATATAGATTTTTTTTAAAAGAACTATTATATATGTAACAACCTGAATTTTCGAGTCAACGTTGGGTATTGACCCGAGTTATGGACCATCGTGTTAGATGTGGTGACTGGACTCTTTGGGCCAAGTTTCGGCCGTATTGGATGAAGATTGAGTCATTTGTGCTTGAAAATGGACCATTTTTTTGACACGGGTGAAAGTAGGAGGTTTTATAGGGTAACTATACCCCTTTTAAAGAGAAAGGCTGGTCATCACCTTTTTGTATTGGCTATCACGTGTGATTTTAAGGGAGGGGACATGTTGAGTGTGGAAAAGTTCTATTATTTACCCCCTATTTAACCCATATTTCTGCTGCAGTCAAGCATAATTCAATGCATTTAGGTTAGATTTCAGTTATACATCACAAATATATTAAATGGCACACTTTCTACTGAAATTGGTTGTTTTTGCAGGTTGCTATTGTAGCAGATGGAGAAGCAGACGCTGGGCAGTGATACAACAAAGCTGAAACTGGATGTGCAGACGAGGAGGATGATGCTGCCATGGCCGCTGCCGTGGCAGCCAAGGACGATAGCGATAGTAAGGAGAAGAAGCAAAGTGGGCCTCGACAGAAAGAGAAAATTAAGCCCGTCTTTCGTGGAATACCCTTATATTTTTCCAAGCCCTAGATCAGAATGAAGGCCAAGCCCAAAGTTCAAGGGAGAAACTCCAAGCAAGAAGGAAGGACGAATTAAAGACTTATGCTCTGAAGATTTAGTCTTTAATAAGAGTTGCACTTTAATTTAAACTTGTATTCTTGCCATATTAGAAAACTTGAACCCAAGGCCTATATAAAGGCATGTAATTCGACCTAGGAGAGGACATCATCTATATCTAGCCTTCTTCCCAAAACCCTAGCCGTTTTCCCCTTCTCAACATGTTCTAAATTCCCCCTAGGGTCACGGGTTGATTTGTAAAGTAGTTGCAAGGATTGCTTTTGTTTTAGGAATTTTCTGTTCAATAAAATAAACTTCAAGTTCGCTTATTCTGGTTGTTAACATCTTGCAAGAGTATCGGGAGAGCATTGCGAGGTTATCTATTTACTTAATATCGGGAGAGTTAAGTATACGAAAGGAATAAGTGCAGGTTCTCTAGTTTATAGTTGAACTATCTCGGGAGAGCATTGTGAGGTTATCTATTGTGAGGTTATCTATTTACTTAATATCGGGAGAGTTATGTTCAGCATGATCAACAACGCTGGCCAATTTAGTGGTGCTGCTACAGAGGATGCTAGGGAGCATCTGAACACGTTCTAGGAAATCTGTGGTTCGTTTAGACTACTAGGAGTTAATCCAGAGATACTGAGGCTTCGGTTATTTCCTCATTAATTGAGGGACAGGGCAAAGACTTGGTGGAATAAACTAACGCCGAGTTCAATTAGAACTTGGGTAGATTTAACTCGTGAATTTTTGTCTCGTTTTAATCTTTCACACTTAAATGAGCGATTACGTAACGAAATTGCTACTTTTCAACAGGAAGATGACGAGCCAATGCATGAGGCCTGAGGCAGATTTACCACTGTTCTAAGGAACTATCCGATGCATGGATTCCCCGTTTGGAACCAGGTAACAAAATTCTATAATGCTGCCAATTTACAAACTCGTATTAGAATTGATTCTGCAGCAAACAGATTACTGCTGGACAAAGACCCAGATGAGGCAATGGCAGTATTGAAAAATCTGGCGAAGAATGAGGAACAGTTTCCTACAGCACGAAGAGCGGGTAAACGAGTTCTAGCTGTAAAAGATTATGAGGCCGACAGTTCATTAAAATCACAGGTGGCATATCTCACTAAGGCAATGAAAAAGCTCTTGAAAGAAGATTCACAACATGTCTATACTGCTGAAGAGGTATGCGAAACTTGTGATGGAAATCACAGTTCGGAGGAATGTCCATTACAGTTAGAAGAAGGGATGTATGTTAGAAACTACAGTAAGCAGAATTATAACTCCAACAACTACAATCCCAACTCGTGAAAGGATCCCAAGTTCTCTTGGAGCAATCCTAATAATGCCCTGAATCCTCAAGCATAGAATAATCAGAACCAGGGAGGACCTAGATTGCTGACTCGGCAGCAACCGCAGCAGCAGCAGCAACAACCACCAGCTGCCACAAATAGTATACTGGAACAGACTCTGGCTATGTTTATGTCTCAAACAGGAACCTACATTGAGAACATGAATCACTTTGTCAAGAAGACAGAGACATTCATGGATAAAAAAGAGATGCAGATGACCAATCATGAAGCTACTCTGAAATCATTAGAGACACAGATGGGTAAGGTTTCCCAGTATATTAAACCAAGGCAGAATGGAGGATTTCCTAGCGATACTGAAAACGCTAGACTGCCCACACGTGAGCAGTGCAAAGCCATCATTACTAGGAGTGGGAAGAAACTACCAGGGCCTGAGAAGGAAGCTGAATCAGTTAAGAAACCAGCATTGGAGTCGACTGTCGAGGAAGCTGCCCCAACAGGTAACAAACAGCCTACTGCCGATGAGACTGTCACGACAGCAGAGGGGACATAGGAGAAAGATGATGAACCTAAACCTCCTCAGATCTGTATGCAGTGGGAAGGACGTATTGCTGATTACCGTCCTCCACCTCCTTTTCCTCAGCGGTTATAGAAATTGAAACAAGAATCATAGCTTAAAAAGATTTATGATATTTTTAAGCAGGTTCATATCAACATTCCGCTGTTAGATGTCGTTAGGGAGATGCCCGGTTATGCCAAATTTCTCAAGGATGCCATGTCGAAGAAATCCAGACTTGGGGAATTTCAAATGGTTAAGATGACGGAAGGATGCATGAGTATTCTTCACAAGCATCCACCCAGAAGAAGAATGATCCTGGGAGCTTCATCATACCATGCGTAATCGGAGACAAATTTGTGGGTAAGGCACTTTATGATATTGGTGCTAGTAAAAAATTTAATGCCCAAATCTGTTTTTTCATAAATTAGGTATTGGAAAAGCTCGGCCTACAACAGTAATACTGCAGCTGGCAGACCGTTCTAACGTTCATCTAGAAGGAAAAATTTAAGATATTCTGGTAAGAGTGGATAAGTTTAATTTTCCTACTAACTTTCTTGTCTTAGATTGTGAAGCAGATGAAAACGCACCAATCATCCTGGGGCGACCCTTCTTAGCCAACGGAAGATCACTGATTGATGTGGAAAAAGGAGAACTCACCATGAGAGCGAACGATTAAGAAATCAAGTTGAAGGTTCTCCAGGCAATGAAACATGCTGATGCAGAAGAAGAATGCAAGGTTATCACTAAAGTTAACCTTGACCAACCCTGCATCAGGTCGGGCTGCCACGACATAAAAATTGGTCACTGCCTCAGCAGCCACTTAGAACACTGTCACGACAGCAGCTCCTCAGAATCTGATACATCTAATACTGAAGATCAAGAGGAGGTAAATTGGATAGGCAATCGTGCAGGAAAGTTGTTCGAGCCCTTAAACTACAGGAACAACAGCTAATAGGGATACTACAACAACACAAGAAGGCTATTGGATGGACGATAGCTGATATCCAAGGCATCCGTCCGGCTTTATGCATACATAAAATTCTTTTAGAGGTTGATCATAAGCCTACCATTGATGCACAAAGACGTCTGAACCATGCTATGCAAGAAGTGGTGCGTAAAGAGATAACCAAATGGCTTGATGCTGGAATAATCTATGCCATCTCGAACAGCAAGTGGGTGAGCCCGGTGCAGTGTGTTCCCAAGAAAGAAGGAATGACTGTGATAACCAATGAAGAAAACGAGCTAATCCCAACCAGGACTGTGACCAGTTGGAGGGTTTGTATGGACTACCGGAAGCTTAACAAAGCTACCCGCAAGGACCACTTTCCTTTACCTTTTATTGATCAAATGCTTGATAGATTAGCGGGTAAACCTTACTATTGTTTCCTTGATGGTTACTCAGGTTACAATCAAATATCCATCACACCGGAAGATCAAGAAAAGACGACGTTCACATGCCCTTACGGAACTTACGCTTTTCGAAGAATGCCATTCGGACTTTGTAATGCACCAGCCACCTTTCAGAGGTGCATGATGGCAATATTCTTCGATATGGTGGAGGATTTCCTAGAAATCTTTATGGATGTTTTTTTCAGTCTTTGGAGACAACTTTGAAAGCTGCCTAGGCAACCTACGGAAGGTACTCAAAAGATGTGAAAAAGCAAACATGGTATTGAACTGGGAAAAGTGTCACTTCATGGTGGATGAAGGGATAGTCCTTGGCCATAAAATTAGCTGTCGTGGCATAGAAATCGACAGAGCTAAGATAGAAGTGATCGTAAAGCTGCCGCCACTCACCACAATCAAGGGAATCAGAAGTTTCTTAGGACATGCTGGTTTTTATCGGAGGTTCATCGCGAACTTCTCAAAGATCACCAAACCCCTATGCCATCTTCTGGAGCAAAACCGACCCTTCGACTTTAACGCTGAATGTACTGAGGCATTCAAGGTTCTGAAAACTATTAGATGTGGTATTCTCCATTGACAAGTTCCGTTCTTATATACTTGGAACGAAGGTCATAGTCCACACAGGCCATTCTGCATTGAAGTATCTGTTCACCAAAAAAGATGCAAAGCCTCGACTAATACGTTGGATTCTGCTACTACAAGAGTTCGACCTTGAAATCAAAGACAAAAAGGGGACAGAGAATCAAGTTGCAGATCACTTGTCAAGGTTGGAGAAGGGAAAGAGTCTACCGGCAGACGAGACAAACATATTGGAGACCTTCCCTGATGAGCAGCTGTTTGCTGCCAAAATCACTACCGCGACAGCCATGGCGGCAGGTAAGTTTTCTGTAGTCCCCTGGTATGCTGATTTCGTTAATTTCTTAGTTAGCATAATAACTCCTCCTGAGCTTAATTATCAAGCTAGGAAGAGGTTCCAAAATGATGTTAAGGATTATTATTAGGACGAACCTCTTCTTTTCAAAATTTGTACAAATCAAGTTATAAGGAGATGTGTACCACAGGATGAACAGGAAGATGTACTCCATCACTGTCATGCTTCCCAATATGGAGGACACTTAGGAGGCAACAAAACTGCTGCCAAGGTTTTACAGTTAGGATTTTATTATCCGTCACTGTAGAAAGATGCTCAAATATTCTACAATAACTGTGACATGTGTCAACGGACTGGAAACATCTCAAGGAGACACGAGATGCCGCTGCAAAATATTCTTGAAGTCGAGATCTTCGACGTTTGGGGGATAGATTTTATAGGACCATTCGCATCTTCATGTGGGAACTTATATATCATCCTGGTAGTGGACTACGTGTCCAATTGGGTTGAAGCGATCGCCACTCAGAAAATTGATGACAAAATAGTTCAAAGGTTTTTGCATAAAAACATTTTTTCCAGATTCGACATCCCTAAGGCGATCATCAGTGATGAATGGAGGCACTTCGACAATAGGGTTATAGCTACTGCCTTGAAAAAGTATGGTGTCAAACATCGGATTGCAACAGCATACAACCCTCAGACCAATGGACAGGCTGAAATATCCAACAGAGAGGTCAAGAACATTCTTGAAAAGATGGTTAAGCCAACTCGGAAAGACTGGTCTCTACACCTCAATGATGCATTATGGGCCTACAGGACATCGTTCAAAACTCCATTGGGAATGTCCCCTTATCGGCTGATTTAGGGGAAAACATGCCATTTACCTGTCGAGATTGAGCACAGGACATACTGGGCCATCAAGGCAGTTAACATGGACTTGGAAAAAGCAGGGCAGAAAAGGCTACTTGATCTGAACAAAATTGAAGAAATTCGAACAATGGCCTATGACAACGCAAGAATCTACAAGGATAAAACCAAGAAGTGGCATGACAAGAAGTTGCTGTCATGACTGTTCTACCCAGGGAAGCTGAAATCTAGATGATCTGGCCCATTCCAAGTTGTTCAGGTTTTTCCCCATGGTGCCATCACGATCAGATTTTTAAAAGACGGGCACCAATGCAAAGTTAATGGACAGCGATTAAAGCATTATTAGGGGACTGAAGCCCCAAGAATGCAGGAAGTGGTTACCTTAGGAGATGCCCCACCTGGCACCCTTAATTTAACCTAAATTTTATTTTTTTTAATTATTTTAATTATTTATTATTTATTTATTAGGAAATTAGATTTATTTTATTTTTAGGAAATAACGATTTTATTTTTATTATTTTTAGGAAATAAAAGAGATTAGAAGAAAATGAGAAGTGAATTCAGCCCACCATCTTTCAATCAGCCCAAACAACCCAACTTTGGAGCCTACCGTTACAGCTGCCGCGACACACGCGGAAAATACAGCCTGTCGACACGCTGTCGCGACAGAAATGCAAACGCGTAACAGACGCGCAGCAGACACGGAAACGCGTGACAGACGCGTCAGAAACCATGTAACAGCTGGCCCCGTTATTCGCGCATGTCGTTACAGCTCCAACGGGCAGCAAACTCTCCTCTATATAAACCCCGTTTTAATATTCATTTTTCACTCACTTATACTCTTCTTACTTGTTCTCTCTCGAATTTTCACTTACTTTCATTTTTTCTTACACAATCCTTGTAACCATGTCTTCTAGAAACACCCGCAGAAGTGCTGCTTCAGGCTCTACCCCGGTAGCATCCACCCCACGATCCTTCCAGATTAGTGACATGTGAGGGGAACCTGGGACTGCAGCCGTTTATCGCTAGGAAAATCAAAGCCCTGCAGTGGCAGCTATTCGCAGAACAACCAGAGGAGATGAATGTGTCTCTAGTCCGAGATTTTTATGCTGCCATCAACAGCAGAAACGCGACAGCAGTAACAGTCAGAGGGAGAGAGGTGCCCTTCGAGCCAGAATATATCAACACTCTATATGGATTTTATTTGGGCAGCAACGAAGATGGCCACCAGCAATTTCTCGAGAGCTTAGAACCTGCTGTCTACGACGCTTTTATGGCAGAACGTGTAACACCCCGAAAACCGGTCTAGTCGGAATTAGGTTTCGATGACCGAATATTTTGTATTGATTAAATAAGTTATTCGATCTTATTAGAAAATTCGGGTCAATTTATAAATTCGGGGTTAAGTTCTAGCAATCGAATATTTTTTTTTGGATTATAAGTTGGTTTGATCTTATTTAGATTATTCGAATTAAGTTATGGTTGTTTATTATTATTATTATAAAAATAGTGAAAGAATGTGACAGCCAAATGAATTGGCCACCACAAATGGCCATGTGGCCGAAAAGCCTAAAATGTGGCAATTGCCACCATGATTTGGCACAAGCAAATTAAATGTGGCAAATTGTCATATACGTGGCAACAAAGAAACCAAAGTATGATATGAATCATGCCATCCACTCTCACGTGGAGAATATTAACGACCCACGGCAATTCCTTCAAATTGAAGGAATTCACCGTGGAATTCCCACATCAAGACACACACGACATAAGTAAAATTTTAAGTGGCCATGTTTTGACCACACGTGGCGCATGCATAGGGAAATTATTTCCCAAAACTTGCCACATCTCCAAGCAACGTGGAGCACGGGGAAAACCATTGAGGGCCGGTCATGCTTAGTATAAATAGAGGGAGAGCCTTATGGAATTTAGTCATGGCTCCAACATGCATGGATATTGGAGGCCGGTTGTCGAGAATAAAAGGGGGAAGGCTGAGCGCAAGGAAGACAACAAAATATAAGGGAATTAGTGTAGGGAAACAGAGAAATAAATATATGGTTCAATATTAGTTTGGTGGTTCGATATTTTCGATATAGTATTATCGAATCTCTCCCGACGTCGGGGTAAGCTCAAAGCCTTGGTTGGTCTAAGTTTCGATATCGAGTTTGATTAATATTTTTATATTTATTCGATATCGTCTTGTCGGTTCTAACCAATTCCTATTTAATCAAGTTCAAGAAGTCGTGAAAGAACAACCGCCAACCAAGGGAAAAGGTGACGTTATAAGGGAACCCTAATATCGAGGTGAGTGTAGTAGCGTCTCGGGTTAGGTAAGGGCCTACCCGAACATGTTGTTATTTTTGTTATTGCTAACCCTTGAGTTAGGGGTTTTCATCATTCATCACATGTTGGTGAGTGTATGGTAAGCATTTCATTGATTTCATGATTTTTAAGCATGTTATGAAATTCATTGCAAGCATTTACATATGATAAGTATGATATGAATAATTGAAATTGTTATTGTTACGAATTATGAAATATTAACCTTAGATTCGAAGTATTGGATACAATTGGCATGCCATAGAATTCATGAGCTCAGTGTACGAGTGGACTACGGTCCTAGGGCTACGGCCTATATGATTTGGCGAGGCGGAGGGATGTATTGTGTTTGGTCTTTGGCGATGTCGGTGTGATGACCATTTATGTGTTTTGGCGAGGAGGTGGAATTCGTGTATCCATATACCATGAATCGATCCAAGGAAATTACGAACTTAAGATAATGATTTGCCGTGAACCATGATATTATTATATGCCTTGTTATGAATATGAAATATGCCATGATATTGCATGATTAATGATGACTCTTAGAAGCATGTTATAAGTCATGATATGTATATTTATAGTTATGTGACTACCTCACTAGGCAAAGTATGCCTAATGCATTTCATGCATCCATTTCAGGTTAAGCAAGTATTGGAGTCGAGATTGGAGAAGTTGGTACGTTTCACAAGTCACAACCAAGTCCAAGTAATGTGTTCTATCCTTCGAACTCCTAGTAAGGTGGCAAGGTCTTTGTAATAAGCTTAATACGTTTGTTTTAGTATGCCTAAGTGATGTCAAGTGCCTTGGTTTAAATAAGATGAAAATAGTGTTCTTATATTAAGAGTTTGACTTTAAAGATTATGTTTTTGGGCTAAATTAGTAAAATCGAAAAAAGGATTCAAATGGCTATAAAACTTGGCAAGACAGTAGTTTATACCCTTAGAAAGATATGAGTAAAGTTTCATTGAAATTGGATTAGGTTTGCTAAGCTAAATTGATCAAAAACCAATTGAAATCTATTATTTCAGGTCCACCGTACCGAAATGGGTGATGACGTTTCGATACGGGTATGTGAAATTTTGGGTCTGGAGAGCTTGGTGTACCGAAACGGATAAGGTCTGTTTCGATACATTTTTACCACTGGAAGCCTCTGTTTCGATACGGGTTTCGAAACGGGTCTAAGTCAAGTCAAGGTCAGTTAACTCGTATCGATACTGGTCAAGCTGTATCGATACGATCAAGAAGGAAAAGTCAGAAGTTTTGACCGTGGTTAAGTCGTACCTAAACGGCTTAGGGCGTTTCGATACGGGCAGTCCTTTTTACTTCTACGAGATTAAATGGATTAATATGTAAACTAGGTAAACGTTGCACGAATAAAGATTGTTAAAAATTCAGATTATAAGCTCAACAAGTTCATTAAGTTTTAATAAGATAAGTTATTAAGAAAGTTTAAAAAGAAAAAGGGTGAAAAGATTTTTGCATCGTTTTCGGTAACGCTCTCCGACCTTGTTCTCGACTAGGCCGGGTAGGGGGTGTTACATTAGTGGTATCAGAGCTAGAGTTTAGTCGGTTCTGGACTAAACTTAAGTGCGTTTGTGATGTTGTTATGTTACTTTGCCACCTAGGAGTTATTTCGTTGTGTACTGTGACTTGTCAACTGATCCGATCTCTTTTATAATATATATATGTGTCTCGAACTAACGAAGCTTGTAATAATGAGTCTGCTGCTAACTCCTCGACTCATGGCGAGGAGGTGCAAGGAGGAAACCCTCTGAATATTCAGAATCCTCCTGTTCGAGGTGTAGAGCCTAAAGCTCCTACAGCTCAGGCAGAATATTATCAGAACATGACTGATATGTTTCAACAATTTATGAATGTGATAAAGGCTAGTCAAGTCGTGCAACCTACACCATCTGTTGCGCAATCTCTTCGAGCCCCAATCGATAAGTTATCGCAATACCGAGCTTACACCTTTACTGGTCGGGACGATGATGATCCCGAAATAGCCGAGTATTGGTTAGACAATACTTTGAGGATTTTGGATAATCAGTTAAGATGTTCGGATGAACATAAGCTTGAATGCGCTCTCACATTGCTTGCTGATGAAGCTTTACAGTGGTGGGGGACTACCGTCCTTACCGTCTCCGAGGAAACCGTGAGTTGGGAATTCTTCTTGAAAGAGTTCTGTAATAAGTACATAAGTGTCAGATGTTTATCGTAGGGCTCAACGATGAGTTACGACCCATGTTTACAGCATTATGCATCAAAAATTTCCAAGATCTCGTAAATAGAGTCAAAGCTACGGAAGGAGCGAAGAGAGCTCAGAAAGTTAGTGAATTTAATAAGTCTGAAAAGAGAAATCGAGACGAATCGTAATTCTCGGGATCTTCTAAGAAATGAAAACATCACAACCCGAGACAAAATGTATACTCGCAACCTTCTCAGTTTGAATCTCGTTTGCCATCGGATGTCGCTCTTATTGAAAGTAATGTTGGTTTGAAGCAAGACACGAGAGTTTCTAAATGTAATTTCTACCAACGACGACATGATGGACAATGTCGCAAGAAAACCGGTGCATGTTTCTTCTGCGGAAAGATAGGTCATCTCATTCGAGATTGTCCAGAGAATCCTAACAAGCCCGTTCCAGTGACGACCAACCCTTCTCGAGGCAAGGGGCAAATTAGGGATCCTTCGGAAAGCCGAGAGGATCGGAAAACGTCGAAAGTAACAAGTGGACCGAATCAAAAGCTTCTGCACGGATATTTCATATTCAGGGCAAGGATTCAGAAAATGATCTCGACGCCATTTCGGGTAAGAATTTTTCATCTTTATGTCTATGTATGTTAATAAGAAATTCTGTTTGAGTAAGCCTAGTTAAAGACCCATCTATAAGGTACAAGTATAAATTGGTCTAGGAAATAAGAGTGTATCTATACGGGTACCCAAATTTGAATGGAAACTATGAGAAGAATGGCATAAAATTTAGGTTGATAACTCACCCTATGTGTTGGACACCCAAGTTAGATAAAACCATTGGAAAGTTGCAAGGTGTCACATAAATATGAAGAGGTGGAAGGATAAGCTTTGCAAACCTTTAAGAATATTTTGATTGGCTTTTAGAAAGGTATGAAAAAGACGAACTTTTAAATTTATATATATGTGTGTGTAAACATCCTCAGCAATAGCAAGATTAAAACCCACCTTTGTTTCAAGAGTTCAACATAAGTATTCTCCCTGAAAAGTACCCTCGCTCCTAAGTAATGTTGAATCCGGTCAAGGAAACAAATGAGTCAAAACGAGAAGGATTTCCTTATGATTTTTGCCAAGTCAAACACCCGATATGACAATGTTCAAAGGAAATTGGAGTTTGTAACGGTTGTGGCAAGATGGATCATCTCGCTCGAAATTGTCCTAAGAAATTTTTCAATAAGCATCGACGTGTAAGTGCTAAACGAACTTGGCCAGAGGGATTAAGAAAGACAAATTCTTCATCTCTAGAAGATTCAGATCTCGAAGAGTGCACGAATGAACAATCTGAAGCTACAGGTAAGAATTCGAGGATGAATTCTTTTCTGAGGGGGAGAGTTGTAACACCCCGAAAACCGGTCTAGTCGGAATTAGGTTCTGATGATCGAATATTTTGTGTTGATTAAATAAGTTATTCGATCTTATTAGAATATTCGGGTCAATTTATAAATTCGGGGTCAAGTTCTAGCAATCGAATATTTTTGTTTCCATTATAAGTTGGTTTGATCTTATTTATATTATTCGAATTAAGTTATGGTTGTTTATTATTATTATTATTATTATTATTATTATAAAAATAGTGAAAGAACGTGACAGCCAAATGAATTGGCCACCACAAATGGCCATGTGGCTGAAAAGCCTAAAATGTCGCAATTGCCACCATGATTTGGCACAAGCAAATTGTCATATACGTGGCAACAAAGAAACCAAAGTATGATATGAATCATGCCATCCACTCTCACGTGGAGAATATTAAGGACCCACGGCAATTCCTTCAAATTGAAGGAATTCACCGTGGAATTCCCACATCAAGACACACATGGCATAAGCAAAATTTTAGGTGGCCATGTTTTGACCACACGTGGCGCATGCATAGGGAAATTATTTCCCAAAACTTGCCACATCTCCAAGCAACGTAGAGCATGGGGAAAACCATTGAGGGCCGGTCATGCTTAGTATAAATAGAGGGAGAGCCTTATGGAATTTAGTCACGACCCCAACATGTATGGATATTGGAGGCCGGTTGTCGAGTATAAAAGGGGGAAGGCTGAGCGCAAGGAAGACAACAATATATAAGGGAATTAGTTTAGGGAAACAGAGAAATAAATAGATGGTTCAATATTAGTTTGGTGGTTCCATATTTTCGATATAGTATTATTGAATCTCTCTCGACGTCGGGTAAGCTCAAATCCTTGGTTGGTCTAAGTTTCGATATCAAGTTTGATTAATATTTTCATATTTATTCGATATCGTCTTATCGATTCTAACCGATTCCTATTTAATCTAGTTCAAGAAGTCGTGAAAGAACAACCGCCAACCAAGGGAAAATGTGACGTTATAAGGGAACCCTAATATCGAGGTGAGTGTAGTAGCATCTCGGGTTAGGTAAGGGCCTACCCGAACATGTTGTTATTTTTGTTATTGCTAACCCTTTAGTTAGGGGTTTTCATCATTGATCACATGTTGGTAAGTGTATGGTAAGCATTTCATTGATTTCATGATTTTTAAGCATGTTATGAAATTCATTGCAAGCATTTACATATGATAAGTATGATATGAATAATTGAAATTGTTATTGTTACGAATTAAGAAATATGAACCTTGGATTCGAAGTATTGGATACAATTGGCATGCCATAGAATTCATGAGCTCAGTGTACGGGTGGACTACGGTCCTAGGGCTACGGCCTATATGATTTGGCGAGGCGGAGGGATGTATTGTGTTTGGTCTTTGGCGATGTCGGCGGGATGACCATTTATGTGTTTTGGCGAGGAGGTGGAATTCGTGTACCCATATACCATGAATCGATCTAAGGAAATTATGAACTTAAGATAATGATTTGCCATTAACCATGATATTATTATATGCCTTGTTATGAATATGAAATATGCCATGATATTGCATGATTAATGATGACTCTTAGAAGCATGTTATAAGTCATGATATGTATATTTATAGTTATGTGACTACCTCACTAGGAAAAGTATGCCTAATGCATTTCATGCATCCATTTCAGGTTAAGCAAGTATTGGAATCGGGATCGGAGAAGTTGGTACGTTGCACAAGTCACAACCAAGTCCAAGTAATGCGTTCTATCCTTCGAACTCCTAGTAAGGTGGCAAGGTCTTTGTAATAAGCTTAATACGTTTGTTTTAGTATGCCTAAGTGATGTCAAGTGCCTTTGTTTAAATAAGATGAAATTAGTGTTCTTATATTAAGAGTTTGACTTTAAAGATTATGTTTTTGGGCTAAATTAGTAAAATCGAAAAAAGGCTTCAAATGGCTATAAAACTTGGCAAGACAGTAGTTTATACCCTTAGAAAGATATGAGTAAAATTTCATTGAAATTGGATTAGGTTTGCTAAGCTAAATTGATCAAAAACCAATTGAAATCTATTATTTCAGGTCCACCGTACCGAAACGGGTGATGACGTTTCGATACGGGTATGTGAAATTTTGGGTCTGGAGAGTTTGGTGTACCGAAATGGATAAGGTCTGTTTCGATACATTTTTGCCACTGGAAGCCCCTGTTTCGATACGGGTTTCGAAACGGGTCTAAGTCAAGTCAAGGTCAGTCAACTCGTATCGATACTGGTCAAGCTGTATCGATACGATCAAGAAGGAAAAGTCAGAAGTTTTGATCGTGGTCAAGTCGTACCGAAACGGCTTAGGGCGTTTCGATATGGGCAGTCCTTTTTACTTCTACGAGGTTAAATGGATTAATATGTAAACTCGGTAAACACTGCCAGAATAAAGATTGTTAAAAATTCAGATTATAAGCTCAACAAGTTCATTAAGTTTTAATAAGATAAGTTATTAAGAAAGTTTAAAAAGAAAAGGGTGAAAAGATTTTTGCATTATTTTCGGTAACGCTCTTCGACCTGGTTCTCGACCAGGCCAGGTAGGGGGTGTTACAGAACTCACGGACGAAGGTACACAATGGAACACTGATCCGAAAAACCCAAGGACAGTGAAGAGATTCTAACACACATCGGTGGCCAAACTGTGGAACGCCTTCATCAAAAAGCGAATCATGCCATCCTCACACAACACCACCGTAGATCAACTCATGTTATCCCTCATTCATTCTATACTACATGAGAGGCCGATTAACGTTGGCAGATACATCCGGGAGAGTATTTTTGAATGTGCACACCGGCCAACATGACCACTTTTCTTCCCTATCTTATCACTGCCCTTTTGTCACGGCCATCATGTATCAGAAGCTGCCACTGATCTACGAGTCCAAGGGAAGGGCTGCACTGAGCGAAATATACTCAGCTTAATGGAACTCACTGCTTCCACCCCGCTGTCATCTTTCGACCCTTCTGCCACAGCAGCAGAGCCGACAGAACCAACCGACACTGAGCCTGCTGCCACAGAAGCCAGACAGCCTACATCAGCAACACCTCCGGCCGACACCTCCTCCCAAATCCTTGCTGCCATACAAAAGATTGAGGAACGACAGCTCGACCTCATGAGCTTCATCTGGGATTTCACCACAGCCACTGTACAATTTATTCAAACCTCTCTTAATTTCCTTGATGTTGTATTTCAAACCACAGCCACTGTACAATTTATTCAAACCAAAAGAAGGATGCCTTCAGAAGAACTAGATGCTTACATAGCAGGCTTCTCCTCTTCCTCAATTTTGGAGGAATCCGACGACGAACCCTTTGTCAAGAGGAATTTGTCCAAGGAGTTCACACCAGTGAAGCGGTAGAAAACAGTGGCAGACAAAAGCAAGAAGGATAGCGACAACAGCAGTAGCAGCAGCAGCAGCTCCGAGGTACAAGTAGTGGAGAAACCTCCTCACATCTCCCCAACTCGCATTCAACCTTTAAGGGAGGCCAAAACGAAGAATACCTCTACCTCCCCCTTCCTCCAGCCGGCCAAGAAGGTTCATGCCCGTCGATAGATCCACCTCAGCAGCAACAGCGGCGGCGACACCGCCTAAATTTTAAGTTTCTTACCTTATTTTGTTATCTGCCTTTTCTATTTTGTGATATACTTTTTATTTTCTTTTTACTGTCATTTGCATTGAGGGCAATACAACCCTCGAGTTTGGGGGTGGCATCCCTCAATTAATGGAGTCTTATTTAGTTTAAAATTTGTGTCTTTTACTTAATTTATTTTTGCTAAAAAAATGAAAATTTGGCTTAAGTCTTTGAACTGAACTTATCTGCCGTGACAGCTTGTGTCGTGGCAGTACCTTTAGGATAGTTTTAGGAAGCAGTTTAGAGCCTTACTATAGTTCTGAAACTTAAAAACCAATTGTGACTTTTATACTTCCTAGAACTCTTCTATTTAACTAGAATAGGAAGCTTAGCACTTGAATAGCCCCTAGAGGTGCCTAACACTGGCTTTAGGAAAAGAAGTTAAGAAAAATAGACTGAATACACCTAGAGGTGCCCGAAACCGGCTCTAGGAAGTTAGCTAGAGGTGCCCGAAACTGGCTCTAGTAAAACTTAAGCTTGAGAAAATAAAATCGAGTTTGAATAAAAACTAAAGGAGCCTAAGAATTGACTTAAAAAAGATGAACTTTGGCATAAAAATTCAAGTTAGAAGCTGAAATATTCTAGTGAAACTAAGGGAGTCTTGGCATATAATTGTTCACAAGCATGCATACACTGCACGAGGATTATAGCAAGGTTCTGGACGAATCCTAAATTATCCGACAAGGTGTTGCTCACAATAGAGAATGAATGGTGGGTAAGGGAAACTTCATTGTTTTAAGCGAAACAAAAACATTTTATTTAGGTCTGAATTGCTTGAGGGCAAGCAAAAACTTGAGTTTGGGGGTGTGTTGAGTGTGTAAAAGTTCTATTATTTACCCCTTATTTAACCCATATTTATGCTGCATTCAAGAATAATTCAACGCATTTAGGTTAGATTTCAGTTATACATCACAAATATATTAAATGGCACAGTTTCTACTGAAATTGGTTGTTTTTGCAGGTTGCTGTTGTAGCAGATGGAGAAGCATACGCTGGGCAGTGATATAGTAAAGCTAGAACTGGATGTGCAGACGAGGAGGATGATGCTGCCATGGCCGCTGCCGTGGCAGCCAAGGACGACAGCGATAGTAAAGAGAAGAAGCAAAGTGGGCCTCAACAGAAAGAGAAAATTAAGCCTGTCTGTCGTGGAATACCCTTATATTTTTCCAAGCCCTAGATCAGAATGAAGGCCAAGCCCAAAGTTCAAGGGAGAAACTCCAAGCAAGAAGGAAGGACGAATTAAAGACTTATGCTCTGAAGATTTAATCTTTAATAAGAGTTGTACGTTAATTTAAACTTGTATTCTTGCCATATTAGAAAACTTGAACCCAAGGCCTATATAAAGGCATGTAATTCGACCTAGGAGAGGACATCATCTATCTCTAGCCTTCTTCCCAAAACCCTAGCCGTTTTCCCCTTCTCAACATGATCTAAATTCCCCCTAGGGCCACGGGTTGATTTGTAAAGTAGTTGCAAGGATTGCTTTTGTTTTAGGAATTTTTTGTTCAATAAAATAAACTTCAAGATCGCTTATTCTGGTTGTTAACATCTTGCAAGAGTATCAGGAGGGCATTGTGAGGTTATGTATTTACTTAATATCGGGAGAGTTAAGTATACAAAAGGAATAAGTGCGAGTTCTCTAGTTTATAGTTGAACTATCTCGGACCTAGGGATAGGACGAGGTTAAGTGGCCAAGGAAGAATTCAACAACATCGGTGTTTTATCCTTCGATTCACGCCGGGAGGTATCATCAAAGACATGTTCATCGACAGACTTGGACCTAAGTTTAGGCCAAGGCACAGTAGGGATTCTTGCCAAGCTTGAAGTACAGAGTTGTGTGATCGATGTCGCGACTATCAACAGACCGCTGCCGCGACAGGGACGATGACAGAATATATATTCCCAGACATTGCAACACCTACACTACTGAGCAATTCAATACCGGCCCATTCTCTCTATCTTGATTCCATTACTCTTTTATTCAAGTACTTTTTATTATCTCGTGACAACAACTTAAATAATTCTTTTCTCTCTCGTGTAGTAATCCAAGGTGAAGCTATTAGCCCAGTCCCTGTGGAGACGATATCTGATACTTCTGTATCACTTTACTACTTGCGTCGTGTACACTTGCACTACATTGCGATAGACACTTTCACACGCAAAAGGACAAGAAAGCCTTGGTAAGATCACCACCAAACACCTTTTCGTCATCTTTCTTCTTTATCTTTTCTCTAAAACACCCTGGCCATTTTGGATTAAAAGAGCTAACTTTATACATCAAATCTTTCACTAAAGTTTCAAGATTCAAGTATGTTAATCTCCCCATCAAGAGCATCAAGAAAAGTATACTCTTGAGGTATAAATGTGAGTTCTTCATTAATGGGTTTTTGAAAGGGGTTTAAGTTCTTGGGTTTTCTTCCATGTTTTTCAAGGTTGTCAATATGTGGCTAGACCTCTCTTTGGTTGTTGGTCTAAGTCTTGGTTTGTTTCCTTTTCTGAGGTATAAAGAAGGTTTCATGGGTTTATTCAAGTGGGAGCCAAAGAGACGAAATTGAGGATTTTGGGTGTGTGGAGTAAATTCGAGATTTTTCTAAAAGGTTAGTACATTTCTGACTCCTTGATTCTTGAATATCCTAAAGTAATTGCCTTGCTTGATATTGTGGTTAAGGTTGCTAGTTCTGGTGTTAAAGTAGCTTAGAGCATTTAATGGTGAAATTTATATTAGCTTTTAATAAGGTGTAAAAATGGTAGGAATCCACTTAAATTACTTCTCATAATGTGAAGGTTTGATTTGGGGTCGTGCATTTGAGTTTTAGAGGCATTTGGGGTGATTCACAAACTCCATATATGAATTATGGGTTTGCGTATCGATAACCAACTTTTGTTTTTGGTCACCAACTGGTTTTCTTGGTCACCAACCAGTTTTCTTGGTTTTTTTGCATAACAGATAGAATTTCGTGGCGGTAAGGCTAGTTTAAGTAAATGACCTATAATTCGAAGGCTAGAGCCTATTGGGCCCCTAATGGGGTAAAATGAATTGTAAAACTAAGAAACCAAGTTTTAACCCCCATAGATGAGAATAACGCGTAATAGCTTGTTAAATGATGACTCGTGATTGATGCTCGCGTAAAAGTGCCTCGCAATAGTGCAAATGTACACGTCTCAATTAATATAATGATAAGTATATCGAGTATCGTCTCCACAGGGATTGTGCTAGTCTTTTGATCCTACTTCCTCTCACTATAAAACAAATGAAAGAAAAGAACAAATGTGAATAGGTTTGTTTTGAGTAATCTAAAGAACTAATTCAAAAATAAGCCAAAAATAAATTAAAGAGAAAATCAAATTGAGAGAATGGGCCGGATCAAATTGTGTCGTAGTGTGAAAGCCCAATTGACTTGTCTTAGTTTGAATGCAATGAACACAAAGATGCATCGACAATGACCTAAGTCTCTGCCGCGACCGCAATGTGCTAAGGCTATATCGCGACAATCCCTTGTTAAACGAAAATTGCTGTCAAGGTTTGGCAAAGCGTCCTTAGATGGCTCTTCCTTATCCCTAAACTCGGAACACTGTTGATGATTGGACTTTGACCATACCTCCCAGCGTAAACCAAAGATAAACACCAACCAATGACACACTTATTTTAGCCATTGAAACTCTTAACTTATCCCTAAGCCAAGTTAGTTACCACCACGTGGGATAACAACTATGCTTATTCATTTCGTGAGTCTAACCCTCCCGATATTAGACAAATGGATAATCTCACAAACTTTCTCCCGATAAGTATGCAGTAATGAATTCAACGCCATGAATAAGCAAACCTTGAACTAAATTGCATTAAAACTAAAACAATGTACAATTGTCTTTACACAACTACTAAATAAATGATCCTAAACCTTAGGAAAACTTGAACCTAACGAATGGGAAGAAAACACAAAATAATCCTAAGCTCTCTCGTCCCTTGTTCTCTCCACGATTCCCCCTTCCTCTTTTCGTTGGTGGTAAGCCTTCTTTATATAGGGGATGGTATAGGGCAAGGTCCTTCTTGGATAGGAAGTTAAGTTGGACTTCTTGGACTCGTCTTCATTAAAGAGATGAATCTCTTTAATTTTAATGCATTTATCAATTTTTGCAAAAATTCCATCTTTAACCTTCCTTCCTTCTTTTCCAGCTCTCTTTGCCGCGCCAAGTGTGTAGAAAAATCAGGCATTTTATGCTATTCAAATCGGCTACCACTTTGCTTAGTATGCCCTATGACATGTTGATATGTGCGGTGCCTCGGTAAGGAATATATGTTGCCTCGATAGAGCTCTATCACTGAATCTTCATTGTAAGGCTCCATCTTCATAGTCCAGCTTCCCTCAGTATACGATGTCATCTATGGCTTAGCCCGATCAGGGTCCTTTTAGTAGTTCATTCTGCACCATACTTCATGTTCCTTCATTGCACAAACGGCATCAACTGTCCCGATAGTGGGTATATCTGCACAAGCACCAAATATGCATTAAACAATACCTTTTTCATAGAATATATCAAATATAGGAATAAAAGGTACAAGTACTGAAATGAATGCATAAAAGGTCATAATACAGCTTAATTGGGTGTAGGTTAAGCGATAATTTCCCTAAAATGAGTGCAAATATAAGACTTTTGGGCACTCATCGGTGATAACTATGATGTTTAGTTTTATGCCTTGGGGCATTTGTTGAGTGGCTTAGCTTCCTGCCACTTACCTCTTGGTCAGGTGTATGAATGCTCGGAGAGCATGTATTATCTTATGGTAGATGAAAAGGAATCTAAATGTCCTAAAGTCAGTACTACGATACTGATATAAAGAGAATGTGTACTTCGGGCTGAGTGATCAAGTACATCCAACGTACCCACGGGCTGGGTGATCTTGGTGCGGTTAGAAACCTATATGTGTCTATAGTGATCCAGATAAGGCATTAACTCGATGGGCTGAGTGAGCTCGAGTAACCTTATTGGCTGAGTGACCTCAGGTAAAGACTACTAGTGGCTAATGTGATCCATGTATGTCTAGGATGCATCTGTGGCTATGGCGATCCGGGTATGGTCCATTGACCCAACGGCTGTTTGTGCACGGGTAACCTGATAGCTGTGTGAGCACGAGTAAAGTAAGGCTTCGTTGGCCTTCATGTAGATGATGTGTGAATGTATATTGCATGTTGTGTAGTTGCTATAGATTGTCAGCTTAAGCACATTATGGCTGAGTGATCTGGGTATGGCACGTATTAACTCGATTGGCTGTGTGAGCTCGAGTATCTCGATAGGCGATGCGTCCTCGAGTATGGCATGATATTGTGGAAATTGATAGGACTTCTTGTAGACTCGTTGATGCCTTGAGATAGGTACTTTAAGGACTTTGGCTAGTGTAGGCTAGATGATAGCTCGTAGATAACAAGCCATATCTATGATCTATTGATTATTTATATTGCATGCTTATTTTATGATAATCATTAATTGTGGTAGAGTAGAAATGTATCATTAAGATTTGTTAGCTCAACGTGCGGATGTGTTGTTTTTCCGTGGGTAGGTTGACATGTCACCCTTGGAGGAGCTCATCAGGAAGGGATTTCCCAGCACCATGTTCGCTTCAAAGTACAATACTAGTTATTTTAGTTGTGCTAATGTATTAATTGGACCTTGCGACTGTTGAGTCTGTAACTCTATTTGAAATATTATTTTGTTTTACGATGTTTTAAACTTGGATCTCCTATTTTGTAAACTTATTTAAATGCTTATTTAATTACATGAAACAATGGATGTTTAATGCTTTTAAAATATGGTTAAAGTTATGGTTTTTAAATGGAATTTTGATGGGTGGGTTTTGGGTGACTCGAATGTAGTACCTCAGATCCATATTGGGATCGGGGTGTTACATCAGTGGTATCAGAGCTTAGGTTTATCCAGTTCTAAGAAACCCCGGGGTGGTATAGAGGTCGTGGTAAGGTGTCTAGTAAATACAAGACCCTAAAGTTAAGTTGTACTCTTCTAAGGCTGGAATCTTGGTGATGTTGCCTTGTTTTCTTGTTTTAGAAAGTTCGATGGCAAGTGAAGCCAAACGCGACTAGGAAAGTCGTGAGGAGAGTCATTTCTCTCAAACTGAATACTCAGGAAAAGAGTTTGTCCCAGATATTGGGGACACAAGTCTTTCAAGAGGTACCGAAAGAGGAGGGGTGAGCCACTGTGAAACTTAAATTGATTTTGATATAACAAATTGCATAAGGAATTATTTTCAAATACAATAATTTTTTAAGTATTTTAAAAACTCACTAAATTGACAAGCTTTTTGAAACCAAATGATCTTTCAAGACAAAATATTGTAAGTGTTCAAATTTTTTCCAAGTGTTTTCAAGCAAAATTTCAAGCCTACGCCCAGGCGTATCGATACACTTAGCACGTATCGATACAATTTTCCTTCACTGAAAAACCAATTAACCAAGGCGCACCGATACGGTTAAACTCTATACCGATACGATATTCATCTGGGTAAATTTTCAAGCCATGGCGTACCGATACGGTTACACCTCGTATCGATACGATTTTGATGATGATAGCTAAACTTTGTATTAAATTATTCAAACGTTGCTTGTCAGTTATGGGAATCTCAAATTTTTAAATGATCGTTAATCGTATTGATACACCTAGATAGCATACCGATACGCTTTTTGTTAAAACACAATTTAGGATTCTAGTGAGCAAAAATTGTATCGATACGCTCCTTATTACCGTACTGATACGCCCTTCCCGCGTATCGATACGCCCCTATTTTTTAGTCACATCGACTTTTTCTTCTTTGAGATAGGTACCGATACGGTGTGCAATATAAGAGCATTTATTATAGGAAAATGCAACCCAACGAGTAGATTAATGATCTCAACCACCCAAACGGCTAGAATTCAATGCAAGGGTATAAAAGCAAGCTTCCAAAGCTCTAATAACAAATATTCAACCTTCAAGCAACATCCAAGTAATTATTCCAAACCCTTGAGCTTATAGAGTCAAATTTGTGTACCCAACTTGTAAAATTCTTTTCTATTTATATTTCCTTCAAGTTTGAGGAGTATTTGTTTGTCATTGGGCACTTCATTAGTCTTGTAAGATATAAATTTCTGATTGCCTATCCTTCTTTATAATTGAGAGTGAATTTGATTAAGCTTTGGGTAGAAAGCTTAATCAGTTTGTAAGATTGCCTCCTAATATGAGGAAAGGGGGAGAACCAATAGTGGATTGGTTGAAAATCCTTAGTGGGAGCTAAGGTAGTGGATGTAGAGCTTGTTAGAAGCTTGAACCACTCTAAATTCACTTGTCTCAAATTTTCATTTATTCTTTCACTCCCTTCAAATTTTAATTGCAAATTCACCCCCTTTTGGCCATTTGCAAGTGTGAGATCAACCTAACTACCACCTCCATGATCTTATCTCTGCTCTTTTGCAAGTGGTACAAGCTATCCCGAGACAATTCGAGACGCCTCGCAAGACCCCTACTGAGAGGCTCCATCGTTTGGGCATAAAGATTTCAAAGGTTTGGGTTAGGATGTTCCAATCAAAGCTAACCAATGGTTAAGAGACACTCAGAGGATTCTAAGACAAATGAGAGGAATTCTGAAGGATGACCTTGATTGTAGTTTCTCCCTCCTTAAGACCAATGCACATGAGTGGTGGGAGACTACTGAATTGGGTCTACAGCCTGTACTTCCGACGTGGGATGTCTTTTTGGATGAGTTTAGGAAAAAGTACATTAGAGAGGTCTACATGTATGAGATGAGGGACCAGTTCCTACACCTAGTTTAGGGGGACCGGACAATGTTTGAGTATGAGCAAGATTTTCTACGGTTGAACCGTTAGGTTCCAGAGTTAGTTGCTACCGTGGAATTGAGGTGTAAGAGGTTCGCGCATGGATTGAAGGTTGACCTTCATTTGCACGTGACAGCGGGTCTACTTGAGACATTCTCTGAATTGGCTAACGGTGAGAAGGCACTTGAACGACTTCGAGATTCGACACCGAGTCAAGTTGAGGACTCTAAAGGCTTTTTATTGGGGACACAAGATGTTATAAATCCTTCACCAGCCCTGTCGAGGAGTTTTCGGGCTCCGGTTAGTTCGAAGAGAGTTGCTCTAGATTAGTTACTAAGGGTCAGTCAAGGATCTAGAGCAAGGGTTCGTGGGAGCTCTTTGATGTCTGCTCCTACGGGGAGTACTGATGGTTAAGCTGGAGTGTCGCTCCCACCGGCTTGTGAGTATTGTGGTCGACATCATCTTGGAGTGTACTTTTTGCTAAGGAGAGTCTGCTACAGGTGTTAGGCACTAGGTCATATGGCGAAGGACTACCCAGTTATGGATAATGGTTCACATATTCAGTCTCAGGGTTGACTTTTTCCCGGTGTTGTCACTAGATTTTCACCTCATTTATTTTATTTAAAAAAGGGAAAAAAGAAAGATAATATATATATATATATAATAAACCCCATTATATTTTAATAAGGGTTCATTTTAAACCTATTTTCTTAAGAAATAAAAGGACTCATTTTAATTAATTAAAAGCCCAAAAATTAATTAAAGGAGCCCAAGCTAACTCATTTTGTGATTTTTCATGTTTAATCAGAATCGTTGGATCTGGGGCTGAAGACATGGACAGATTGGATCGAAAGAAGAGAAAAGGAGGAAAGGGAGAGAGCCCGCGCCGCCACGCACGCATGATCATCTCCCCAAATCGCCCGGTTTGCGATTTCTAGCCTGCTGCCATCCATGGCCGCGCCGTCCCTAGGTCACGACGGCCGACGAGGCTGGTACAGTTAGACTCACCTCGGCTGGCTGAGTATGATGCCGCCGACCCCATCCCTTGCCGTCATCATTTTCTCGCCAATTGAGGAAGAAAAGTTTTTGAACACTAATAAATTTTGGGGCAAAATCTCCCAAATTGGAGTCGAATCTCATAAAATTTTGATTGAATTTCAACGAACTAAAGCTGTGCAGATTAGATGAGATGATTTCATGGGACGAAAATGGGGATTTTGTCCCCCAAATTGGCTTGATTTCTAAGCATCCAAACCCTATAAATTGAGCTTCTTTTCCCCATTGTAAGACACATCAAAATTTATCCGAAAATCACCTCTGAAAAATCATCTGAAATTGCTGGAAATTGTTCAAGTTAGGGGTAGCTTTGGTTAGAATGTTTGGGTTGGAAGCAAGCTTTTTTCGGTGGCGATTGGAATCAGTTTGATTGGAGAAAGTTCGAGGTTTCTACACTTTCGGTAATTTCTCTTTTCTTTTCTTTGTTGTTTACTTTATTTTCTTAGTTGAATTTTTTGTATGTTCATGTTCTTAGGTTGCAATTCAGCTTAGAAGATCGAAATTGGTTTTCGGTAATAATTTTCGTTCTTTATTTTTCTTTTATTGTTGTTTTAATCTTTTAGATTCTTTAATTAAACAAAAATGTTGTTCTTAAATTTTTGATATTGAAAATGAAATAATTGAAACTTTAGAATGTTTCTTTAGATTTAGGAATAAAAATTAATTAATATTTAAAAAAACTAAAATTAAGGGGTTTAATCAGAAGTAAATAAATCATGGGTGAAAAAATATATAAAGGGTCTTAATTTGTTTTAAAAAACTAAAGGTGGGTTTTGAAATATAAGTTTTAATAATTTAGAGTTCATAGATAATTTAATGAAGGATTTAAAAAAAATGATGGTGTTTTGAAATATAAGTTTAAAAAGGAAAAAAATTAAAAGATAGAATTTCAAAAAGGGTTTTAATAAAAAAATTAGAAGAAAGTTTAAAAATATTTAAAAATCATCCCCTAAAAATGGTTTAACTAAAAAGGTTTGAGAAAAATAATAAAAAAAGATAAAACTAAAAATATAGAAAATTAGTAAGACAAAAAAATGAAAATGCCAAAACCTAAAAATTAAAAAGTGTTTAATTGTTGATGCTTGTTTCTTCCCTTTTGTTTAGATTTAGGAAACCTTAGGATTTAAGTTCTAAAAGCTTATATAGAACCTTTTTTTTAATAAAATGACACTTTAAGAAAAAAAATAAAAAAACACTTAATTAAACTTTAACCCCAAAAATAGGTAAAATACTTAGACATTTTTTTAGGATTTTAAAATAATCAAACCTAGAAACAAATAAAAAATGCTCAACACATTAAATTTCCATGTTGTTTGAAAAAGTGAAATTAATTTAATGAAGTGTCTTATCAAACGAGAATGACGAGTTAGAGCCAGAAATGTTGGCGATGATTAAAGTCCATCTCCCGGGCGATAAGGCCGTTAAAATAGTTTGATATTCATTAAATGAACAGATAAAATCGAACCTTCGTGAACTTGCAAATTCTTATTTTGAAAAAGAAATTCAAATCAATTAGGTACCAATTTTGGGCGTCGTGGGGGTGCTAACCCTCCCCCACACGTAACCGACCCCTGAACCTGTTTTCTAGTTTTTTTGTAGACCAAAATCGTTGTTTTCTAAAAAACAAAACGTTTTATAAAAATAACCCTATTTTAAAGTTATCCAATCACACTTTTTTAAAAATATTGGTGGTGACTCCGTGTTTTTAAAGTTTTCAAAAAGTCAAAGCTTGAAAGGGTTGCGACAGCTTGGCGACTCCGCTGAGGATATGTTTTTATTTTTTTATATAAAAGCAAAATAGGGACATGCCACAAATTGATTTTAAATGGTTTTCAAAAAGGGTTTTTTTAAAAAAAACTAATGGAATTTTCAAGTTCATAGAAGGTTTAATTTTTTTGTCCGTTAAAATGGATATAATTCTATTTTACGCATTTAAGACTTAATTCCAAGCTCTACTCTCGAGCTTTGTCATGTTCATTTAAGTGGGGGGAACACGCTTTGCTCATGTAAGAATATTGATTCTTCATATGAGCCTAGCAAGTACCTTCGGGAGTCATTCCTTTGTTTTCGTAAGGATATTGATTCTTCGAGAAGGCATCGGAGGTGAGTTCTCCTTAGTTGAACTCGATTCGTTTGAAGCCTATAATGGGTGAGAATTGAGGGATTTGGACGACGAAAAAGGACGAATGCTTCAAGTAGCGTTCATGGCTGTTTCAGTGTCCTAAAATGGCAGAAACGTTGCTGGAAAAATCAGCGAAAGTTTGGCAACGTTAAACTCGAAAGAACTCGAACAATCTGCTGAACGAACCCGAATCGAATCTGTCTAACGTCAAAGACAGAAAGCTCGAAAGAACCTGCACAATCTACTGAGCAAACCCGAATCGAATATGCTTCACGTCGGAGGACTTGGACCCACTAGATAGCGATCTAGGAACCCGAAGTATCAAGTAAATTTGACAATTCAAAACAAAGTCTGAAATGTCAAAAGATAGTTCTAAAAAGAACCGAACAAGAGAAACTCTCTCATACAAATTTTATTTCCAATATGTCTTTTCAAATTACATTGTTTAAACACATATATATAGGTACAAGGGCTGCCAAATTCGTTTAATTTGTGTGGCTGATATTAAAAGGAGTTTAAAAATTGAATTTGAGTGAAAATAACTCCTTTTGGGCGGACGCAATTGGCAGCCACAAGTTTAGGCGCCCAAAACACATGAAAATCACATTTAACATGTGATTTTTATGTTTGAAATTCAAACATAACCATTCGGGCTTATCCTTTCTTGCAAAAGGCATATAATGAAGGAGAAAACGGGCTGATTCGGCTGCACATTCACACACATGTGTCAAGCTGCCACGTGGGTGCTGGAGATGACCGGATGCCACCTAGGCTGCCACATGTGCACTAGCACACTCCCCGATATGCAAGATGCTTTTCAGCTACTTCTGGACTTGTCAGCTGAAGTTGAGCTAGTGGAGCTAATTTGAGCTGACTGGAAATGAGCTGAGCTGAAACGAACTAGCTGAAAGTGTGATGAGCTGAAAATGAGATGCTTGCACTCTCCTGAGCTGGATTTGAGCTGCATATGCTCACTTGAGCTGAAGTGGAGCGGCATATACTCACTTGAGCTAGTGTCCTCCTACGTACCTATGTCAAAAGGCAACAAACTTCCATCAAAGCATTGTAAACTTAATGGAAACAATAATACAAATCGTAAACAAGTGCACAATTATTTATTAACACACAAACAAATATAAACACACCATAAGTTATATCAAACTTATTCAAAACACACCAAACATACTATATACATAGTAAACACACTGATATAAATAATATAAGTATAAGAAATGTTACACATCAGTATGTAACAAATGATAAAACAAACTTCCCTGAAAGTTTGAAGTTGCATCGTTGGTAGGCATAAACGTGCTCACATCATCTCCCCCTTCTTTAATGCGATTTGTCCCCAAATCGACCCTCTTTACAAAAGGGAACAATTTCGACTTTCGCTTGGCAGGGAACTTCTTTAGTCGTCTTGCTCGGCACATATGCCATCCTTTCGAACCAAGTTCTTTTACAAAGAACACAAATGAAAATGCCTTATTTCTTGTACCTTTCCGAATAATGCACAACATAAAGTTAGACAATGTTCGTCATGCATCTTTAAACCTAAAAAATGACATACAAAGGCAACTCCAAAGAACAACAAGAATCTCGAAGATCATCTAGAATCACAACACAATGTTGTTCACAATCCAATGTACAACCAAAGAAATCAGCATATAAAAATGAAAAATCAATAGTACAATGGAAAGGAACGCCAAACCGTGGTAAAGAAGGTTGCTGAATTTTTGAAAAGGACATAGATGCACTAGACATATCAACAGTAGCAACCTTGGGAACTTCACATGGTATCACCTTATTAACCTGCAAGTTAGAAGAAGAAATAGAAGAAAATGTCGAATCAGATAATACATGTGAATTTTCTTTCTTCTTTTCGCATTCATTCTTCTCTTTGTCGGCCTTCCAAGCTGCAGTACTCGCTTTCAAACGAACTTCGTCTTCATATACTTCACTTGGAGTCATAGGTGTCAAAGTTACCTTTTTGCCCTCATGAGTAAAAGAGTATCGATTGGTGTAACAATCGTGCAAAACTCTCTTATCATACTGCCACGGTCTTCCTAACAACAAATGACAAGTATCCATAGAACAAACATCACAAGTTACCTCATCCTTGTATTTGCCAATGAAAAATGGTATAACAACTTGTTCGGTAACTTCGATTTCAACACCATCATTCAACCATTGTAACTTGTACGGATTGGGATGCGTGGTCGTCTTCAGTCCTAACTTGTCAACCATGAGAGTACTAGCAACGTTAGCACAACTACCACTATCAATAATCACAATACATACCTTTCCGTTCACGTTGCATCTCGTATGGAAGAGGTTGTTTTGTTGTGGTTCATCCTGTGATGGTTGATCATTCAGACTTCTTTTGTCAACAAGTGCTTCATCGGTAGCCAATGTCTGCACATTGTTATCATTTATCTCTTTATGGACAGAATGGGAACCACCGCCATCTAATCTATCTAATTGAGAATTTATAGGTTTCAATGCATTAGCAATCACTCGTTGCATCATCCGCTCTAAGGCTTGCATATTGAGATTCAGTGGTTGTTGTTCACCCGAATTATTATCAGAACCTGCCATTTTCAAACACTAAAACAAACAAAAGAAAAGATGTTATAGGTTAGTAAAATAAAGAACAAGGACCTCACAATAACACGCTCAACAAAGTCTCACGGATCACTCCAAAGAACAGTGCACTCATAAAATAACACTCAGCGCTCGTGTTTCACTCGGGAGAATGCTTGAATGGCTTTTTTGTCTCCCCTGCTGTTCTCACACGCTCAAATGCCTTTCCCACTCGTTCTCTCGCAAACAGTTCTTTAAAGAACTAACTCGATCCTTCAAACTTGTTAATTGTGTCAGACTTTCAAGAAAACTTAAAAAAGGTGAAGAAAAACAAAGGTTAAGAATGGTTTAAGGGTTGTTAGAATAAAAATAAAAGATTAGAAAATAAAAGAAATGTGGCTGGAAATTTGGTGATGAAACGAATAAACAAGGCTGAATAAAGAAATGAAGGAACAAAAACAAAGAACTTACTGCAATAGGAATGCTTGTAGCGACCCTATCACCAAACAAACAAGAAGAAGTTGTTTCGGGTGATTTCGAAGCATTCCAAGGCAAAATTGATCATCCTTCATCATTTTCACGAACCAACAACACATACGAACGTAAAAATACATCAAATATTTGAATCTGGGTTTTTTGAATTTTTTTTTCTTCGATTTTTTGTACTTTGACTCTTCTGGTCAAACTTTGACTTTGACTTCTTCTTTTTTCAGAATTTCAATTTTTTTTTAATTTTGTATTATTTTTTTTGATTTCTTGTAGTGCAGAAAGTGTTATATTCCGACCAAAGCTCTGATACCATATGATAAAAGGGTACGTTGCTTCAGAAACAACGCTTCTTGTTCGTAAACGGATCTAGGATCGTAGCAAACATTTCTCTGCAATAAAACACAAGAATGGACGTTTTTAGATAGTTAAAATAACAAGAAAAATATAAAGAAACGAGGAAAAAAGGGTGTAGGAATTTCTATGCAGATTTGGACGACGAAAAAAGACGAATGCTTCAAGTAGCGTTCATGGCTGTTTCGGTGTCCTAAAATGGCAGAAACGTTGCTAGAAAAATCAGCGAAAGTTTGGCAACGTTAAACTCGAAAGAACTCGAACAATCTGCTGAACGAACCCGAATCAAATCTGTCTAACGTCAAAGACGGAAAGCTCGAAAGAACCTGCACAATCTACTGAGCAAAACCGAATCGAATATGCTTCACGTCGAAGGACTTGGACCCACTAGATAGCGATCTAGGAACCCGAAGTATCAAGTAAATTTGACAATTCAAAACAAAGTCTGAAATGTCAAAAGATAGTTCTAAAAAGAACCGAACAAGAGAAACTCTCTCAAAAAAAAATTTATTTCCAAAATGTCTTTTCAAATTACATTGTTTAAACACATATATATAGGTACAAGGGCTGCCAAATTCGTTTAAGTTGTGTGGCTGATATTAAAAGGAGTTTAAAAATTGAATTTGAGTGAAAATAACTCCTTTTGGGCGGACTCAATTGGCAGCCACAAGTTTAGGCGCCCAAAACACATGAAAATCACATTTAACATGTGATTTTTATGTTTGAAATTCAAATATAACCACTCGGGCTTATCCTTATTTGCAAATGGCATATAATGAAGGAGAAAACGGGCTGATTTGGCTGCACATTCACACACATGTGTCAAGCTGCCACGTGGGTGCTGGAGATGACCGGATGCCACCTAGGCTGCCACATGTGCACTAGCACACTCCCCGATATGCAAGACGCTTTTCAGCTACTTCTGGACTTGTCAGCTGAAGTTGAGCTAGTGGAGCTAAAGTTGAGCTGACTGGAAATGAGCTGAGCTGAAACGAACTAGCTGAAAGTGTGATGAGCTGAAAATGAGCTGGTTGCACTCTCCTGAGCTGGATTTGAGCTGAATATGCTCACTTGAGCTGAAGTGGAGCTGCATATACTCACTTGAGCTAGTGTCCTCCTACGTACCTATGTCAAAAGGCAACAAACTTCCATCAAAGCATTGTAAACTTAATGGAAACAATAATACAAATCGTAAACAAGTGCACAATTATTTATTAACACACAAACAAATATAAACACACCATAAGTTACATCAAACTTATTCAAAACACACCAAACATACTATATACATAGTAAACACACTGATATAAATAATATAAGTATAAGAAATGTTACACATCAGTATGTAACAAATGATAAAACAAACTTCCCTGAAAGTTTGAAGTTGCATCGTTGGTAGGCATAAACGTGCTCATATCTTACTTGCTACCCTTAGTAGGGGACAACAAGGATAGATCGAGTACCCTTTTGGAACCGAACCAAGTTTTAGAATATAGAGCCTACTCCAATAGAGCCATGCAGAAAGCCTAGGGTGTTGAGTCTGGTCAAAGTCGCAAGAATAATTCGTGGAGACATGTCTTTGAATGTTGGAATGGCTGCCCAAAATTATTATGCAATTGAATTATTTTGGATCTTTAGGGTTTTATTTCTATTTTTATTTAAAACGAGTACTAACCTTTTTGTGTGTAAGTTTTGTTTTGTTTTGTGGTATCTTTATTTTTGCATACATCCCATATTTGGAGGGGGTCGATTCCAAAGCATGTTTCTCGATGAGAAAAAAGCTTCTACCATAGATGGAAGGTACCTAAAGGAGGAAGACAACGCGCAAACAATGAGAATGTGCCAAATGATCACGTCGAGGAAACATCGAAGTATGCTCACATCAGGGCCAAGCAGAATACCATAAGTCACAAGTGCTATGACATCGACAATCTACCCAAGCAGAGTTTGAAGATGATCATTGGTCTACTCAGCTTAGAGGCGATGTCAAAAGGACCCAGAAGCGAGACGAGTTCGATAAGAGCATCACATCCCGAATTAAAGACACATCAAAGCCTCTGGCGTCAAAAAGCTACATTTCTTCGCTGCAAGTCAGATCAACAAGGTGGGACCAAGGCTTCAAAGGTTGATTAAATAAATGACTGCTCAGACCAAGACATATTCGTACGACCTTCGTCATCCAATGGAAGCTTCATCTAGAGAAACACCTTAATAGAATTAATGACCCTCGCCTGCATTCATGCTTTTGTATACATACATTTTCTTCCTTGCATTTGTTTTTTTGTTTGTTTGTATTCGTTTTGATCATTGCATTCACACATGTATAATAAAAAGTTTAATTTTGGGAAATTCCATTCAAGTAGTAAAGATCCCGTGCAAACACAACTCGATCCATGAAAATTGAGGAAAGATTGACAACTCTGGAAACAAATCAAAGGATCATATGTGATAAGCTTGAGAAAATGGAAAATGATCTAAAGAGAGAGATTGAGATATCACACTGGAAAAAATTCAACCAAATCGCAGCCATGTTTGGGTTCAAAGACCCAGAAGCAAGAGAAGACACCAACACTTTCCCGGGGTTGGCTTTTGTACATTCACGGATGCAAAAGAAAGTGGTTACACCTAAAGTCAAGGTCTAACCCTATCTTGTAGAATCTTCTACACGTACTGAATTAAAAGACAATATCGATGAGGTTCGCAGCCACGAGGTGCCCGACCATGATGAAATAACTGACAAGGAAAAGGTCGAGAAGAAAGAGGAAGACCGCTACAAGAAGCTAGAGGAAATGATTAAATCTTAAAAAAGGAAGCATTTATGGCGGCATGGATGAAAGAGATTTGAGTCTAGTATCTGACTTGGTGGCCCCTCTAAAGTTCAAGGCTCCTAACTTCGGAAGAATGATGGAACTATATGCCCATTGGCACATTTGACCATGTACTGTAGGAAAATGTCACCACAATTGGAAAACAAGAAATTGCTGATTCATTGCTTCCAAGACAGTTTATCTGGGTCTGTTATCCGATGGTATGCTCAATTGAGTTGGGTCAATATACGCACTTGGAGGGATCTGTCGAATGCCTTCCTCAAATACTACAAGTATTTAACAGATATGACCCTAAGCAGGATTGTGCTGCAGAATATGGAACAAAAGCCCAAATGAGAGCTTCTACCAGTACGCTCATAGATGTCGAGATGTGGCAGCCCATGTTCAACCTCCACTGTCAGAAAATGAGGTTACTTCAATGTTTGTGGAGACTTTAAATAGTTCCTTCTATGACTATATGTTAAATCATGACATCGAAGGTTTTGAAGACATGGTCATTAATGGAGAGTTGATAATAGCAGCCATCAAAAGTGGAAGACTCAAGAGAGAATAAGATGGGGAAGGTGTTTGGAGTTTCATCACGAAGTTGATGGAGGCAATATTGGATGGAATTCATGCTTTCCTGGAATAAAGCTTAATTTTCTCTAGACGGTTGGGATCATACTTAGAATCAACCCTTTTGGTTTTGCCCGCGAGCATTCGGGATCTTTTGTAAGGGCTTTTATGTTAATCTACTAGTCTAAATATGCATTTTTTCAAGTGGCAAAAATTTCTCATATTTTTATCATTTTCCTTTCTTTTCATTCTTCATCCATATCTTTTCAAGCATACATCTTCTTTGCAGAGTCCTTATTGTTGATTGTATGAATGATTCTTGAATCTAATCCTAAGATAGGGGAAAATGTGTGTTCATGTTTAATGGGGAAATATTATATACAGATTATGAGTGAATTTTCCTCTCAGACATTGCTGTTAGGGTCCTTGAATGAAGTGATAACTCTAAAAACATCTACCAACTGAAGACTGCTTCCCTTCGACGGTATTTGTGTGTGAAATGACATTTGGCATTCCTTCATTTCTCTTGACGAATAAGAAAATGAAAAAAAAAATCCATTTGTTGTCCCCCTTTGAGGCTAATATTATTTTTCTTGTGATTTAACCGTAAACCAAGGATCACTCCCCACACTGGGGGACAAAGAGGATGAAAATTACAAGCAAAGGAACACGAAAAGTAAATGTCCTAAACTGAAATGAAAAGGACACAAAAAGGAAAAACAAGGAAAAAGAAAAAAGATAGAAAAAGAAAGAAAAGAAGAAGAAGAAAAAAGAAAATGGAAAGGAGGAAAAGGAAAAAGAAAGAAGAGAAAGAAAAAGGAGGAAAGAGAAGGAGAAGGAAAAGAAAAAGAAAGAAAATAAGAAATGAAAGTTGAAGTGTGAAGGAAAATTAGAAATAAATCCTTCAAATGAGACGTATGTAAAAAAAGGAAATGAACTCTAGGATGAAAACCTAAAATGGGAAGTCTAGAGTGATCCAAATAATAAAAGAAGAAGAACAGAGATTTCATCAAGAAAAGTTGATCCTTGGTTTAATCACCCTTAAATATGTATTTGATTCTATATACTTTTCTTTGTCAACCTGAGCCGAGCCTACATTACAAGATTTAAAAGAGCATTTGGATCACACATGAATATTTGAGAAAAGGAGTTTGTCTTCAGGAAACATTTCGCCTAATTGAGTTATCCTTTTGTCAGGGACCTCGAGCTTGAGAAAATGGAAAATGATCTGAAGAAAGAGATTGAGATATCACACTGGAAAAAAGTCAACCAAGTCGCAGCCATGTTTGGGTTCAAAGACGTAGAAGCAAGAGAAGACACCAACACTTTCCCGGGGTTGGCTTTTGTACATTCACAGATGCAAAAGAAAGTTGTTACACCTAAAGTCAAGATCTCACCCTATCTTGTAGAATCTTATGCATGTACTGAATTAAAAGACAATACCGATGAGGTTCGCAGCCACGAGGTGCCCGACCAGGATGAAATAACTGACAAGGCAAAGGTCGAGAAGAAATGGGAAGACCGCTACAAGAAGCTGGAGGAAATGATTAAATCTTATAAAAAATGAAGCATTTATGGCGACATGGATGAAAGAGATTTGAGTCTAGTATCTGACTTGGTGGCTCCTCTAAAGTTCAAGGCTCCTGACTTCAGAAAATATGATGGAACTACATGCCCATTGGCGCATTTGGCCGTGTACTGTAGGAAAATGTCACCACACATGGAAAACGAGAAATTGTTGATTCACTGCTTCCAAGACAATTTATCTGGGTCTGCTATCCGATGGTATGCTCAATTGAGTTGGGTCAATATACGCACTTGGAGGTATCTGTCGAATGCCTTCCTCAAATACTACAAGTATTTAACAGATATGGCGCTAAGTAGGATTGTACTGCATAATATGGAACAAAAGCCCAAATGAGAGCTTCCACCAGTACGCTCAGAGATGGTGAGATGTGGCAGCCCATGTTCAACCTCCACTGTCAGAAAATGAGGTTACTTCAATGTTTGTGTTGACTTTAAATAGTTCATTCTATGACTATATGTTAAATCATGACACCGAAGGTTTTGAAGACATGCTCATGAATGGAGAGTTGATATTGGCGGCCATCAAAAGTGGAAGAATCAAGAGAGAATAAGATGGGGAAGGTGTTTGGAGTTTCGTCACGAAGTTGATGGAGGCAATATTGGCTGGCATTCATGCTTTTTTGGAATAATGCTTAATTTTCTCTAGACGGTTGGGATCATACTTAGAATCAACCCTTTTGGTTTTTCCCGCGAGCATTAGAGATCTTTTGTAAGGGCTTTTATGTTAATCTACTTGTTTAAATATGCATTTTTTCAAGTGGCAAACACTTCTCTCTTTTTTTCATCATTTTCCTTTCTTTTTATTCTTCATCCATATCTTTTCAAGCATACATCTTCTTTGCAGAGTCCCTATTGTTAATTGTATGAATGATTCTTGAATCTAATCCTATGATAGGGGAAAAATGTTTGTTCAGGTTTAATGGGGAAATCTCATGTACAGATTATGAGTGAATTTTCCTCTTAGACATTGCTGTTAGGGTCCTTGAACTAATTTATAACTCTAAAACATCTACCAAATGAAAACTGCTTCTCTTCGACGATATTTGTGTGTGAAATGACATTTGGCATTCCTTCATTTCCCTTGAAGAATAAGAAAATGAAAAAAAATCTATTTTTTGCCCCCCTTTGAGGCTGATATTATTTTTCATGTGATTTAACCCTAACCAAGGATCACTCCCCACACTGGGGGACAAAGAGGATGAAAATTACATGCAAAGGAACACGACAAGTAAATGTCCTAAACTGAAATGAAAAGGACACAAAAAGGAAAAACAAGGAAAAAGAAAAAAAGATAGAAAAAGAAAGAAAAGAAGAAGAAGAAGAAGAAGAAAGAAAGAAAAGGGAAAACGGAAAAGGGAAAAGGAAAAGGGAAGAAGAGAAAGAAAAAGGAGGAAAGAGAAAGAGAAGTGAAAATAAAAAGAAAGAAAATAAGAAATGAAAGTTGAAGTGTGAATGAAAATTAGAAATAGATCCTTCAAATGAGACGTATGTCAGAAAAGGAAATGAACTCTAAGGCGAAAACCTATAATGGGCAGTCTAGAGCGATCCAAAGAATAAAAGAAGAAGAACAAAGATTTCATTAGGAAAAGTTGATCCTTGGTTTAATCACTCTTAAATATGTATTTGAGTCTATATACATTTCTTTGTCAACCCGAGCCTAGCCTACATTACAAACTTTAAAAGACCATTTGGATCACACATGAATATTTGAGAAAAGGATTTTGTCTTCAGAACACATTTCACCTAATTGAGTTAAACTTTCTTCAGGGAACTCGAGCTTCTAATGTATGATTGAGATTAGATAAGTGGGAAAATTTAAATTTGAGAAGCGTGTGAGTAAAACAGGACCACCAAAAGTGGGGAACTATCTAGTTGATTGATTCTTTAATCATTCATGCTTTGAATTTTGGGGCATATGACTTTGCCCTATTATTGTGTTTGCCATGACTATTTTCCTAAGATCCCCATTTTTAGCCTTTTCTTGCATCTTACAAGTAGGTTGACATAGATTTTTGAAAAGAAAAAGATTTCTTGGTATTGATCTCAACCATAGGAGACCATGAACGAATGTTTTTCATCACTTCAGAAAACAATTGAACCCCAGTTTGAATGTGGGCATCGCCTTGCATAAGAAGGTAAAAAGGAAAAGAAGAAGAATATGCGTTGAAGAGTTTGAAGTGAACCGTGTTGTTAAGAAAGATCGACATATAAGATGAAAAAGCTCAAAAGCATGAAAAGAGGAAGAATTGCACTTGAGATGTAAAACATGCCATCAGATTGGGGGTAACCTTTGTTGGCCAATGATTTAAGCGCCAAGATCATTCGAAGATATTCGTGGAAATAAGCTTTCACATGCAAGCAATTTAAGATGTCCAGCAGGGGCAAGAATTTGAGAGTTCACAAGAAGCACTGAAGATGCTTGATAAGGGGCATATAAATACTTGAAGCATTCAAGACGACACAAGGAAGCCTTTCACTCAACATTTATGTACCAACCACATTGATTGTAGATCTTGAGACATTTTCCTGCAAAGATCGAATGTTTTTCAATGAAGCGAAGAGATATAAAGAATGAGAATGACGATAACAATCTTTTCTTCTTGCTAGGAGTAGAAGATCACTGGATTAAGTGAGCAAAGATCAGATGTTTTCCATGAATCTAAAATAAATACAAAGAAAAAATATAAATGCTTATCTAGATTGAGTGAGCATACGTGTGGAAAAATTAATTCTGAGAAAAGAATTCAAAAAGCAAAAGAATTGAAACACACATTCATGTTTTAGACATCCCTAGGGGCATGCACATCATAATTGCATTGAATATCACATTTTTCAGGTACAAGAAGGACCCTTAAGAAAAAGAACCCGCCTATCCGTTCTGGCATTTGGAGAATGGAACCTGCTTATTCATCCAAGCATAAGGTTGATGAAGCACTTTTTGGAACCCGCTTATTCATCTAAGCGTAAGGTGGATGAAGCACTTTTTGGAACCTGCTAATTCATCCAAGCGTAAGGTGAATGAAACCCTTTTTGGAATCTTCTTATCTATTCGAGCGTAAGGAAAATAGAACCCGCTTATTCATCCAAGCATAAGGAGAATGAAACTTTTCAGAAGATTCTCTTATCCGTTCAGACGTAAGGAGAATGAAGGTTGCTTACTCATCCAAGCATAAGGGGGATGAAATTTTTCAGAAGATTCGCTTATCCGTTCATGCATAAGGAGAATGGAGTTCACTTATTCATCCAAGCATAGGGAGGAAGAAATTTTTTCAGAAGATTCACCAATATGTTCAGGAGAAAAGAGAATGTTTGCTTATTCATCCAAGCATGAGGAGGATGAAATCTTTTAAGGTTTTGCTTATTCATTCAAGCATAAAGAGAATGAAATCTTTTGAAGTCTGTTTGCTTATTCATCCGAGTATATAGAGGATGAAACCTTTTGAGGTTTTACTTATTCATCCAAGAATAAGTAGGATGAAATATTTTAAAGTTCGTTTTCTTATTCATTCAAGCATAAGGAGGATGAAATCTTTTGAATCTTGTTCGCTTATTCATCCAAGCAGAAGGGGGTTGAATTTTTTTAGAAGAATTCACCTATTTGTTTGAGCATTTGGGAGAAAAGAACCCAACACAACAATTCAGGTATTTGGGAGAATAGAACCCAGGTCGGCTATTCGAGCGTAAGAATAATAGAATCAACCTATATGTTTGAGCATGGAACCCAGCTAAGCTATTCGAGCATAAGGAGAATAGAACTAGCCTATATGTTCGAGCGTTTGGAGAATGGAATCCAGCTTAGCTATTCGAGCATAAGGAGAATAGAACCAACCTATCCGTTCGAGAGTTTGGAGAATGAAATTCGCTCATCTATTCGGGCATCTGTAGAATAGAACATGCCTATTCGTTCGGGCATCGGGAGAATGGAGCCAACAAGAAAATCGGTGAAAATCAGTGCCTTTTGGTCTTTGTTTTATCCCTATTGCACAGAGATAAGCAAAGAGGGGCAGTTGTTGTCACAAGATTTTCACCTCATTTATTTATTTATTTATCCATTTATTTTATTTTCATAAAAGGGGGAAAAGGAAAGATAAAACATTTTTTATATATAATAGGGCCCATCCTATTTTAATAAGGGTTCATTTTAAACCCATTTTCTTAAAAAATAAAAGGACCCATTTTAATTAATTAGAAGCCCAAAAATTAACTAAAGGAGCCCAAGCTAACCCATTTTGTGTTTTTTTAGGTTTAATCAGAATCGTTGGATCTAGGGCTGAAGACATGGACGAATTAGATCGAATGAAGGAAAAAGGGGGAGAGCCCACGCCGCTACGCGCCAGCGCGTAGAAAATTTAAACTTTAACCCCAAAATAGGTAAAATACTTAGACGAGTTTTGAAATATTTGTTTAAAAAAAAACTAAAATCCAGGGATTTAGTCAGAAGAAAATAAATCATAGGTGAAAAAAATATAAAAAGGGTCTTAATTTGTTTTAAAAACTAAAGATGAGTTTTGAAATATAAGTTTTAATAATTTAGAGTTCATAGATAATTTAATGAAGGATTTTTTTTAAAAAACATAAATGAAGGTGTTTTGAAAAATATGTTTAAAAGGGGAAAAATAAAAAGATAGAATTTCAAAAAAGGTTTTAATAAAAAGTTTAGAAGAAAGTTTAAAAATATTTTAAAATCTTCCCCTAAAAATGGTTTAACTAAAAATGTTTGAGAAATATAAAGAAAAAGATAAAAAAAATGTAGAAAATTAGTATGAAAAAAAAACCAAAATGGCAAAAAGAAGGGTTTACCTAAAAATCAAAAGTGTTTAATTGTTGATACTTGTTTCTTCCCTTTTGTTTAGATGTAGGAAACCTTAGGATTTAAGTTCTAAAAGCTTAGATAGAAAAAAAAAATAAAACACTTATTTAAACTTTAACCCCAAAAATAGGTAAAATACTTAGACATTTTAAGGATTTTAAAATAATCAAACCTAGAAATAAATAAAAAATGCTCAACACATTAAATTTTCATGTTGTTTGAAAAAAGTGAAATTAATTTAATGTGGTGATTAAAGTTCATATCCTGGGCGATAAGGTCGTTAAAATAGTTTGATATTCATTAAATGGTCAAATAAAATTGAACCTTCGTGAGCTTGCAAATTCCAATTTTCAAAAAAAAAATTAAAACCAATTAGGTACCAATTTTGGGCATCGTGGGGTTGCTAACCCTTCCCCACACGTAACCGACCCCCAAACATGTTTTCTGGTTTTTCATAGACCAAACTCCTTGTGTAACACCCCAAATTTGGGCCTAGATGTTTAGAGCCTGAACCGGGCCGGTCTGAAAAACTGTTACAATCTAAAAGGGTGTTTTAGGGAACACCTAGTTCGATATACTTTAAAAATATAGAAAAATATCTAAAAATCCTCATTTAATATATAAAAGGGAATGGTGGAATCAATTTTACAAAATAAGGTTTGGAAATACTACATTTTGGTGTAGTGACCAAATCGTAGTTTTTGCAAAGTTTAGTAGTGACTGTTTTGTAAATGATAGAAACTTTGAATCTTTAATGATCTAATTTTACCAAAATGTTTTCATCAGATTTTCCTTAATTTTAGTGATTTAATTAATGTTTTAATAAAAAAAAATGAAGGTGATTAAATTAGAAAACCACCTTTGACTTTTCATAACTACTTTTCACAAATTTTCCCTCATTATATTTTCTCTCAAATTCCTTTCAAACAAACACATTTTCTCCAGCAAATACACTTTGATTTTCACCTCATTTGAGGAGATTTCAATCACTCTTTGATTCTTAATCAATTCCTCATCAAATCCACTTGATTTCTACATTAAATTTTCAAGAAAATTTGCCCAAATCAAGAAGAAATCATCCATTAGAGGTAGGCTTCGATCTTTTCCTCTAATGATCAGTTATTTACTGAAATTTCCAAGTTATCAATCCTTTATTAATGATTTTTAAGTGGTTTTAATGTTAGAAACAAGAAATTGTCTTAAAACTCAATATTTTTGAAGAGGTCTTGAAGATTTTCGTCGTGGTTGATTGGGCTCTGTTTTGAGATGGTTTTCTAATGTATTTTGGATGTTCATTGATGTTACAAATGAGGTTTTATCAATCAAATCCCGAATATGTTTGTTTTCCTATGTTTTGCTTGTTAGAATGATGGTTTTTGGGGTACTTTTGCTGTTCTGTCATAGCTGGAGGTATAAGGACGTGGTTGTGTAGGTTTTTGATGTTAATTGATGTTTAGAAATGATTAGAAGTGGTGGATCTTGGCTGGGTTTGGTTTTGGAAGAGTTTGGAGGTGATTTCGATAGTGTTTGGTAGCCGAAATGTGGTGTTTGTGTAAAGCAGCGAGTTTAGGTGTGTGGCTGAAGATTTCAATGCATGATGATGCATTAATCCACTGCTCTTATGTGTTTAAAACATAGGAGACATCTTCGGACACCTTTAGAGTTGATCCGGAAGCTTAGATAGCGTTTCGACGAGCAAACGAAACGTAATCGGTGAGTGCGTATGGTTTTAGTAGTCCTTGAGGGACAAAGAATCATGGTTTGGGGATTTAGGAAAGGTTTTAAACACCTTCCTAAGTTTGGAAGTAAGTATTGGCTATATTGCTCTCTTGAATGTGGTGATTGCCCTAAAATGCTTTTTACATGCTCATGGTTTTAGATTTATAAATTCCTATTGTTTTTATGCATGAATTATAACATGAGATGATGCTTGAAATGATTTCATGAAGTAACATGTTGCATATTTGAGATGTGAGCTTTTATGTTAAAGCATAGCAAATGTTATGGTTTGAAATGAGATGAGAATGTTTTGAGATTTGATGCATGAAAAACAGTAGGTGAGATGAAGATTTGACATAATATATTAGCACAGATGTTGAGATACTTACCGGATATAATTGATCGATCAAGAAGATGAGAGTGCACTATAAACTAAAATTCGTACGTGCTCTTTGGTTAAGCCAATGGGAGAGAACCGATGATGGGCATTCCATCGGGTAGGACTTGGTGAAATTCCCAAGCTTCGTGGCGATGAGAGATTCCGCCATGTGAGTACGATGATGTGAGATTCCACCGGAAACTATGTTGCTAGACGAGTGAGTACGGTGATGAGAGATGCCACCGGAAGTGTCTAGTGAGATGTCCGCATATCCGAGTAATAATGAGATGTGACATGCCAATATAAAATATGAAATGGTTTTTTATTCACATGTACCTTTGATGAAATGGTTTATGCTATGAGGAATGCATATGTGATTTGTTTATGAAATGCTTTAGAGTACAAGCATGAGTATGGCTTGGCCATGAGTTTTACATTTGTTTAAATGCATGAGATAGAATGAAGGTACATGTGTTTTCAATGAGAAGTTGCTTTTCATGGGTTTTCAAGCATGAGATATAATGAGCATGTTGTTCAAAAGCTTTTGAGAAAGTGTTTTCAAGATATGCATTATTGTGTTGGTTTTCTTTAGAGCATGCCTCACTAAGCAATTGTACTTATTCTCTCTCTTTTACCAATAATGCAGACAATTGAGGTGTTTTCGGGCATCAAGGAAGTTATGTTCATCCAAGAAAGTCCAAGCTCATGTATGGTGAAGTTTTCACACACTTTAGTTTTGATATAATGGCAATGGGAAACCAAGAATTGTATTTGGGAGATATGTTGAACTCCCTAAGGTTGTTGCATGTTTGTGTTAGCTTGTTTGAGTTGTAAATGGCCTTAATTGTTTGGTTTGAGGTTGGATTGCTTATTTTGGTTTTGTGATTAGGAAGCATGCTTCTAGACTAATGAGAATTTGTGTTTGATGGTATGTTTGTGTTAGAATGTCCCAAATATGTAACTTATATGTATGATGATTAGCTGGTTTGGTTTGCGAGTGTTTGGGGCATGTTTGAGTGTGTTATTGAATGAAAAACGAGCATTTGCTGCTGTTTCTGGGTAAGGTGTATCGAAACACCCTATAGTGTTTCGAAACGGGGGTCTGAAAATTGTCTTGGCGTTCCGAAACGTATAGGGCTGTTTTGAAACAGTTTGGCTCCTAGAATGTTGTGTTTCGGAACTGGTCTCGGAACCAACCCACGTAACAAAACGGTCAACACCGTTTCGATACATCATTTCGGTGAGGTGGGCAGGTGTTTCGAAACGGGTGATCGTTGGATCCATATTTGAATCGTTTTGAGTCTGCATGCTTTACATTGTAGTCATAAATGTTGTGATTGCAATTGCTTGAGCTTGAGATGTCCTTTTAAGCCAAAATTTGGCAGAGAAGCATGTAACATGATTAATTCCATATTGGTAATCCTAAAATTTATAAAGTCTCTTTAATTTACAAAAAAATACAATTTGGTCCCTAATCTTGTGTAAGGTGCATTTGAGTCCCTAAATGTTATCTGATCGTTGTTCCTTTCTTATTCATGATTCGTGAGTACTCACATAGGTTTAATATGTATTTAGATAAGATTAAAATGAAAAAAGGGTCTTTAATCAAGGTTGACTTTCGGGTTAACTTTGGTTTTCCTCGTGTAATCTTCGTTGTTTGGGTCAAGTGTCTAGGCCGGGCTAAGGGGGTTACACCTTGTTTTATTAAAACAAAATATTTTATAAAACAACCCTGTTTTAAAGTGATCCAATCACACTTTTTCAAAAAGATTGGTGGTGACTCCGTGTTTTTTAAAATTTTCAAAAAGTCGAAGCTCGAAAGGGTTGTGACACCCGGCATGGTCAAAGCTTTACTATAGTTGGTGCTAAGGCATCGTTAGGACATCAGGGTGGAGATCTTGTGAGATCCACTGTCAGAGTTGACGATCGAGTTGTTGCTAGACATACTGTCATTCAGGCGAGATAGGACACCTTTGCCACCAACGATATGTTAGATACCTATGTTCTGTTTTGTTTTTAGTTGTTGCATTGATGGAAATTTGATCTCTTGTTCATAATGGTTTTGATTCTTGATGGATAATTGTTATGATAGGATCTGGAGGTTGATGTTGGGTTGCTTAGCTCGTCAGTTTTGTAAGTTGTTATAGGTGATGTATTTACTGTGGGTGGTAAGTGGGGATTGAGAGTAACAGTCTCCGTAAACTTGTTAGATTTACTCTCTCTCTCCCTCTCTCTCTCTCTAGTTGGTAGATGTTACCCTTGGAGTAGGTTGATCGTGTGAGTTTAATGTATGCCTTGATTTTCGAGAAATAGTTTCGTAGTTTTGGGGTTCGAGATGAACCAGGTTGTAGTTAATGGATGCGATGAACCATCATCTCTAGCGCGGGCGTTGTGTTCTTGTGATGTTTGTTCAAAAGGGGTATTGTAGGTTACAAGATGTTCTTAGCCCATGTTGAATACAAGGGTTGGGAGTCCAAAAGATTTATAGTTGTGAATGTTTGAGAGGTTTTTGCAATGCTCATCGAGGAATAAGCGGGCTTACCTCTTTATCATGGATTGTAACCCCATAAGAAAGGTAGTGTCGAGTATGATGTTTGTGTCTATCACCTTGAAGTATGGCACCAACCGAACTTTTGGAGTGGGAACTCAACAGTGAAAGTAAGCAAAACGGGTGTTGTCTCCAAGTGGTTAACCTTGGGACATGCTTATGTTGGTATAGAAAAGAGTGGTGGCGTTGGATGTTACGAGCTTAGGCGTAACGGTTAAGGATCGTTACCCGTTTCTTGGGATTAATGATCTTGTGAATGGTTGAGGTGTTTTGAGTTTTCCGTGTAATCATTCAAAATTTGTGTATCGTAAGTTTAATGTTAAAAGGAAGTCGTTATAAAGATTGTAATCGATGTGATTTTAATCTTGAGTTTGATGGATTCGAGTGTTTGTTATACCGAGTTTTTAGAGATAGATTGTCTACATGTATGGTAAAACAGTGAGAATATTATCAGAGTAGTGCAACAAAAGTGTAGTTTAACGACCATGGCTATGTGGAACCGAGATTTTTGTGTTGCAACAGATGTTCATAGAAGAACCATTAGAAATTCTTGATGGGTTGTTAGAGTTTCAGTACAACTGTTTGTTTGGATTAAATGGTTGGGTTGGAGTAGAATACTCGGAATCTTCGAGGAAAGTTGGGTAAGTGTTGATCTCTAGTAAGAGTTCATAAGCGGCAACGATTTTTGGTGGGAAAAAAGTTCTTTGAATAGTGAAATTGCTTGATCATGAGTTAGCTTACATTTGAGTGGTGGCGAGATTCTAGTTAAGTGAAGTACAAAGTCTCGTATTGGCTAGCCAAGTCATAAAGAAGGGTTGTTAATTCAAGATAGATTGATGGTAAAATGTGGTTCTTAGAATTTCGTATGCTTTTAAAATGTAATCAGGGTTTCGATTGTAAAGTGTTTTAGACACATATGAGGTTTGAGTTCAAGAGTTTTGAATCGCAGACGGGGATCGAAAGGATTGTTAACCGAGCTGAATCTCGTCCTGGTGATTTCTTGAGTTGATGTTTGAACAATATCGTTTTGCTCTTGAGTTCGATGTGCATGTGGCTTGATTGTTCGAAATAAATCATCAAGATTCATGAGAATGGTGTTGAGTAGTCCAATGTTGTGAGCTTTGACTAAGGGAGTTTGGTGGAGGAATTTCAGAATTCAAGGTGAACGTATACGAGATGAGAAATGATCGGGTCTAAGACGGTTGCATCACCTACATTCATTTGAATTTTGAGGAAAAAATTTCTTTTTAGGAGTGGAGAGTTGTAACGATTCGAATTTTCGAGTAAACATTGGGCATTGACCCGAGTTATGGACCATCGTGTTAGATTTGGTGATTGGACTCTTTGGGCCAAGTTTGGGCCCTATTGGATGAAGATTGAGTCATTTGTGCTTTGAAAGTGACCATTTTGGGACAAGGGTGAAAGTAGGAGGTTTTATAAGGTAATTATACCCCTTTTAAAGAGAAAGGCTCGTCATCGCCTTTTTGTATTGGCTATCACATGGGGTTTTAAGGGAGGGGACAAGAAAGCCTTGGTAAGATCACCAACCAACACCTTTTCTTTACCTTTATTCTCCATCTTTTATCTAAAACACCCATGGCCATTTTGGATTAAAAGAGCTAACTTTATACACCAAATCTTCCACCCAAGTTTCAAGATTCAAGTATGTTAATCTCCCCATCAAGAGCTACGGACTATATTGATTTGGCGAGGCGGAGGGATGTGTATTGTACTTGGTCATTGGCGAGGCAGAGGGACTAGACCTTTCTTTGATTTGACGAGGTGTAGGAATTTGTGTATCCACAATCTCGATTCAATCCATGGAATAATAACTAATATGATATATGGATATTTGAATATTGAAGCTTAACATTAATGTTAATGAGCATGTGAATATGTACATGTATCACTCTTTGATATTTACATTGTATATTACTACCTCACTAGGCAATCTAAGTATAATGCATTCATCTACCATGCATTTCAGGTTGAAACTTCGTCGGTTGAAAATCAGAAAGTCGAGGCAAGACAAGTCACCCCAAGCCTAAAGTAATGTATTTTCTCTTACAAATTCCTAGGAAGGTGGCAAAGTGATGAACTATTCTTTTGTGCACATTTCGGCATGTTTATAATATGTAAGGGTTGAAATGTTGTCAAAGGCCTAAAATGACTTTTGGTGATGTTAAAAACTGGCAAAAATGGCATATATGGCTCACATAGGTGAAAACCTAGTAAACGTATTCGAATGATCATGAAACTTGGCGTGCTAGTAGTTTATAGCATTGAAATGTTGTGTATAATGTTTCATTGGATTTGAACATCGTTAGATAGGTCAATACGATTAAAAACCAGCAAAAATTTGTCATTATAGGTTAGACTGTATTGATACAGTGTGTAGGCGTATCGGTACGGTTAATCTTAATTAAACCTAAGAAACAGGGAGTATCATTACGGTTTAGAGCTGTTTCGATACGAGTTGCTACTGTCAAAGCTTGATCCGATACGGGCCTAACCTGTATCGAAATGGGTCAATAGTCAAGGTCAATGAATGTCAACCTGTACCGAAACAGGGCTTACCTTTATCGATACGGGGTATGGGCAGAATCAACCTAGGCTAAATTTTCATACACCCGTTTCGAAACGGCATCAGAGTATTTCGATACATTGCTAGTTAAGTTAGTTAAAAGACATAGATTGAAGGTTTACATTGTTCACAGATTGATCGCTAAACTTTGGGTGACTTAATTGGATGGTTAAATGAACTCCGAATAACATGTAAATTTGTATACATATTGTTGTTGCATTGAATTTCGTTGTGGCATAAGCAATTGCATTAAGGGACCTCTAAATTGTTAGATTTATAGTTTATTACCTAAAACTTATAATTGTTAAGAATTAGTCCTAAATGATTAATTATTGTTTCATAATTGATAAATTGAACAAAGACTTATATTCAATAATGTTTTATAAGTATAAAATTGATTATATGTTGTTTATGGATTGAAATTTATCGCATCGATCATCGTATTGTTCATTGGTAGCATTTTTCTACTCGGTTCTCGACCAGACTGGGAAAGGGGTTTTACATTTGTAGATTCAGAGCTACAGTTTTTTCGATTCTAGGACTAAATCGAAGCTTATTGCATTGTTATTGTGTTAATTTGCCACATATTAGTTATATATTGTGTATATAGTGACTTGTCTACTAATCTAATTTTTTAAATATAGATATGTCTGAAACTAATGAAGCTCATATTGATGAGCTTGCCATCATATCCTCAACTCATGGCGATGAGATAAGTGGAGGTAACCCTCTGAATCCTCCGAATCCTCAGGACCTTCTTGTTTAGAATGCTGAGCCTACATCACCTACTACTCATGCTGGATGTTATAAGAACATGGCTGATATGTTCAAGCAGTTTATGACTACAATGAGGGCTGAGCAAGTTATACAACCCATCGCTCCCGCTATCCAACATACTCAAGTTCCTATTGATAAGCTATCTCAATATTGAGCTTATACCTTTACCGGTCAGCGGTCATGATCTTTCTCCATCTATCTAACATACTCAAGCTCCAATTGATAAGCTATCTCGGTATATAGCTTATATCTCAGTAATGAACACCCTTCGGATCCTAAACGAACAGCTGTAGTGCTCAGACGAGCACAAACTCGAGTGTGCCCTTGTGTTGCTGGCTGTCGAAGCACTTCATTGGTGGGAGACTACTACTTTGATAGTCTCCGAGAATGATGTAACCTGGGAGTTCTTTCTTCAAGAATTATGTAAGAAGTACATCTGTGAGTTCTATCTCGTTGAAAGGTGAAGTATCTTTCTTCATATCAAGCAAGGCGGACGACCGATCGAGCATTACATCCATGACTTCTGTAAGTACTATGGATACGGTGCTGAATATATCAAGAAAGAGGAGGAGAAATGCCGAATGTTCATTGCATGGCTCAATGACGAATTACGCCTTATGTTTACTGCGCTAAGCATTATTGATTTTCAAGATCTAATGAACTGAGTTAAGGCCACTAAAGCTGCGCAGATAGGTCAACAGACTGGTGGGTTTGGTAAATAAGAGAAGAGGTTCAAGGATGATTCTAGACCTCCCAAGTGGAATAAGAAAGGATAATATCAAGGCCCTAAGCAAAATGTTTATCTGCAACCCTCCGGCTCTGGAAATATTGATAGGCCTTAATTTGTGACTCAATCCTTTGTTAAGGCAACATCTATTGATAGCATCGGAGGTTCGAATCAAAGCAACCAAAATCCAATTTGCAATTACTGCCATAATAAGCAACTAGCGGGTCAATGGCGTAAGCATACTAGAGCTTGTTATTATTGTGCTGAGCATGGTCGCTTCATCCGTGACTGTACACTGAATGCAACCAAGCCTACAGTTACTTCGACAAATGTTGCCTCTCCTGCTCAATCTTTCCGAAGTAAGAGATCAAAGCAAGGATCATCGGGAACTTTTGGGAGATAAAGTTGTTCGAGGAAACAATTCAACAAGCAAGACACTAAAGCCCATGCCTAGATGTATCATGTGAGAAGCAAGGAAGAGGAGGACGAGCCTGATGTCATTGCAGGTACCATTGAGTTATATTCAACTCCTTTATATGCATTGATTGATCCCGGTTCTACTCACTCTTTTATAAGTACCATAATAGTCAAGAAGTATAACATGTCTTCTGAGTTAATAGCATCGAGAATCTCTGTAACCAACCCTTTAGGAGATTGTGTCACCGTGAGGGTAGTATGCATGAACTATCCCTTAATGATCCAAGGAATTCATTTTTTGACCAATCTGTTGGCTTTACCGATCCATGAGTTCGATGATATCTTAGGTTTAGATTGACTTTGTGAGCATCAAGCTTGGGTAGATTGTTGTAAGAGGAAGTTGTCCCTTCGGGGTCTTGGCAAGGAAAGCGTTGTTTTGATGAATTCGAGGAATCTTTCATTTTTTGCTTTGACGTTAGAAGCCAAAGACAAAACTCAATTACGGGAAATTGACATTATATGTGAATTCCATGATGTCTTTCCTAATGAACTTCCGGTATTACCCCCAAACCGTGAAGTGGAGTTTGGCATTAAGGTGCAACCGAGGACAGCTCCAGTTTCTACTGCACCATATCGAATGGCAGGAGTTGAATTAAAAGAGTTGAAAACTCAAATTTAAGAATTGTTAAGTAAAGGCATTATTCAACCGAGCTCTTCGCATTGGGGAGCTTCAGTTCTCTTTGTAAAGAAGAGAGATGGATCCATGCGAATATGCATTGATTATCGACAATTAAATAAGGTAACCATCAAGAACAAGTATCCATTGCCCAAAATAGATGACATGTTTGATCAACTAAATGATGCCTCCGTGTTTTCCAAGTTTGATTTGAGGCCATGCTACTATCAAATGAGAGTTAAAGAATGTGATGTATCAAAGACTGCTTTCTGTATGAGTTATGGACACTACGAATTCTTGGTGATGCCTTTTGGGCTAACCAATGCACCGAAAGCTTTTATGGATTCGATGAATCAGGTCTTCAGACCCTATCTGGATAAATTCATTGCGGTGTTCATAGATGTCATATTAATCTACTCCATGAATGTTGCGAAACACTGAGATCATCTTCACATCGTGCATCAAAGCTTACGGGAGAAGCGGTTGTAAGCAAAATTCTCTAAGTATGAGTTTTGGATCATCGAAGTTGCATTCCTTGGACATATTGTGTCGGCTTCGGGTATTCAGGTGAACCCGAAGAAAATTCAAGCTATCGTAGATTGGAATCCACCTAAGAATGTTGGTGAAGTCAAAAGCATTCTCGGGATTGCTGGCTATTATAGAAGATTCGTAAAAGGGTTCTCTATGATAGCCGCTCTTTTGACCAAGTTGTTGAGAAAATATGCTCCTTTTATTTGGACTGAGAATCAACAATGAAGTTTTGATCAGTTAAAACAAGTATTGACCCATGCACCAGTCCTGACCCAACCAGAGTCTAGAAAAGACTATATAGTTTATAGTGATGCATCACATCTCGGGTTAGGATGTGTGTTGATGCAAGAAGTGAAAGTCATCACTTATACTTCGGGGCAACTTAAACCACACGAGATGAATTACCATACTCATGACCTTGAGTTGGCTGTAGTTGTTCTTGCATTGAAAATCTGGAGACATTATCTCTATGGAGAAAAATGTTATCTCTACATCGACCATAAAAGCCTTAAGTACCTATTGACCCAAAAAGAGTTTAATCTTCGACAATGCCGATCGATTGAACTCCTTAAAGAATATGATCTTATCATCGGTTATCACCCGGGCAAGGATAACATTGTAGCTTATGCACTCAGCCGCAAACCTTTCACTGGTAAGTATTGACAATGAATATAAAGTTATATGTATTGTGTGGCACATTGATTCGTTGCGATGTGTTGTTTTGTAGTCCCTTTGGCAATTAATGCTCACTTCCGACTTTGAAGCATCGTTGTCTTGTAGCTTACCTTCAAGTTCAATCTACCATTATTTCACGAATCAAGGTTTTGAAAGAGCAAGACCCTGAGCTTCAATCCATTGTCTCTTAGTTATCAGAAAATCCCGACTTCGAGATTAATTATTAAGGGCTCTTGTGTTTCTACGACCGAATCTGTGTACCTAATGACGAATCTCTTCGCACTGACATTCTCTCTGAAGCTCATTCAAGTTCTTTTTTTGTTCACCTCGGGTCCGTGAAGATGTATAAGGACCTTCGTGAACTCTATTGGTGGTCGGGCATGAAGCAGGCCATAGTCGATTACATATCTACGTGCCTCGCATGCCAACGTGTTAAAAGAGAACTTCGTGCTCCTACCGGATTGTTGCAACCTATTGAAACACCGCAATAGAAGTGGGAGAAGATCATTATGGTTTTTTTTAGTGGTATACCTTTAACTCCAGCAAAACATGATGTCATATGGGTCATCGTAGATCGTTTCACCAAGTCAACACATTTTATACAAGTTAGAATGTACTACGGTCGTCCTAAATTATCTAATTTGTATATCAAGGAAGTGATCCGACTCCATAGAGTACCCAAGTCTATTATCTCTAATCGAGAAACTCATTTTTCATCTCGGTTCTGGAGAACCTTGCAAGGAGCTTAAGGCACCAGAGTTAATCTTAGTACCGCCTTTCACCCTCAATCTGACGACCATTAAGAAAGGGTAATTCAGGTAATTATTGAAAGACTCATCCATTGAATCTTTGAAAATCATTGTTGCTATTGAACTCGCCTATGCAGATCTTAGAAGATATGCTTCGAACATGCATCATCGACTTTGAACTTGGGAGAAATCCCTACCCCTTATTGAGTTTGTCTACAATAATAGCTACCAGGCTTCAATCCAGATGGCTCCGTATGAGGCATTTTATGGCAGGCGATGTCGAACTCTATTATGTTGGTCTAAACTCGGTGAAGGCAAAATGTTGGGCTCAAACTTACTTTAGGAAACTGAAGAACGGTTTACCATCATTCATGATTGCTTGAAATCTACCTTTTAACGATAGAAAGCCTATGCCGATCTCAGGAGAAGAGACATTGCGTATGAAGTTGGTGAAAAAGCCATTCTTAATGTCTCACCATGGAAGAAAGTTTTGAGATTTAGCAAGAAGGGAAAATTGAGTCATCGATTCATTGGACCCCTTTAAGTCATCGAAAGAATTGGCCCCATGGCATATCGATTACAAATGCCTTCAAAACTGAGTAAAATCCATGATGTCTTCCATGTTTCGATGCTCGGAAGTACCATTTTGATCCCTCGCATATTCTCGAACATGAGTCTGTAAAAATCCAACCAAATTCGTCACACGAGGAAGAATCGATTTAGATTCTTGCAAGAGAAGTAAAAAGGCTTCGTAACAAATCTGTTCTATTAGTTAAAGTGGTCTGGAGAAGCCTCACCGTTGAAGAAGCTACCTGGGAACCTAAAGAAACTATGAAATAACAATATCCTCATCTATTCGGTTTAGGTAAAAATTCGAGGATGAATTTTTCTTAAGGGGGGAGAGTTGTAACACCCCAATATCCGATATTCGGAATATGGTCCCTTCGATCAGAAACCATACACCATAAAGGTTCGAATATTGTGTTACTCTGACTAGGTAGTCAATTATGTCAATATCGAACTGTAGTTGGGTTAAGTTATCGAGTATGGATCCTATTGAATTTTTCAAGGTATTGTTTAGTGACTTGATTGAGAAAATTGGGAGTTTGGGGAAGAAAACCATAAGTATCAATAGCTGAGGGACTAGTCTTGCAATTAGCCCCTCTTCAACTGATGACTACTCACCGTGGTGTAATATGATGAAGTTACTTCATCTTAATGAAAGCTCATAAGCTTTAGTAATAAAAAAAGAAAGGAAAAGAGATATGGAAAAAGACTTACTCGACAAAAACTCAAACAAGCACATCAATCTTCAGCTTCTACCTAAGCAAGCACCTCCATTGGAATTGGCTTCAAGTTTTGTTTTTCTTCATTTTATTGTTATCGAATCATTGATATCATTCAGGTACATTATAACCCTCACTCGGTCATTGAGTTCCATGAATGTATTAAACTTAATCTTAAGTTAGGTTTTTTTTTCTTATTTATGGTTATATTGATAACTAATGATTGTTACTAGTTTAGATATCGATTTTAATATCGTTATTGTGATTACTATATCGTAATCTCGTTTCTAAAACTCTCCTTATGAATTCCTAGCTCAAGACGTTGATAGGGAACATCCATCGAACTCACCAAAAGCTAGAAACAAAGGAGTTGTTACCCGAGAGCTGTGAAAGTATCGAATTGTCAAGGTGAGTGTAGTCAGAATGTTGGGATTAGGCAAAGAGCCTTCCCGAATTCATTATTGTTATTTCGATCAAATAGCTAACATTTCATTTCAGGATGTTGCATCAGATTGTTAAATGGACCTATCGCTAAGCATCGATAAGTTAAATTATGAACATCGGACATTGATATTGACATTGTCATCGTGCATTGATATCGACAAAGATATTGTTATTGAAACATTGCAAATGAACCATCGGACATTGATATTGACATTGAAATTATGAAACATTGATGTTGAAACATGGTTACTAATAATAATATTGAATATGGATATTGTCATTGAAACCTTGGATTTGGACAGACATTGGATACAATTGTCATGTCATAGAATTCATGAGCTCACTGTATGGGTGGACTACGATCCTAAGGCTATGGCCTATATTGATTTGGCGAGGCGGAGGGATTTGTATTGTACTTGGTCATTGGCGAGGCAAAGGGACTAGACCATTCATTGATTTGTCGAGGCGTAGGAATTCGTGTATCCACTATCTCGATTCAATCCAAGGGATAATAACAAATATGATATATTGATCATTGAATATTGAAGCTTAACATTTATCTTAATGAGCATGAGAAAATGTACATGTATCTCTCTTTGATATTTACATTGTATGTGACTACCTTACTAGGCAATGTATGCCTAATGCATTCATCTACCATGCATTTCAGGTTGAAAGTTCGTCGTGGTTGACCTCAGACCAGTGACGTACACTCGCATTACTTCCTCTTTCTGAAGGAGTCTTCTTTCCATTGTGAAAATTCTTTTTTCTACTTGAGCAACGTGCTTTAGACTCGGCCCCTTCTAGATATGAGATGCATGCAACAAACAAATATGAAAAACCAACAAAATAAGAAAAAGAAAAGATCGATACTCTTAAAAAATAGAAATTAAACATAAAAGGCCCAAAATAATTTCATTGTATGAATAATAACTGGGCAATGCATTCCAACATTTCTGAACATGTCTCCACGGACTATCCTTATAAAACAGTTTTGACCAAACTCTAACTCTAAAGTTTTCCGCATGGCTCTAACGGGGTGGGTTTCTAGATTCACACACGTGGTTTGGTTCTAGAAAGGCCCCCGAGTTGTTCTCGCTTTCCCCTAATAAAGGTAGTAAGGCCCTTGATTCTCACCCATTATAGGCTTCAAACGAACCAAGTTCAACTCATGAAGACTCATTTCCTACGTCTTCACGAAGGATCAATATCCTTATGAAGACATAGGGCATTTGAGTTTCGAAGGAACTTGTTAGGCTCATACGGAGAATCAATATTCTCACACGAGCAAATAATTTTCCCCTCACTTACACGATCAGGACAAAGCTCGGGCAGAGAGCTTATAATCAAGATTTAAATGCATAAAATGATATCATATTCATAAATGGACAATTAAGATAAATTTTATACGAACTTCACAAATTCCGGCATTAAAAAAATGTAATCGGCTTGTGGCATGACTCTCTTTTTTGTAAAAACAAAAAGTTTTCCCTAACGGAGACGCCAAGATGTGGGAACCATTTTTTTCGGGATCTAGATGTTTTAAAAACAAAAAAATGGAGTCATCACCAATCTTTTTCGAGGTGTGATTAGATCACCTAAGAACGGGTCATTTTAATAAAAAACAAATTTTCATTAAAACAACAATTTTGGTCTACGAAAAACAAAAACGGGTTCGGGAGTCGGTTACGCGTGGGGAAGTGTTAGCACCCCACAATGCCCAAAAATTGATACCTAGCCGATTACAAATGTTTTAATGTCGGAATTTTCAAGTTCGTAAAGAATTTAACTTGTTGTCCATTTATGAATATGATGTCATTTTAATGGCCCCACCATCTGGAGAGTGAACTCTAATTACCGCTAGTATTTCTAGTGCTAAACCGTCACCACCTTTTGATGGGACACCACATTGATTAGGTTTTTCTTTCGTAATCAAACAATAAAAAAACAATTAGTGTGTTGAAGATTTTATTTATTCTATGTTAGTGACTATTAACCTAGGGAATTGTCTAAGTAGATTTTACCTATAGAGGTTCATATATGATTAAGTGTGTTTTATTATTTTTGACTGAAGAATATTTCTTTATTTTCTCAAATTCAAGTCTCTAAGGCTCTTAAGAACCTAATCATAAATATTTTATTTTAATCTATGTTTTTTGAAAGACGAATTAATTAAATTCGTGAGAAAGATAAAAGGAATACAAATTTTAATTGCAAATTTAAATAAACGCAAAATGAAACAAATTAGCTAAGAAAAGGGAATAGATAAAATAAACTTATGAATGTTTATCCTTCCTTAAATATGGTCAACCAAATATAAGAACCAAGATTACCTTTAGAGAAATGAATTGAAACTTAGTTAAAATAATATCAAAGGGTTTATATTTAAAAAATGGGTTAATTCGAATGAAAATTTGGATGGAAATGAGGCTAAAAATTTACCAAATTAAACCACCACTAAAACCCAAGGTCGAATTTAAAAAAATAGTGACCATTTTGCTGCAATTGAAAAGTAGGTGTTTTGCGGAATAAAATGGGAAAGGGCAGAAGGGTTTAATGAGATGAATTAGCCCATTTTGTTTTTTAAAACACAAGAGTATAAAAGCTCTCTTTTATAAACACCTTTCATCTTTTCCTCTTTAAAATTTTGGATTAAAACACTCATTCTTATTTTCTCTAAAATGTTCTTGGTGTTTTTGGATCAAAAAATTTCTTTCGATTCACTTTAAAACCCCCAAATACAAATTCACCCTTGAAATCACTTAAAACATTTAAAGTAACTTCGAATTATTTAAAAAAAATGAATTCCCTTCACTTTTAAAATTCCAGAATCAAGCAATCCCTTTTGAATTATGGCGGCGACTCAAAAATCGGTAAGGTTCAATCTTTTTTCCTTCAATATTCTAAATGAAATATAACATAATAATAAAAAGAAAAGAATATCTAAAAGTTCACTTGCTTCTTGTATTCCTCTTGAATCATTCGTATAGTATTCATGGTTGTCGTCCGTAGTTAAAATTACAAGGGAATGGATGAGTTTATATAGTCTTTTAATTGCCAAAATTACAAGAAAAATTTGGATTCAAATCCCTAAAATCTGGAATTTTTCATGCTTGATTGATTCGGATTTCCTTTTTATTTTTTCTCTAAATTTTTCCAGATTTGGGGTTTGACTTTCCATTATTTTTTTCATATTCAATTCCCTTTTTGCTAGTTGTAGATTCAAATGGTGAGGAAAAGGGCTTTCCATCGGCCAGTGGTGCTTTGCGATGGTTGAAATGGTGCGGGATCGAATGGGCGGTCTGGCCGGCTGAGCGGCGGGCGCCAGTTGGCAATGGCGTGGTGTTGCAGAAGCGGGAGCTGAAAGGTCTGGTTATCCCGTGCGTAGCTTGCACGCGCCATGGGGATGAGGAGGCTGGTTCTCTGAATCGATCTGGACCGAATACGTGCAAGATCCAACGGTCAAGAACGGGATGCGCATGAGAGGAGGAAAGGGATCAACTAGGGTTTTTTGGTTCTTGCTTTTGGGCCAAATAGGCCCCCTTATAAATGTGGACACATGTTTAAAATAAATGGACTATTATTTTTTTTAAATGGACTCTATTTATTTTTTGGGGTTATAATAATAATAATAATAATAATAATAATAATAATAATAATAATAATAATAATAATAATCTAGTGACAACACCTCTCATCTGTTCCAATTATCATATTTATGGTACCTCTATTGCCATGAATATTCCTCTTGTTGTCTTGTGGTCTCAGCTGCTGAAACTCTTGTTATCTTCGACTTGTCTGCGACGGGGAACTATAAATCTTTCTAATTTCCCTTTTCTCACTACGATCTCAATCATGTTTCTCAAATGTAAGCAATCATCCATGCAGTGTCCTTGGGCCTTGTGAAACTAACACCTTCGTTCGGAGCGCTCCCTGTGTTCGCTCTCCCTTAATGGCAACGGTAGTCCCAAAATTCCATTGTGCTCAATTTGGTGCAATATCGACGAAGGCGACTCCGTTAACTCGTGGTAAGTTTTGTACGTAGATAATCTATCTTGAGCTGACTCACGCTGCTCTCCATCTCGTGTATACTGCCTAGATTGACTGATGTTCTAAATATAATGCGGCCCACAGCGGTGTTTTGGTTTCCTGATACATGCATGGGAGGGCTGAAGCAATGCATATTGGACAAGAAGCTGGATCTGTTTGTGAAGTTTGGAAAGTCAGTGAACTTGCGATGACTTTTCGGATGAGGTCTAGACATTTCTAGGCAGAGTTGTCTTCTAACAAATTGACCATCATTCAGTTACCTTTCCATCGCATCTTGAAACGAATCAATCGCATATCAAGAACTCAAGATACGTCCATTTTACTGAAGATTGCGTATGCGAAAAACTAGATACTGGATTATTACAGGATTTTGTAAAATTCAGCCCAAAAGCTATTATATAACGCTTTTGGACGAATTAGACTTAGCCCAACTTAATTATTACCATTTAAATTATTTTTTTAGGGTTTTATATACTTTAGAACCAGCCATCCTTCTCTCAAGCAGCACTTATCAGCTTATCACTTGCAGCCCAAGCACAAGGAGATTAAAAGTTGTTTTTCTTTTATTTTTAATTAAATTAGGGTTTCCTAGTTTTAGAAGAAGTTAAGTTACTTTGGCTATCCTTCACCTATAAAATGATGAAGCCTCCACCATTGTAATTCAGATTGTTCAGATTTTCTTTGATTAATGAAATATTTAGTGAGTTTGTTTTTGCAAGTGTTGATTACTTGTGCCTTAGAAGTCTTCTTCAACATAAGTTCGACGAGTTCTTGTGAGAGAGACCATCTTCACACTCCTTCTTGTCTAGGTTATTGCGTCTAGGAGGGTGGGTTAAAGCTGCTTGAGGTTGCTAGCTTAGATAATTGCGTCTAAGAGGGTGTCGAGGAAAAAACAACAACAAAAATTGCAAGCCATCTTCAATCTTCACGCCATCTACAATAATTCCATAAACAAGGCTGGAAATTTCAAGAAAAGCCCTTCTCTTTTCTATTGAATTTTCAGATCTGCTCATAGCTTTCTTGATTGAGTCTAGAGCTCTTAGTTCTTGCAACAACTTGATTGAAAGCTTCCAAATCCAAGATTACTCTACTCTATCTTTTGGTATCAGATTTGGTATGATTCTTGGCAAGAATTTTTGCGTTTTGGGTGAAAAATTCGAACAAAAGGAGAAAATTCACAAAAATCAAATGAACGAATTTTGAGCTGAAAATTTCCAGATCATATCTACACTATTGTAGGAGTCACCGCTAAAAATTTTAGAATTTTTTGACTTCAGGAACACCTCGAACTAAGTGGATCAAATGTCTTCATATTTCAGGGTTTTTTTGGGTTTCTATTCTTCTTTCATTCTTAACTACTTGTTTTCATTTGTTTTACCTTTTTATTGTCTTCTATACATTATCTATAACTTTTTTGCTTCTTGTGTTAGTAGGAAATTAAAAGTTGTATACCTTTCTTTCTCCTTTCAACTAGAATTCAATTTGTGTCATACCTTTCATTGGACTCCTAGTACAAATAGGACTCATTGTTAGGATTAAACTCTAATTATAACTTGTTGACTTGTGACAGGAAGGTCTTTAAAGAGTACATGATCGGCTTACTTGCCTCGCTAAGAATTTATTTCTTGGACTGTTTAGTGAGATTCCTAGTTTTCTTTCTTTTGTTTTTCACCTTTGTAATTTTGAGTGTTCCATGATGTTTCACAGAGATAAGCCTCGTGCAAAACAACATGATACTTTGGGTTCTACTTGCCGAGGAAAGCCTTCCTTCACAAAACCGAGGCATTCGTGCAATTTTTGTGAAGAAAGGCGAACTGAACCAAGGCGAGCCGCACACACTTTGGCCATCCCAAAATTCAGAATACCTTCTTTTCAAGGAAGGTATGATCCTGATGGTTATTGTGATTGGGAAAATAAGGTTGATTTCCTGTTTGATTTTTACGGATATCTCGAGAAAGATCAAGCTCCATTAGTGGCCCTAAAGTTCGAGGAATATGCAATACTATTGTAAAGTGTCCACAAGTCCTATATTTCATGCACATTCCATCTCATATTATTGTTGTTTTTAAGCATATCTTAGGCATAATTAGGATCATGCATTGCATTTTACAATATTTCTTTGCTTTGCCATGTTTTTATAGATTACCTTTTATTTGGTGAAGAAAAGATATTGTTTTAGTGTATCTCTGGTTTTAGGTACTAAAGGCTGACAGAGGGAAAAGGAGATGAGGATGTGATGCTAAGGTAGAGAACCATAGAGTTGTACTGATGCAATTTCAATCGAAGACAATAGCTGCCAAGTGCTGCCACCACCGATCGTGCTGCCCACGACAGGAGACTATGGAGTTGGAGGACCGTAGTGCGATTTGTAGAGCAGAAAATCCTGATTCTATTGGTGTCGTCCACCCGATTTTCTGACGTCTGTAGCTGTGGGTAGAGCTACCAAAACGAAATCTCGAGATTACTTGCGGGACAAGACAACGTGATAAAGTCCACGTTCAACTCAAAGAAGTCAAAGTTTAAAGTCACATTAAATGTGGAAAGCTACTTTTGAATACTTCTACTTCAAGAAGGACTAGACCAAGCTATTGTCTATAAATACTCATTGTAATTCTAATTCACATCATCAAAGGTTTCCTATAAGCATAGCTTAGGTTTTCTTGTTGTCGACATGTTCTAAACTTCTCTAGGGTTTGAGGTCATGTTGTAATTAGTTGTGAGAACGTTTGTTTAGGTTTTTCAAGTTTGTTTTGCAATAAAATACTTTCAAGTTTTCCTACTTTGAACCCTAACCCATCCGAATTTTCATTACAAAACAGGGCAGTGCATGAACCCTAATCTGGGCAGATTTAACCTAAGTTCATGTTCATATTAAATTTCCAGAAATTCATCTCTATTTTCTTAAACCCAGCTATCAAACAACTTATTAACTCAATTCTAAACACATTTCCAGCAACAATGAACCCAGAAAACATTAAAACAACATTAAAATCTCAAAGCATAATCGGGTATAATAAGAACACTTACATGAATCCTATGAACATGTATGAACCCTATGATAATCCTAGCTTAATTTCCAGCACATGCATGAGTTTCCTTTCAATATTTCTCTCTTCTCTCACAGCTCTCTATTTGGTTCGTTTGAGTAAAGGAAAGATGAAGATGAAAGCAAAATGATGGATGACAACATGTGTTATCCTTACACACATGATCTGGCTGGTTCATCCCTTGGTGATGGAGACATGGAATGGCTGTTAGCCATGTATTCCCACCTAAAATCCACTAACTATTGATTATTATTGATATATTTATCATATTAATTATCTTTATTATATATTATCTATAATATCATATATATATATGTTTAGTTCTCCTAATACTACCGTTGGTTACTTAAATATGTATATACATTTCATATGTATTTCATTACATAATTCAATTCCAATAAGTGTTTATATATACATTTTACATTTCTATTTCTTTCTAACATATATATACACCTTATGTTATTTTAACTAACATATCACTTATAATTTACGTTCTTTCACTTTAATTCTAATAATCACATAATCAAATTAGGTTTGGAAAAATTGTTTGCACTTTCTTTGCCATTTTCTATAATTCAAACTAGGGTACATTTTAGGGTGTTATAGTTAGGATTAAACTCTGATTATAACTTGTTGACTTGTGACAGGAAGGTCTTTAAAGAGTACAAGATTGGCTTACTTGCCTCGCTAAGAATTTATTTCTTCGAGTGTTTAGTGAGATTCCTAGTTTTCTTTCTTTTGTTTTTCACCTTTGTAATTTTGAGTGTTCCATGATGTTTCACAAAGAAAAGACTCGTGCAAAACAACATGATACTTTGGGTACTACTTATCGAGGAAAGCCTTCCTTTACCAAACCGAGGCATTCGTGCAATTTTTGTGAAGAAAGGCGAAATAAACCAAGGCGAACCGCACACACTTTGGCCATCCCAAAATTCAGAATACCTTCTTTTCAAGGAAAGTATGATCCTGATGGTTATTGTGATTGGGAAAATAGGGTTGATTTCCTGTTTGATTGTTACAGATATCTCAAGAAAGATCAAGCTCCATTAGTGGCCCTAAAGTTCGACGAATATGCAATACTATTGTAAAGTGTCCACAAGTCCTATATTTCATGCACATTCCATCTCAGATTATTGTTGTTTTTAAGCATATCTTAGGCATAATTAGGATCATGCATTGCATTTTACAGTATTTCTTTGCTTTTCCATGTTTTTATAGATTATCTTTTATTTGGTAAAGAAAATATATTGTTTTAGTGTATTCCTAGTTTTAGGTACTAAAGGCTCACAGAGGGAAAGAGGATTTGAGGATGCGATGTTGAGGCAGTGAACCATAGAGCTGTACTGATGCAATTTCAGTCAATGACAGTAGCTGCCAAGTGTTGCCGCCACCGACCGTGCTGCCCACGGCAGGAGACTATGGTGTTGGAGAACCAGAGTGCGATTTGTAAAGCAAAAAATCTTGATTCTATTGGAGCCGTCCACTCAATTTTCTGACGTCTGTAGCAGCGGGCAGAGTCGCCAAAGCAAAATCTTGAGATTACTTGCGAGACGAGACAACGTGATAAAGTCCACGTTCAACTCAAAGAAGTCAGAGTTTAAAGTCACATTAAATGTGGAAAGCTACTTTTGAAGACTTCTACTTCAAGAAGGACTAGACCTAGCTATTGTCTATAAATACTCATTGTAATTCTAATTCACATCATCAAAGGTTTTCTACAAGCATAACATAGGTTTTCTTGTCATCAACATGTTCTAAACTTCTCTAGGGTTTGAGGTTATGTTGTAATTAGTTGTGAGAACGTTTGTTTAGGTTTTTCAAGTTTGTTTTGCAATAAAATACTTTCAAGTTTGCTTAATTCATGTTCTTCACTTCTTCAATTAGTTCCAAAAGTCCAGTTGAAGAAATCCATTTGTCGGGCACGAGAGTGTCAAACTCACGAAAGAATTAAGTACGGTCTCATCATGTCGAGGTGTTGACTAATTCGGCTTAGACATAAGTTGGAAATTCAGCGGCTAAATGGAGGAACCAAACGTTGACTGCTTGTGTTTGGTTTAAGTTGAGATTGCTACGTATTGTCTACATCACGTAGTGACAGAATCCTTGCCTAGACATAGGAAGGATCACTTTAAAATTGCTCTGCCGTACTTGGAGTATCTGTTAGACTTGCCTCCAGGACTTCTCTCCATTCCACCTGCCGAGACAGCGAAAGTTTCAAGTGCAAAGATCCGCTGCAGCGGCGAAAGGGCCACATCCTCAATCCGCAATTACCCACCGAGGCATCATATCGTGGCAACGCAAAACAACTTGGCCTATTCAACGTAGTTTCACACTAAGCAGCAGCATAACCATGCCCTCTCTATCAATATGATCACTTCCTCTTTTACTTCTGTTTTTTATTTTACCTTTCTTCTCAACAATCATCTTACTTGTGCAATTTACTTTTCCTTGTACAGGAACATCAATTCGAACCAAGATGTCCAATCCCTATGGAGAGGATATGTTATTTACTATAACTTGACAAGAGTATGCACTTGCGCTCATAATAGAGTACACCTTAACGCTCTACAACTATGGTGGCGTTTATTACAACGAGATAGGCGTCTTAATGGTAAAGTCTAAATAAGAACATGGGGTAAACTTAAAAAGGTCATGAGAGAGTAATTTGTTCCCAAACATTACCAACAACAAGAATCTAATACTTGTTAGAAGAAATAATCCTCTTTTGATAAAGGTACATCTCCACCTTCATCTTTTCACAGCCCTAATAATGCACTATTCACCTCTAGTAGTACAAAGTTGAAGGAAGAAGAATCATCGCTAGTCCAACAGGATAATGGACAACCATCGGTGAGTCATGTCGAAGAAGCCCAAGGAAAACAAGATGGCGAAGAAATTTGTTATCCTTGAGAACATGGGGAAGATGTCACTACCGAGAGTTTAACCTTACCCAATAAGGAGCAAATACTTTTAGAAGATGACATTTCGGAAGAAGAAACACTTGAACCCATAGATCAAGACAATCTTTCAGGCTTAGTAGTATGTTCTCTTGATTCATAAACAACCTCCCAAGAAAGTAAGTGCGATTCTAACCCTTTATTTGATTCTCGACCTATCATTCTATTAGAAACACTTCAACCTCTACAGAAATTGTATTTCGATGATATTTTTTGTGAGAGGAATTGGGTATGTGAGTTATCTTATTTGAAAAAGACCGAGAGTTAAGAGGCCGAGAGCAATAAAAGTCAAATCAATGACCCAATTTTGGTGAGTGAATAGAAACATGAGGTAAAAGTCGAACAATGTCCAAATGAAAAAGGCGAGAAAAAGTTAAAGAGAGATTTTTTAGACCTAACCATAACTTCATTGTTTCGAGTGGCTTTGAGTTTTTCTTTAGGGATTTTGTTGAACCATTGAGAGGAGTTCAATTGGATCACTCCACATATGACAAAGATTCCTTTTTATTGTCATTGTTAAACGTCCTTCTTTTGTTGTTTCTGATTCGAGGATGAATCCTTTTCAGGAGAGGGGGAATGATACATGCATGGGAGGGCTAAAGCAATGCATATTGGACAAAAAAGTTGAATATGTTTGTGATGTCTAGAAAGTCAGCCAAATTGCGATGACTTTTCGGATGGGATCCAGGTATTTCTGGGCAGAGTTGTCTTCTAACAAATTGACCGTCATTCAGTTACTTTTCCAACGCATCTTGAAACGCATCAATCGCACATCAGGAATTCAAGATACGCCCATTTTACTAAAGATTGCGCATGCATGAAACTAGGTACGAGATTTTGTAAAATTCAGCCCAAAAGCTATTATATAATGCTTTTGGACGAATTAGACTTAGCCCAACTTAATTATTAACATTTAAATTAATTTTTTAGGGTTTTATATACTTTAGGAACCAGCCACCCTTCTCCCAAGCAGCACTTATCAGCTTATCAATTGCACTTATCAGCTTATCACTTGCAGCCCAAGCACAAGGAGATTAAAGGTTGTTTTTCTTTTATTTTTTAATTAAATTAGGGTTTCCTAGTTTTAGAAGAAGTTAAATTACTTTGGCTATCCTTCACCTATAAAAGGATGAAGCCTCCACCATTTAATTTAGATTATTCATATTCTCTTTGATTAATGAAATATTTAGTGAGTTTATTTTTGCAAGTGCTGATTACTTGTGCCATAGAAGTCTTCTTCAAGATAAGTTCGATGAGTTCTTGTGAGAGAGATCATCTTCACACTCCTGCTTGCCTAGGTAATTGAGTTTAGGAGGGTGGCTTAGAGTCATTTGAGATTGCCTGCTTAGATAAATGCGTCTAATAGTGTGCCGAGGACAAAACAACACCAACAAATCGTAAGCCATCTTCATCTTCAATCTTCACGCCATCTCCCATAATCCCATAAACAAAGCTAGAAATTTCAGATTTGTTTTACCTATCTTTCTCTTCATCTTTTTTAATATTTTACGTTATATTCTTATTATTCATCTTCTAATCATTCTTATTGTCTTTTTTTTCTTTAAATTTCTAGCCTTGAATCTGAAATTTTCAAGAAAAGCCCTTCTCTTTTCTATTGAATTTTCACATCTGCCCATAGCTTTCTTGATTGAGTCTAGCGCTCTTAGTTCTTGCAACAACTTGATTGAGGGCTTCCAAATCCAAGATTGCGCTACTCTATCATTTCCCCTACAAACTTCTTGATGAATAGGAGGCTTGCCGCGTCTAGGGCTGCTATCATCTTGCTTTTCATTCTCATGCTTCGAGCCTTGCGCCATAGCCCTCAAATTGTTCGCTTCCTCATTTTTAGTGTATGGCTGGACCTTTTCATATAACTCAGATAGTGTCGTCGGCGGTCGATCCAATAAGTTATACAACTACAACAAAACAGTTCTTTAGCGGCGTTTTTTAAGCCTATAGCAGCATTTTTTAGTGCCGCTAAAAACTTTCCCGGCGCTTAAAAAAGCGCCGCAAAAATGCCGCTTAAAGCAGCGCCGCAATATTTCGCGGCATTTTTAGATTAAAAAAACGCCGCAAAATGTTAAGATCTATAGCGGCGTTTGTATTTACAAACGCCGCAAATAAGTGTTCTTTAGTGGCGTTTGTTTTTGCAAGCGCCGCAAAAAGTCAAGTTCTATAGCGGCGTTTGTAAACTCAAACGCCGCGAGAAGATGTTCTATAGTGGAGTTTTTTTACAAACGTCGCGAATAACACAATGTTTCAAAAAAATAAAGCATACATATTATATAATAATTTAAATGCATTACATTAAAATATATCCTTAAACTAAAAAGGGAAAAATATGATCCCTGAATTTCTCTTCCAATTTCATTAAGAACTGATAACATTTTATGAAAAAAATAATAGGCACATTAAAGTCCATCCTTAAACTAAAGAAATAAAAAAAGTTTCCGAATGACAACATTTTGGGACCAAACGCCAAAATTAGATTAAGGTCCAACGATGGTTTCGGCTTCACATGGTCCCTCAAAATTATTTTGGGACCTTGGGATTGTTCCAAGCATTGATGAACCTGGATTAAGGTCCTGATCCTGTTTTTAAAGCTCTGCATGGAAGGAAAATTTCTAGCATTTCCAATTCCCTAGTGAGAAATTCAAAAGTAGAAAGCTGCAGTCAGTAATGTCAATAAAAACCTGAACAGATACTAATGACCAACAAAGTCAAATATGCGGAACTTTTAATTATGTCTATACCAGTGTTCTCATTGCATTTGTAACTGCATGTGATGGATCAGTTGCATCAGCACTGAAAATGGGTCTTTCTAGTGGTGCCGCATTTTTCAAAAAAGGATGCTCTAGAAGCCAAGCTGCTGTAGCCTGTAGGGCGATGTAACGGGTTTCTTTGTAGACACTACCTGACAAAGTCCTTTCCCTCATCTGAAAGATTATCAGGAATTGCTGGAAGTTCTTTACTGTTGCCATTTTTGAACATAGCAGCAACCTTTGAAGTCGTACAAAAGGACTGTGAAAAGGCAAAATAAGGGAATGAGACATCTTCGTATGGGGCATACATCATTCTTCATTAGAAAGGAATGTGATGCACTAGGATGCCAAGGGGGGACATACCTACGTATTAGAGATGAAACTTATTTTTTTTTTTGAAGTATTAGGCAAATTCCAAATTCATGCCTGTGTAATAAAATTCACTTACCCCTTTATACTGGCTCCAAGGTGGTTTTGTGGTAGCCATCTCCAACACAGTACAGCTAAGTTACATCCATTTGAGTTCTTTATAACCTGAAACAAGAAATGGAATAAACAATATTAACAAAAATCAACAAAGAAATTATGACCTTGGAATAGACAATAAAACCATGTAGACCTCAGGTGCTATCCAATAGGGGCTTCCTTTGAACGATAGCGGACAAGATGACCCCGTAATCTGCACAGATAATCAATATAAGCATCTTGAGACATGCAACATGTGCAACTGTGCATTAATATCCTAACTGATAAACAGTAAATTGAAGGATTACTTTTTCTTACTAGGATTAGGATAACTCAGGAATTTAAATTAATTAAGATAACATTATGTGTGAGGATCTACAGCAATGTATGACTTGTTTTTGATTTTCTAGGTAAAACCATTCATTATGAAATTATAGATAAAGTGCTCTTACATGTTTTGCCATCCCAAAATCAGCCAGTTTCACACGTCCATTGTGGTCTACCAGTATGTTTGCACCTTTAATGTCACTGAAAATATTAAACAAAATAGCAAATGATACTCCAGCATGGTCGTTACATTGGAGTTAATTCCAACAGGAAGTCCCAAGTATAACCAGAAAATGAACACACCTATGAACAGTATTTTTAGCATGCAAGTAAGCCAACCCAGACAAAATTTGTTGAGTATAATTTCGAATGGCACTTTCACCAAATGCGCCATACTCTTGAAGAAGTTTATATATGGAGCTACCAGAAACATACTCCAAGTATATGTAAAGTTTATCATCTACCTGTTCATGATATAAATAGGTATACAACGGAATTAGTATAAATCAACCGCTCGAATTGATCTATTTATATTTAACGTGAACTAAAGATGACAAAACAGTTACAGAAATGACCCTTTTACAAGGTCTTGAAATAAAAAGATTTAAAAAAAATCTCACAGTTTCATATCCATAATATTGCACTATATTTGGATGTCGTAACTGACAAAGCAGCATAATTTCGTGCCAAAACATTATACATTAGCATGAATCTAAGAGAAGAGAAGAGAAGAGAAGAGAGAAAAGATTAATCAAATTGTGATACATATAGCAAACACAAAAATGTTACCTCTAGCAAGAGCTTCTTCGTCTTTTTTTTTTTTAACTTCCTGCATTGTCCAAGCCATATCTTGTTACTTATAAAAGATGAATGATAAATCATAATTTGCTCGAAAGATTATATCTTATGAATATGGACTTTGATGTTTTCACAAATTACATTTGTAAGAAATAACCTACAAAACAATGCCGAACCACAAAGACAAACAAATTAAGAAGATTAAGCAAGAGGAGAATCAAACATGTGTGGAAGGGAATTTGGATGCACACTTAAGATTATTACTTTTAATTAATATTTTTTTGAACAATTTCTACCTAGGGGGAAGGAGGGGGAATTTGCTCTTTCGAACTCACAACCTAGGAGAAAGAGGAGGATATCAATTGAGAGCTCTAACAGTCTTAAAAAACAAAGACTAGATGATTTTCAACAGTTTGTGTAAGTTAAACAAGTAGTGAAATACAACTTTGACTAACCTCTCGGAAACGCTTGCCCTACATGCACAATCTGCTTTGTAAAACCATATCTTTACAATTACATGTACAGAAATGTAAACAGTGTTAATATTTACAACTCATAAACTAGTACTGGAAAAATAGTTTGATTGATGTAAACATAGCTCAAAAATCAAACCTGCAACTTTGATCTCTCTTGTCGTCCAAGAACTAGAGCAATGATTTGATATCTTCACCTACATATGAGGAAACGTTAGCTTCCGAATCGAAACCCAAGGTTTCATCTCGCTTTTCGGCAGACGATGGCCTCATTTCTTTACCCAGAGTCTGCTGTTTACACGCTATAGCCTCCAATACGACTTTCACATGATTATAATCAAACACATCGTAAACAGGTGTGAACGATGAAGATCCACCGCAATTTAAGCGTTATTTGTTGTTGCTGCAGAGACTGCACTTTACAAAAGCAGAGACTGCACTAACCTCTTCTAATTCAGATCGTCAATAGATCATCGACATCGAAAACATTAAAACCCTCCTAATTCAGATCGTCAATAGCAGCATTAACCTCTTCTTTTTCATCAGTTCTTACTACTTGTTTCTGTTTCTGCGTTGTTTGTTGTTGCTGCAGAGACTGCACTTTACAAAAGGCAAGTTGTTAATTGACGAGATCAAGTTCGGCCTGGTACAAAGTGATTTGCTTCTTCAACTGGAGTATGTGCTTGTAACAACCGCCGGCGGGGTTAGCCGCCATCATGTTAGCTTCGATGAAGATGGTTTTCACGGCGATAGCACGCTGCTGAAAGCTGAGATTCTTGATGAGTTTGATGATATTTCTAACCCCTAAAAACCTGCGGGTGTTGACGAAATCCTTCTGGCGATTCGCGGGGAAAACGGGGCCAAAAGATAGTTGTTGGTGCATTTTCGGCGTTGGTGTTTGCAAATAGCATAAGCTTGAGAACCTGTCGTCGTGGGATTTTTCCTGAGAGAAGAAATCTTGCTTGAGAGAGACGATCGACTGGGTTAGGGAATTTTGGGATCGGGGCGTGAGTGACTGAGAGTGAGCTGAGTGGTCTTTCTAATGTCCAATAGATTTAAAACATTGTATTTTACCCAAACCCTAGTCCTTATTGCGGCGTTTGTCCATAGAACCGCCACTAAATCCTGAAAAATAGTGGTGTTTCTATTAAATTGCCAATAATGTGATACTTTTTGCGGCGTTTGTCTTACAAAACGTCACTAATATCTGTCAATTATTTCATTTTCTTTATAAACGCCGTAAACATTATTATTTTGTGGCATTTTGTACCAAACGCCGCGAGATATACAATGTTAGTGGCGTTTGTTTTAAAAATGCCGCTAAAAGTGCCGCTAAATATCAAGTTTGGTGTAGTGTACTTAAGATGTTGATGTGAAGTGTCGTTGATGAAAGACAAAATAACAAATTTATTGGAAGCCTACTTGGTTTGCATAGTTGGGATGTGAAATCGCTGGACAAAATCTTGCAGATATTCGCTTGGCTTCTGAATTATAGACATGAGATACACGATCTTTTTAATACCTTGTTTTCGAAAAAAAGACTCATAAACAGATCGACCAGCTAGTCAAAGTTGGAAAATAATTTCGCCGAGAGTTGGAGGTACCAAGCTTGAGCAGAATCCCTCAGATTCATTAAGAATGTCCGACATTTAACTTGATCGGAGGCGCCAAATAAATCCATATCGTTCAGAAAGTGCGATGGGTGATCTTGAGGGTCGTCTTTCCCGTTGTACATTAGATTTAGGACCTTGAAAGATGTAGATACATGATGTTCTAGAATATTTGCAAACAATGGTTTGTTTTTTACCTTCGAGGATCCCGGGAAAGATCGCCTTGTTGAAAGTTCTATATGCTTTGAAAATTCTTCTCTAATTGTTCCATATTTGCCCTCAGTGCTTGTTGTTCACCGTCATCTACGGGACTATATTCCATATCCTCTGGATATTCATAATCCTCTTCCCTCTCTTAAGGTTGTTGCCCCTAAGTCTCCTGTTGGGGAAGAACCTGCTCCTCTTGAACCATTTTACTTCTGCTCTTTCTGAACAACTGGCTGATTGATTTTTTGCTCTTCTCTTATGCGATTCTATACTATTCAACATGGTCCTGCATAAGGTTTTGCTGCTGCTCAAATTGTTCTTTTGAAAGTAACAAAGATTCTTCTATGCTCTTTTATCTTTTCTTGCATTTCCAAAAATTGCTAGTTGCTGGCCTCCAACGGTGATTCCCCTCTCACTTGTTGTGCATTATACACCGTCACAAACTATGGGGGGGGGGTCCAAAAATTGTTGTCAGAAATTATGCTAAAACTACTAGAATTGTTGTATGGTCGTTGTCGCCGGCTGATCCGCCAGGTTATCATCATCTACCTTTCTTTCGTCTGTGTTGCATGAGTTATCCCCTGTTGGAGTACAACTTCTTTGTTGTTTGTGATGACTCTTCGGAATAGAAGATCCCCCTTTTCCCCTGTTACATGTTGATTGTATTAGCTATGATTTGACATCCTAAGTTTGCTTTGCCATCCACAGCGATCACGTGCATTGTCACGTGATCACTGGATGCGATGTCTTTCATAGCCCTACTTCGTTCGCCACATATTGCGAAGGGTACTAAACAGTTCGTAGGCGATCGCGTGCGTCCTTATGTGTTTGTTGGAAAGTTTGTGTTGTAGTCTGCAACGGTGACGTGCATTGTCATGTGATCGTTGGATATCGTTTGTGCAATAATGTTCGCAGTCTTGCTTGTTCGCCACATGTTGCCTAATTATGCTCGCAGGCTACGTGGTCTTGACACGTGGTAGTGGGTATTTATAGGTTTTAACAATTGTAAAACGAGTTCTGTAACACCCCAATTTTGGTCTTAGAAGTTTAGGGTTTGAACCGGACCGGTCTGAGAAACGGTTCAAATATAAAAGGGAGTTTTAGGGAATACCTAGTTCAGGATGCTTTAAAAATATAGAAAAATATCTAAAAATCCTCATTTAATATATATAACTCAATGGTGAAATCAATTTTACAAAATAAGGTTTGGAAATACTACATTTCGATGTAGTGACCAAATCGCAGTTTTTACAAAGTTTAGTAGTGACTGTTTTGTAAAGGATTGAAACTTTGAATCTTTAAGGAGCTAATTTATCAAAGATGTTTTCATCAGATTTTTCATTAATTTGGGTGATTTAATTAATGATTTAATTAAATAAAATAAATGTGATAAACTACCTTTGACTTTCATAACCACTTTTCTCTAATTTTCTCTCATTTCATTTTCTCTCAAAATCCTATCAACCAAACACTTTTTCTCCAAAAAATTTACTTTGATTTCCACTTCATTTGATGAGATTTCCATCACTCATTGATTCCTAATCAATCTTTCATCAAATCTACTTGTTTTCTACATTGAATTTTCATGGAAACTTGCCCAAATCAAGGAGAAATCATCTTTTAGATGTAAGATTGTTCTTCTCCTCTAAATACTCAGTTCTTTACTGAAATTCCCAAGTTTTCAATCCTTTATTAAAGATTTATGAATGGTTTTGACGTTGGAAACAAGAATTTGGCTTAAAACTCAAGATTTTGGAAGAGATCTTGAAGATTTTCGTGGTAATTGATTGGGGTCTTTTTTGTGATGGTTTTATAATGTATTTTGGATGTTAAATGATGTTAGAAATGAGGTTTTATCGATCCAATCTTGAATAGGTTGTTTTTCATAAGGTTTTGCTTGAGAAAATGGTGGTTTTTGGGGTGTTTTTGGTGTTCTGTTATAGCTGGAGGTATAAGGACGAGTTTAGGGTTGTTTTGATGTTAATTGATGTTTAGAAATGTTTAGAAGTGATGGATCTTGGCTGGGTTATGTTTTGGAAGAGTTTGGAGGTGATTTCGGTTGTGTTTGGCAGCCGAAATGTTGTGTTTAAGTAGAGCAGCGAGTTTAGGAGTGACGGCTGAAGATTTTAATGCATGATGATGCATTAATCATCTGCTTTTATGTTCTAAAACATGGGAGACATCTTCGGACACTTTTGGAGTTGATTCGGAAGCTTAATTGGCGTTTCGACAAGCAAGCGAAACATAAATTGGTGAGTGCGATTGGGTTAGAAGTCCATGAGGACAAAAATACAAGGGTTGGGGATTTAGGAGAGGTTTGAAACACCTTCATAAATCCGGAAGTAAGTATGGCTTGAATTGCTCTCTTTAAAGTGGTGTTTGCCCCTAAAATGCTTTTACATGCTCATGGTTTGAGAATGATAAATTCCTACTGTTTTTATGCATGGTTTATAGCTTGAGATTATGCTTGTAGGGATGTCACGAGATTCCATGTTGCATTGAAGAGATTTGAGCTTTTGGTTTGAAGCAAAGTATGATTTATGTTTTGAAACGTGATGAGAAAACCTTTGAGTAGAATTGCATGAAAAACAGTAGGTGTGATGATGTTTTAACACATTATATTGGCATAGATGTTGAGAAACTTACCGGATATAATTGATCGATCAAGAGGATGAGAGTGCACTATAAACTAAAAATTCGTACGTGCTCTTTGGTTAAGCTAAAGGGAGATATTCCGATGATGGGCATTCCATCGGGTAGGACTTGGTGAAACACCCAAGCTTTGTGGCGATGAGAGATTCCGCCATGTTAGTACGGTGATGAGAGATTCCACTGGAAGCTATGTTGCTAGACAAGTGAGTACGGTGATGCGAGATTCCACCGGAAGAGTCTAGTGTAGAAATGTGTCTGCATATCCGAGTATTAATGAGATGTTAAATGCCAATATAAATGCTGAAATGGGTTTAGTTACACATGTACCTTTAATGAAATGATTTATGCTATGAGATATGCATATGAGATTTGTTTAGAAATGCTTTGATGTTACAAGCATGTGTATGGCCTTGCCATGAGTTTTGCATTGGTAAATGCATGAGTTAGAATTGAGGTACACGTGGTTTCAATGAGAAGTTGCTTTGAAAGTTTTTTAAGCATGAGTTAGAATGGGCATGTTGTTCAAAAGCTTTTGATGAATGTGTTTTCGAATGTGCATTATTGTGGTTGTTTTCTTTAGAGCATGCCTCACTAAGCATTTGTGCTTATGCTCTCTCTTTACCAATAATGCAGATAATTGAGGTGTTTTCGGGCATCAAGGAAGCTAAGTTCATCCAAGGAAGTACAAGCTCATGTATGGTGAAGTTTCATACACTTTAGTTATGATAGATTGGCAATGGGAAACCAAGATTTGTATTTGGGAGATGTGTTAAACTCCCTAAGGTTGTGGCATGTTTGCTTTGGCTGGTTTGAATTGTAAATGGACTTAATTGCTTGTTTTGAGGTTGGATTGCCTATTTGTGTTTTGATATTAGGAAGCATGCCTCTAGACTAATGAGATTTCATGTTTGATGCGATGATTGCGTTTGAGTGTTCCAAATATGTATTGTATGTATGTTGACTTGTTGGTATGATTAGAGAGTCTTTGGGATGTATTTGAATAGGTTTTTGAGTGAAAAACCAGCATTTGGTGCAGTTTCTGGGCAAACCGTATCGAAACACCCTCAAGTGTTTCGAAACGGAGGCCTGTAATGGCCTTCATGTTCCGGAACGGTGGAGGCTGTTTTGAAACGATTTGGCTACTAGAATGCCATTTTTCAGAACCGGTCTCGAAACAAAATCGCGTATCAAAACGTTCAATTGCGTTTCGATACAGTGTTTCGATACGGCAGGTGGGTGTTTCGAAACGGGTGACCGTTGGTCACAGATTTGAATTGTTTTGATGTTTACAAGCTTTACATTTTAGTCCCAAATGTTGTAAATGCAATTGCTTGAGTTTGTGATGTCTTTTTAAGTTGAAATTTTGCAGAGAAGCATGTAATACGACTAATTTCATAATGGTAACCTTAAAACCAGTGAAGTCCCTCTAATTTATAGAAATTACAATTTGGTCCCTAATTTCGTGTGTAGTGCAATTGAGTCCTTATATGTTATCCGATCACTGTGACTTTCTCAATCGTGTTTCGTGAGTTCTCACTTAGGGCTAACAAGCATCTAGACAATATTAAAAAGAAAAAAAAGGGTCGTGAATCAAGGTTGACTTTCAGGTTGACTTTGGTTTTCCCCGTGTAATCTTTCTAGTTCAGGTCAATCGTCTAGGCCGGGCTAAGGGGGTTACATTTGGTGGTATCAGAGCTTGGTTCTCATATAATTAGGGTTCGTTATGTGGATGATGTATGTGTAATTGCATGATGTGTCTTTTGGGTTAAATAATGTTGTGTGGATAGTGATGTATGATTCAATTGTGATGTGTTTGTGATATTATGTTATGTTTGGAGTGTGATAAGGGATCCCATTGCCATATCAAAACTAATGAGAGGAATTGTTTTCAGAAATGAGCTTGAGTACTTGGATTACTTACCTTATTGTGCCTAATTGTGTTTATTGCATTTTTGTCAGTGCATTATTTTCTTTATAATGGGGCCACGTAGAGAGATGAGGATAAATACAAGAGCTATGGCTCAAAATAAGAATGAGAAGAATGCTGAGAATCTACCTCCTCCTCCCCCTGGTGGTGGACGACCCGGTGGTGGTGGTGCTGGAGTTGATAATGCTGGTATTGGTGCTGGTGTTGGGGTTGCTGGACGCGAGGGTGCGCAGGGGCAAGCTGCTCCTGACATGACCATGTTGATTCAGGCTATCGCTAGAGCTTTCCAGGAAGCAGTAGCTGGAGCTCATGGAGCTACGCATCAGGATGATGCCAATGTGAGGTTGCCTTTGGAACTTCTTCGCAGTCTGGGAGGGACTGAGTTCAGAGGTTTAGCTCCGAAAGGATCTGAGTCTTGGTTGGAGAGTACCAAGCGGATTTTGGGGCAGATGAGCTGCAATAATATGCAAAAGTTGGGTTGTGTTGTATCACTGCTGCATGGTGATGCTTATACGTGGTGGACGACCACTATTTCTGGGATGGAGGATGACGAGGTGACTTGGACTTTCTTTATGAATGCCTTCAAGCGGAAGTATCTGGGTGTGCGTTACCTAGATGAGAAGAAAAGAGACTTTATGTCTCTTATGCAAGGTAGCATGTCAGTAGCCGAGTATGAAATTTAGTTTGTCCGCCTCAGTCATTATGCACCTAAGCTAATCCCTAATGAGCGGGAGAGGTGTGAACGATTCCGTTATGGGTTGGTAACAGATGTGAAGAGTTTTATGCTTGCGACTGATTATACAGATTTCGATGTCTTGGTCACTAGAGCCAAGGACATCGAGTCGAACCTTGGTTTGACTAGTCGAGCGGGTGGATCTAGCTCCGGGAAGCGAGCGGCTGAACGCGATTATGGTAGAGATCGTAACAAGAGGCATAAGGATAGGAGGCTGCATAATGATGCTAGGCGTGGGGGTGGTAACCCTGGTAGAGGTCAGCAAGGACCTAATGTTGTTCTGAGGACTCCTGAGTGTAACCGTTGTGGTAGACGGCACGGTGGCGAGTGTTGGGGTAACCTTGGGACATGCTGGAATTGTGGGAAACGTGGACATTTGAAGAAGGACTGTCCTAAGCCTCTGAGAGAGGGACATGCTCCGGTGAGAGCAGCTGAGCCACAGAGAGGTCGTGGGCGCGGTCATGGTAATTTTTAGCGCAGAGATGATGGTGGCAGAAATGTAGCACATGTTGTGGCCGTTCAACCTGAGGGTGGCGGTCAGGCTCGAGTGTATTCCCATCGTGAGGGAAGGAATGATACGGATGTGACCGCATGTACATTTACTTTGCAATCCTTGTCATTACTTTCTTTGATTGATTCTGGATCTACACACTCGTACATATTGCGTGAACATGCTCAAATGCTTGGTTTACATGTTGAGTCTTTGGATGTTGGTATGCGTGTGACTAGTTCCTTTGGTGAGACGGTTGTAACGCGAAAGTTCTATAGGAGATGTCCCTTGAAAGTGCAAGATCATGTTTTTCTTGTTGATCTCATGGAATTGCCATTCTATGGTTTTGATGTAATCCTTGGTCTGGATTGGCTTGTTGAGCACCGACTGTAGTGGATGTGCCGAAAACAACCTTTAGAACGAGGTGTGGGCATTATGAATTCCTTGTAATGCCATTTGGCTTGACGAATGCTCATGTTGCTTTCATGGACATGATGAATAGGGTGTTCCATGAATACTTGGACAAGTTCGTTGTGGTTCTCATCGACGATATCCTTGTGTACTCTCATACTAAGGAGGAGCATGAAGGTCATTTGAGGGTTGTCTTGCAAGCGCTTCTGGCAAATCAGATTTATGCTAAGCCGAGCAAGTGTGAGTTTTGGCTAAAGGAAGTTGTGTTCCTGGGTCATGTGGTTTCGGCCGAGGGGATTCGTGTTGATCCTCAAAAGGTTGAGGCGGTGATGAATTGGAAGCCTCCTAAGTTCGTAGTTTCCTTGGGTTGGCATGATATTACCGGAGGTTTGTGGATGGATTTTCAAAGATTGTCGCCCCTTTGACGAAGTTGTTGCAAAAAGATGTTAAGTATGTGTGGACGGAAGCGAGACAACAAGCTTTTGAGTAGCTTAAGGAAGCTTTGACACAAGCTTCTATCTTGGTTCAACCTGAATCAGGGAAAGAGTTTGTGGTGTATAGTGACACATCCTATGTAGGTTTGGGGTGTGTGCTAATGCAAGAGGGTAAGGTGGTGGCTTATGCATCGCGACAGTTGAAGGTGCATGAGCGCAATTATCCTACGAATAATATTGAATTAGTTGCGGTGGTTTTTGCTTTGAAGATCTAGAGACATTATCTTTATGGTGAGAAGTGCACTGTGTACATGGATCACAAGAGTTTGAAGTATTTGATGTCTCAGAAAGAGTTGAATCTTAGGCAACGACGTTGGGTGGAGTTGCTTAAGGATTACGATCTAACGATCGAGTACCATCCGGGAAAAGCTAATGTTGTGGTGGATGCCTTGAGCAAGAAAGTGGTAGTAGAGTTAAGGGCTATGTTTGCTAGCTTGAGCATTTCACGAGATGGGGGTCTTGTGGCTGAACTGCAAGTGAAACCATCTCTGGTTCATTTGATAAAGGGTAAGCAGTTGTTGGATGATTCTTTGGTGCCACATGTTCAGGATATTGCTGAGGGTAGACCATTAGATTTCTGTTTTAATGATGATGGAGTTTTATGTTTCGGAAGACGGATAATAGTGCCGAATGATGTGGAGTTGAGGCGTACTATTCTGGCCGAAGCTCATAGTAGTCCTTTTGCCATGCACCCTTATAGTACAAAGATGTATCGTGATCTGAAGGATGAGTACTATTGGGTGGGTTTGAAGAAAGATTTTGCAGGATATGTGATTAAGTGCATGGTTTGTCAGCGGGTTAGATATGAGCATCAATTTCCTTCAGGGTTGTTGCAACCGTTGAGGATTCCTGAATGGAAGTGGGAAAGAATCACCATGGACTTTCTGTCTGGTTTACCTTTGTCACCATCGAAGAAGAATTTGGTGTGGGTGATTGTGGATCGCCTTACGAAGTGTGCGCATTTCTTACCTATGCATACCACGTATACCTTGGATAAGCTTGCAGAGTTGTAAATTGCTGAGATTGTACGTCTGCATGGGGTACCAAAATCTATAGTGTCGGATAGAGATTCGAGGTTCACATCGCGATTTTGGGAGTGTTTGCATCAAGCTTTGGGTACATGGCTGAATTTCAGTACTTCTTATCATCCACAGTCGGATGGACAGTCTGAGTGTGTTATCCAAGTGCTTGAGGATATGTTGGGGTGTTGCGTGATTGAGTTTCAAGGCTCTTGGGAAAAGCATTTGCCTTTGGTGGAGTTTGCTTATAATAATAGCTATCAGGCAAGTATTCAAATGGCACCTTATGAAGCCTTGTATGGGAGGAAGTGCAGAACTCCTCTTTGCTGGGCTGAAACAGGTTAGAAGTTGGTCTCGATGACGACTTTGTTGAAAGGAACCACCGAGAAGGTGAAGCTCATTTGTGAGCGGTTGAAGGCAGCTTCTGATCGACATAAGTCTTACGCAGATTTGAAGCGTAAGGAGATTGAGTTTTCGGTGAGTGATCGTGTGTTCTTGAAGGTTTCACCTTGGAAGAAGGTGATGAGATTTGACCGGAAGGGTAAGTTGAGCCCTAGGTATATTGGACCATACGAGGTGATTGAACGTGTGGGTCCTGTTGCTTATAAGCTGAGACTACCACAAGAGTTGGAAAAGATACATGATGTATTTCATGTCTCCATGCTTCGGAGGTATAGATCGGATCCTTCGCATGTTATGTCTGTGGAGGATGTTGAGTTGAATCCAGATTTAACATATGATGAGGAACCAGTTGAGATTCTGGATTCGGACAGTAAAGTTCTTCGAGGTAAGACCATTGAGTTGGTTAAGGTGTTGTGGAGGCATCGTGGGGTTGAGGAAGCCACGTGGGAAAAGAAAGATGACATGAAGAAGCGGTTTCCTTACCTTTTTCCTCCAGGTAAATTTCGAGGACGAAATTTCTTAAGAGGGGGGGAGTTGTAACACCCCAATTTTGGGATTAGAAGTTTAGGGTCTGAACCGGACCGGTCTGAGAAATGGTTCGAATATAAAAAAAGAGGTTTAGGGAACACCTAGTTCGGGATGCTTTAAAAATATAGAAAAATATCTAAAAATCCTCATTTAATATATATATATATATAAGTGAATGGTGAAATCAATTTTACAAAATAAGGTTTGGAAATACTACATTTCGATGTAGTGACCAAATCGTAGTTTTTACAAAGTTTAGTAGTGATTGTTTTGTAAAGGATTGAAAATTTGAATCTTTAAGGAGCTAATTTACCAAAAATGTTTTCATCAGATTTTTCCTTAATTTGGGTGATTTAATTAATGATTTAATTAAATAAAATAAAGGTGATAAATTACCTTTGACTTTCATAACCACTTTTCTATGATTTTCTCTCATTTCATTTTCTCTCAAAATCCAATCAACCAAACACTTTTTTCTCCAGCAAAATTTACTTTGATTTCCACTTCATTTGATGAGATTTCCATCACTCATTGATTCCTAATCAATCTTTCATCAAATCTACTTGTTTTCTACATTGAATTTTCATGGAAACTTGCCCAAATCAAGGAGAAATCATCTTTTAGAGGTAAGATTGTTCTTCTCCTCTAAATACTCAGTTCTTTACTGAAATTCCCAAGTTGCCAATCCTTTATTAAAGATTTATGAATGGTTTTGACATTAGAAACAAGAATTTGGCTTAAAACTCAAGATTTTGGAAGAGATCTTGAAGATTTTTGTGGTAATTGATTGGGCTCTGTTTTGAGATGGTTTTCTAATGTATTTTGGATGTTAAATGATGTTAAAAATGAGGTTTTATCAATCCAATCCCCAATAGGTTGTTTTTCCTCAGTTTTTGCTTGAGAAAATGGTGGTTTTTGGGGTGTTTTTGGTGTCAATTATAGCTGGAGGTATAAGGACGAGTTTAGGGTTGTTTTTGATGTTAATTGATGTTCATAAATGTTTAGAAGTGATGGATCTTGGCTGGGTTATGTTTTGGAAGAGTTTGGAGGTGATTTCGGTTGTGTTTGGTAGCCGAAATGTTGGGTTTAAGTAGAGCAGCGAGTTTAGGAGTGATGGCCGAAGATTTCAATGCATGGTGATGCATTAATCCTCTGATTTTATGTGTCTAAAACAGGGGAGACATCTTCAGACACTTTTGGAGTTGATTCGGAAGCTTAATTGGCGTTTCGGCAAGCAAGCAAAACGTAAATTGGTGAGTGCGATTGGGTTAGAAGTCCATAAGGAAAAAAATACAAGGGTTGGGGATTTAGGAGAGGTTTGAAACACCTTCCTAAATCCGGAAGTAAGTATGGTTTGAATTGCTCTCTTTAAAGTGGTGTTTGCCCCTAAAATGCTTTTATATGCTCATGGTTTGAGAATGATAAATTCCTACTGTTTTTATGCATGATTTATATCATGAGATTATGCTTGTAGAGATGTCACGAGATGGCATGTTGCATTGAAGAGATTTGAGCTTTTGGTTTGAAGCAAAGTATGATTTATGTTTTGAAACGTGATGAGAAATCCTTTGAGTAGCATTGCATGAAAAACAATAGGTGTGATGATGTTTTAACACATTATATTGGCATAGATGTTGAGAAACTTACCGGATATAATTGATCGATCAATAGGATGAGAGTACACTATAAACTAAAAATTTGTACTGTAACCCCCTTAACCCGGCCTAGACGGTTGACCCGAATTAAGAAAGTCACACGGGGAAAACCAAAGTCAACCTTGATTAACGACCCTTTTTTTTCTTTTTAAGCTTGTCTAGATGCACATTAACCCTAGTTATGATCACTCAAACAACATGCTCAAAGATCATAAACATCAGAGATCAAACAGGGACCCAATTGAACAATTTACAACTTTAGGGACCAAATTGTAAATTCTATAAATTATGAGGTCTTAACCCAATTTAATGTTACCAACCTGTAATTAGTCAAGTTTCATGCTTCTCTGCAAAATTTCATCTCAAACGGATATCCCAAACTCATACAATTGCACAAACAAGTTTCAGGACCAAAATGCAAACATTCCAAAACATATAACTGCCAATGTCAGCCCCCAACGGTCAGGTGTTCCGAAATAGGGAGAGCCTGTTTCGAAACACGGGGCCGTTCCGCAACGTGTTCCGAAACGAGGGCTGGCAGAGGGCTTCCCGTTTCGAAACGGTGTCTCCCGTTTCGGACGCCTGGGCTACTACAAGGCACTCGTTCCGAAACGGTAGCCACTGTTCCGAAACGACCTGCACAGAATGCAGAAAAATGCTTGCTTAAATACACAATTGACCAACCAATCATGCTCCAAATGCTACCAAACTTTATCAGCAAGATATTCAACATACAAGAGACATAATTGCATCAACCATTTATCATAATGTCAACATATATGAAAAGCCCCAATTCTCAAGCATGCTTCCTACTCAAGCAAACCATTCATGCACTAAAACAACCAAAACCAAACACATAAGGCCAATTACAAAATCCAGCATATTAATAACATTAAACAAACTTAGGGTGTACAAACATCTCCCAAAACATCCATATTGGTCCCCCATTGCCAAATGCCAAAAGCTAAAAGTGTATAAGAAAACCTTTCCATACTTGAGCTTAATTCCCACTTGATTGCTTGCCTTCCTTGCTGACCTCAATGCAGTTTAATGCTCTGCATTATTGGTTTAAGAAAAGAGAGAGAGCGTAAGCAAAAGCTTAGTGAGGAATGCTCATTTAAAACCATTCAATAATGCATTTATAAAAGCACTTTATAAATCATACTTCAAATCATCATTTATACATGCTTACAAGCATTCTTAAACAAGCAATACATGCTTCCAAATCATTACATGTCATATTGGCCACAAGTGATAAATTCCATCTTTTTAAAACAAGATCAACATAAGACTCACACATGGACTTTTAAACACCATTGTGATCTTATAATTCACAAGGACCACACAAGGACTTTTAACCACCTTTATGTCCTTTTTAAGTTTCACCCCAAGGACTTTTAAACACCTTGGCCCATGGACTTTTAAACACCATGGAAAGGACCATACAAGGACTTTTAACCACCTTTGTGTCCTTAAGAAGAACCATCCAAGGACTTTTAACCACCTTGATGTTCTTAAGTAACAAGGCTCACTCAAGGACTTTTAACCACCTTAGTGACCTTAACAAGAATCATCATGGACTTTTAACCACCATGAAGTTCTTAGAATCCACAAGGCTCACTCAAGGACTTTTAACCACCTTAGTGACCTTAACCTTTTTCAAAACATCACTTGCCAGTATACATCATTATCATCAAATAATCCACTATTTTAAAGCATTTAACCAAGCCATAATCATCATGCATTTTTATGCATCAAACCACATTTAAACAATGTTCAAAAACAAGGAACTCTTACCTTGAGCTTTCTTCAACATATGGCTTACAAAATCAGCAATAACCATGCTAAATCATGCTTTCAAAACAGAATTTAAAACATGCAATAAACCACATTGCATAACAACCAAACCATGGCCACCACTAGAGAGTTTTTCCGAAAACTTACACTTGAGCTTAGTAAAGTTGTTTAGACTTAGACTAAGCTCCCAAGACATTGGTTTCAAAGCCGAAAACCCAATTTCACTCACCGATTCTGTTTCGCCTCTTGCCGAAACACAAATCAAGCTTCCGGATCACCACCACTTGAATCTAAAGATGACTCCCCTGTTTTAAACACATCAAAGCAGAGGATTAATGCATCATCATGCATTAATAGCTTCAATGAAAGCACCTAAACTCGCTGCTCTCATCCACACTCCATTTTCGGCTACCAAACACAACCGAAAATGCATCCAAACAACTCCTCAACAAAGCCCAGCCATAAACCATCAAAACTAAACATCCTTTAACATCATTTAACATCTAAAAAGGACCTAATAACATCCTTATACCTCCTGCAACATCAGATCCACAAGATCACCTCAAAAACAACCAAGAATCACAAGCTAAACTTAGGAAATTCAACCTATCCGGGATTGCATTAATTAAAACTCAATTCCTTATCAAATTAACATTCATTTAACATCAAAAACACACCTCAAATCACTGCTTTAACAGATCAAATGAAAATTCATCAAAAATCACCAAATCTTGCATTTTAAGCCAAGATCCATCATATAACTTTAAAACCATTTATAAATCATCAATTAAGGATTCAGAACTTAGGAATTTCAGTAAAGAACTGAGAGTTTAGAGGAGAAGGACGTTCTTACCTCCAAACTTGAGTTTCTCCTCTTTTAGAACCAAAAAGCTTGAAGAATCAACTAGCAAATTGTGAGGTTTTGTTGATGAGATGATTAACAATCAAAAGAGAATTGAAAAGAGATGTTTAGGTGACAAAATCAGAAGAAAAACTCTGGAGAGAAAGTGTTTGGGTTGAGAGAAAATGAAAGAAAAGGAAAATGAGATTTTAGGAAAATTAGTTAGAAATAACTTCCCTCCACTTTCTTTATGTTTAAAAATCAGAATTAAAACATTAAATATCTTGGAAAAATCTAGAGAAACTCCCTTTGGGTAAATAGCTCCTTAAAGATTCAAAGTTTCAATCCTTTCTAAATCAGTCACGCAGTTTTCAAAAATTACATTTTGGTCACTAGCCAAAATGTCACCCTTCCAAACCTCATTTTGTAAAATTGATTTCACAGTTCACTTATATATATTAAAAGAGGATTTTAGAACATTTTTCCATATTTTTAATGCAACCCAAACTAGGTTTTCCTAATTTCACCTTTTTATATTCGAACAGCACTTTGACCGAACCGGTCAACGCCCAAACTTCCAAGCCCAAAACCGGGGCGTTACAACTCTCCCCCCTTAAGAAATTTCGTCCTCAAAATTTACCTGAAGGAAAGAGATAAGGAAACTGCTTCAGCATGTCATCCTTCCGCTCCCACGTGGCTTCCTCAACACCGCGATGCTTCCACAGCACCTTTACCAACTCGATGGTCTTGCCACGAAGAACCTTGCTATCCGCATCCAGAACCTTCACCGGTTCCTCATCATAAGTCAAATCCGGATTCAATTCCACTTCCTCCACAGGCATCACATGCGAAGGATCAGATCTATACTTCCGGAGCATAGAAACATGAAACACATCATGAATCTTCTCCAACTCTTGAGGTAACCTAAACCGATACGCAACAGGACCCACACGCTCAACCACCTCATATGGTCCAATGTACCTAGGGCTCAACTTACCCTTCCGGCCAAACCTCATCACCTTCTTCCAAGGCGAAACCTTCAAGAACACACGGTCACCCACCGCATACTCAATCCCCTTACGCTTCAAATCCGCGTAAGACTTCTGCCGATCAGAGGCTGCCTTCAACCGTTCACAAATGAGCTTCACCTTCTCGGTGGTTCCCTTCAACAAAGCCGGCATTGAAACCAACTTTTGACCCGTTTCAGCCCAACAAAGAGGAGTCCTACACTTCCTCCCGTATAAAGCCTCATAAGGTGCCATTTGAATACTTGCCTGATAACTATTGTTATAAGCAAACTCTACCAAAGGCAAATGCTTCTCCCAAGAGCCCTGAAACTCAATCACGCAACACCTCAACATATCCTCCAAAATCTGGATAACACGCTCTGACTGACCATCCGACTGAGGATGATAGGATGTACTGAAATTCAACCTTGTACCCAAAGCTTGATGCAAACACTGCCAGAAACGCGATGTGAACCTCGGATCCCTATCCGACACAATCGACTTAGGCACACCATGTAGCCGCACAATCTCAGCAATGTACAGCTCCACAAGCTTATCCAAGGAAAACGTAGTATGCACAGGCAAGAAATGCGCACACTTCGTCAGGCGATCTACAATCACCCAAACCGAATTCTTCTTCGATGGTGATAAAGGTAAACCAAATACAAAATCCATGGTAACCCTTTCCCACTTCCACTCAGGGATTCTCAACGGTTGCAACAACCCTGAAGGAACCTGATGCTCAGCCTTAACTCGCTGACACACCAAACAATTGCTCACAAACTCCGCAACATCCTTTTTCAAACCCACCCAATAGTACTCATCACGAAGATCACGATACATCTTAGTACTACCAGGGTGCATAGCAAAAGGACTACTATGACCTTCAGTCAGAATAGCACGCCTCAACTCAGCATCGTTGGGCACTACTATTTGACTCCCAAAACACAACACACCATCACCATTAAAACAGAAATCCGAAGTTCTACCCTCCGCGATATCCTAAACATGCGGTACCAAGGAATCATCCAGCAACTGCTTTTCCTTGATCAGCTGAACCAAAGATGGTTTCACTTGCAACTCAGCCACAAGACCACCATCACGCGAAATACTCAAACTAGCAAACATAGCCCTCAGCTCAATAGCTACCTTCCTACTCAAGGCATCCGCAACAAAATTAGCTTTTCCAGGATGGTACTCAATCGTCAAATCATAATCCTTGAGCAACTCCAACCAACGCCGCTGCCTAAGATTCAACTCCTTCTGAGACATCAGATACCTCAAACTCTTGTGATCCGTGTACACAGTACACTTCTCACCATACAGATAATGTCTCCAGATCTTCAGAGCAAAAACCACTGCAGCCAACTCAATATCATGCGTAGGATAATTGCGCTCATGCACCTTCAACTGCCGCGATGCATAAGCCACAACCTTACCCTCTTGCATCAACACACATCCTAAACCAACATAGGACACATCACTATAGACCACAAACTCTTTCCCTGATTCAGGTTGAACCAAGATAGGAGCTTGCGTCAAAGCCACCTTAAGCTTCTCAAAAGCCTGCTGTCTCGCTTCCGTCCACTCATACTTAACATCCTTTTGCAACAACTTCGTCAAAGGTGCAGCAATCTTAGAAAACCCATCCACAAACCTCCGGTAGTATCCTGCCAAACCAAGGAAACTACGAACCTCGTTAACAGACTTAGGAACCTTCCAGTTCATCACCGCCTCAATCTTCTGAGGATCAACACGAATCCCCTCAGCAGAAACTACATGCCCAAGAAACACCACCTCCTTAAGCCAAAACTCACACTTGCTCAACTTAGCATAAAGCTGATTCTCCAACAAAGCTTGCAACACAATCCTCAAATGCTCTTCATGCTCCTCCTCAGTACGCGAGTACACAAGGATATCATCAATGAACACCACAACGAACTTGTCCAGGTATTCATGAAACATACGATTCATCATGTCCATGAAAGCAGCAGGAGCATTTGTCAAACCAAACGGCATCACAAGGAACTCATAATGCCCATACCTTGTCCTGAAAGCTGTCTTATGCACATCCACATCCTTTACCTTCAATTGGTAATACCCAGACCTCAAGTCAATCTTAGAGAACACAGCAGCTCCCCGAAATTGATCAAAGAGATCATTAATTCTCGGCAAAGGATACCGATTCTTGATAGTCAACTTGTTCAGCTGACGGTAATCAATGCACATTCTCATAGTGCCATCCTTCTTCTTCACAAACAAGATCGGTGCTCCCCAAGGTGACACACTCGGCCGAATGAAACCACGATCAAGCAACTCTTGCAACTGCGTCTTCAGCTCCTTCAGCTCCTTAGGTGCCATTCTATAAGGAGTAATGGACACAGGAGTTGTATTCTCATACAGCTCAATTCCAAACTCCACCTCACGATTAGGAGGTAAACCAGGCAACTCCTCAGGAAACACACCAGGAAACTCCTTCACTACTCTGATATCTTGCACCCGCAACTCCTTAGAGCTAGGATTCATTACAAAAGCTAGATAAGCTTCACAACCTTGCCTCAGCATCCTGCTCGCCTCCAAGGTAGACACCACATTGGCAAGAAACTTCACATTCTCACCAACCACAACAACTTCATAATCATCCGCAAGCTTCAGCGAAACTCGCTTATTTTCACAATCCACAACAGCACGATGCTCAGCAAGCCAATCCATACCAAGGATTACATCAAAACCATAGAAAGGCAGCTCCATAAGATCAACATGAAAAACATGTTCTTGAACAACCAAAGGACACCTTCTATACAGCTTTCGAGTCACAACAGTCTCACCAAAAGAACTAGTGACACGAACTCCAACATCCAAAGACTCAACAGGCAAACCAAGCAATTCAGCATGCTCACACAAAATGTATGAATGCGTAGATCCAGAATCTATCAAGGAAAGTAATGACAAGGATTGCAAAGTAAAGGTACCTGCAATCACATCCGCGTCATTCCTCCCCTCCCGCTGAGCATACACCCTAGCTTGACCTCCACCCTCAGGCTGAATAGCCACAACATGGGCCACTCCTCGACCACCTTCCTCTCTTCGCTGAAAGTTACCACGGCCGCGCCCACGACCTCTCTGCGGTGCAGCAACAACAGGAGCACGCACTTGGCCACCAGCCAACATAGGACACTCTCGCCTCAAGTGATCCGCAGATCCACAATTCCAGCATCCGTTACCAGCTGCCGCAACAGGAGCTTGCACCTCCCTCACAGCACGAGGACAGTCACGCTTCATATGACCACGTGATCCACAAATCCAACAAGCACTCGGTTCAGCTCTAACATTGCCTCCCCGACCAGGTGCTCCACCACCTCTCTTGGCCGAGGACTGATACTTCTGGTCACGTCCCCTCTTGTTCCGTCCACCACCGAAACTATACTCAGCAGCTCGCTTTCCAGCACTAGAACCAGCACTTCTAGCAGATAAACCCAAGTTCATCTCAATATCCTTTGCTCGGCCCACCAACACATCAAAATCATCATACTCGGTGGCCAGCACATACATCTACACATCCGTCACTAAACCATAACGGAATCTTTCGCACCTCGCCCGCTCATCAGGTACCAGCTCAGGCGCATACTGACTGAGTCTAACAAACTGAACTTCATACTCAGCCACAGTCATGCTCCCCTGGGTAAGAGACATGAACTCTCGCTTCTTTTCATCCAGATACCTTACACCAAGATACCTCCTCTTGAACACATTCTGGAAGAATGTCCAAGTTACATCAGCATCAGCCATCCCAGCAATAGTGGTTGTCCACCACGTATAAGCATCATCATGTACTAAAGATACTACACAACCCAGCTTTTGCACATCAGTGCAACTCATCTGACCCAAGATCCTCTTGGTACTCTCCATCCAGGATTCAGAACCTTCAGCAGACAAACCCCTAAACTCAGTCCCACCTAGACTGCGTAAGCACTCCAAGGGTAGTCTCAATCCAGCATCTCCCTGATGCCCAGCTCCTTGAGCTCCAGCTACTGCCGCTCGAAAAGCACCAGCAATAGCTTGTACCAACATCGTCATGTCAAGCATAGCTTGCCCCTGACCAGCTTCAGGTCCAGCAGCTCCAGCACCAGCTGCAGCTTCAGCTCTTTCTCCCTCAGCACCACCACCACCAGGTGGAGGAGGAGGTAACACCGCACTTCCCGCATTCTCCTCATTCTCATTCTCATTCGGAGCCGTAGCTCGCACATTACTCCTCAACTCTTTACGTGGTGCCATACTCTAACAATGCAATCACAAAGCAAATAAACAAAGTCAGGTCCAGCAAGGTAAGCAATCCAAGTACTCAAGCTCAATTTCACTTAAAATAAACATCATTTCATTAGCTTTGATTTGGCAATGGGTACCCCACAACATGCTTCATCACAACATACAACTCAATTGCATCAAAATCACAAACCACTCAACATGCTTTCAATCAACAAGCGTACATAGCATACATACTTCAATCATGCACACAATCATTCCCAATTACTCGAGAACCTGGCTCTGATACCACCAAATGTAACCCCCTTAACCCGGCCTAGACGGTTGACCCGAATTAAGAAAGTCACACGAGGAAAACCAAAGTCAACCCAAAAGTCAACCTTGATTAACGACCCTTTTTTTTCTTTTTAAACTTGTCTAGATGCACATTAACCCTAGTTATGATCACTCAAACAACATGCTCAAAGATCATAAACATCAGAGATCAAATAGGGACCCAATTGAACAATTTACAACTTTAGGGACCAAATTGTAAATTCTATAAATTATGAGGTCTTAACCCAATTTAATGTTACCAACTTGTAATTAGTCAAGTTTCATGCTTCTCTGCAAAATTTCAGCTCAAACGGACATCCCAAACTCATACAATTGCACAAACAAGTTTCAGGACCAAAATGCAAACATTCCAAAACATATAACTGCCAATGTCAGCCCCCAACGGTCAGGTGTTCCGAAACAGGGAGAGCCTGTTTCGAAACACGGGGCCCTTCCGCAACGTGTTCCGAAACGAGGGCTGGCAGAGGGCTTCCCGTTTCGAAACGGTGTCTCCCGTTTCGGACGCCTGGGCTACTACAAGGCACCCGTTCCAAAACGGTAGCCACTGTTCTGAAACGACCTGCACAGAATGCAGAAAAATGCTTGCTTAAATACTCAATTGACCAACCAATCATGCTCCAAATGCTACCAAACTTTATCAGCAAGATATTCAACATACAAGAGACATAATTGCATCAACCATTCATCATAATGTCAACATATATGAAAAGCCCCAATTCTCAAGCATGCTTCCTACTCAAGCAAACCATTCATGCACTAAAACCACCAAAACCAAACACATAAGGCCAATTACAAAATCCAGCATATTAATAACATTAAACAAACTTAGGGAGTACAAACATCTCCCAAAACATCCATATTGGCCCCCCATTGCCAAATGCCAAAAGCTAAAAGTGTATAAGAAAACATTTCCATACTTGAGCTTAATTCCCACTTGATTGCTTGCCTTCCTTGCTGACCTCAATGCACTTTAATGCTCTGCATTATTGGTTTAAGAAAAGAGAGAGAGCGTAAGCAAAAGCTTAGTGAGGAATGCTCATTTAAAACCATTCAATAATGCATTTATAAAAGCACTTTATAAATCATACTTCAAATCATCATTTATACATGCTTACAAGCATTCTTAAACAAGCAATACATGCTTCCAAATCATTACATGTCATATTGGCCACAAGTGATAAATTCCATCTTTTTAAAACAAGATCAACATAAGACTCACACATGGACTTTTAAACACCATTGTGATCTTATAATTCACAAGGACCACACAAGGACTTTTAACCACCTTTGTGTCCTTTTTAAGTTTCACCCCAAGGACTTTTAAACACCTTGGCCCCAAGGAATTTTAAACACCTTGGCCCATGGACTTTTAAACACCATGGCAAGGGCCACACAAGGACTTTTGACCACCTTTGTGTCCTTAACAAGAACCATCCAAGGACTTTTAACCACCTTGATGTTCTTAAGTAACAAGGCTCACTCAAGGACTTTTAACCACCTTAGTGACCTTAACAAGAATCATCATGGACTTTTAACCACCATGAAGTTCTTAGAATCCACAAGGCTCACTCAAGGACTTTTAACCACCTTAGTGACCTTAACCTTTTTCAAAACATCACTTGCCAATATACATCATTATCATCAAATAATCCACTATTTCAAAGCATTTAACCAAGCCATAATCATCATGCATTTTTAAGCATCAAACCACATTTAAACAATGTTCAAAAACAAGGAACTCTTACCTTGAGCTTCCTTCAACATATGGCTTACAAAATCAGCAATAACCATGCTAAATCATGCTTTCAAAACAGAATTTAAAACATGCAATAAACCACATTGCATAACAACCAAACCATGGCCACCACTAGAGAGTTTTTCCGAAAACTTACACTTGAGCTTAGTAAAGTTGTTTTGTAACGCCCCGGTTTTGGGCTTAGGAGTTTTGGGCGTTGACCGGTTGGTCAAAGTGCTGTTCGAATCTTAAGAGGTTAAATTAGAAAAGCCTAGTTCGGGTTGCATTAAAAATATGGAAAAATGTTCTAAAATCATCTTTCAATATAATTAAGTGAACTGTGAAATCAATTTTGGAAAATGAGTTTTGGAAGTGTGACATTTTCGCTAGTGACCAAAATGTAATTTTCGCAAGTTTGGTGGCTGTTTTATAGAGGGTTGGAACTTTGAATCTTTAAGGAGCTATTAATCCAAAAGTGGTTTCTCCAGATTTTTCTAAGATATTATAAGCTATTTTCTGATTTTAAAGATATCAAAAAGGAGGGAAAAGCTCATTTGGCAATTTTCTCAACTAACTTCTCAATTTTCCTTCTCTCATTTTCTCTCAAACCAAACACTCCATTTCCAGAGATTTGTTTCTGATTTTCTCACCTAAATTCCTCCTTTCAACTCTCATTTGATTCCAAATCAACATATCTTCAAAACCTCTTCAATTGCTTCTTGATTCAACAAGGATTTTCATTCCAAAAAGTGGAGAAACACAAGTTTGGAGGTAAGAACGTCCTTCTCCTCTAAACTATCAGTTCTTTACTGAAATTCCTAAGTTTTCAATCCTTAATTGATGTTTAATTAAAGGTTTTAAAGTGTTGAAATGGATCTTGGCTTATTATGCAAGATTTTGATGATTTTTAATGATTTTCGTTAGATCTGAGTAATCTGTGTTTTGAGAGGTGTTTTTGATGTTAAATGATCTCTAAAATGATGTGGAATTGAGTTTTGATTGATGCAATCCCGGATAGGTTGAGTTTCCTAAGTTTAGCTTGTGTTTTAAGGTAGTTTTTGAGGTGATCTGATGTTGCTGGAGGTATAAGGTTGTTAATAGGTTGTTTTTAGATGTTATATGATGTTAATGGAAGTGAAGTTTTGCTGGTTTATGGCTGGGCTTTGTTTAGAAGTGGTTTGGATGCATTTTCGGTTGTGTTTGGTGGCCGAAAATGGAGGTTGGATGAGAGCAGCGAGTTTAGGTGCTTTCATTGAAGCAATTAATGCATGATGATGCATTAATCCTATGCTTTGATGTGTTGAAACAGGGGAGGAATCTTTGGATCCAAGATTGGTTGATCCGGAAGCTTGATTTGGTGCTTTGGCTTGAAGCAAAGTGGAAATCGGTGAGTGTATTTGTGGAAATTGGATTTTCAGCTTTAAAACCAAGGTTTGAAGGTTTTGGGGGCTTAGTTTAAGTCTAAACAACTTTGCTAAGCTCAAGTGTAAGTTTTCGGATTTTCTCTCTAGTGGTGGCCATGACTTTGATGTGTTGCAAAATGATGATTTGCATGTTTTAATTACTGTTTTGAAAGCATGTTTTAGCATGGATTTTGCTGATGATGTAAGCCATATGTTGAAGGTAACTCTAGGTAGGAGTACCTTGCTTTTATACATTGAAATAATGTGGTTTGATGCTTTGAAATGCATGATGAAAATGGCTTGGTTTAATGCTTTAAAACAGTGGATTAAATGATGAAAATGATGTATATTGGCAAGTGATGTTTTGAAAAGATTAAGGTCACTAAGGTGGTTAAAAGTCCTTGAGTGAGCCTTGTTACTTAAGATCATCAAGGTGGTTAAAAGTCCTTGGATGAGTCTTGTTGTGGACACTAAGGTGGTTAAAAGTCCTTAGGTGATCCTTTCCATGGTGTTTAAAAGTCCATGGGGCCATGGTGTTTAAAAGTCCATGGGGCCAAGGTGTTTAAAAGTCCTTGGGGCCAAGGTGTTTAAAAGTCCTTGGGGTGATTCAAGCATTGGACACAAAGGTGGTTAAAAGTCCTTGTGTGGTCCTTATTCATGGTGTTTAAAAGTCCATGGCCAAGGTGTTTAAAAGTCCTTGGGGCCAAGGTGTTTAAAAGTCCTTGGGAAAGTTGTTGAACTTGTTTTAAGAAATGAAATGTATCACTTGAGCCAATACGACATGTTAAGTATATTATGAAGCATGAGATGCTTGTTTTAATGTTTATGTTGAAGCATGGGATTGCTTGTTTTAAGTATGCTTTTGAGCATGTGCAAGGATTGATTTTAAGCATGATTTATAAATGGTTTTAACTGCATTATTGAATTGTTTTTAATGAGCATGCCTCACTAAGCTTTTGCTTACGCTCTCTACGTTTTCTTAATTCAATAATGCAGAGCATTAGAGTACCTTGAGGGGCAGCAAGAAAGGGCAAGCAATCAAGTTCAAGTGAAGCTCAATGTATGAAGGTTTTATAAGTACATTTTAGCTTTTGTGTGATTTGGCAATGGGGGACCAATGTGTATGTTTTGGGAGGTGTTTGAGACTTCCTAAGTATGTTGAATGTTGTTAAGATTGCTGGTTTATGAATTGGAACATTATATGCTTGTTTTGGAAGTTTGGTGTTTGAATAGCTAACTTGTGTAGGAAGCATGCCTATAGAATTGGGGCTTTTTGCATATGATGTTAGATTGTTGTTGTGATGATGCTTTTAAGTCTTAAATATGTTTAATTGCATGCTGGTAAAGTTTGGTGACATTTGGAGCATGTTTGATTGATCAATTGCATGTTTCGGTATGCCAATTTGCTGCAATCTGTGCAGGCGTTTCGGAACAGTGTGCACCGTTTCGGAACGGGTGCCTTGCATGAACCCAGGCGTCTGAAACGGTATGCACTGTTTCGAAACGGTTTGGTCTCTGCCAAGGCCGTGTTTCGGAACGGTGTCGATCGGTTTCGGAACGGCCCGTGTTTCGGAACGGGGTCGATCGGTTTCGGAACGGCCGACCGTTAGGGTCTGACATTGGCAGTTATATGTTTTGAATTGTTTACGTTTTGGTCCTGAATCTTGTTTGTTCAATTGTATGAGCTTGGGAAGTCCTTTTGAGCTGAAATTTCACAGAGAAGCATGAAACCTGATTAATTTCAAGATGGTAACTTTAATTTGGGTTAAGTCCTTTTAATTATCAGAAATTACATTTTGGTCCCTAAAGTTGTAATTTGTTCAATTGGGTCCCTGTTTGATCTCTGATGTTTGTGATCTTTGAGTACGATGTTTGTGTGATCACAATTAGGACTAATGTGCATCTAGACAAGAGTAAAAAGAAAAAAAAGGGTCGTTAATCAAGGTTGACTTTCGGGTTGACTTTGGTTTTCCCCGTGTGACTTTCTTAATTCGGGTCAACCGTCTAGGCCGGGTTAAGGGGGTTACATTTGGTGGTATCAGAGCTGAGTTTGCGAGTAATTGGGAATGAACGTATGCATGATTGAAGTATGTTTGTCTTGTATGCTTGTTGTTTGAAAGCATGATCAGTGGCTTGTGATGTTGATGCAATTGAGATGTATGTTGCGATGTTGCATGTTGAGGGTACCCATTGCCAAACAAAAGCTAATGAAATGAAGTTGATTTTGAATGAAATTGAGCTTGAATACTTGGATTGCTTACCTTGCTGGGCCTGACTTGTTTTATTTTGCATTGTGATTGCATGGTAAAAGTATGGCACCACGTAGAGAGTTAAGAGGTAGTGTGCGAGCTACGGCTCCTAACGAGAATTAGAATGAAGAGAATACGAGTAGTGCTGTGTTACCCCCTCCTCCGCCTGGTGGTGGTGCTGGAGGTGAGCGAGCTGAAGCTGCAGCTGGTGCTGGAGCAGCTGGACCAGAGGTTGGTCAGGGGCAAGCTATGCCTGATATGTCTATGCTGGTACAAGCTATTGCGGGTGCTTTTCGAGCAGCAGTAGCTGGAGCTCAAGGAGCTGGGGATCAGGGAGATGCTGGAGTTAGATTACCTTTGGAGCGTCTGCGCAGTCTTGGTGGGACTGAGTTCAGAGGTATGTCTGCTGAGAGTTCGGAAGCTTGGCTAGAGAGTACCAAGCGTATCTTGGGTCAGATGAGCTGCACGGATGTGCAAAAGTTGGGCTGTGTTGTGTCCTTGCTGCAGGACGATGCGTATACATGGTGGACGACCACCATAGCTGGGATGGCTGAAGTTGATGTTTCTTGGACATTCTTTCAGAATGCGTTCAAGAGGAGATATCTTGGAGTGAGATATCTGGATGAGAAAAAGCGTGAATTCATGTCTCTTACCCAAGGGAGCATGAGTGTGGCTGAGTATGAAGTGCAGTTCGTACGGCTCAGTCAGTATGCACCGGAGTTGATACCTGATGAGCGAGAGAGGTGCGAAAGGTTCCGTTATGGCTTGGTGACGGATGTAAAGACCTACATGTTGGCTGCTGAGTACAATGATTTTGATGTGTTGGTGAGTAGATCCAAGGACATTGAGATGAACTTGGGTTTAGCGGCGAAAGGTGTTGGAGCGAGTTCTGGCAAGAGAGCTGCTGAGTATAGTTCCGGAGGTGGACGGAACAAGAGGGGACGTGATCAGAAGTATCAGTCCTCAGCCAAGAGAGGTGGTGGTGCACCTGCTAGAGGAGGTTTTGCTAGAGCTGAACCAAGTGCTTGCTGGATCTGTGGTTCGCGTGGTCACATGAAGCGTGACTGTCCTCGAGCTGTGAGGGAGGTGCAAGCTCCTGTTGCGGCAGTTGGGAATGGATGTTGGAACTGTGGTTCTGTTGACCATCTGAGGCGAGATTGTCCGAGGTTGGCTGGTGGCCAAGATCGTGCTCCTGTTGTTGCACCGCAGAGAGGTCGTGGGCGCGGCCGTGGTAATTTCCAGAGGAGAGAGGAAGGTGGTCGCGGAGTAGCTCATGTTGTGGCTATTCAGCCTGAGGGTGGAGGCCAAGCTAGGGTGTATGCTCAGCGCGAGGGAAGGAATGATGCAGATGTGATTGCATGTACCTTTACTTTGCAATCCTTGTCATTGCTTTCTTTGATTGATTCTGGATCTACGCATTCATACATTTTGCGTGAGCATGCTGATGCTTGGTTTGCCTGTTGAGTCTTTGGATGTTGGTGTTCGTGTCACTAGTTCTTTTGGTGAAACTGTTGTGACTCGAAAGCTTTATAGAAGGTGTCCCTTGGTTGTTCAAGAACATGTCTTTCATGTTGATCTTATGGAGTTGCCTTTCTATGGTTTTGATGTGATCCTTGGTATGGATTGGCTTGCTGAGCATCGTGCTGTGGTGGATTGTGAGAATAAGCGGGTTTCGCTTAAGCTTGCGGATGATTATGAAGTTGTTGTAGTTGGCGAGAATGTGAAGTTTCTTGCCAATGTAGTGTCTACCTTGGAGGCGAGTAGGATGCTGAGGCAGGGTTGCGAAGCTTACCTAGCTTTTGTGATGAATCCTAGCTCTAAGGAGTTGAGGGTGCAAGATATCAAGGTTGTGAAGGAGTTTCCTGGTGTTTTTCCTGAAGAGTTGTCTGGTTTACCTCCTAATCGCGAGGTGGAGTTTGGAATTGAGCTGTATGAGAATACAACTCCTGTGTCCATTTCTCCCTATAGAATGGCACCTAAGGAGCTGAACGAGCTGAAGACGCAGCTGCAAGAGCTGCTAGATCGTGGTTTCATCCGGCCGAGTGTGTCGCCTTGGGGTGCTCCTGTCTTGTTTGTGAAGAAGAAAGATGGCACTATGAGGATGTGCATTGATTACCGTCAGCTGAACAAGTTGACTATCAAGAATCGGTATCCTTTGCCGAGGTTTGATGATCTCTTTTATCAATTTAGGGGAGCTGCTGTGTTCTCTAAGATTGACTTGAGGTCAAGGTATTATCAGTTGAAGGTGAAGGATGTGGATGTGCCTAAGACAGCTTTCAGGACAAGGTATGGGCATTATGAGTTCCTAGTGATGCCGTTTGGTTTGACAAATGCTCCTGCTGCTTTCATGGACATGATGAATCGTATTTTTCATGAATACCTGGACAAGTTCGTTGTGGTGTTCATTGATGATATCCTCGTGTACTCGCGTACTGAGGAGGAGCACGAAGAGCATTTGAGGGTTGTGCTGCAAGCTTTGTTGGAGAATCAGCTTTATGCTAAGCTGAGCAAGTGTGAGTTCTGGCTTAAGGAGGTGGTGTTTCTTGGGCATGTGGTCTCAGCTGAGGGGATTCGTGTTGATCCTCAGAAGATTGAAGCGGTGATGAACTGGAAAGTTCCTAAGTCTGTTCATGAGGTCCGTAGTTTCCTTGGTTTGGCGGGATACTATCGGAGGTTTGTGGACGGTTTTTCCAAGATTGCTGCTCCTTTGACGAAGCTGTTGCAAAAGGATGTTAAGTATGAGTGGACGGAAGCGAGACAGCAGGCTTTTGAGAAGCTGAAGGCAGCTTTGACGCAAGCTCCTATCTTGATTCAGCCTGAATCAGGGAAAGAGTTTGTGGTTTATAGTGATGCATCCTATGTTGGTTTGGGGTGTGTGCTGATGCAAGAGGGTAAGGTTGTGGCTTATGCGTCGCGGCAGTTGAAGGTGCATGAGCGCAACTATCCTACGCATGACATTGAGCTGGCTGCAGTGGTGTTTGCTCTGAAGATCTGGAGACATTATCTGTGTGGTGAGAAGTGTACTGTGTACACGGATCACAAGAGTTTGAGGTATCTGATGTCTCAGAAGGAGTTGAATCTTAGGCAGCGACGTTGGTTGGAGTTGCTCAAGGATTATGATTTGACGATTGAGTATCATCCTGGTAAAGCTAATGTTGTTGCTGATGCCTTGAGTAGGAAGGTAGCTGTTGAGCTGAGAGCTATGTTTGCTAGCTTGAGCATATCGCGAGATGGTGGTCTTGTTGCTGAGTTGCAAGTGAAACCATCTTTGGTTCAGTTGATCAAGGAAAAGCAGTTGCTGGATGATTCCTTGGTGTCTCATGTTCAGGATATCGCGGAGGGTAGACCTTCGGATTTCTGCTTTAATGAGGATGGTGTGTTGTATTTTGGTAGTCGGATAGTAGTGCCTGCTGATGTTGAGCTGAGGCGTGCTATTCTGACTGAAGGTCATAGTAGTCCTTTTGCTATGCACCCTGGTAGTACTAAGATGTATCGTGATCTTCGTGATGAGTACTATTGGGTGGGTTTGAAGAAGGACGTTGCGGAGTTTGTGAGCAAGTGTTTGGTGTGTCAGCGAGTTAAGGCTGAACATCAGGTTCCTTCTGGTTTGTTGCAACCGTTGAAAATCCCTGAATGGAAGTGGGAGAGGGTTACCATGGATTTTGTATCTGGTTTACCTTTGTCTCCTTCGAAGAAGAATTCTGTTTGGGTGATTGTGGATCGCTGAAACGAAGTGTGCGCATTTCTTGCCTGTGCATACTACGTTCTCTTTGGATAAGCTGGCAGAGCTGTACATTGCTGAGATAGTGAGGTTGCATGGTGTGCCTAAGTCGATTGTGTTGGATAGGGATCCGAGGTTCACATCGCGTTTCTGGCAGTGTTTGCATCAAGCTTTGGGTACAAGGTTGCATTTTAGTACATCCTATCATCCTCAGTCGGATGGTCAGTCTGAGAGGGTTATCCAGATTTTGGAGGATATGTTGAGATGCTGCGTGATTGAGTTCCAAGGTTCTTGGGAGAAGCATCTGCCTTTGGTTAAGTTCGCTTATAACAATAGTTATCAGGCGAGTATACAGATGGCACCTTATGAGGCTCTGTATGGGAGGAAGTGTAGGACTCCTCTTTGTTGGGCTGAAACTGGTCAAAAGTTGGTTTCGATGCCTGCTTTGTTGAAAGGGACCACCGAGAAGGTGAAGCTCATTTGTGAGAGGTTGAAGGCTGCCTCTGATCGGCAAAAGTCTTACGCGGATTTGAAGCGTAAGGAGATAGAGTATGCGGTGGGTGACTGTGTGTTCTTGAAGGTTTCGCCTTGGAAGAAGGTGATGAGGTTTGGCCGGAAGGGTAAGTTGAGCCCTCGGTACATTGGACCGTATGAGGTGGTTGAGCGTGTGGGTCCTGTTGCGTATCGGCTGAGGTTACCTCAGGAGTTGGAGAAGATTCATGATGTGTTCCATGTTTCTATGCTCCGGAAGTATAGATCTGATCCTTCGCATGTGATGCCTGTGGAGGAAGTGGTTTTGAATCCAGATTTGACCTATGATGAGGAACCGGTGAAGGTTCTGGATTCGGATAGTAAGGTTCTTCGTGGCAAGACCATTGAGTTGGTGAAGGTGCAGTGGAAGCATCGAGGTGTTGAGGAAGCCACGTGGGAGCGGAAGGAAGACATGCTGAAGCAGTTTCCTTATCTCTTTCCTTCAGGTAAATTTCGAGGACGAAATTTCTTAAGGGGGGGAGAGTTGTAACGCCCCGGTTTTGGGCTTAGGAGTTTTGGGCGTTGACCGGTTGGTCAAAGTGTTGTTCGAATCTTAAGAGGTTAAATTAGGAAAGCCTAGTTCGGGTTGCATTAAAAATATGGAAAAATGTTCTAAAATCATCTTTCAATATAATTAAGTGAACTGTGAAATCAATTTTGGAAAATGAGTTTTGGAAGTGTGACATTTTGGCTAGTGACCAAAATGTAATTTTCGCAAGTTTGGTGGCTGTTTTATAAAGGGTTGGAACTTTGAATCTTTAAGGAGCTATTAATCCAAAAGTGGTTTCTCCAGATTTTTCTAAGATATTATAAGCTATTTTCTGATTTTAAAGATATCAAAAAGGAGGGAAAAGCTCATTTGGCAATTTTCTCAACTAACTTCTCAATTTTCCTTCTCTCATTTTCTCTCAAACCAAACACTCCATTTCCAGAGATTTGTTTCTGATTTTCTCACCTAAATTCCTCCTTTCAACTCTCATTTGATTCCAAATCAACATATCTTCAAAACCTCTTCAATTGCTTCTTGATTCAACAAGGATTTTCATTCCAAAAAGTGGAGAAACACAAGTTTGGAGGTAAGAACGTCCTTCTCCTCTAAACTATCAGTTCTTTACTGAAATTCCTAAGTTTTCAATCCTTAATTGATGTTTAATTAAAGGTTTTAAAGTGTTGAAATGGATCTTGGCTTATTATGCAAGATTTTGATGATTTTTGATGATTTTCGTTAGATCTGAGTAATCTGTGTTTTGAGAGGTGTTTTTGATGTTAAATGATCTCTAAAATGATGTGGAATTGAGTTTTGATTGATGCAATCCCGGATAGGTTGAGTTTCCTAAGTTTAGCTTGTGTTTTAAGGTAGTTTTTGAGGTGATCTTGGTGATCTGATGTTGCTAGAGGTATAAGGTTCTTAATAGGTTGTTTTTAGATGTTATATGATGTTAATGGAAGTGAGGTTTTGCTGGTTTATGGCTGGGCTTTGTTTAGAAGTGGTTTGGATGCATTTTCGGTTGTGTTTGGTGGCCGAAAATGGAGGTTGGATGAGAGCAGCGAGTTTAGGTGCTTTCATTGAAGCAATTAATGCATGATGATGCATTAATCCTCTGCTTTGATGTGTTGAAACAGGGGAGGCATCTTTGGATCCAAGATTGGTTGATCCGGAAGCTTGATTTGGTGCTTTGGCTTGAAGCAAAGTGGAAATCGGTGAGTGCATTTGTGGAAATTGGATTTTCAGCTTTAAAACCAAGGTTTGAAGGTTTTGGGAGCTTAGTTTAAGTCTAAACAACTTTGCTAAGCTCAAGTGTAAGTTTTCGGATTTTCTCTCTAGTGGTGGCCATGACTTTGATGTGTTGCAAAATGATGATTTGCATGTTTTAATTACTGTTTTGAAAGCATATTTTAGCATGGATTTTGCTGATGATGTAAGCCATATGTTGAAGGTAGCTCTAGGTAGGAGTACCTTGCTTTTATACATTGAAATAATGTGGTTTGATGCTTTGAAATGCATGATGAAAATGGCTTGGTTTAATGCTTTAAAACAGTGGATTAAATGATGAAAATGATGTATATTGGCAAGTGATGTTTTGAAAAGATTAAGGTCACTAAGGTGGTTAAAAGTCCTTGAGTGAGCCTTGTTACTTAAGATCATCAAGGTGGTTAAAAGTCCTTGGATGAGTCTTGTTGTGGACACTAAGGTGGTTAAAAGTCCTTAGGTGATCCTTTCCATGGTGTTTAAAAGTCCATGGGGCCATGGTGTTTAAAAGTCCATGGGGCCAAGGTGTTTAAAAGTCCTTGGGGTGATTCAAGCATTGGACACAAAGGTGGTTAAAAGTCCTTGTGTGGTCCTTATTCATGGTGTTTAAAAGTCCATGGCCAAGGTGTTTAAAAGTCCTTGGGGCCAAGGTGTTTAAAAGTCCTTGGGGCCAAGGTGTTTAAAAGTCCTTGGGAAAGTTGTTGAACTTGTTTTAAGAAATGAAATGTATCACTTGAGCCAATACGACATGTTAAGTATATTATGAAGCATGAGATGCTTGTTTTAATGTTTATGTTGAAGCATGGGATTGCTTGTTTTAAGTATGCTTTTGAGCATGTGCAAGGATTGATTTTAAGCATGATTTATAAATGGTTTTAACTGCATTATTGAATTGTTTTTAATGAGCATGCCTCACTAAGCTTTTGCTTACGCTCTCTACGTTTTCTTAATTCAATAATGCAGAGCATTAGAGTACCTTGAGGGGCAGCAAGAAAGGGCAAGCAATCAAGTTCAAGTGAAGCTCAATGTATGAAGGTTTTATAAGTACATTTTAGCTTTTGTGTGATTTGGCAATGGGGGACCAATGTGTATGTTTTGGGAGGTGTTTGAGACTTCCTAAGTATGTTGAATGTTGTTAAGATTGCTGGTTTATGAATTGGAACATTATATGCTTGTTTTGGAAGTTTGGTGCTTGAGTGACTAGCTTGTGTAGGAAGCATGCCTATAGAATTGGGGCTTTTTGCATATGATGTTAGATTGTTGTTGTGATGATGCTTTTAAGTCTTAAATATGTTTAATTGCATGCTGGTAAAGTTTGGTGACATTTGGAGCATGTTTGATTGATCAATTGCATGTTTCGGTATGCCAATTTGCTGCAATCTGTACAGGCGTTTCGGAACAGTGTGCACCGTTTCGGAACGGGTGCCTTGCATGAACCCAGGCGTCCGAAACGATATGCACCGTTTCGAAACGGTTTGGTCTCTGCCAAGGCCGTGTTTCGGAACGGTGTCGATCGGTTTCGGAACGGCCCGTGTTTCGGAACGGGGTCGATCGGTTTCGGAACGGCCGACCGTTAGGGGCTGACATTGGCAGTTATATGTTTTGAATTGTTTACGTTTTGGTCCTGAATCTTGTTTGTTCAATTGTATGAGCTTGGGAAGTCCTTTTGAGCTGAAATTTCACAGAGAAGCATGAAACCTGATTAATTTCAAGATGGTAACTTTAATTTGGGTTAAGTCCTTTTAATTATCAGAAATTACATTTTGGTCCCTAAAGTTGTAATTTGTTCAATTGGGTCCCTGTTTGATCTCTGATGTTTGTGATCTTTGAGTACGATGTTTGTGTGATCACAATTAGGACTAATGTGCATCTAGACAAGAGTAAAAAGAAAAAAAAGGGTCGTTAATCAAGGTTGACTTTCGGGTTGACTTTGGTTTTCCCCGTGTAACTTTCTTAATTCGGGTCAACCGTCTAGGCCGAGTTAAGGGGGTTACATGTTTAGACTTAGACTAAGCTCCCAAGACATTGGTTTCAAAGCCGAAAACCCGATTTCACTCACCGATTCCGTTTCGCCTCTTGCCGAAACACAAATCAAGCTTCCGGATCACCACCACTTGAATCCAAAGATGACTCCCCTGTTTTAAACACATCAAAGCAGAGGATTAGTGTATCATCATGCATTAATAGCTTCAATGAAAGCACCTAAACTCGCTGCTCTCATCCACACTCCATTTTCGGCTACCAAACACAACCGAAAATGCATCCAAACAACTCCTCAACAAAGCCCAGCCATAAACCATCAAAACTAAACATCCTTTAACATCATTTAACATCTAAAAAGGACCTAATAACATCCTTATACCTCCAGCAACATCAGATCCACAAGATCACCTCAAAAACAACCAAGAATCACAAGCTAAACTTAGGAAATTCAACCTATCCGGGATTGCATTAATTAAAACTCAATTCCTTATCAAATTAACATTCATTTAACATCAAAAACACACCTCAAATCACTGCTTTAACAGATCAAACGAAAATTCATCAAAAATCACCAAATCTTGCATTTTAAGCCAAGATCCATCATATAACTTTAAAACCATTTATAAATCATCAATTAAGGATTGAGAACTTAGGAATTTCAGTAAAGAACTGAGAGTTTAGAGGAGAAGGACGTTCTTACCTCCAAACTTGAGTTTCTCCTCTTTTAGAACCAAAAAGCTTGAAGAATCAACTAGCAAATTGTGAGGTTTTGTTGATGAGATGATTAGCAATCAAAAGAGAATTGAAAAGAGATGTTTAGGTGACAAAATCAGAAGAAAAACTTTGGAGAGAAAGTGTTTGGGTTGAGAGAAAATGAAAGAAAAGGAAAATGAGATTTTAGGAAAATTAGTTAGAAATAACTTCCCTCCACTTTCTTTATGTTTAAAAATCAGAATTAAAACATTAAATATCTTGGAAAAATCTGGAGAAACGCCCAAACTTCCAAGCCCCAAACCGGGGCGTTACATGTACGTGCTCTTTGGTTAAGCTAAAGGGAGATATTTCGATGATGGGCATACCATCGGGTAGGACTTGGTGAAACACCCAAGCTTTGTGGCGATGAGAGATTCCTCCATGTTAGTACAGTGATGAGAGATTCCACCGGAAGCTATGTTGCTAGACAAGTGAGTACGGTGATGCGAGATTCCACCGGAAGAGTCTAGTGTAGAAATGTGTCAGCATATCCGAGTATTAATGAGATGTTAAATGCCAATATAAATGATTAAATGGGTTTAGTTACACATGTACCTTTGATGAAATGATTTATGCTATGAGATATGCATATGAGATTTGTTTAGAAATGCTTTGATGTTATAAGCATGTGTATGGCCTTGCCATGAGTTTTGCATTGGCAAATGCATGAGTTAGAATTGAGGTGCATGTGGTTTCAATGAGAAGTTGCTTTGAAAGGTTTTTAAGCATGAGTTAGAATGAGCATGTTGTTCAAAAGCTTTTGATGAAAGTGTTTCTGAATGTGCATTATTGTGTTGGTTTTCTTTAGGGCATGCCTCACTAAGCATTTGTGCTTATGCTCTCTCTTTACCAATAATGCAGAGAATTGAGGTGTTTTCGGGCATCAAGGAAGCTAAGTTCATCCAAGGAAGTACAAGCTCATGTATGGCGAAGTTTCATACACTTTAGTTTTGATAGATTGGCAATGGGAAACCAAGATTTGTACTTGGGAGATGTGTTAAACTCCCTAAGGTTGTGGCATGTTTGCTTTGGATGGTTTGAATTGTAAATTGCCTTAATTGCTTGTTTTGAGGCTGGATTGCCTATTTGTGTTTTGATATTAGGAAGCATGCCTATAGACTAATGACATTTCATGTTTGATGCGATGATTGCGTTTAATTGTTCCAAATATGTACCTTTTATGTATGTTAACTTGTTGGTATGATTAGAGAGTCTTTGGTATGTATTTGAATAGGTTTTTGAGTGAAAAAGCAGCATTTGCTACGGTTTCTGGGCAAACTGTATCGAAACACCCTCTAGTGTTTCGAAACGGGGGCTTGTAATGGCCTTCATGTTTCGGAACGGTGGAGGCTGTCTCGAAACGATTTGACTACTGGAATGCCATGTTTCGGAACCGGTCTCGAAACAAACCCACGTATCGAAACGGTCAACTGCGTTTCGATACGGCAGGTGGGTGTTTCGAAACGGGTGACCGTTGGTCACAGATTTGAATTGTTTTGATGTTTGCAAGCTTTACATTTTCGTCCCAAATGTTGTAAATGCTATTGCTTGAGTTTGTAATGTATTTTTAAGTTGAAATTTTGCAGAGAAGCATGTAATACGACTAATTTCATAATGGTAACCTTAAAACCAATGAAGTCCCTCTAATTTACAGAAATTACAATTTGGTCCCTAATTTCGTGTGTAGTGCAATTGAGTCCCTATATGTTATCCGATCGCCGTGCCTTTCTCAATCGTGTTTCCTGAGTTCTCACTTAGGGCTAACAAGCAGCTAGACAAGATTAAAAAGAAAAAAAGGGTCGTGAATCAAGGTTGACTTTCGGGTTGACTTTGATTTTCCTCGTGTAATCTTCGTAGTTCGGGTTAATCGTCTAGGTCGGGCTAAGGGGGTTACAAGTTACAACAATTCTAGAACCTTAGGATATGAAAAAGGAAGAATCCTTCAACAAGAAAGGTAGACAAGGGGACAAAGGGTGAGATCATCCCAAAAACACACTAAAGTGTCAGATCATACCTTTCCTTGTGTGTGGAAGCTAGGAGATAAGAATGGAAGAAAGGTAGACAAGGGGACAAAGGGTGAGATCATCCCTCTTGTTTTTCTGCAGAGGAAATTAAAGAGGTTGCTCTTTTTCCTCTTCAAAACAAGAGAATTTACCTCTCTACCCTCTTTTCATCCTCTCAACCCATCTCCAAACCTTAAGCTCAAGCCCAAACAACAAAAAGCAAGCCCACAAGGCTCTCATGGTAATATCCAAAAGCCCAAACATCGACCCAAGACAAATCCCACATCTCGGGTTAAGTCTGTAACCACCTCGTCTCGGTCCGGACGATTGACCGATCCGAGTGGGCTACACGGGGAAAATCAAGGCGAAACCCGTTAAGGCTCCACTTTGGTTACCGACCCAAGGAATACTTTTTCAATTAAATTATTTTTTCTAGATGAGACATTAAACCCTATGTGAGGAAAGCAATATCGGAAGAAACGATGAGGTAAACAACCAACAACCCACTTAAAACAGCCCATTTTAATCTTATATAGCAGGCCGTATCGGAACACTGCCCTCTGTCTGTAGATTGGTTTCAGCTGGTTTATGGCACAAGGGTGTCCCTAAACCCCACTAAAACCTCCCACAACATACAAGCAACAACACTAAGGCAATATCAAACATTACAAGCATGCTTAACACACTTCAAACATATTAAGACCATGCATTAAAGGGATCAACAACATAAGAATCATACATTCAAAGCCCAACAAAAGACATAAGGTTCATACAAGCATTAAAGGTTCATGCTTCACAAGACATGCACTTGAGCATTCAAGGTAGGCAAATCAAACATGGTTTACAAGCAATACAGGGCAACCAAGAGGCAACCAACAATATCATAAAGAAGAGTCTAACATGCTCTCAATCAAACTAACAACAACCACATAAGTCCCCATTGCTTGACCATTACATCATTAACATAAAATCCATACTTGATATGTTCAAAAGCCCAACTAGCACACTTGGAGGCCCTTTCTTGCAATAGCAACCCACAAACTACAGATCTACATTCTCGAACAAAAGAGAGCATAAGCATAAAGCTTAGTGAGGGTAAGCTCATTAAAACAAACCTCGACAATGCAGGGTCCAAGCACGAGCACAACCTAGGTAGAATGCATGATCTTACCTTCAATCCACATGAGCCAATATATCAATGATGCATGCACATAAACTCATAATATTATGCCATGCTCAATAAGCTCAAATCCAAATCATATGTAAACACATAACATCACATATTGGCATCATATATCACATCATATTGGCACCTAGCTATGACTCGAATACGCGGATAACACGTTGGAACTCAAATCCAACACAACCGTTACCTTACGGTGGGATTACACTCATCATCGTTCACGCGGAGGGGATTCCACTCATCCTCACGCCCCGTAGATAGGATTACACTCATCATCAACTATCATATATATAAGAAGGTTTTCCAGGCGAACCCTTACTCCATCTTGATGACTACCATCACCAAGACCACGCGCGCATTTGACTCACGTGTGCACACTAACATCCTAATGATCGATCATTTGTACCCAAGCATACTAGTGCCTATATTAAAACACAATCCACAACATTATTTCATAACATCTTCCGTGCTTAGCACGTACTCACCATGATTAACATCATGCACAATCCACATGCATATAACAATGCATCAATACATGCCTCAACATACATGTATAACACCATATACATAGCCAACATAATCGCAATTAAACATGATGCATAAACACATTCAAAGATCAACCATAGTCTCTAACTAAAGCTTGGGATTCGACTACCACTCTAATCCCAACTCTAAGTGGGTCTACCAAGACCAACCTACTCCACATGCTTGAACCAAATACTCAAAAACCATTTAAAAACATTTAACCACTCACTGACTATTCCAAGCTCGACACACTAACCGATCAAGCTTCCAACGATTCCGGATTCGATCCCTAGGCTTCACCAACACAAACACTTGCTTCTAATAAACTCAATACAAACAAAACAACCTCGAATCAATTCATACAACCATGTAGCAACCTGGAACACTATTCAAGCAATGAACACATGATTTTCAAGCCAAGAACAACCCCAAAAACTCCAAACCCGAGCAACCCTCAAACTCAATCCAAAACTCTTGTTTCAAACACTTTTAACACCTCTAAAAGCTTCTAAAAAATCGTCAACCAACATACAACCATTAGCCTTCAATTCCCAACATTAAACACACCCAAAACTCATCTTAAAACCCTTCAAAAACCCCATTAAAACCCAAATACGAAATTCTTTATAAAACACTTCAAAATTCGCATATGTTGGACCTTATGGTTCATAAACAACGTATCTAACCATAATAAATCAAAAGTTTTGATAAAGAATCATAAAGCTTCAACCTTTGACCTAAAACTTTGAAAACCCCAAATGCAAAAATACATAGTTTTAATGAAATCTAAAGATACCAAAATGTAGAGGATGGCAAGGCCAAGTCAAAAATATATTTACCTTTCAAAAAGCTCCAAAGATGAAGTTGTAAGAGAATGGAATAGTAACTAGGTGAAGGGAGAGCTCACTTGTCGTGTAAAAATGAAAAGAAGGAAATGAGGAAGAAGATGAGAAGGCTCATTTTAGTGAAAAAGGGCTTTAAGTTTGAAAGTTCATTTATTTATAGATTTGCCATTAATGAAATGGCAAATTCCATGGAAAATGGGTTTCAATTTAATTTGGTCCAACACAAAAGGTTTGCTTTGAATATGTGAAGCCCAAAATGATATTTTATTATTTTAATTATAAAGCTGAAACCCGAAACATTATTTTAATATTATTTTCACCCGACCCCCAAACCTGGGTGTTACAACTCTCCCCTACTTAAGGAATTTCGTCCCCGAAATTACCCGACGAAAACAAGTACGGATACTGCTCAAGCGTATCAGCTTTCCTCTCCCACGTGGCCTCTTCCACACCTTTATGTCTCTACAACACCTTGACCAACTCTATGGTCTTGCCACGCAACACATTGCTATCATAAGCAAGTATCTCAACTGGTTCTTCATTGTAAGACAAATCCGGATTCAGTTCTATCTCCTCAACAAGCATAACATGGGATGGATCTGATCTATATCTCCTAAGCATCGACACATGAAACATATCGTGGATCTTCTTTAACTCAGAAGGCAATCTCAAACGGTAAGCTATAGGCCCAATCCTCTCAACTATCTCATACGGACCAATAAACCTCGAACTCAAACAGAAATGAGCACACTTAGTGAATCTATCAACTATTACCCAAACAGAATTCTTCTTCGAAGGAGACAACGGTAACCCCGAAAAAAAGTCCATAGTGATCCTCTCCCATTTCCATTCTGGAATCTTCAAAGGCTATAACAAACCTAAAGGAACCTGATGTTCTGCCTTCACTCTCCGACAAACCATACAACTTCTCACATACTCGGCTACATCATTCTTCAAACCAACCCAAAAATAATCATTCTTCAAGTCACGGTACATCTTGGTACTACCTAGATGCATAGGAAAAGGACTCAAATGTGCTTCGCTCAAAATCAGACGTCTCAACTCAACATCTTCAGGTACTACAACTTTGTCTCTGAAACACAACAGATTCTCACTATTGAAGCTATACTCGGCTGGTCTACCTTCGGCTATGTCCTGAACATGAGGGACTAAAGACACATCTTGCAACTGCTTCTCTCTAATCAACTGAATCAAGGAAGGCTTCACTTGCAACTTAGTAATAAAATCACCATCATCGGATTAACTCAATCTAGCAAACATAGCTCGCAACTCGACTACAATATTTCTACTCAAAGCATCGGCTACTACATTTGCCTTACCTGGATGGTACTCTATAGTCAAATCATAATTTTTCAACAGCTCAAGCCATCTTCTTTGTCTCAAGTTCAACTCTCTATGTGTCATCAAATACTTCAAGCTCTTATGATCGGTGTAAACTATGCACTACTCACCATACAAGTAGGGGCGCCAAATCTTCAACGCAATCACAACTGCGGCTAACTCAATATCGTGAGTAGGATAGTTCTTCTCATGAACCTTCAACTATCTCGAAGCATAGGCAACAACTCTTCTCTCTTGCATTAGGACACACCCTAAGCCTATGTAGGAAGCATCACTAAAGATCACAAACTCTTTACCTGAAACTGGTTGCACTAAAACTGGAGCATTTGTCAAAGCTTCTTTCAATTTCTCAAAAGCCTTCTATCTTGCATCTGACCACTCAAACTTGACTCCTTTTTGCAACAATTTAGTCAAAGGAGCAGCTACTCTAGAGAAACCATCAACAAATATCCTATAGTAATCGACTAATCCTAGGAAACTCCTAATCTCTGTCACAGACTTAGGTTGTTTCCACTCAACAATAGCCTCAATCTTTGTCGGATCGACTCGGATACCTTTGGCTGAAACAACATGGCCAAGAAAAACAACCTCTCGAATCCAAAACTCACATTTGCTCAGCTTCGCGTACAATTGATTACTCAACAATCTTTGTTAAAAAAATCACAAATGCTCGTCATGCTCTTCTTCTGATCTCGAGTATACAAGGATGTCATCTATGAAAATAACTACAAAACGGTCTAGATAATATCTGAAAATTCTGTTCATCATATCCATGAATGTTGCAGGTGCATTCGTGAGCCCAAACAACATCACAAGGAAGTCATAGTGACCATATCTAGTCCTAAAAGCTGTCTTCGGAACATCACACTCTTTTACTTTCAATAGGTAGTACCCTGACCTCAAATCTATCTTCGAGAACACTGAAGCACCCCTCAACTGATCAAACAAATCATCTATACGAGGCAACGCATACTTGTTCTTCACGGTCAACCGATTCGACTACCTGTAGTCAATACACATTCACATGCTGCCATCTTTCTTCTTTACAAACAACACAGGAGCACCCCAAGGAGAACTACTAGGTCTAATAAATCCACGGTCTAACAACTCTTGAAGCTGACTCTTCAATTCTTTCAACTCTTTCAGAGCCATATGATACAGTGCTATAGAAACTGGAGTAGTTGCTGAAATAGTCTCAATCTCAAACTCTACATCTCTGTCAGGAGGCAAACCTGGTAACTTCTCAGGAAACACATCCAGAAAATCACAAGTTGTTCTGATATCTTTCGGTCTAGCCTCACTCATATTCGGATTCATCACATGAGCTAAATAAGCCCCACAACCGGAATCCAACAACCTATGAGCCTCTAAAGCTGACACAACATTAGACAAGAACTTAATGTTCTCGCCAACTACTACTACCTCGTAGTCATCAGAAAGTTTCAAAGAAATTCTCTTCATCTCAAAGTCTACACTAGCTTTGTGCTCAACTAACCAGTCCATACCCAGAATAATATCAAAGCCATACAATGGAAGCTCCATCACATCAACGGGAAACACATGTCCCTAAATCTTCAGCGGACACCTCCTATACATCCGTCTAACTACAACTGTCTCACCAAAGGAACTAGTCACATGCATACCTACATCTAAGATCTCAACATGTATATCTAACTTCCATGCATGCTCACTCAAAATGTAGGAATGCGTAGAACCCTAATCAACCAAGGAAAGCAAAGACATAGACTGTAACTCAAAATTACCTGCTATCACATCTATGTCGTTCCCGGCCTCTATCTGAGCATAAATTCTCGCTGGTCCACCTGACTCTAGTTGTACGGCCACAACATGAGCAAGGTTCCTCTGAGTATCTACCCTAGGTGCATAAGCCCTAGATTGGAAGTAGCCACGACCGCGCCCACAGCCTCTCTGATAATCTATCGCCCTCACAGGAGCCTGAGCTATGTTCGGTGCCTGTGCCGCATGATGCAGACACTCCCTCCTAAAGTGGTCCCTCGAACCACAGTTCCAACAAGCATGGAAGTTACCCCAACACTCTCCAGAATGTTGTCTCCCACAACGTGTACACTCGGGCAAACGCCCTCCAGCTCTATGGCCCTGGTGGCCTCTACCATGGTGGCCACCGCCACGCCTATGATCAAACTGTTGTCCACCGCATCTATGCCTCTTGGCATCTCCCTAAACAAGAGCCATAAACTCTCATTTCTTCTCATCAAGATAACTCGGCCCCAAGTATATCTTCCGGAAAGCCGACTCAAAGAAATCCCAATCAATCTCAGCCTCAGGAACCCTAGTAGTAATGGTGACCCACCAGGTGTAGGCATCACCATGTAGCAACGAAATCACACAGCCCAATTTGCGAGCACCAACGCAACCCATATGAGCTAAGATACGAACAATCTTCTCCAACCACAACTTGGATCTCTCAGGTGTAGACCCTCTGAACTCTTCTGCCCCTAGGCTACGTAGCCTCTCCAACGGTAAACTAGCATCATCACCTCTAGGCTGAGCTGCAGACTGAGCCCCGGCAATTGCGGCCTGAAATGCTCCTGCTATAGCTTGTACAAGCGGAGCCATATATATTCCAGCAGGACCTTGGCCACCTTGGCCAACCTGAGGTCCCTCTCCTCCAGCTCCAGCCTCGCCTCCTACCCAGGCTGAGGAGGTGGTGGTGGTAGAGGTGGTGGAGGAACTCCAACTCCAGCAACAGGCTCTCCTACATGAGCCTCAACTTCAACCATCGGCTCATTACTAGGAGCCGCAACACGTGGTTCTGGACGAACCACCCTCGGTCTACCCCTAGGCCTAGACATCGCGCTCACAAACAACAACAACAACAAAGAACAAAAGATAGGGTTAGCAAGGCAAGGGTTCCAAGTGGCTCAAGTATGTTCTCTCACTTTAAAAATCCTTTTTCCGATGTAATAGTAGCAATGGGACTCCACACGACATGCTTTAAACAAAACAACACACATACATACTCAAACAAGCATACAACAAGGCATACTTCATAAACAAGCAAACATACATCAAGCATACTTGACAAGCAAGCAACCACCGTGCAATTCAATACAAAAACTTAACTTACCTCACTTACCTGCCCAAGGTCTCGGAAACCTTAGGCTCTGACACCAACAAGTGTAACCCCCTCGTCCCAGTCCGGACGCTTGACCGATCCGTGTGGGCTACACCGGGATAACCGAGGCAAAACCCGTTAAGGCTCCACTTCGGTTACCGACCAAAGGAAAACTTTTTCAATTAAATTATCTTTTCTAGATGAGACATTAAACCCTATGTGAGGAAAGCAACAACGGACGAAACGATGAGATAAACAACCAACAATCCACTTAAAACAACCCATTTTAATCTTATACAACAGGTCGTATCAGAACGCCCATAGGGTGTTTCGATACGCCTTGACCTGGTCCACTGGCAAAAGTCAACCCAAGGAGACCGTTTCGAAACAGGGGTGGCCCGTATCGAAATGACCTCAACGGTCAACTTCTCGTGGTCAATGATACGAAGGCCGTTCCGAAACACTATAGCCCGTTTCGATACGTTAATTTATCGTCAAATTCTAAGATTTCCAGTAGCAAAATCATATCGAAACGGCCCCTAGCGTACCGAAACTCCTGGCCCGTAACAAAGGGACCGTATCGAAACGGAACCAACCGTTTCGAAACGCCCTCTGTCTGCATATTGGTTTTAGTTGGTTTATGGCAGAAGGGTGTCCCTAAACCCCACTAAAACCTCCCACAACACACAAGCAACAACACTAAGGCAATATCAAACATTTCAAACAAGCTTAACACACTTCAAACATATTAAGACCATACATTAAAGGGATCAACAACATAAAAATCATACATTCAAAGACCAACAAAAGACATAAGGTTCATACAAGCATTAAAGGTTCATGCTTCAGAAGACATACACTTGAGCATTCAAGGTAGGCAAATCAAACATGGTTTACAAGCAATACAGGGCAACCAAAAGCCAACCAACAATATCATAAAGAAGAGTCTAACAAGCTCTTAAACAAACCAACAACAACTACATAAGTCCCCATTTCTTGACCATTACATCATTAACATAAAATCCATACTTGATAGATTCAAAAGCCCAACTAGCACACTTGGAGGCCCCTTCTTGCACTAGCAACTCACGAACTACGGATCTGCATTGTCGAACAAAAGAGAGCGTAAGCATAAAGTTTAATGAGGTTAAGCTCATTAAAACAAACCTCGACAATGTAGGGTCCAAGAACGAGCACAACCTAGGTAGAATGCATGATCTTACCTTCGATCCACGTGAGCCAATATATCAATGATGCATGCACATAAACTCATAGTATTATGCCATTCTCAACAAGCTCAAATCCACATCATATGGAAACACATAACATCACATATTAGCATCACATATCATATCATATTATCACCTAGCTATGACTCGAATACACGGATAACACGTTGGAACTCACATCAAACACAACCATTACTTTACGGTGGAATTACACTCATCACCATTCACGCGGAGGGGATTCCACTCATCCTCACGCCTCGTCGATGGGATTACACTCATCATCGACTATCATATATATAAGAAGGTTTTCCGGGCGAACCTGTACTCTATCTTGATGACTACCATCACCAAGACCACACGCACATTTGACTCACGTGTGCACACTAACATCCTAATGATCGATCATTTGTACCCAAGCATACTAGTGCCAATATTAAAACACAATTCATTACATTATTTCATAAAATCTTCCGTGCTTAGCACGTACTCACAATGATTAACATCATGCACAATCCACATGAATATAACAATGCATCAATCCATGCCTCAACATACATGTATAACACATATACATAGCCAACATAATCACAATTAAACATGAGGCATAAACACATTCAAAGATCAACCATAGTCTCTAACTAAAGCTTGGGATTGGGCTACCACTATAATCCCAACTCTAGGTGGGTCTACCAAGCCCAACCTAGTCCACATGCTTGAACCAAATACTCGAAAACCATTTAAAAACATTTAACCACTCACTGACTATTCCAAGCTCAACACACTAGCCGATCAAGCTTCCAATGTAACGCCCCGGTTTTGGGCACAGAAGTTTTGGGCGTTGACCGGTTCGGTCAAAGTGCTGATCGAATATATAAGGGTGAATTTAGGAAAGCCTAGTTCGGGTTGCATTAAAAATATGGAAAAATGTTCTAAAATCATCTTTTAATATATTTAAGTGAACTGTGAAATCAATTTTGGAAAATGAGGTTCGGAAGGTTGACATTTTGGCTAGTGACCAAATTGTAATTTTTGAAAGTTGCGTGACAGTTTTATAAAGGATTGAAACTTTGAATCTTTAAGGAGCTATTATTCCAAAAAGAGTTTCTCCAGATTTTTCTAAGATATTTTAAGGCTTTATTCTGATTTTAAAGTTTATGAAATGTGGAGGGAAATCATTTTACCATTTTATAACTAACTTTTCTATTTTCTCTCAATTTTCCTTTTCTCTCATTTTCTCTCAACCCAAACACATTTCTCCAGATTTTCTTCTCTGATTTTGTCATCTAAATCACTCATTTCAACTCTCTTTTGATTCCTAATCATCTCATCAACAAAACCTCTCAATTTGCAAGTTGTTTCATCAAGCTTTTTGGCTCTAAAAAGGAGAAACTCAAGTTTGGAGGTAAGAACGTCCTTCTCCTCTAAACTATCAGTTCTTTACTGAAATTCCTAAGTTCTCAATCCTTGATTTGTGATTTGTTAAAGGCTTTTCAATTGAGATCTTGATTTTGGCTTAAAATGCAAGATTTGGTGATTTTGGTGGAATTTTCGTGTGATCTGTTTGGGCAGTGTTTTGAAGTGTCAAAATGATGTTAAATGAATGCTAAATTGATTAGAAGTTGAGGTTTAATTAATGCAATCCCGGATAGGTTGAATTTCCTAAGTTTGGCTTGAGTTTTTGGTTTTTTTTGGAGTGTTTTTGGTGATCTGTTATACCTGGAGGTATAAGGACGTGTTTGTGATCATTTTGGATGTTAATTGATGTTTAAAAATGGTTAGAAGTGATGGATCTTGGCTGGGTTAAGTTTTGAAAGTGTTTGGAGGTGATTTCGGTTGTGTTTGGTAGCCAAATTGTTGGATTTGGGATGAGCAGCGAGTTGAGTCTTGTTGCTGGTGTTTTTAATGCATAATGATGCATTAATCCTCTGTTGTTGTGTGCTTGAAACAGGGGAGTTTGATCCGTGAGCTTTGAAGGTGTTGCGGAAGGTTTTCGGATGCTTGGAAGGCTTGTTGGCTAGCCTTGTTTTGTGTATCGGTGAGTGAAGTTGGGTTTTCAGCTTTTAAACCAGGGTTTGAAGGTTTTGGGAGCTTAGTGTAAGTCTAAACAACTTTGCTAAGCTCAAGAGTAAGTGAATGGGTTTTCGCTCTTGAATTGTGTTGTGAAATTGGCTTTTAAGCAATTGTGGTTGATGATTGAAATGCATGTGTTTTGCATGGTTTAAATCTGTTTTGAAAGTATATTTTAGCAAGGTTTAATGCTGGTTTTGAAAGCCATATGTGAGGGATGCACAAGGTAAGAGATCCTTGGTTTTGTACATGGAAATTGTGGTTTTGATGCATAGTGTTGCATGTTGATCAATGGCTTTGTGTGATGCTTAAAAACAGTGAATTGATGATGGTAAATGATACTTTTTGCATATTGGTTATGCATGTGAATCATTGGACTAATGTGGTAAGATGGTTATATTGGCAAGTGATGTAAGTGGTTCTTGGTTCGTTGATCGGATATAGTTAGCCGGCTATAGGATTGGGTGCACCGTGAATTAAGTCGCCTTGGAGGTGGAGTGGTCAAGAGGGGACCGGTAAACTCCCTTCAAGTATCCTAACGAGATGGTTAAGGTCATAATGGAGGTTGAATGCCCATTCGAGGACCTTGGTTGAGCAAATGTTATATGGTGTTTAAAAGTCCATATATGGGAACCTTGTGCTTGTTGAGATCACAATGGCGGTGTTAAGTCCATGTGTGGATCTTGTGTAGGGTGTCCCGGATCTCGTTAGTGATGTGATACAACTACCAATTGGTGAATGCAAAGGTTGTATGGCGGTTAAAAGTCCATACATGGGAACCTTGTGCATGTCAAGGTTGTATGGTGTTTGAAAGTCCATACATGGGAACCTTGGGAAAAGTCAAGGTTGTATGGTGTTTAAAAGTCCATACATGGGAACCTTGGGAAAAGTGGAGGTTGTATGGTGTTTGAAAGTCCATACATGGGAACCTCGGGAAAGCTAGGGTTGTATGGTGTTTAAAAGTCCATACATGGGAACCTTAGGATGGTGAGGTCAAATGGTGTTTAAAAGTCCATTGGGGACCTTGGATTGGTAGTGTGTATGAAGCGTGGGGGACAACGCTTGTGATCCGCGTATCCGATTGGATGTTGAGTTGAAAAGTGAATATGGTTGATCACTCGAAAGCCAATATGATGTTCTTGATTATAAAGAAGCATGAAATGCTTGAAATGATGCATAATTGCATGAGAAGCATGAGATGCTTGAAAAGATGCATGGTTGCATGAAAAGTGTATAATGCTTGTGAATGCATGTTTACTTGTTAAGTTGAACAAGTGTTGATTATCATTTGGTAGATGATGCATGTGAGCATGAAATCTCTTTAATGCATTGGAGTCTTGTAGGACTTGTTTTGAAAGGCATGTGATGATGATGTTGTGGTTCATATAATGCCTTGGTTTAATGCATGTGTTGGATTGCTTAAGTAAATGGTTTTAAAGGGATTCTTGCTTGGAATGTTTCCAAGTATGGGAAAGGTATGTTGTGGAATGGAAGTGTTTTCCAAGGTTTTGATTTAACTTTGCATATGGTGCTTTTGCATGGAATGGTTAAATGGTTGAAATTGCAAGTTGTGCTTTGAAAAGGTTTTCTTAGCTTGCTAAGCTAAGGGTTGGTTTTCATGTATGTGCAATGCATGGTTTTAAGCATGATGTTGAAAAAGGGTTTTCTAAACTTTGCTTGGTAAACAAATCGAGTTGCTTTTCAAAGAGGTTTTAAGACTCGCTGCATTGATGGTGTTTTGGTTTTGAGCATTCCTCACTAAGCATTATGTGCTTACGCTCCTTTTTGTCCATCATTGCAGATTCTTGAAGTTTGGACAGCAAGGAGCAAGGGATTCAAGGTGGACTCCAATTGAGATGTATGTCTCGGTGAATAGCTATAGTTAATAAAGGCAATGGGGGTAGAATCTCTCGGGTTAATGTGTATGTGTTCGTTTATGTTTGGACAAGGATGTTTTTATGTTGATGATGTTGTTGGAACATGATTTGGCTTTGATGAGATTGATTTGGAAAGGTTGTGCTTAAATGGTTGCTTGTGTAGGAAGCATGCCTATAGATTTGGGGCTTTTTGCATATGAAGTTAATTTGTTGTTTTGATGATGCTTATAAGTCATATATATGTTGAATTGCATGCTGGTAAAGTTTGGTAGCATTTGGAGCATGTTTGAATGATCAATTGCATGTTTTGGAATGCATTTTGCTGCAATCTGTGCAGGGCGTTTCGGAACAGTGTGCACCGTTTCAGAACGGGTGCCTTGAATGAACCCAGGCGTCCGAAACGGTAGGCACCGTTTCGAAACGGTTTGACCACTGCCAGCCCCATGTTCCGGAACCCGTTGCGGAACGGCCCGTGTTTCGAAACGGGGTCTACCTGTTTCGGAACGGTCGACCGTTGGGGGCTGACATTGGCAGTTATATGTTTTGAATTGTTTGCGTTTTGGTCCTGAAACTTGTTTGTGCAATTGTATGAGTTTGGGAAGTCCTTTTGAGCTGAAATTTCACAGTGAAGCATGAAACCTGATTAATTTCAAGTTGGTAACTTTAATTTGGGTTAAGTCCCTATAATTATCAGAAATTACAATTTGGTCCCTAAAGTTGTAATTTGATCAATTGGGTCCCTGTTTGATCTCTGAGGGTTGTGATCTTTGAGCATGTTGTTTGTGTGATCACGGTTAGGGCTAATGTGCATCTAGACAAGATTAAAAAAAAAGGGGTCGTTAATCAAGGTTGACTTTCGGGTTGACTTTGGTTTTCCCCGTTTGACTTTCTTAATTCGGGTCAACCGTCTGGGCCGGGTTAAGGGGGTTACATCCAACGATTTCGGATTCGATCCCGAGGCTTCACCAACACAAACTCTTACTTCTAATCAACTCAATACAAACAAAAAACCTCGAATCAGTTCGTACACCAATGTAGCAACTAAGAACACTATTCAAGCAATGAACACATGATTTTCAAGCAATGAACAACCCCAAAAAACTCCAAACGTGAGCAGCCCTCAAACTCAATCCAAAACTCTTGTTTCAAACACTTTTAACACCTCTAAAAGCTTCTAAAACAATCTTCAACCAACATACAACCATTAGCCTTAAATTTCCAACATTAAACACACCCAAAACTCATCTTAAAACCCTTCAAAACCCCATTAAAACTCAAATACGAAAATCATTATAAAACACTTCAAAATTCGCTTATGTTGGACCTTATGGTTCATAAACAACGTATCTCACCATAATAAATCAAAAGCTTTGATAAAGAATCTTAAACCTTCAACCTTTGACCTAAAACTTTGAAAAACCCAAATGCAAAAATACATAGTTTTAATGAAATCTAAAGATACTAAAATGTAGAGGATGGCAAGGCCAAGTCAAAAATATATTTACCTTTCAAAAAGCTCCAAAGATGAAGTTGTAAGATAATGGAATAGTAACTAGGTGAAGGGAGAGCTCACTTGTCGTGTAAAAATGAAAAGGGGGAAATGAGGAAGAAGATGACATGGCTCATTTTAGTGAAAATGGGCTTTAAGTTTGAAAGTTCATTTATTAACAGATTTTCCATTAATGAAATGGCAAATTCCATGGAAAATGGGTTTCAATTTAATTTGGTCCAACACAAAAGGTTTGCTTTGAATATGTGAAGACCAAAATGATATTTTATTATTTTAATTATAAAACCAAAACCCGAAACATTATTTTAATATTATTTTCACTCGACCCCCAAACCCGGGTGTTACAAAGTCGACCCGTGGATTTCGAAATTCGGGTCGTCACAATTTATATCTCATTTTTTTTAAATTGTTATCGAGCCGATTCTATAAATTCCGAGTTAAGCATTTTGGCATCGAGTAGAATAATTTAGTTTTTTCTTGAGTCGAATCTAGTTTACCCACCCTATAAGTTTAAAAATCATGGTTATTCAAACCGAATCAAATTTGATTTTTTATTTAATTTATAATTAATTTTAAATATTTTATACTAAAAAGAGTAAAATGACTTTAAAATATTATATATGTTATGAATATTTATCTATGTGGATGTCTATCATGATAAGAACTTTATCATGGAGATTTGAATTACTTTACCATTAGGAATATTATCTACATTAATTAGAGTTTAATGTATTATGTACTTCTTATGCCTATAAATAGATGATTTACTGAAGGCATTGTATATACATTTATATATTTGAGAATAATACAAATCTTTCTCTTTCTCTCATCTCTTTGCTCTTTTATTCTTGTTCGTTGTTCTTCGTTATTTTATTCACAACATGTTATCAACACGAGACTCTAAACAATTAAAGTATATTGTAACAAAAAAAACTATTGAGCCCTTTCGATCCAACTCTACACTTGTCGACCCTGTCTCAAACAGAAGCACCAATAGTAGCATGATTGTTGCAACACTTACTTTTACCTTTATTCAACTCTACACTTGCCGATCCTTAACATCCCGAATGTGGAAGAGCGTATCGATACCATTTCTATGATTCAGGTCACTGCCTTCCCGCATATCGATACGGTCCCTAGGCTTACCGATACGCGACCGTTAATTTCAGTTAATGGCATCTTTTGAAGTTTTGAAATGTTATGTTTTAGTCCCTGAACTTCATGTATGCAATTGGATGAGTTTGGTAGGTCTGATTGTGATGAAAATTTACAGAGAAGCATGAAATATTATTAATTGAATAATGGTAACTTTAAAATCAGAAACGTCCTTGTAATTTGCAGAAATTACATTTTGGTCCCTAAATGTCCAATTTGTACAATTAAAACCCTAAACGAGTTTCGATCGTTGTTCCGTTTCTTCCTATGCTCTTTGGTGATCACATAAGATTTAATTTACATCTAGAAAAGATAAAAAGGGTCGTCAATCGGAGTCAGCTTTAACGAGTTGGCTTCGGTTTTCCCCGTGTAATCACCTCGGTTCGGGTCAACCGTTTAGACCGGGCTAAGGGGGTTGCTAAGGTATATTGTAACCAATTAAAGTATATTGAAACAAAATAAACTATTGAGCCCTTTCGATCCAAATCTACACTTGTCGACCCTGTCTCAAATAGAAGTACCAACAGTAGCATGATTGTTGCAACGCTTACCTTTACCTTTCTTCACCTCCATGCCCCGTAATTTTTTTAGTATTGCTACAAATTTAATTTGGCTAAGGTTTAGGGAGTGCAAACTTATTTAATACATTTTTCTTTTGTAAAGATAAAACAAGTATGATTTTCATTCTTTTATACATATAATACTAAAATTGTTTGGGGAGAATATTACCGATTTAATCTTATTGAGTTTCTTTTTCTCTTTATTTCTTTAATACACAACCAAATATTATTATTAGTTTATTTTATTTCTATCATGATGAGAGTTGATATGTTTAACCCTGATTTGAGTTTTATATGTCTTTGAATGGCTTGGAAAGAGACACGACGTAAAAAGATTATGAGAAGATGATGTGGTTCGTTTGTTATGTGTCCATCATCCACGAGAAGAAAATCAATATCGGTAAATTTTGATTTTATTCTTTAAATTATTATTTTAAAGTGCGACAAATTATGGTAAATTTGCTCGAAAGTAATTTTTTTCTACGTCGAAAAAATCGACTTTAGACTTCTCCCAAGGTCATATTACAAAATTCATTTTGACAAGATTTTTGTGGGAGGCATTTCCTAAAGTGAATGCAAGCATTATGTCTATTACATGTGATTATTGGATCTTTTTCATTACCTGAAGTGAAAACATGGTAAATCATTATTCAATTAGAGACATAACTTCGATATAATCCGAGTATATTGGCTGGACATCCCATTCTGTGAGGCTACTGGTCTCAATGCAGGTTTTTAAAGGACCTTGTGAACTGGTTTAACAATGCTGCGTACGAGGATTAAATCTTTATTCTCTTTGGTGAGGATATGTTAATAAAAACATACTCCACTTTTCACGACAGATAATGTTATCCTCAGACACAATATCGTGAAGAGGATTTTAAAGGCCCACTACCTATACTCCATTCTCTGAAGTGGATGTGAGATTTTATAATGTAAAGAATAAATGCCACATTAGTAGTTGTAGTCATGGTCGAGGCCATGGACATAGACATTATGGTCATTTTAAGAATACTTGTACCCACCGATAGTGAGGTTATAATGATGACAAGAGTGATAAAAGATCATTCTAAGGAAGTAAAATCCTTTTTATTACCAATGCAATGTAATAACCCATTGGTCTCGTACTTGTCGTACGCTGAAAAAATCATCAATCATTGAATGATAAAGGAAATTAAATAGAGCAAATCTTGTTTGCCAAAAATGACGAAGATGATATTTGTCCAACTTATTTGGACATTGTTGGTCCAACTCATTTGGATGTTGTTGATTTCCTTATAACCCTCGAATGGAAGAAATCATCTTCTAATTATTCTCATAACCTTGAAGAGAATTATTTATCTTTTTATTTATTTTTCTTTATGTTTATTTACTTTACACGTTAATTTTTTACGTTTTATATTTATATATTATGATATTTATTTATTTTGTTTCACATGATTACTTATCAAATACAATCTATGGTGATGATCTATGCTTAGAAAAAAACATAAGATATATTTTCCCATTTAATGCAAGGGATAATGTGAGTACTATATCTCAAAGTACTGAAAATATTGATGCTCCAAAGAGCAATAAGTTCTTGAATGCACATTATGAAAAGTGCAGAATTGCGAATATTGTAATAATTATCGTCGATGATAATAATATCGTCACCACTAGAAGTGAAAATTTTAAGAGAGCAATTTTTTGTTCAAAAGGTAAAGATTCATTTATATCAAGAGTTAAAGGTACATAAGGAGGCTTGAAGGGAGAGGAGGTCCCCAAAAGGTCAGGACCTGATAGTCCCTAGCAGGCTTTGCTAGCCAATGAGCTGCCTGATTACAAGATCGAGGAGCAAAAGAAAAGGAGCAACCTAAAAAATCTTTCGCTTTACATTTGATGTCCTTCTCAATAGCCAAGGAGGCCCACTCCGAGAGGGAACCTGAGTTGAGTCTATTGATGACAACCTGGTTATCTGACTCAATGATGATCCGAGAGAAACTTTTCATTGATGCCAGCGCTAACCCTAGCATGATTGCCATAGCTTCGGCTACTACCGCAGAGGAAGCAAGCTTGGGTTCCGAGACTACATGAAGGACATTTCCTGAGGGGTCGCGGGCAATAGCTGCCACAATGGCCCTTCTAGTGTGGTTGTCAAAAGTAGCGTCACAATTTATTTTAATGGTGTCCGGAGGAAGAGGTGTCCAAGTCGTAGTTTCCTTAGGGTGGCACGTTGACGGAATCGACAACGGTGTTGTTTCTTGTGAGAACTCCTGAAAGGAATTCTCTGTGCGAAGCCAAACTTCCCAAGGGAGGTCTTTCCTGCAATCAAACACGAGTGCGTTCCTCGATTTCCACATTACCCAGAGAAGGAAGGCAATGAGAGCACATCCCTCATTGAAATTCCCAAATTTCCTGAAGTCGTTAATTTTGAGCCACCATTTGGAGAACCACGAAAAGCCTGCTGACAACGGGGAGTAATTGAATCCAGACGCTCTCCAAACTGCTTGTGTAAAGGGACAGAAGAACATGAGATGTTAAATAGATTTCGCTTCTTTCTCACATCTAGGACAACAGTTAGAGTCGAGGAAGTTTCCGTGGAGTCGGGCAGCAACAGTTCTTTTGGTAGGGATAATATTGTGGCATATCTTCCATAGGAACGAGCGAATTTTTGTTGGGACCCTAAGGCCCCAAATAGAATTCCAAAATCCTTTATTATCTCCTGCGACATTGCTTGAGGATGGGTCCCTGGTCGGTCGGTCCTTGCCCTCAATGAAGCAATATCCATATTTGGAGGAATATTCACCATTCTTTGTTCCGGTCCAAATTAGGACGTCTTTTATTTTTGGTCCCCTGATCAGAATAGATAAAATGGCTTCGACTTCTAAAGATGAGAAAAGATGTCCCACCTTGGATAGATCCCATGACCTTTGGTCAGGATTCATAAGGCTAGATATCGTCAGATAGGAAAATTGATATGAGGGTTGTGACGATAACCAAAACTTGGGCAATTTTGGGATCTAGTTGTCCTTACAGGTGGAAATGCTTTTCTCGTTTCCTACTCGCCATAAGAAGCGTTCTTTAATTACCTCGATCCCTTCCTTGATACCTGTCCAGGCCCATGATGAGTTATTGCACTTTGGAGCTTCAAGGATATTGCCATTCGGGTAGTAAATACCCCGAAGTGTTTGAGCTAGGAGGGAATCCAGATTTTTAAGGACTCTCAAGAAACTTTTGCAACAAGAGCTTTGTTGAAGGATCTGAGGTTACGGAAACCCATTCCTCCTTGATCTTTAGGTCGACAAAGGATTCTCCAGTTTAACCAGTGTATACTTCTTTCTTTGGAACCACAGTTGTTCCACCAAAACTATGCCATAATTGAGCTAAGCTCGTCACAGAAAGTGACGGGAAGGAGGAAACACTGCATCAAATAAGTAGGTATAGTTTGGGCAATGGCTTTGATGAGAACATCTTTTCCGGCTTGATTTAAGAACTTGGTTTTCCAGCTCCGGAATTTGTTCTGGACTCTCTCATTTATAAAAGCAAGAGATTCCTTTTTACTCCGCCCCAAAGGGAAGGAAGGACAAGGTATCTACTGTCCTCCTCCAAAGGTCTAAACCCCAGAATATTGAAAAGTTGGCTCCTGAGATTGGCACTGACGTTGGGAGAGAAATAGACTGAGGATTTCTGGAAAATCACCGTCTGTCCAGTCGACTTTTGAAACAGGTAAAAGACCTCCAAGATTGAAACACAATTTCCTTAATTTTTCGTGGAGAACATCAAGCAATCATCAACTGGCTAATAGTAGGGCATCTTCGTTTGATCTTAAGACCCTCCAGATGGGCCGATTCCACTTCTTTTTCCAAAAGCCATGAAAAGATGTTAGAGATGAAGGTGAAAAGAAAAGGTGAGAGAGGGTCTCCCTGCCTAATACCTCTCTCTGCAAGGAATTCGCCAGATTTCTCACCATTTAAGACCAGGGAGAATGGAGCCGAAGAGACACAAGCCAAAATTTGATTAGTCCACTAATTGTAGAAACCTATTTTGTTCATAATAAACCGAAGGAGATCCCAATCAACCTTATCATACGCCTTTTCAAGATCAATCTTGAGTGCCATTATGCCTTTCTTTCCTTTCTTAGCCCATTTAATTGTGGTGAGCGCTTCATTAACCAATATCACATTGTCATGGATCGCTCTCCCCTTGACAAACGCTGATTGACATGGAGAAATTATGCCCGGGAGAAATTTCTTGAGTCTGGAGGCTAAGATCATTGAAATATTTTTATAGGAGAAGTTACATAGACTAATCGGACGAAAATGGGAGACCTCGCAGAGATTTGATTTCTTGGGAATAAGCATCAGGTTTGTCTTGTTCAGCCCCTGATCCATTACACCTTCCTTAAAGAAAGCTTGGATCATTCCCACAAGGTCTTCTTTAATGGTTTCCCAAAAGGTATGGTAGAAATAGCCCGGGAAGCGATCTAGCCCTAGAGATTTTGTTGCCCCCATAGCGAAGACCGCTTCTCTAATTTCTTCCTCCGAATCTTCTTTGTATAGATCTGAGTTCATCTTCTCATTTACCAGCTTCGGGATATACTCACTTAGGCACTAAAAATCAATAGACTGGTCTTTCGCGAAAAGGCTCTGATAGTGTTGTTGAAGGTAGTTCGCAATATCCCCCTGTTCTTCGAGCCAGATCCCATCCTCTTTTTTTAGCCTGATGAGGGAGTTGTATCTCCTATGTTGAATAGTGGAAGCATGGAAGATTTTAATGTTTTTTGTCTCCATAGTTCAGCCAATTTATTCTTGAACGTTGGTGCCAATATCTTTCTTCACTCTCCCATTCTAGATTCAACTCCTTTTTCATATGTTTTAATATAATATATTGGCACAAATGATGAGATAATTACCAGATATAATTGGTCGACCAATAGGATGAAAGTGCACTATAAACTAAAAATTCGTATGTGCTATTTGGAGTCGGGCAATGAGGGTAGTGCCAACCCGATCCAAAGTGAGAATCTGATGATGATAGATACCATCGGGGTAGGACTTGGTGAAATACCCATGCTTTGTGGCAAAGAGAGATACCGCCATGAGAGTCTGGTGATGTGAGATTCCATCGGGGTAGGACTTGCCTTTGAGTCAAGCTAATCCGCATATCCGAGTAAAGATGTGATATGAAATGCCAATATATGAAATTGTATTTGATTCACATGTACCAAATGTTGAGATGATTTATGTTATGAGAAATGCATATGAGATATGTGGTATGAAATGCTTTTGTTTTCATTAAGCATGTGTATGACTTTTCCATGAGATTTGCATTGGTTTAATGCATGAGTTAGAATAAAGGTACATGTGTTTTCAAATGGAGAATTGCTTTGAAGTGGTTTTCAAGCATGAGATAGAAAGAGCATGTTGTAGAAAATGGTTTTTGAAGATAGAGTTTTAAAGATGCATTGTTGTGTTGGTTTTCTTAGAGCTTGCCTCACTAAGCAAATGTGCTTACACTCTCTTTTACCAACAATGCAGATAATTGAGACATTTTTGGGCTGCAAAGAGGCTAAGGACATCCAAGGAAGCGAGAAGCTCATGTATAGTGATGTTTTCGTATGCTTTAGTATTGATATTTGGCAATGGGGACCTATGTTTGTTGCAAGTTCAATGTGGTATTTGAAGTTTGTAATTGTTCTATATGGTTTAGTTTGTAGCTTGTGGCTTGCATATGGTTTTCATGACTAGGGAGCATGCCTATAGACTCAATGATCATATGTTTGATGTCATGCTTTAGCTAAAACCTCACAATAGTGATCTCTGATGTTTAATCATGTTGTTAGTGTGTTATGCTACCATTTGGGATGTGTTTCAATGTGTAAAGATGTGAAAAACCAGAAAAATATATAGTTTCAGGGCAAGGTGTATCGAAACACCCTTATCTGTTTCGGAACAGGGGCTTGAAATGGCCATAGTGTTCCGGAACGGGTAAGAGTGTTTCGGAACACTTTAGCTACTTGAGAGCCACGTTCCGATACAGGTCTCGGAATGCACCCGAGTACCGAAACGGTCAATTCTGTTTCGATGCGGTCGTTTCGATACAAGGGTCAGCGTTTCGAAACACCCGACCGTTGGACTACATTTTGAACTGTTTCAAGTTCTTATTTCTTTCATTTTAGTCCTTGATGATTATGGATGCAATTGGTTGAGTTTGAAATGTCCAATTAAGTTAATTTTTGACAAAGATGCATGAAATATGACTAATTGCACATTGGTAAACTTAAAATCAGCAAAGTCCTCATAATTTGCAAAAATTACGTTTTGGTCCCTAAAGAATCTAATTCTTACAATTAAACCCTAAATGAATTCTGATCGACGTGCCTTTCCTTCCTATGATCTTGAGTGATCACATAGGTTTAATAAAGCCTTTAGAAAAGAAAAAAAAGAAGAAAAAAAGGGTCGTTAATCAAGGTTGATTTTCGGGTTGACTTTGGTTTTCCCCGTGTAATCTTCGTAGTTCGGGTCAAACGTCTAGGCCGGGCTAAGAGGGTTACAATGTTTATCTTTGATGCAATAGTTTTTTTGGTCTTCAATTAGCTTCAATTTATACCTTCTCTATCAATTCTAACTGTTTGGGTGGTTAGGGTATTGATTATAGTAGTTGGGACCCTCTATTTCCACCATAAATGCACTTATTCATCTTACCGTATCGGTACGCGTGGACCAATATCGATACTTGTCTCAAAACAGAAAGAGTCGTTGCACAATTACAAGAGGGCGTATCGATACGCGTGTAAGCGTATCGGTACGGGACAAGGACCGTATCGATACGAGTAAGACCGTATCGATACCATTTTCTCAACTTAGCTCATTGGAAGTTTTCGTATCGATACGGCTAGGAGCGTATTGGTACGGGACAACCACCACTTTAAATTTCAGTTACCTAACAACTGGCACCAACGGTCGAAAACATTAAAAGCTTTTCGAATTTAAAATTCCCTTAAATTCGTATCGATACGGGTGGATCCATATCGGTGCGTCGTTCAAACTCTTTCAGTTTTGACAAAGGGGCGTATCATTACAGATTCAATCTGTTTCGATACGTTGTTTTGATACGGTGAGGGCGTATTGAAACACATCTTTCCAGTAGACAATTTTGTAAAAAAGGTATCGATACGGCTGGAAGTGTATCGATACGCCTGGATGTTTTTCAATACACTGGCTTTGGAATACTTAGAAAATATTTAGAGTTTGAGTTTTTCAAATTAGATTAAAGCCTTGGTGTTTTATAAATCATTTGAGGGACTTAAAAGTCTATTTCAAGTTTTCAATTTAATCCTTAACAAACATTGTTATAACAAAATCAAACATAGGTTTTACACTTTCATTCACAAATCAAGGCAATTATATCATTGAATTTTAGCAACCTTTCATCTATACACATCCTTCTATTTAACCTCTTACCTTCTCATTCACGAACCCATTCAAGCATCTTCAAAAACTAAATTTCCAGCAAGGTATTGAGCTCCATAACAATGACGAATTTCAATTATTCAACCAACTAATCATTCCTAAATCCATCATTTGAACTCAACTTCAATAATAACAATTTCCCTAATAAATTCATAGTTTAAGATGAGCTTACCTCTTGTTAGACTTCCTCCCAAAAAAATTGCTTCAAATTGCACTAATTCCTCTTGATATCAAGCTCAACTATGCAAGTCTCTCATGGTGTTTCTCTCAAACACCAACTCTCGGCAATGGGAGAACAAAGATGGAGAAAGCTTCAATTTTTTCTTTTTCTCTTTCTTCCATTACTTGGGTCGTCATCACTTAATCCATTTGACATGTGCAAAATGGCTTTGCCACATGTTTTTCCACTAACACATAGTGGTCTAAATACACATGCAAACTTAATGTTTTACCCTTGTTCCAATTTGATCCCTTGCTCTAAACTTTAAGCTTCTTTCATTTTGGTCCTTCAAGACTAATTTCTAATCTTTTACAATTTTATTTTTACATCTTACAATTCAATCCTTAATAGTTCAAGTCATATTCTAAATTAGCCTCTTAATACTCGTATATGCTCCCTCATAATCCTTGAAATATAATTACTTTACTCATTAGATAATTGATCTTTGGCCTAGTCTCTTTCCCCTTCAAGTCATATTCCATCCTTTGTGCGGCAACCTCAATCTTCTGTTCAATCCCATGCTTTTATTACAACACCTGAAAAAGTGGAGGACAATGCTTGGTATACAGATTCTAGAGCCACACATCACTTGACAAATGATTGTCAGAATCTGCACAGTAGAATTTGATATCCTTCAATAGGTAATGTTAAGGTAGGGAATGGTCATAATCTTCCTATTTGTTGTATTGGTCAGTCTGCTATCTTGAGTCATTAAAAAAGGTTGCATCTTAGGAATTTTAGCTTAGAAGTATACATTAACTTAAATTCAAGTCATTGGTAATTTAAATTATTATTTGGCAAAGTAAAAAAGGATCTTTAGGACCAAAATCAAAGAATTTGAATTTGGGTATATAATTGTTGCATAAACAAACCAAAAAGTTTAGTGAACCTTTAATTTGCATCATAAAAATATAATAACGTGGGGGTTAGATGAGGTATCTTACGTTGGTAGAGCTTGTGTGGGAAGGAGAGTTGAGTCGTCAAAACCATTCATCATTTTCCTCCCACATTAGAGTATCATAAATTGTTGTGAGAGAAAGAAAATTTGGGAAGAACTATTCTAGAATCATTTCAATTCTCATCTACTTGAGTTTCTTAATTAAGTCTTGACCGATCAAGCTTGTAAGGAGGTAATCGTTTAATCATCCTTTGTTCGTTTACATGTACCAAAGTTGGTTAATTGTCTTGGTTAGATCGAAATAGCCCTTAGTTCACTAGAATACACACAACTTGGTGTTGATGGTTATTGAATCAGTTCAAGACTGTTTTCAACTTAAATAAAGTTGGTGAATTGTCTTGGTTAGATCGAAACATGGGAGAAAATGATACATGTACCACAAGGCAATTCCAAGGACGAGATGGACTTACTTTTCCACTTGGTCTAATAACTCGAGCCAAGTCCAAGATTATCAAGAGCAAGCTGAATTCAACCATTCAAGAATTTGTGAGCAAAGGATTGGAAGCTTCCATGAAGAAAGAAGAATTTCTTGAAGGAAGCCCACACTTAAAATCCTTGGAGCATAATTGGGTCACAAAAACCCAACTTGCTACACCTTTGAAGATATATATCCATGAGCCTTTAGATGTCCATTAATTAGACATTTTATTGTATTTAGAACCAATACTTCTTATTATGAAAGGATTGGGTCAGATTTTTATTTTTTTCCCAAGTTAGGATTTACTAGTGTTATTTAGGCCTAGTTTGCATTAAACAACCTATACATGTTTTCCTACCGAAAACCAAAGTACTTGCCAGCCCAATAAGCCCAAATCTCTTCAATTTTCATCCAAAAAGAAGCCCTAAACAACCCATTACTTTCCGCCCAAGCAACCAGCCCCTAATAACCCATTACTTTCCGCCCAAGCAACCAGGCTTACTAGCAGACCAAGAAATCAACACATATCAGCTTATCACTTGCTTTATCACCTTATTCATTGTTGCCCAAGTAAAAGGAGTTTGCAGGCCGTTTTTATTTTATTTTTAATTAAATTAGGGTTTCCTTGTTTAAAACTGTTTGTAACAAACAATTTTAAGCCCTTAGTTTACGATTTGAATAAACTATTTGTGTGTATTCTAATGAACTAAGGGGTAGTTTTTAGGATTCAAGACTGTTTTGAACTTAAATAAATTAGGGTTTCCTTGTTTTAGTAGAAGTTAAATTACTTTGGGTATCCTTCAGCTAGAAAAGAATGAAGCATCCACCATTGTAATTCATATTTTCTTTGATTAATGAAATATTTAGTGAGTTTGTTTTTTGCAAGTGCTGATTACTTGTGCCTTAGAAGTCTTCTTCAACATAAGTTTGACGAGTTCTTGTGAGGGAGATCATTGTCACACTCCTGCTTGCCTAGGTAATTGTGTATAGGAGGGTGGGTTACGGCCACATGAGGTTGTTTGCTTAGGTAATTGCGTCTAAGAGGGTGTCAAGGACAAAAGCATCAAAAATTCATCAAGCCATCTCCATCTTCAACTTCACGCCATCTCCAGCATCCATAAACAAAGTTGAATTTCCAGATTTGTTTTATCTATCCTTCTTCCAATCTTTTTTTAATCTTTTTGTTTTAATACTTATTATTTATCCCCTAATCTTCCTTCTTACCTTCGATTCTTTGATTTTTCAGTCTTGGATTTGAATTTTTCAAGAAAAGCACTTCTCTTTTCTCTTGAATTTCCAAATATGCTCCTAATCTTCTTGATTGAATCTAGAGCCCCTAGATCTTGCAACAAGTTGATTGAAGACTTCCAAATCCATAATTGCGCTACTCTATCATTTGGTATCGGATTTGGGACGATTCTTGGCAAGAATTTTGGCATTTTAGGTTTAAAATTCGATAAAAAGGGGAAATTCGCCAAAACCAAACGAGCGAATTTTGATCTGAAAATTTCCAGATCAGATCTAAACCATTGGAGCAGTCGTCACATAAATTTTCAGAATTTTTTTACATCGGGAACACCTGAAACAAAGTGGAGGAAAATTGAGCAGAATTAGGTTTTTTTCCTCTATTTTCACCCTAGTTTAGTTTCTTTCTGTCAATTTTCATTCTTTTAATTTATTTATCTTATAAAACCAAAAAAACAAAAGAAAAGAAAAACAAAAACAGAAATTGAAGAAAAGTGAGAAAGATCATAACTAGCCGCCAACTACCATCAAGAATCATCAAGATCAACATCATCAATTGTTGCGACTATATTTCAATTGGTGTAAAGCCTTTCCTTGGACTCCTAGTACAATTAGGAATATTTGTTAAAATTAAACTCTGATTGTGACTTGTTTGTCTTGTGGCAGGATGATCTTTAAAAAGCACAAGATCGACTTACTTGACTCACTAAGTATTTCTTTCTTCGGGTGTTTAGTGAGATTTCTAGCTTTTCTTTCTTTTGTTGTTCACCTCTTTAAATTTGAGTGTTTTCATGATGTCACAAACTAGTGACGATGACAAACCACACAAGGTGACTCTTCAAGAGGTTGCAGATACTCTAAATAAACTTACAAGGAATTTAACATCATTGGCAACCAAGCTTCATCACACCAATACAGTTGTGACCGCAATAACTCAAACCTTTCGGGGAGTCAAAACCAATGAGGTTGAAGATGAAACAAAGGAACCTAAGCCTCCACATCTTTTTCCCATTCAGAATAGACACCAAAATCTCCTACATAGGCACAACCCTCGCACAGAACCAAAACGAGCACAAAAAACCTTGGCCAAACCAAAGATCACCGTGCCGCCTTTTCAAGGAAGGTATGACCTTGATGCTTATTGTGACTGGGAAAATCAAATTGATCTTTTGTTCGAGTATTATCAATGTCCCGAAGAGGATCAAGTCCCACTGTTGACTCTTGAATTCACTGAATATGCATCCATTTGGTGGTCTCAATTGGTCTAAAATCAACGTCCCAATGGAGAAGCCAAGATAACATCATGGGGAGAACTTAAAGAAGTCATGCGAAAACGATTCGTTCCCTTATTATATCGACGAGAGCTCAAACAAAAGTTGTAAAAGATCAGACAAGGCTACAGAACTGTTGATGAATATCTCAAAGAGATGGTAACTTTGATGCAAAGAGTCGATATACAAGAGTACGAAGAAGATACATTGACTAGGTTTATTGTTGCACTCAATGACAACATTTTTAAGGTACTTGAACTCAAAACCTATGACACTCTAGAAGAGGCATTCCAATTTTCCATGACAATCGAAAAACCCATCAAAGATAGACAACGATATCGCCAAAAGAGTTATCAATATGATAGAGGTACCACTCAACCCTTGTCTAAGTCTAATACTTCTAATCCTTTGGCTGACTCTAGTAGAACAAAGCAGAAACCTGAAGCATCCAAGCCTTTGGAAAAAAACGAAGGCTAAAATTCCCATGACGGTGGAAAACACACAAACACCCAAGAAAACCCGTGATATTGTATGCTTAAAGTGCAAAGGTCATGGACACTATCAAAGGGACTACCCAAATACAAGACTTTTTTCTTGTTCGAGAAGATGGGACATGCACATCCGATTCAGAATTGTCTGATAATGAATTCATCACCGATTATTACTCTAGTGATGAACCTGATCCTAGAAGCTTGGTGATTCAACGTTCACTTAATATCCGAGCAATCGACGATACGAAAGTGCAAAGAACAAATATTTCCCACACACGATGTTTGATCAAAGGTAAACTTCATGAAGGATCAGAGTTAAAGGTAACAAAATATGCATTAGTCACTTTTACTATGGGAAAATATTGTGATGATGTTTGGTGTGATGTTATTCCTATGCAAGCATCTCACTTGCTTTTAAGGAGACCTTGGCAGTATGACCATGATGTCACTCACCATGGTAAATTAAATAAATATTCCTTTGTATACCATGGCAAGAAGTATACCTTGGCCCCACTCGATCCAAAAGAGGTGTACAAAGACTAGATGCAAATGAAGAAGTTTTGTGAGGGGGAGGGGGAATTCTAAAATATGGAAACAAGGAACAAAAGGAAACGACGAAAGAGGGCAGTAGTAATAAAATCCAAATGAATAAAGGCGCAGGGTGGTGAGTGATCCTCACTGTGAGAAAAAAGAGTATCTCAAAATATTTATGCGAAAGAAAGTGCAAAGAACTAATATTTCCCACACACGATGTTTGATCAAAGGTAAACTTCATGAAGGATCAGAGTTAAAGGTAACAAAATATGCATTAGTCACTTTTACTATGGGAAAAAATTGTGATGATGTTTGGTGTGATGTTATTCCTATGCAAGCATCTCACTTGCTTTTAAGGAGACCTTGGAAGTATGACCATGATGTGACTCACCATGGTAAATTAAATAAATATTCATTTGTATACCATGGCAAGAAGTATACCTTGGCCCCACTCGATCCAAAAGAGGTGTACAAAGACCAGATGCAAATGAAGAAGTTTTGTGAGGGGGAGGGGGAATTCTAAAATATGGAAACAAGGAACAAAAGGCAACGACGAAAGAGGCCAGTAGTAATAAAAGCCAAATGAATAAAGGCCCAGGGGTGGTGAGTGATCCTCACTGTGAGAAAACAAGAGTATCTCAAAATATTTATGTGAGACAAAAAAAGTGAGAGAAGCCCCTTTTCTTAAACAACCTTGCATTCTCGTCTGATTTAAGGAAAATTTTATTTCTATCACTGACAATAACGACTGTTTGCCTAGTGTGTTTGTTTCTCTTTTGCAAGACTATACTGATGTTTTAGGTGATCCACCCGACGGTTTGTCGCCCTTAAGAGGAATTGAACATCAAATTGACCTAATTCCAGGTGCTTCTATCCCAAATAGACCAACATATAGATGCAATCCTGAAGAAACCAAGGAGTTAGAAAGGGAAGTGGAAGAACTACTCCACAAAGGCTACATTCGTGAGAGTTTAAGCCCTTGTGCCGTTCCAATCCTTTTGGTGCCAAAGAAAGATGGTTCATATCGAATGTGTGTATATTGTAGACCAATAAACCGAATCACCATTAAATATCGACATCCTATCCCATGATTAGATGACATGCTTGATGAACTCTATGACACAAGCATCTTCACCATGATTAACTTGAAGAGTGGTTATCATCAAATTTGGATGAAGGGAGGAGATGAATGGAAAACCGCTTTCAAGACCAAGTTCGGTCTATATGAGTGGACAGTCATGCCTTTTTGTTTGACCAATATCACTAGCACGTTCATGAGGTTGATGAACCACATCTTACAAGAATTTTAGGGTAAGTTTGTTGTTGTTTATTTCGATGATATTCTTATCTACTCTTCCTTTGATTAACACCTTTTTCATGTGAAATCAGTCTTTGAAGTTCTCCGACGGGAACAATTATATGCTAACATGGAAAAGTGTGTGTTTTGTAGTGCAAGTGATATGAACCCATTAATGTGACCCGAGTCATATAGATGTGCCCGATCATGATTCTAGTAAGAAATATTCTTTGCTACGCTTTGAACTCTGAGATATCATAAAACATACATGTGAGATGAATAGAAATATAATAAAAAAATTAATGAAGAAAGGAATTGGATAGGTAGTTTGGATAGTATGGTGGCTAAGGATGGAGGATGATAATCATGGAATGGTGTAAATCAAAGAAGGAGTGATGGGAGATACTAAAGGCGGCGTGGATTTGTATGGTTGCAAGGATAGCGAATTGTGACCCGCTAGCTATAACGAGCTAGGAACCAACAATATACTTTGATGGAGTCGAGGTGGAGGAGTGTGGAACGTGACCCACAAGCTATAAGAGAGCTTGGAACCAACGCTATAGTAAAATGAAATGGATATAAGACTACAAGCACAACTTGAAGCCGATATAGTTCTCGCAAGAACAAGATGAAAACAATCTTTCAAAGGTTTATATTCTCCAAAAAAAGTCCTTACAAATGAACCTAAGGTGCCTATTTATAGTGTGGCTAGGCACCATATGAAAAGTCACACAAAAGAGAGATGAACGCTCATCTAAATGCTATTGAATACAAATAAATGAAATGTTTCTTTCTTATCCTTTTGATGGATGAATTTTGCTTTTAATTGAGATGAATTTAGCCTTAAATTCGTCCAAAAGGAGTGGTGACTCTTGGGCTGCTTCATTTTACTTGCAAATGGATAAAAGGGAATGAATGTGGACATAAGATGAATGTAGACATCCCACACGTCCAAATCAGCTTGTCTCTTTGAATTCCTTGATGATTTTATCACTTAATTTGATGATTAAATGATATTAAACCAGCCTTCATTGCTTTCCCATTTGTAGAATATGATCAGCCTTCAAAAAAATGATAAATAAAGGCCTTAATGCATAATTTGGATGCTGATTATTGCATGTCCCTTCTCTTGAACGTGAATGGCCTTCATTGGTTCATAATTTCAACCTTGAATAGGTGAATTATGAAGCTTAAATGCTTTGTTACTCTAAGAAGATGAACAAACTTGAAAAGATGAAAAGAATGCAGCCTTGAATTGCCTTCAATTGCCTTGTTTGCATGAGTAAAGATGGTAAACAATGACTTGTTTCCAAGTTGAAGTTGAAAAGTCTCTTCTTTAATCCACACGTCACATGATCCTAGACACACACAAAGGATTTATTCAAACTTAAAATAATAGATGCATGAAACAATTAAAGAGTTAGTTAATTGAGTGAACTAGTTAAATGAAACTAGTTTAATTAAACAACTAATTTTATTGAATTTAACTAAATGCATGAATGAAGTATTTTAACGAATGATTTAAGATACATAATTAAACTACTTCCCTAAATGAACTAAAACTATAAATGAAGTCCATGCTTTAATGACCAGCACACTTCATCAATGCAATGGAAGTTTGAAATACTTAAATTCTCATGCAAATGCACGCATGAGCAAGGTAAGGCATTCCTCCCTTATTATTTCTTCTTTCTCACGTTCATGGCTTGTTGTAAACAAGCTTTCCATGGGTGATTGAAACTCCTTGGCCCGTGCACGTGTAATGGGGACACTTGGGTACTTCTTCGGGTCCTTGTTCTTGATGGTCATATCAGCAAGTCTTAATTTTCTAGGCTTTATAGTAAGTGCACAGGGTATCCATGTTGATGATGAAAAAGTCAAAGCAATTAAAGAATAGCCCACACTATCTTCCATAATCGAGGTGAGATCCTTCCATGGCCTAGCAACATTCTACCGTCGTTTTGTCAAGGATTTCTCTACCATCGCCGCACCATTGACGTATATTATCAAAAAACGGTAGGTTTCCATTGGAGTGAGGCACAAGAAAAAGCTTTCCAAACCCTAAAAGGTAAACTTTGTACTGCCTTAATTCTCCGCCTTCCTCATTTCTCTAACACTTTTGAGTTAGAATGTGATGCCTCTGGTATAGGCATGGGCGTGGTTCTTTTGCAGGAAAAACAACCACTCGCTTAATTTAGTGAGAAGTTAAAAGAAGCACATTTGAACTACTCAACATATGATAAAGAGCTCCTTGCATTAGTCCGTGCACTTGATGTTTGGCAACACTACCTTCTTCCAAAGGAGTTTGTCATACACACTTACCATGAATCCTTGAAGTGGCTCAACGACCAAGGTAATTTGAGCAAGAGATATGTTCATTGGGTGGAATTCATTGAAACATTCCCTTATATCATCAAATACAAGAAATGTAAAGATAATGTAGTAGCAGATGCACTATCTTGAAGGTATACCCTAATTACTCAAATGCATGCTACTATATTGGGATTTGAGCATATAAAGGAATTATATCCTAATGACCTAGATATTAAGGAAATTTATACGCATTGTTTAAAAGGTGATTTTAACAAGTTTTATCTTGTATATGGGTTTCTTTTCCGAATGAACAGGTTGTGTATACCACAATGATCCATTAGAAAACTTCTAGTCCATGAATCACACTATGAAGGCCTAATGGGATACTTTGGCATCTCCAAAACTTTGGACATGGTAATGGAGCACTTCTTTTGGCCACATATGAGGAAAACTATGGATAAACTATGTGCATCTTGCATAGTATGTAAACAAGCCAAATCCAAGGTTAGTCCTAATGGTTTACATACCTCCTTTCTATTCCTTCTCTCCCTTGGGTTGATTTATCTATAGAGGTTATTCTTTGATTACCTCGTACCAAGAGGGGTCAAGATAGTATTTTTGTTGTGGTCGATAGGTTTTCAAAGAGGGCTCACTTTATACCTTGCCATAAAACGGATGATGCAACACATGTCGCTGATCTCTTCTTTAGATAAGTAGTACGACTTCATGGAATTCCACGCACCATTGTTTCCGATAGAGATGTCAAGTTCATAAGCCATTTTTGGAAGGTTTTGTAGGTGAAAATAAGTATCGAACTACTCTATTCTATAACTTGTCACCCACAGATGGACGTACAAACCGAGGTAATAAACCGAATATTAGGTGTGTTACTATGAACTGCTGTCGGTAAGAACACTAAGACTTGGGAATAATATTTACCTTTCGTAGAGTTATCCTACAACTATTCTATTCATTCATCCACCGGTTATTCCCTATTTAAAGTAGTTTATGGTTTTAACCATTTATCTACTTTAGACCTCGTCCCTTTGCCTATTGATAATATTTGCAGCTTAGATGGAGTAAAGAAAGCAGAATTGGTTAAATCCATACACGCTAAGGCAAAGCAAAGAATGGAGAAAACATATGAAAACGTTGTTGCTAAAGTCAACAAAGGACGAAGCCAACTTGTCTTTGAACCATGAGATTGGGGTTGGTTGCACATGCGTAAAGAGAGATTTCCAAACTATAGGAAATTCAAGTTGGATCCAAGAGGACATGGACCATTCAATGTCCTTGAAAGAATCAACAATAATGCATACTGAATTGATCTACCTGGTGAGTATAATGTGAGTACAACTTTTAACGTTGCTGATCATTCTCCCTTTGACATTTCAGATTCGTGGACGAATCTTTTTGAGGAGGGAGGGGATGATACATGTACCACAAGGAAATTCCAAGGACGATATGGACTTACTTTTCCACTTGGCCCAATAACTCAGGCCAAGTCCAAGATGATCAAGATCAAGCTGAATTCAATCGTTCAAGGATTTGTGAGCAAATGATTGCAAGCTTCCATGAAGAAACAATAATTTCTTGAAGGAAGCCCACACTTAAAATCCTTCGAGCATAATTGGGTCACAAAAACCCAACTTGCTGCACCTTTGGAGATAGATGTCCATTAATTAGCCCTTTTATTATATTTAGACCCAATACTTCTTATTATGAAAGGATTGGGTCTGATTTTTATTTTTTTCCCAAGTTAGGATTTACAAGTGTTATTTAGGCCTTGTTTGCATTAAAACAACTCATACATGTTTTCCTACCCAAAAGCAAAGTACTTGCCAGCCAAATAAGCCCAAATCCCTTCAATTTTCATCCAAAAAGAAGCCTAAACAACCCATCACTTGCTGCCCAAGCAACCAGGCCTACTTGCAACCCAAGAAATCTGCACATATCAACTTATCACTTGCCTTATCACCTTTTTCCTTGCTACCCAAGTACAAGAAGTTTGCAGGTTATTTTATTTTATTTTTTTAATTAAATTAGGGTTTCCTTTTTTAGTAGAAGTTAAATTACTTTGGCTATCTTTCACCTCTAAAAGGATGAAGCCTCCACCATTGTAATTCAGATTTTCTTTGATTAATGAAATATTTAGTGAGTTTGTTTTTGCAAGTGCTGATTACTTTTTCCTTAGAAGTCTTCTTCAACATAAGTTCGTCGAGTTCTTGTGAGGGAGATCATCTTCACACTCTTGCTTGCCTAGGTTATTGCGTCTAGAAGGGTGGGATAGAGCCGCTTGAGGTTGCTTGCTTATGTAATTGCGTTTAAGAGGGTACCGAGGACAAAACCATCACAAATCCATCAAGCCATCTCCATCATTAACTTCACGCCATCTCCATCATCCATAACAAAGCTAAATTTCCATATTTGTTTTATCTATCCTTCTTCCAATATTTTTTAATCTTCCTTCTTACCTTCGATTCTTTGATTTTTCAGTCTTGGATCTGAATTTTTCAAGAAAAGCCCTTCTATTTTCCCTTGAATTTCTAGATTTTCTCCTAATCTTCTTGATTGAGTCTAGAGCCCCTCGTTCTTGCAATAACTTGATTGAAGGCTTCCAAATACATAATTGCGCTACTCTATCAGAAAATACAAACGATATTTTTGGGCTGCTATGATCACATTTGAAACTGCTCTTAATATATATCTATGAATACAAGCTTAATTGGACCATTTGAATTAGGAAAAATTGGATTGTTTATATGTTTGTTATAAATATATTTATAGCTGAATCTATTTAGCACAAACATGAGTTTCAAGGGTTGTTTACTTGTATGAATACAAATCTAAATGCATTAGAATTGTTTTGGATAAATAAGAATGTTAATGGACTGTTCTTAGTACTCTGAAACTAGGTAGACTATTTTGATGAAGAACAAATGTGATTACATATTAATTTGGACAGATTTGGCTAAATAGAAAAGTATGCAAGCTTCCTTGAATTTTAGGTATACACATATGTGAAATTTGGACTGTTTTGCTATATTAGAAAAGTATGAGGGCTGTCTTGGAGCTATATGTACGTATATTATGATTCATGCAGTCTTTTTGGTATAAAATTCTATGAACATTTGAGTTGTAAACTGTTTTGAATATTGGGCTCGAATATATACTTATAAACTGGACTGTTATTAGTAAATTGAGAATATATTGGGCTGTTTTGATCATGTAATGTATGTGCATGTAATTGAGGTTGTTTCTATGTGCATACAAGTATATAAGGGTTGTTTGAACATGTATACATGTGTGTAGGTTGGGCTGATCAATGAATATTTATATGTATATAAGTACACATGAAAAGTTGGATCATTGGTAAAAGACTAGAATCGATTTTAATGATTTGTAGTTTTGTTTGAGGTACATACAATGATAAAGGGACTAAGAAAAGTAAGTTTGTGAAGCAAGATAGGATTACGATTCAGGTATTCCATAAATTTGGAATATAAGCTGAGTGTAGTTGTTGTGTCTCGGGTGACACAGTGTCATCCTGATTTCATTATTTCATTATGATTAAGTGTAGAGCGTTTAGGTGTTCTCCTTTTATGAGCCCAAGTACACACTATTGTCAAGTTATAATATAAAAGATATCGTCTCCCACAGGGATTGGAGCAGCTCCAATGAATGGTTTCCTGCACAAAGATTTAATAAATGCGCCATTAAATCTCAAGATGTGGAAATATATAAACACAAATAAAGATAAAGATAGTGATGAGAGGAATGATAGGGAGAGATTGGGCGATAAGCTGGGTAAGACAAGTGCATCTTAATAGTCCGTGGACTGCATTGCAAGGTCTTGAGTATGTTTCGCGCTTCCATGAATTTCTATCAAGGCGGATAAGGTGGGCGGAAAACTACAACCTTGTCACACGATCGCAACAGGTCACTGCCATGGCATGGGTGTGTACTGCCTCGACAGGTGGAACGGAAAAAAGTCTTGGCGGCAAATCTAGCATACATTCCAAGTTCGGCAGGATTGTCAACAGTGATCCCTCCTATTTCTAGGTTAGGATGCTCGAGATTACTTAACTTGAGGACTAGTGTGGAACCAAATTAGACAACTTGGTTGGTGATCCCTTTTAGCCGCTGAAACTTGTGGTCTAATGTAGAACCAAGTTAATTACGCCTTTATGAGTTGTGACCGTGTTGAACCCTTTCGTGAGCCTTGCAATTTCGTGCCCGACAAATGGATTTTCTCTTCAATTGACTGGTCTGGACTAATTGAACGAACAAGAAGCATAGGTTAAGCAAACTCAGAACATTATTGAAAACAACTCAAAACTATACAACCGTCTCCACGAATTACTTTACATACACGCGCCTAAACCCTAGAAGAGTTGGGCCGCGACCTCCAACACTCCAACCTATTTAGCTAACCCCCCCCATCTTCACTCTCATCGACAGTTGTCGTCGATCTCTTGCGACAAGTCTTTTTTCCTCTACGAGATATGCTATGCCCCTATACCCATACATACATTTGGTATATATTAGCTCTTGACCTAAGTTGAGTCCTCCTTGAAGTAGGAGTTGTAAAATTAAATTGGATTAAATACCGACTCCTTTATGCTTTAAATGCAGGCTCTTTGGACGTTGCCTTCTTTAGTAAGGATAAGTGCTCCCACTTATCGATCTTGAATTAACTCTATTGGCTGCTGCAGGCTTCAGGAAGCTGCAAGGCTGGGCTCATTGGGCTTAGGAGATTGTCTTCTTGAAATCGCAACCCATCTTGGCTAAGTCAGTGTAACTCCTACCCGGGCAACTCTTGGCGGCAATGCTGCTTTGGCAGTGTCCTTGGAGGCAACTTGAGCTGCATCAGTACAACTCTTTGGTTCCAGCTTTCTTGCCTTGTCCTATCCTCTCCTCTACTTTCTTGGCTAAAGCATCTGAAAACATGAACTAAATTAAAACAATAACTTTTCTTCACTGATCATAATATATTCGATAAAAGAATGGTAAATGAGAAGATGTTGTTATAATGCTTGCAATGCACCTAAATATGTCTAAATGAGCTCAAGAAAATCAATAACAATGCAACCTAACTAGTAAAATTGCCCTTAGCACAAAATTAATATAATGTTAGCTTTTAACTTGATTTCTTGCCTCAGAGCCGTGGCACCTATATAATGTTAGTGATAGAGAATGACATGAAATAACTTAGATTAATTTTTCTTAATGCCAGTGCAGTGTGTGTAGGTCTGTATTCATGCTAAACATGCTGAAGTGACCAAGTTAACAAAGTATGCCTAAAATAATTAAATCTCTTAAAATGATACAAGTTGATGCCTTGGTAGCAAAGTTGGGCACTTTTTTTTCTATTTCTGATCATGGCTTTAAGGGCTTCAACTCATCACAACTATTTTCTAGGTTTGAAGCTAAGATAAGTGCACTCTACAAAACTCTGAACCCTTTGAATAGAGTCATCTCATGAAGACTTTCATTCACTCTTGCTAATTTGTCCGTCAATTGGTTTAGATTCATGGACTTTGATAGCAACAGAGTGTCTGATATGACCATCAAGAACAAGGACCCGGAGAAGTACCCAAGTGGCCCCATTACACGTGCACGGGCCAAGGAGTTTCAATCAGCCATGGAAAGGTTGTTTACAACAAGCCATGAACGTGAGAAAGAAGAAATAATAAAGGGGGAAAATGCCTTACCTTTCTCATGCATGCATTTTCATGAGAATTTAAGTATTTCAAACTTTCATTGCATTGATAAAATGTGCTGGTCATTAAAGCATGCACTTCATTCACAGTTTTTGTTCATTTAGAGAAGTAGTTTAATTATGTATTTAAATAATTCGTTAAGCTACTTCATTCATGCATTTATTTAAATTCAATAAACTTAGTTGTTTAATTAAACTAGTTCATTCATTTAACTAGTTCACTCAATTAACTAACACTTTAATTGTTTCATGCATCTATTATTTTAAGTTTGAATAAATCCTTTGTGTGTGTCTAGGTTCATGTGACGTGTGGATTAAAGAAGAGACTTTTCAACTTCAACTTGGAAACAAGTCATTGATGACCATCTTTACTCATGCAAACAAAGCAATTGAAGGCAATTCAAGGCTGAATTCTTTTCATCTTTTCAAGGTTGTTCATCTTCTTAGAGTAACAAAGCATTTAAGCTTCATAATTCACCTATTCAAGGATGAAATTATGAACCAATGAAGGCCATTCACGTTCAAGAGAAGGGACATGCAATAATCAGCATTCAAATTATGCATTCAAGGCCTTTATTTATCATTTTTGAAGGCTGATCATATTCCAAAAATGGGCAAGCAATGAAGGCTTGTTTAATATCATTTAATCATCAAATTAAGTGATAAAATCATCAAGGAATTCAAAGAGACAAGCTGTTTTGGATGTGTGGGATGTCTACATTCATCCTATGTCCACATTCATTCCCTTTTATCCATTTGCAAGCAAAATGAAGCAACCCAAGAGTCACCGCTCCTTTTGGATGAATTTATGGCTAAATTCATCTCAATTTAAAGCAAAATTCATCCATCAAAAGGATAAGAAAGAAACATTTCATTTATTTGTATCCAATAGCATTTAGATGAGCATTTATCTCTCTTTTGTGTGAATTTTCATATGATGCCTAGCCACACTATAAATAGGCACCTTAGGTTCATTTGTAAGCACTTTTTTTGGAGAATATAAACCTTTGAAAGATTGCTTTCATCTTGTTCTTGCGAGAACTTTATCGGCTTCAAGTTGTGCTTGTAGTCTTCTGTCCATTTCATTTTACTATAGTGTTCGTTCCAAGCTCTCTTATAGCTTGTGGGTCACGTCCCACACTCCTCCACCTCAACTCCATCAAAGTATATTGTTGGTTCCTAGCTCGTTATAGCTAGCGGGTTACAATTCGCTATCCTTGCAACCATACAAATCCACGACGCCTTTAGCATCTCCCATCACTCCTTTGATTTACACCTTTCCATGATTATCATCCTCCATCCTTAGCCACCATACTATCCAAATTACCTATCCAATTCCTTTCTTCATTAATTTTTTTATTATTTTGTTATTCATCCCACATGTATGTTTTATGATATCTCGGAGTTCAAAGCGTAGGAAAGAATATTTCTTACTAGAATCACGATCGGGCACATCTATATGACTCGAGTCACATTACCGGGTTCATATCAATTGGTATCAGAGCAAGGTTGATTCAGTAAGATAGTCGCTGTCTCTCTTCTGAAAAAAAAGAAAAAAATCAAAAAAAAATTAGAGAAAGTTAAAGAGGGAGGGGGAATCGTATTCTCTATTCTTCTTTAAAAAATCTTACATCTTTTTTCTTTTGCTACTATTTTCTCATCTTTACCAACTCTCACAATTTACCTTTTTTTGTTGTTGCCACTTTTTCTTATCCTACCTTCCAAATTCTTTTCGCCAAGTTTTGTTTTTTAGCCGAATTCTACAAGCCATTTGCAAGCCTTGAGGAAGTCCTTAAAAGGACTTGATTGAGAGAAAGAGTAGAAAAAGGCAAGAGTGCACATCAAGGGTAAAAGCCATCCCGAGTCAAACACGAGTGTGAGTGCATTTTCTTGGAGTGGAATAGGTGAGGTTTTGTGTTTGTGAGGTTTTAATTTTTTTTATTTTTGTTACTAATAATGTCTCAAAATTCCGTGAGAAACTCCGTTGGAGGAAGTAATAATGTTAACGTAGATGCAACTAACTCCAATCTTCAAGATGTTATCCGAGAGATGGACAGGTTGTTCCAACAAAGGTTGAGGCCGATGCAAGAACGATTATATCATTTGGAGGAAAGATCTCAACGAAGGCATAATTCAGATCATGAGGAAGAGTATGAGGGAGAGGTGGACGAAGAACTCATAGATGAGCGAGCCTCCCAGCAAAGTTTGAGGCGTCAAGAACCTAGGTACCAAAGAGCTCGGCCAAGAGTTGATGATAATCTTAGCAACATCAAAATAACCATTCCTCATTTCCAAGGAAGAACGGATCCTGAAGTCTATCTTGTATGGGAAAAAAAGTTTAGCATATCTTTGAGTGCCACAACTACTCCAAGCTTAAGAAGGTAAAACTTGCAGCTATTGAATTTACGGATTATGCACTAATATGGTGGGATCAGTTGACATCTAGCAGGAGACGCAATGGCGAACATCCAATTTCTACTTGGAATGAGATGAAGGCCGTTATGCGTAGGAGGTTCATTCCAACTCACTATCATAGGGAGTTGTTCAACAAGCTTCAAAATCTCACCCAAGGCAACCGTAGCGTTGAGGACTACTTTAAAGAGATGGAAGTAGCCATGATCCGAGCTAACATTGATGAGGATCGAGAAGCCACCATGGCAAGATTTCTATCCGGCCTTGACCCAAATATTGCGATCGTCATTGAGTTGCAACATTATGTGGAGATCGAAGACATGGTGCATATGGCCATAAAAGTGGAAAAGCAACTTAAACGGAAGGGTTCCACACGAACCTATGGGGGAGCATCATCAAGATTGGGGCAAAGTTCTTACAAACGGAGTCCTCCAGTACCACCCAATGAAAGAGGCGCACCACCCAAAGGAAGCAAGGCCAATGCCGAAACTAGCAAAGGTAAGGCTCCGAATGTTCCAAACCGTTCCCGAGATATACAATGCTTCAGGTGCTTGGGAAGAGGGCATATTGCAAGCCAATACCCAAATCGCAACACCATGCTTCTTCGTGATGAAGGAGAGGTTGAATCGGAACAAGAGGAGGAAGATGAAGTTGCTGCCATACAAGAAGATGAAGGTGATGATATAGAGTATGCAGTAGAAGGAGAGGCCCTTATTGTGAAAAGGAGCCTAAGTGTGCAAGCGAATGAAGGGAATGAGCAACGCGAGAATATCTTTCATACTCGCTACCATGTTAATGGAAAGGTATGCTTTGTCATTATTGATGGAGGTAGTTGTACTAATGTTGCTAGTACTCTTATGGTAGAAAAACTTGGATTAGCAACCACAAAGCATCCACATCCTTACAAGCTGCAGTGGCTTAATGACGGAGGAGAACTCAAGGTTACCAAGCAAGTTCTTGTTGCTTTCTCCATTGGAAAGTACAAGGATGAAGTTCTTTGCGGTGTTGTTCCGATGCACGTTGGCCATTTACTACTTAGGAGGCCATGTCAATTCGATAAACGAGTCATACATGATGGATATACCAATCGGTATACACTCACCCATGGAGTAAGAAAGATTACCTTAGCCCTCTTTCACCAAAACAAATTCACAAAGACCAAATACATTTGAGAGAAAGTATTGAAAGAGCCAAAGAGAGAGAATCAAAAATGGAGGTAAAAGCAAGTGAGAGTGAGCAAAGTGAGGGTGCGAAAATGAGTGTTTTTACCAAAGAAAGAGAGTTGAGAAAGTGTTTGCTGTCGAGAAAGGAATTACTTGTACTTGTGTACAAGGAAAGTTTATTGAACATTAACCAACCTGATCACAGTTTGCCTTCTTCAAATGTGTCTTTGTTGTAGGAATTTGACGAATTATTTCTAGAGGAGATACCAAGTGGTCTGCCACCAATCAATGGCATTGAACATCAAATAGATTTCATTCCTGGTGTCGTCATTCCTAACCGTCCAGCTTACCGAAGCAATCCTGAGGAAACCAAGGAGTTACAAAGGCAAGTGGCTGAACTAATGGCCAAAGGCTACGTGAGGGAGAGCCTTAGCCCATGTTCCGTTCCGGTATTACTTGTGCCAAAGAAGGATGGAACTTTGCGCATGTGTGTAGATTGTCGAGCGGTAAACAAAATTACGGTAAAGTATTGTCACCGTATTCCTCGTTTAGATGATATCTTAGATGAGCTTAGTGGTTCTAACCTTTTCTCTAAGATTGATCTTAAGAGTGGTTATCACCAAATAAGAATGCGGGAAGGTGATGAATGGAAAACATCATTTAAAACAAAGCAATAACTCTATGAATGGTTGGTTATGCCTTTTGGCTTAACTAATGCACCAAGTACTTTCATGAGGTTAATGAACCATGTTCTTAGACCATTTTGGGTAAATTTTGTGTGGTTTATTTTGATGACATATTAATCTATAGTAAATCATTGGAAGAACATGTTCAACACTTGAGGTCAGTTTTGTTGGTTTTAAGAAAGGAGAAGTTATATGCTAATTTAGACAAGTGTACATTTTGTACTGACAAAGTTGTCTTTCTTGGTTTTGTTATCAGTTCTAAAGGTTTAGAGGTTGACAAAGAGAAGGTTAAAGCCATTGAAAAATGGCCACGACCAGCAAGCATTTCCCAAGTTAGGAGTTTCCATGGACTTGCAAGCTTTTACCGGAGATTTGTGCCAAACCTCAGCACCATTGCCGCCCCTTTAACTAGTGTCATCAAGAAGAATGCTAACTTTTTCTGGGGGGAGACCAAGAGAAATCTTTTAATGACATTAAAGAATGTTTAATTCATGCCCCTTTGCTTACCTTACCTGATTTTAACAAAACGTTTGAAATTGAATGTGATGCATCAGGTGTGGGAATTGGAGCGATATTATCTCAAGGTGGACGTCCTATAGCATATTTCAGTGAGAAATTAAGTGGAGCTACGTTGAATTATCCAACATATGATAAGGATATGTATGCCCTTGTTCGCGCAATGGAAACATGGCAACACTATCTATGGCCTAAGGAGTTCATTATTCACACCGATCATGAGGCATTGAAGCACATTCGGGGGTAACATAAACTCAAAAAACGACATGCCAAATGGGTGGAGTTTCTTGAATCTTTTCCCTATGTGATCAAATATAAGAAAGGTAAGGAGAATATAGTTTTCGATGCATTGTCTCGGAGGTACGCTCTTCTAAACACCTTAGAATCTAAGTTGCTGGGTTTTGTTTTCATTAAGGATTTATACGAATCTGATTCTGATTTTGAAAAAATTTACAAAGCTTGTGAGAAAGAAACATTTGAAAACTATTATAGGGACAATGGGTTCCTATTCAAGGAAGGAAGACTTTGTATTCCACAAGGTTCCACAGGTGAATTACTTATCAAAGAAGCCCATGGAGGAGGCTTAATGGGACATTTTGGAATAGCAAAGACTTTGGCCATACTTCAAGAGCATTTATATTGGCCAAAGATGAGACGAGATGTAGAGAGGTTATGTGAACGTTGCATCAATTGTAAGAAGGCTAAGTCTAAACCCATGCCACATGGACTCTACACGCAACTACCTATTCTAGAAGCACCATGGATGGACATTTCAATGGATTTTGTGCTAGGGCTTCCACGCACAAAGAATAACAAAGACTCCATCTTTGTAGTAGTGGATAGATATTCCAAAATGGCTCATTTTATTCCTTGCAACAAGACTAACGATGCCTTACATATTGCTAACTTGTTTTTCAGGGAAGTCTTGAGATTACATGGTGTGCCAAGAACTATCGTTTCCGATCGAGACGTGAAGTTCTTAAGCCACTTCTGGAGAGCCCTATGGAGTAAGATTGGAACTAAGCTGCTATTTTCCACCACTTGTCACCCTCAAACGGATGGCCAAACCGAAGTGGTGAATCCAGACTCTCCATGTTGCTTAGGAGCATTGTTAAGAAGAATCTAAAGACATGGGAAGAGTGCTTACCACATGCAGAGTTTGCATATAACCGATCAGTCCATACCACCTCGGGATACACTCCTTTTTAAGTTGTGTATGGGTTCAATCCATTAACTCTGATGGACTTATTGCCATTACCCGCTGATCAAATTGTGAATAAAGATGGACTTAACAAAGCTGAATTTATTAAGAAACATCATCAACAAGTGCGGGATATATTGAAAAGAAAACCAAGCAATATGAGCAGCAAGCAAACAAGGGTCGAAGGAGAGTTGTCTTTGAGCCAGGAGATTGGGTGTGGTTGTACATGAGAAAAGAAAGGTTTCCAGCCCAGTGGTAATCTAAACTGATGCCTCGAGGAGATGGGCCATTTCAAGTAGTTAAGAGGCTCAATGATAATGCTTATCAACTAGACCTCCCAGATGAGTTTCATTTTAGTACAACCTTTAATGTTGCTGATTTATCTCCTTTTAATGTAGGTGACGATTTGGGGACAAATCGCTTTAAAGAGGGAGGGACTGATATGACCATCAAGAACAAGGACCCGGAGAAGTACCCTTGTGGCCCCATTACACGTGCACAGGCCAAGGAGTTTTAATCAGCCATGGAAAGCTTGTTTACAACAAGCCATGAACGTGAGAAAGAAGAAATAATAAGGGAGGAATGCCTTACCTTGCTCATGCATGCATTTGCATGAGAATTTAAGTATTTCAAACTTCCATTGCATTGATAAAGTGTGCTGGTCATTAAAGCATGTACTTCATTTATAGTTTTAGTTCATTTAGGGAAGTAGTTTAATTATGTATCTTAAATCATTCGTTAAACTACTTCATTCATGCATTTTGTTAAATTCAATAAAGTTAGTTCTTTAATTAAACTAGTTCATTCATTTAACTAGTTCACTCAATTAACTAACTCTTTAATTGTTTCATGTATCTATTATTTTAAGTTTGAATAAATCCTTTGTGTGTGTCTAGGTTCATGTGACGTGTGGATTAAGGAAGAGACTTTTCAACTTCAACATGGAAACAAGTCATTGACGACCATCTTTACTCATGCAAACAAGGCAATTGAAGGCTGAATTCTTTTCATCTTTTCAAGGTTGTTCATCTTCTTAGAGTAACAAAGCATTTAAGCTTCATAATTCACCTATTCAAGGTTGAAATTATGAACCAATGAAGGCCATTCACGTTCAAGAGAAGGGACATGCAATAATAATCATTCAAATTATGCATTCAAGGCCTTTATTTATCATTTTTGAAGGTTGATCATATTCCACAAATGGGCAAGCAATGAAGGCTGATTTAAGATCATTTAGTCATCAAATTAAGTGATAAAATCATCAAAGAATTCAAAGAGACAAGCTGATTTGGATGTATGGGATGTCTACATTCATCCTATGTCCACATTCATTCCCTTTTATCCATTTGCAAGCAAAATGAAGCAGCCCAAGAGTTACCACTCCTTTTGGACGATTTAAGGAAAAATTCATCTCAATTTAAAGCAAAATTCATCCATCAAAGGATAAGAAACAAACATTTCATTTATTTGTATTCAATAGCATTTAGATGAGCATTCATCTCTCTTTTGTGTGACTTTTCATATGGTGCCTAGCCACAGTATAAAGAGGCACCTTAGGTTCATTTGTAAGCACTTTTTTTTGGAGAATATAAACCTTTGAAAGATTGCTTTCATCTTGTTCTTGCGAGAACTCTATCGGCTTCAAGTTGTGCTTGTAGTCTTCTATCCATTTCATTTTACTATAGCTTCGGTTCCAAGCTCTCTTATAGCTTGTGGGTCACGTTCCACACTCCTCCACCTCGACTCCATCAAAGTATATTGTTGGTTCCTAGCTCGTTATAGCTAGCGGGTTACAATTCGCTATCCTTGCAACCATACAAATCCACACCGCCTTTAGCATCTCCCATCACTCCTTTGATTTACACCTTTCCATGATTATCATCCTCCATCCTTAGCCACCATACTATCCAAATTACCTATCCAATTCCTTTCTTCATTAATTTTTTATTATATTGTTATTCATCTCACATGTATGTTTTATGATATCTCAGAGTTCAAAGCGTAGCAAAGAATATTTCTTACTAGAATCACGATCGGGCACATCTATATGACTCGGGTCACATTTCCGGGTTCATATCAAGTGTCCTTGCTCATGATCTTTCCTAGAGCCTGTTTCGGACGCCTCTAGGGTTTTTATTCTTCCTAGAGCCTGTTTCGGGCACCTCTAGGGTTTTTATTCTTCCTAGAGCTTGTTTCGGGCACCTCTAGGGTCTTTATTCTTTGTTGTGCTGCCATGTGTTGTCGTGGCGGCAACCCTGTATTCAATTAAGAAACTTTTATTAAGTAAGGCATGCAATGTTAAACTCAAAACTCAAGCGAAACTCAGTATTTAACAGACAAATGTAAAGATAATTGTCAAAAAGAAAAATTTTCTAAGTCTTTTTCATGCTTCTTCCTATAGTTACATATTTTTTTTAGAATGGCACGAAAATAAGCAGTCGGCTAAGCTATCATAGGCGCAAGTTTTTAGGCTAACAAATTCAATTTCATTAAGTACTAAGGGCATAATTCACAAATGCATCTAAATGCTATGAACCTAAAACAAAGAGGACTAATTCCCCCCAAACTCAAGGTTGGCATTGACCTCAATGCCTCTACAAAATAAAATTAAAAACATAAAATAACAGGAAAAAAAAACAGAAAAAGAAAAATAAAATAAACAATAGTGAAAAGAAAAAGAAAATAAAAAATTATGCTAAAGGTCGGGGGAGTTCCCCTCTGTTGTTGCCGCATCAGAGGAAGATTCTGAGGAGGCATGCAGGTCGAGGTGGCGCGTAGCAGATGGTTTATCTGTTGGGCTCTTCTTCTTGCTATGCAGTGCCTGGATGCGGCTGGGGGTGGGCTTCTTGGTTTGTCTGTTAGCTTTTCCACCCAGGGGGTATGCTGTTGGTTGCTTTCCCTTCCTTGCTTCTTCGGTCGGTCCATCTTCAAAGGAGTCTAGAATCTCCATGTCTGAGTAGTTGGGGTCCTTGGCAGCATTGGCTTTTGCTATTGGGGAGGCAATAGTGGTCTCCTCTTCTTTCTCTGATTTGGAGGATGAGGTGAGGTCATAGGGCTGCATAAGGGTCGGGGAGGTTCTTCTTTTGGGACGGTAGTGTGGCCCTTTGCTGTCATCGGCGGTAGGAGCAACAACTGGTCGTGGAGTGATGTGGACTGGTTTGGATGCTGCTAGCTCTGTTGGAAAGGTGGGCAACTGTGGTCCGACGTCGTGGTATTTGTCCAGCAAGTAGGCCACAAAGGCCTCCTGCACATTTTCTACATATTTGGTGAAAATCACCTGCTTGTGCTTGATCTTCTGGCAACATTCCACTAGGTTGCGTAGTAGGAAACTTGCGGCAGATGTAAGGGCAGCATCAATACTGCCCACTGCGGCTGGGGTGGTGGCACCTTGGGACATCGGCTGGGCAGTGGAGGGTGTTTCTGGCTCCGTATTGTGTATCATTTGTTGTCGTGCCCTTCTCATCCATCCTTCCTTGACGGGAAGAATTCTATCTCTTGGGCGCAACGACACATTAAAATTGGCGTATATGCCAGAAATGAGTGCAGGGAAAAAGAGTGGACCTTTGCTAGCTGGTTTCTCCACGTGGGCATAAATTTCTTTGATTTACCTTGCCCATGTTGATTTGTCGCCCTTCATTATACTGCAGATAAGGGCGAGCCACAACCTTTTTACAGTGGATCCGTGCGTGGTTGGCATCAGGCGGCACTGGACAAAATATCTCCAATGTGCTACCTCCGGCAGCAAATCTCGGTGGTTGACTGACCCGTTGTTCTTGCCTGTCAGCCATTTGGTTTTAGGCTTGCAGAGCTACTTCTTTATTTGGTTGTAGTCAGGCCCCGTCAAGTATGATTCCCACTCCCCATGCGGGTCGCTGTTGTGTGTAAAAGTGTCTATCGCAATGTAGTGCAAGTGTACACGACGCAAGTAGTAAAGTGATACGGAAGTATCGGATATCGTCTCTACAGGGACTGAGCCAATAGCTTCACCTTGAATTACTGCATGGAAGGAGAAAGAATAGTTTAAGATGTTGTCACGAGAATAATAAAGAATACTGGAAAATATGATTAAAATAATCAAGATAGAGAGAATGGGCTGGTATTGAATTGCTCTGTAGTGTAGGTATTGCTAAGTCTAGGAATATATGTTTTTTCGTCGTCCTCGTCACTGCAGCGGTTCGTTGTTTGTCGCGGCAGCGATCGCACAACTCTGTACTTCAAGCTTGGCAAGAATCCATGTTGTGCCTTGGCCTATCCCTAGGTCCAAGTCTATCGATGAACACGTCTTTGATGATACCTCCCGGCGTGAATCGAAGGATGAACACCGATGTTGTTGAATTCTTCTTTAGCCACTTAACCTCGTCCTATCCCTAGGTCCGAGATAGTTCAACTATAAACTAGAGAACCCGCACTTATTCCTTTCGTATACTTAACTCTCCCGATATTATGTAAATAGATAACCTCGCAATGCTCTCCTGATACTCTTGCAAGATGTTAATAACTGAAATAAGTGAACTTGAATTTTATTTTATTGAACATAAAATTCCTAAAACAAAAGCAACCCTTGAAACTACTTTACAAATAAACTCGTGGCCCTAAAGGGAATTTAGAACATGTTGAGAAGGGGAAAACGGCTAGAGTTTTGGGAAGAAGGCTAGAGATAGGTGATGTCCTCTCCTAGGTCGAATTACATGCCTTTATATAGGCTTTGGGTTCAAGTTTTCTAATATGGCAAGAATACAAGTTTAAATTAAAGTACAACTCTAATAAAGACTAAATCTTCAGAGCATATAGCTTTAATTCGTCCTTCCTTCTTGCTTGGAGTTTTCTTCCTTTAACTCTGGGCTTGGCCTTCATTCTGATCTAGGGGTTGGAAAAATATAGTGGTATTCCACGACAGACGAGCTTAATTTTCTCTTTCTATCGAGGCCCACTTTGCTTCTTCTCCTCAAAACTGTTGTCGTCCTTGGCAGCCATGGTAGCATCGTCCTCCTCGACTGCACGTCCAGTTCCAGTTCTACTGCATCCTACCCAGCGCCTGCTTCTCCATCTGCTACAGCAGCAACCAGCAAAAGCAGCCAATTTCAGTAGAAACCGTGCCAATTAATATATTTGTGATGTATAACTGAAATCTAACCTAAATGCAATGAATTATGCTTGAATGCAGTAGAAATATGGGTTAAACAGGGGGTAAATAATAGGACTTTTACACACTCAACACACCCCCAAACTCAAGTTTTTGCTTGCCCTCAAGCAACTAAGACCTAAAAGAAAAATAAATATTTTTGTTTTGGCTTAAAACAATGAACTTTCCCATACCTTCCATTCATTCTCTATTGACAGCAGCACCTTATCGGATGACAACATCGTAGGCAGCATGGTCTAAGGTCTCCAGAAATTGTTGGTGGCCATCCTCGTTGCTGCCCACATAAAATTCGTACAAGGTGTTGATGTATTCTGGCTCGAAGGGAACCTCTCTCCCTCGCACTGTGACTGCTGTCTCCGTTCTGCTGCTGATGGCAGCATAGAAATCTCGGACCAGAGATATGTTCATCTCCTTTGGTAGTTCTGTAAAAATCAGCCACTGTAGGGCCTTGATTTTTCTAGCAATGAACGGTTGCAGTCCCAAATTCCCCTCCTCGGAAGTGTAGATGAATCCCTCTCCTCCCACATGTCTCGTATTTGGAAAGATCGTGGGGTTGATGCTGTTGCGGTGGAGCCTGAAGCAGCACTCCTGCGGGTGTTTCTAGAAGACATGGTTGCAAGGGTTATAAGAAGAAAAATGAAAGCAAGTAAAAAATTTCTAGAGAAAGCAAGTAAGAAAAGTAGAAGTGAGTGAAAATGAATAGTAAAACATGGTTTATATAGCGAAGAGTTTGTTGCCCGTTGGAGCTGTAACGACAGGCGCGAATAACGGGGCCAGCTGTTACGCGGTTTTTGACGTGTCTGTCACGCGTTTTCGTGTCTGCTTCGCGTCTGTTACGCGTTTGCGTGTCTGTCGTGACTGTAACCCCCTTATCCTGGTCTAGACGGTTGACCCGAACTACGATGATTACACGGGGAAAATCAAAGTCAACCCAAAAGTCAACCTTGATTAACGACCTTTTTTTCTTTTTAAACTTCTCTAGATGAGCATTAAACCTATGTGAAATCCCAAGAACCCTGGGAAGAGAAAAGCACATCGATCGGAAACGTTTAAGGACTCAATTGCAAGAAATACACTTTTAGGGACTAAAATGTAAATTTTGGAAAATAAAAGGACTTTCAAGATTTTAGTTTTACCAAACCTCAGTTAATCATATTCCAAGCCTCTCTGCCAAATTTCAGCTTAAAAAGACATCCCAAGCTCAAACAATTGCAATTACAACTTTCAGGACTAAAATGTAAAGCATGCAGAATATGTCCAACGGTCACCCGTTTCGAAACACTAACACCCGTATAGAAACACCCGTGTCGTACGCCCATTTCGAAATAGTGTTGACCATTTCGATACGCGGGTATGTTCCGAAACCAATTCAGAAACGGACAGCTCCAGTGGCCAAAGTGTTTCGAAACACTTCTAGCCGTTGCGAAACGCCCAGGCCATTTCTCGCACCCGTTTCGAATCAGCTAAGGGTGTTTCGATACACCCTGCCCATAAACAGCAGAAAATTCTGGTTTTTCACTTCAAAACACCATCAAACATACTCAGAACCATTCCATAACACATCATCAACAAGATGAACATTATAACTATCAAATTTCATCAAAGACTAGATACAAATCAAACATTAGGCATACCTACTCATTCATCACATCCAACACATGATCTTGCTTAATCAAAGAGCATAGCATATCAATATGAAGAAGATGATTCAAGTATGGCAAAGCGATCAACAACAAGGTGGAGCTCTTCTTGAATCCATTGCTTCTTGTTGTCCCAACTTCAAATATCTGCATTGATGGACAAAAAGGAGCGTAAGCACATAATGCTTTGTGAGGAATGCTCAAAACCAAAACACCATCAATGCAGCGAATCATAAAATCTTTCTTTAAATGTAGATACAATTTAATAAACCAAAGCATTGTTTGAAAACCTCCTTTGAAACAACATTGCTTTAAATCATGCATTGCTCAACATGAAAACCAACCTTTAACTTTAAAAAGCTAAACAACTCACCTCAAACCACATTCTTGCAAATACTAACATTTAAACCTTTCCATGCATGAACACTTCATGCAAAGTTCAACTCAATTTCCTTGGAAAACATTTCCACTTCACAACATACTTTTCTCATGCTTGATGATAATTTCAAAGTAAAATACCTTTTGAAAACCAATTGTTCCTTGTAACTATCTCATGCATTCGACAAATGCAAAACACATGAACTACAAAGGCAACATTTACATTACATGACTTTTTTAAACAAGCCTTCACAAGACTTTAATGCACTTATGAGGTTCTATGCACATATGCACCATTCACAATAGAAGATATACTTTTACTCACGCTTAACATGTAATACGTGCATTCTTGTAACATTTACATAATTCACATGCAACCTTGCATCATTTTCAAGCATCTCTCGCTTCATTACATTCAAATACATTATATTGGCTTTCAAGTGATAGTTCACAAACCATTTCAACTCAAGACACAATCGGATACGCTGATTACAAGCGTTGTCCCAAACGCTTCATACACACTACCGAGCAACACAAGGTGGAGTTTACCGGTACAATCACAACCCCTCAACACCCGTGATGGAGTCTAACGGTACAATCACATCCCCTCAACATCACTCGTCGGTAGTTGTATAACTCACTAACGAGAGTACGAGACACATAACATAGAATCCACAAACAGACTTTTAACTACCGTTGTGACCTTAACAAGATCCACACACGGACTTTTAACCATCGTTGTGATCTTTCCACGAATCACACACGGACTTTTAACCACCGTTGTGAGCTTACCAAGATCCACACACGGACTTTTAACCACCGTTGTGATCTTACCTCTCTCGTTAGGATACTTGGATGGAGTTTACAGTACAATCGCAACCCCTCAACATACAAGGCGACTTTATTCACGGTGCACCCAATCCTATAGCCGGCTAACTATATCCGATTAAAGTAACCAAAAACCACTTACATCACTTGCCAATATACATCAAATACCATCATCAATTCACTGTTTTAAATCATTAAACAAAGCCTTTAAACACTATGCATCACCATGCACCACTACCAATTTAACAACATGCCAAAACAAGGATCTCTTACCTTGAGCATCCTTCAACACATAGCTTTCAAAACCAGCATTAAACCATGTCTAAACATGCTTAAAAACAGTAATTAAAATACAACCACCCCAAGTGCATTTAAAACCAAATCATAGCACAATCCAAGAGAGAAAATTCATTTACTTACTCTTGAGCTTAGCTAAGTTGTTTAGACTTAAACTAAGCTCCCAAAACCCCGTTCAAAATGTTTCAAAGCTGGAAAACTCTTTTCCACTCACCGATACACAAAACTATGCTAGCCGACAAGCCTTCCAAGCATCTGAAACCTCCAACGCCACCTCTATTGCTTCCAGATCATTCTCCCCTGTTTTAAACACATAACAACAGAGGATTAATGCATCATCATGCATTGAAATCTTCAGCCAACACACCTAAACTCGCTGCTCTACAAAAATCTAACATTTCGGCTACCAAACACAACTGAAATCACCTCCAAACTCTTCCAAAACATAACCTAGCCAAGATCCATCAATTCTATCATTTTATAAATATCACTTAACATCTAAAATGAGCCCAAACTCGTCCTTATACCTCCAGCATTAACAGAACAACACGATCACCCCAAAAACCACCATTTTCATAAGCAAAAACTTAGGAAACACAACATATTCGGGATTGCATTGATAAAACTTCATTTACACATCATTAGACATCCAAAATACATTTTATAATCATCTCAAAATAGAGCCCAAACAATCACCACGAAATTCTTCAAGATTTTCTCCAAATCTTGAGTTTTAAGCCAAAATCAAGTTCATATCATTAAAACCATTTATAAAACTTAAATTAAGGATTGATAACATAGGAATTTCAGTAAAGAACTGAGTATTTAGAGGAGAAGAATAACCTTACCTCTAAATGTAGATTTCTCCTTGATTAGAGCCAATTTTCTTGAAAATTCAATAAGCAAAACAAGAGTATTTGATGTAGAATGGATTAGGAATTAATTGTTGATTGAAACCTCATCAATTGCTTTGAAAATCAATAGAAAAGATGCTAGAGAAAAGTGTTTGGATGAGGGAATTTTGAGAGAAAAAGAAGATGATGGAGTTTTAAGAAAAGTTAGTTATGAAAATCTAAAATGTGGTTTTCCACTTCTCATTTAATTAATTAAACAATAATTAAATCATTTAAATCTAAGAAAAATCTGGAGAAATCATTCTTGGGTAAATTAGCTCCTTAAAGATTCAAAGTTTCGATCCTTACAAAACAGTCACCACTGAACTTTTAAAAAATCGCATTTTAGTCAATATTCAAAAATGTTGTATTTCCATACATCATTTTGTAAAATTGATTTCACCACTCTCTGACATATATTAAAAGAGGATTTTTAGATATTTTTCCATATTTTTAAAGCATCCTGAACTAGGCTTTCCCTAAAACCTCCTTTTATATTCGAACCGAAAATCAAACCGGTCCGATTCAGACCCTAAACTTTTAAGCCCGAAATTGGGGTGTTACAACTCTCCCCCTCTTAGGAAATTTCATCCTCGAAATTTCAACCTGCGAAAAGAGCATGATACCCAACTTCCCAAAGCAACACACAATGTAACACAGGAGACTTAACCACCATTGAACACCCTCGACTCAAAACACCACAGAAAAATCAACTCCTCCTCAAATCAAACTTACATTATAATTAAACCCAACACCACTACTTACAGTTCAACACTTCCAGAACACTCAAATGTTAACCTCGACTTAACCTTTCACACTTCTGAACCGTGCTTAGCCCCAGCAACCTGAAGAACCCTCAAATCTTTACAAAATACTCCACCTTATCTCATAACTCCCAAAACTCGCACACACGATGACACCAACCCCTCTAGTTTCAGCCACCATGTGACCCACAACCTTCACCGCTTCCAAAACCCCTTGCAAAACTGCTCAGCTTCTTTCAAAGATTACCACAATAAGCAAAAATTTCTTAAGCATCAACTACTTACTCAAACTTCTCAATGCATTGATGACATTCTTTCACATCCGCCACTATCACTACCATAACGACTCACCAAAACTACTCACATAACATTCGAAATCCACGTCACAAAACTCCAACCTTAACTCCGCCGGATGTTCCACGTACCCCTATCTAACTTCAGAAAAGATTTACTTATACACGACTAGTGAACCACTTCTCACAAGAACCCGGCCAACCAACAATGGCCCTTGAACTTACATTGCCTTTCCACTTCAAGCTTTGACCATAACACTAACCTTACCTAGATACCGCCCATTCTATACAAACATATTAAGATTACGAAACCTCTACTCCTCTCAAGCCAAACCTAATCTACAGCTCTCAACACAACCTCCTCTCAACTCCTCGAAGGTTGCTACGAACTATCACCTACACAAACAACCCTCCTATTGCAAACATCAACACCAAGATGCCTCAGCATTCCGGAAACACATCCACTAACCTACAACATCATTTAACACTAAGAAACTACCACACCTATTAGCTATTCACCACCACCTCAACCGATTCCAACTCCAACCGGTAATCTCCTCACCACCACACCGCTAAACCTTTTAAGCACCAAGACACTCTCCTTCTGTCAACATGCTAGATCACACTCCATATTACTCACAACTCGCTTACTACCTTCCACTACACCTAGCACCAAAACAACACTAAAAACCCACCATCCAACCTAACCCTACCACAACACTAACAGACCCAGCTAGCTATTAGCAAGTGTGAATGTTCGTATGCATGGTCACCAATATGCCCTATCAATGCATGTGTACATGTATGCAAAACCTCTAATGTCATGTCGCATGTATGCATGTACCAACATATATATACATATAATATAGTATATAACAAATGGTTTAAACTATGCTTGTATGTCAGTTCACACCCACCAATAACATCCTCAGAATCTGCCTAAGAACAACCTTTTACCTCACTTCTAACTTGTCCAGCTCTACCATTCTAACAATCCGCTAACCACAAAATACTCCACTAATGCCCTCTTCACACTAAAGTTTTTTTCAAAACTACACCGACTGCTACCCCAAACTTGCTAGCTATAAGACCATACCCACTACGCAAGGAAATCCAAACTGAAACCAAACAAAGATAACTAGGGAAAAGATTACTTAACAAGGTTACCTGTAATCACCTCACTGCCCCGAAGCTTCAACAGACAAACTTTCTTCCTTGCAGAACCATCATTCTCTAGCCGCACCGCCGCAGCATCAACCAACACTTTAAGGTCATCACCGTCTCCCTGCGGTAAAGAACCCCAACTACCCCGAGCCAACTCCAAACAATTCCATCTCAAATGTCCAACAGGCCCATAATTCCAAAAAGATCCATCCCCCAAGCTTCTCACACCTTTCTGCCTTTCTTGCCACCTCCGAACTCTATCTCGGTCGCGCCCATGACCCTTCTAAGACCCTTTTGCACCCACTGAAGCCGATCTCACCACTTTAGGACAATTTCGCTTCACATGCTCTTTAGAACCACTGTTCCAACAAACTCCCACGCCCCCAACAACCTCCAATATGACACCTTCCACAACGGTCACACATCGGCAACCGAGCTACCACTCCTTGATCATGTAGCACTTGACCAACATTTGCACTACCACCCAGACATCGATTCAAGCAAACCCTTCTATCACGTAGCCTCTTACGTTGACCGCTCCCGAGGTCAGTACCCACAGCTCTTTTGCTTAAACTTTTCTCACCTTCATAATCTGAAGCCACACCCCCACGTTGCTTAACCCCTGAGAACTTCTCTCCATGGTATCTTCCATTAAAGGCAGACACAGAGAATTCCCAATCTATATCGTGGATATTCGTCGCCACCGCCACAGATGTCCACCAAGCACAAGTATCCTCCAACATCAACGAGACAACACTTCCCAGCTTACAGGCGTCGTCACACCCTTCCTGATCCAAAATCAGGATTATACTGGCTAACCAGGCCTCGAACGCCTCAGGTGTCGAACCATGATACTCCACAGCTCCCAAATCATATAAACACTGTTTTGACAAACTCGCATGTCCCTCAGTCGGCACGTCTACATGCCTCACTTTCACCACGGCCTGAGATGTTCCCGACACCTCTTGAACCATAGGTGATGAACCCTTCATCAAAGAACCAACTTCCTCCTCCTGCCTTACTACCTCAACTCCAGGCACTGTAGACTGAAATGAAACACCTCCACCAAAAGGTGAATTCCACACCTTAACAACCTGCTCTAAAGCAGCAACCATCTCACCCAACTGCCATTCTCTCATCGATTCCATCGTGCTATTACTAACAAGCAATGATAACAAAACAAACAAAACGATCATGCCAACTTCAAGCAAGGATTCAAGACTACAATTCCAACATAACACAATATCTATAATAATAAGGCAATGGGTATCCCGAATTCTCCCCTTTTATATGACATTACCAGCAATAAAAACATTGATATCACAAACATCGAGCATATCAATCAACAAACTTCAATCATGCTCTCATCAAACAACATTCACCCTCAACAGCATAATATCAACATAACATACCCATCACATTTCCATCATTCAGAAAATCAACTCACAACACCAACATATCATCAATACAAGTTGACATTAGCTCATAAAAGATTCATAACAAAAAGGCATGATAAAACATCAACAACTCACTCAGAAACGAATTTTTCACAAACTTTCAACCACGCATCAGAACAAACATCAAACACTTATTATAACAACATACCACAAACTTAACATCGCCCCAAGTATTCGCAACTTAGCTCTGATACCAACAGATGTAACCCCCTTATCCCGGTCTAGACGGTTGACCCGAACTACGAAGATTACACGGGGATAATCAAAGTCAACCCGAAAGTCAACCTTGATTAACGACCCTTTTTCTTTTTAAAATCTCTAGATGAGCATTAAACCTATGTGAAAGGCCAAGAACCCTGGGAAGAGAAAAGCACATCGATCGAAAACGTTTAAGGACTCAATTGCAAGAAATACATTTTTAGGGACCAAAATGTAAATTTTGGAAAATAAAAGGACTTTTAAGATTTTAGTTTTACCAAACCTCAATTAATCATATTACAAGTCTCTCTACCAAATTTCAGCTTAAAAAGACATCCCAAGCTCAAGCAATTGCAATTACAACTTTCAAGGCTAAAATGTAAAGCATGTAGAATCTGTCCAACGGTCACCCGTTTCGAAACACTGACACCCGTATAGAAACACCCGTGTCGTATGCCCATTTTGAAACGGTGTTCACCGTTTCGATACGCGGGTATGTTCCGAAACCATTTCAGAAACGGACACGTCCAGTGGCCAAAGTGTTTCGAAACACTTCTAGCCGTTCCGAAACGCCCATGCCATTTCTTGCTACCGTTTCGAAACAGCTAAGGGTGTTTCGATACACCCTGCTCAGAAACAGCATAAAATTCTGGTTTTTCACTTCAAAACACCATCACACATACTCAGAACCATTCCATAACACATCATCAACAAGATGAACATTATAACTATCAAATTTCATCAAAGACTAGATACAAATCAAACATTAGGCATACCTACTCATTCATCACATCCAACATATGATAATGCTTAATCAAAGAGCATAGCATATCAATATGAAGAAGAGGATTCAAGTATGGCAAAGCGATCAACAACAAGGTTCAAACCATAAACCGGACATGGTAAACATACACAATCTCATTACACAACAACATAAAAGACTCTCCCCCCCATTGCCTCTATTATCTATAGCTATAAACCAAGACATACTTCTCAAGTGGAGCTATTCTTGAATCCCTTGCTTCTTGTTGTCCCAACTTCAAATATCTGCATTGATGGAAAAAAAGGAGCGTAAGCACATAATGCTTAGTGAGGAATGCTCAAAACCAAAACACCATCAATGCAGCGAATCATAAAATCCTTCTTTAAATGTAGATACAATTTAATAAACCAAAGAATTGTTTGAAAACCTCCTTTGAAACAACATTGCTTTAAATCATGCATTGCTCAACATGAAAACCAACCTTTAACTTTAAAAAGCTAAACAACTCACCCCAAACCACATTCTTGCAAATACTAACATTTAAATCTTTCCATACATGAACACTTCATGCAAAGTTCAACTCAATTTCCTTGGAAAACATTTCCACTTCACAACATACTTTTCTCATGCTTGATGATCATTTGAAAGAAAAATACCTTTTGAAAACCAATTGTTCCTTCTAACTATCTCATGCATTCGACAAATGCAAAACACATGAACTACAAAGGCAACATTTACATTACATGCCTTATTTAAACAAGCCTTCACAAGACTTTAATGCACTTATGAGGTTTTATGCACATATGCACCATTCACAATAGAAGATATACTTTTACTCACGTTTAACATGTAATACATGCATTCTTGTAACATTTACATAATTCCCATGCAACCTTGCATCATTTTCAAGCATCTCTCGCTTCATTACATTCAAATACATTATATTGGCTTTCAAGTGATAGTTCACAAACCATTTTAACTCAAGACACAATCGGATACGCGGATTACAAGCGTTGTCCCAAACGCTTCATACACACTACCGAACAACACAAGGTGGAGTTTACCGGTACAATCACAACCCCTCAACACCCGTGATGGAGTCTAACGGTACAATCACAACCCCTAAACATCACTCATCGGTAGTTGTATAACTCACAAACGAGAGTACGAAACACATAACACAAAATCCACAAACGGACTTTTAACCACCGTTGTGACCTTAACAAGATCCACACACCGACTTTTAACCACCGTTGTGATCTTACCACGAACCACAAACTGACTTTTAACCACCATTGTGAGCTTACCAAGATCCACACACGGACTTTTAACCACCATTGTGATCTTACCTCTCTTGTTAGGATACTTGGATGGAGTTTACGGTTCAACCGCAACCCCTCAACATCCAAGGCGACTTTATTCATGGTGCACCCAATCATATAGCCGGCTAACTATATCTGATTAAAGTAACCAAAATCCACTTACATCACTTGCCAATATACATCAAATACCATCATCAATTCACTGTTTTAAAGCATTAAACAAAGCCATTAAACACCATGCATCACCATGCACCACTACCAATTTAACAACATGCCAAAACAAGGATCTCTTACCTTGAGCATCCTTCAACACATAGCTTTCAGAACCAGCGTTAAACCATGTCTAAACATGCTTAAAAACAGTAATTAAAACACAACCACCCCAAGTGCATTTAAAACCAAATCATAGCACAATCCAAGAGAGAAATTCCATTTACTTATTCTTGAGCTTAGCTAAGTTGTTTAGACTTAAACAAAGCTCCCAAAACCCCGTCCAAAATGTTTCAAAGGTGGAAAACTCTTTTCCACTCACCGATACACAAAACTATGCTAGCCGATAAGCCTTCCAAGCATCCGAAACCTCCAACGCCACCTCTATTACTTCTGGATCATTCTCCCCTGTTTTAAACACATAACAACAGAGGATTAATGCATCATCATGCATTAAAATCTTCAGCCAACACACCTAAACTCCCTGCTATACAAAAATCTAACATTTCAGCTACCAAACACAACTGAAATCACCTCCAAACTCTTCCAAAACATAACCCAGCCAAGATCCATCAATTCTAACCTTTTATAAACATCACTTAACATCTTAAATGAGCCCAAACTCGTCCTTATACCTCCAGCATTAACAGAACACCAAGATCACCCCAAAAACCACAATTTTCATAAGCAAAAACTTAGGAAACACAACATATTCGGGATTTTATTGATAAAACTTCATTTACACATCATTAGACATCCAAAATACATTTAATAATCATCTCAAAATAGAGCCCAAACAATCACCACGAAATTCTTTAAGATTTCCTCCAAATCTTGAGTTTTAAGCCAAAATCAAGTTCATATCATTAAAACCATTTATAAAACTTAAATTAAGGATTGATAACTTGAGAATTTCAGTAAAGAACTGGGTATTTAGAGGAGAAGAATAACCTTACCTCTAAATGTAGATTTCTCCTTGATTAGAGCCAATTTTCTTGAAAATTCAATAAGCAAAACAAGAGGATTTGATGTAGAATGGATTAGGAGTTAGTTGTTCATTGAAACCTCATCAATTGCTTTGAAAATCAATAGAAAAGATGCTGGAGAAAAGTGCTTGGATGAGGGAATTTTGAGAGAAAAAGAAGATGAGGGAGTTTTAAGAAAAGTTAGTTATGAAAATCTAAAATGTGGTTTTCCACTTCTCATTTAATTAATTAAACATTAATTAAATCATTTAAATCTAAGAAAAATCTGGAGAAATCATTCTTGGGTAAATTAGCTCCTTAAAGATTCAAAGTTTCAATCCTTACAAAACAGTCACCACTGAACTTTTCAATAATCGCATTTTAGTCACTATTCCAAAATGTTGTATTTCCAAACCTCATTTTGTAAAATTGATTTCACCACTCTCTTACATATATTAAAAGAGGATTTTTAGATATTTTTCCATATTTTAAAGCATCTCGAACTAGGCTTTCCCTAAAACCTCATTTTATATTCGAACCGAAAATCAGACCGATCCGGTTCAGACCCTAAACTTCTAAGCCCAAAATTGGGGTGTTACAGCGACAGCGTGTCGACAACCTGTATTTTTTGCGTCTATCGCGGCAGCTGTAACGACAGGCTCCAAAATTTGGGCTTTTTGGGCTGATGGAAGGATGTTAGGCTGAATTCACTTCTCCTTTTCTTCTTGTCTCCTTTATTTCCTAATAAACAATAAAAATAAAAACATTATTTCTTAAAAATAAAATATATCTAATTTCCTAATAAATAATAAATAATAATAAAAATAATTAAAAATAAAATTTAGGTTAACTTAGGGATGCCAGGTGGGGCATCTCCTAAGGTAACCACTTCGTGCATTCTTGGGGCTTCAGTCCCCTGATAATGCTTCAAGCGATGTCCATTGACTTTGAACAGGTGCTTGTCCTTTAAAGATCTGATCGTGATGGCACCATGGGGAAAAACCTGCACCACTTGGAATGGGCCAGACCATCTAGATTTCAGCTTCCCTAGGAAGAGTTTTAACCTAGAGTTAAAAAGCAACACAAGTTGCCCTGGGCAGAACTGTCGTAGCAGCAACTTCTTGTCATGCCACTTCTTGGTTTTGTCCTTGTATATTCTTGCGTTGTCATAGGCCATTGTTCGAATTTCTTCAATTTTGTTTAGTTCAAGTAGCCTTTTCTGCCCTGCCTTTTCCAAGTCCATATAAAAATCCTTGATTGCCCAGTATGCTTTGTGCTCTATCTCGACAGGTAAATGGCATGTTTTCCTGTAAATCAGTCGATAAGGAGACATTCCCAATGAAGTTTTGAATGTTGTCTTGTATGCCCATAACGCATCATTAAGGTATAAAGATCAATCTTTCCAAGTAGGCTTAACCATCTTTTCAAGAATGTTCTTGACTTCCCTGTTGGATATTTCAGCCTGTCCATTGGTCTGAGGGTGGTATGATGTTGCAATCCGATGCTTGACACCATACTTTTTCAAGGCAGCAGCTATAACCATGTTGTCAAAATGCCTCCCTTCATCACTGATGATTGCCTTAGGGATGCCGAATCTGGAAAAAATGTTTTTATGTAAAAACCTTTGAACCGTCTTAGCATCATTCTTTTGCGTGGTGATTGCTTCAACCCACTTAGACACATAATCTACTGCCAGGAGGATATATAAATTCCCATATGATGATGGGAAAGGTCCCATAAAATCAATCCCCACACGTCGAAGATCTCGACTTCAAGAATGGTCTGCAGCGACATCTCGTGTCTCCTTGAGATGTTTCCCGTCTGTTGACACTTGTCACAATTCTTGTAGAATATTTGAGCATCTTTATACAGTGACGGCCAATAGAATCCGGACTGCAAAACCTTGGCAGTAGTTTTGTTGCCTCCTAAGTGTCCTCCATACTATGAAGCATGACAGTGATGAAGTATATCTTCATGTTCATCCTGTGGTACGCATCTCCTTATAACCTGATCTGCACAGATTTTGAAAAGAAGAGGTTCGTCCCAATAATAATGCTTAACATCATTTTGGAACCTCTTCCTGGCTTGATAATTAAGGTTAGGAGGAATTATTCTGCTAACTAAAAAATTAACGAAATCAGCATACCAGGGGAGTTCAGAGGACTTACCTGCTGCCATGGCTGTAGCGGCAGTGACTGTGGCAGCAAATAGCTGCTCATCAGGGAAGGTCTCCAGTATGTTTGTCTCATCTGTCGGTAGACTCTTTCCCTTCTCCAACCTTGACAAGTGATCTGCCAATTGATTCTCTGTCCCCTTTTTGTCCTTGATTTCAAGGTCGAATTCTTGCAATAGCAGGATCCAACGTATCAGTCGAGGGTTTGCATCCTTTTTCATGAACAGATACTTCAATGTAGAGTGGTTTGTGTGCACTATGAACTTCGTTCCAAGTATATAATAACGAAACTTGTCAATGGAGAATACCACAACTAATAATTACTTCTCTGTGGTGGTGTAGTTCACTTGGGCGTCGTCAGTGTTTTGCTGGCATAGTATATGACGTGAAAAAGTTTGTCTCTTTGTTGCCCAAGTGCTGCCCCGACAGCATAGTCACTAGCATCACACATGATCTCAAACGGCAGTGTCCAATCTGGTGGCTGTACTATTGGGGCTGTTACCAGCTTTTATTTCAGAACCTTGAATGCCTCAGTACATTCAGCGTTAAAGTCGAAGGGTCGGTTCTACTCCAGAAGATGGCATAAGGGCTTGGTGATCATTGAGAAGTTCGCAATGAACCTCCGATAAAAACCAGCATGTCCCAAGAAACTTCTGATTCCCTTGACTGTGGTGGGTGGCAGCAGCTTTTCGATCACTTCTATCTTAGCTCTGTCGACTTCTATGCCACGGCAACTAATCTTATGGCCAAGGACTATCCCTTCATCCACCATGAAGTGACACTTTTCCCAGTTTAAAACCAAGTTTGCTTTTTCACATCTCTCGAGCACCTTCTGTAGGTTGCCTAGGCAGCTTTCAAAGTTGTCTCCAAATACTAAAAAGTCATCCATGAATATTTCCAAGAAATCCTCCACCATATCGGAGAATATTGCCATCATGCACCTTTGAAAAGTGGTTGGTGCATTACAGAGTCCAAACGACATTCTCCTAAAAGCGTAAGTTCCGTAAGGGCATGTGAACGTCATCTTTTCTTGATCTTCCGGTGCGATTGCTATTTGATTGTAACCTGAGTAACCATCAAGAAAACAATAGTAAGGTTTACCCGCTAATCTATCAAGCATTTGATCAATAAAGGGTAAAGGAAAGTGGTCCTTCCGGGTAGATTTGTTAGGCTTCCGGTAGTCTATACACACCCTCCAACCGGTCACAGTCCTGGTTGGGATTAGCTCATTGTCTTCATTGGTTACCACGGTCATTCCTCCTTTCTTTGGAACGCACTGCACCGGGCTCACCCATTTGCTGTCTGAGATGGCGTAGATTATTCCAGCATCTAGCCATTTGATTATCTCTTTTCGCACCACTTCTTTCATAGCATGGTTCAGACGCCTTTGTGCATCAATAGTCAGCTTATGATCATCCTCTAGAAGAATTTTGTGCATACATGATGCCGGACTAATGCCTTGGATGTCAGCTATCGTCAATCCAATAGCCTTTTTGTGCTACTGCAGCATCCCTATTAACTGTTGTTCCTGTTCCTGCATCAACTTGGAAGAGATGATTATGGGCAACGTATCATTTAAACCAAGGAAAACATATTTTAGCTGCCCTGGCAGGGGCTTAAGATCTTGAACAGGGGGCTCAACAGTTGATGGCTTTTGAATTACATGGTTATCCGAGGTATAATTTAAAGTCTCGAATAACTTAGCTGGACAATTGCCTATCCAATTTACCTCCTCTGGATCTTCAGTATCAGATGTATCAGATTTTGAGGAGTTGCTGTTGTCGGTGCTGTCATGATAGTCTTCTAAGTGGCTGCCGAGGCAGTGGACAATTTTGATGTCGTGGCAGCCCGACCTGATGCATGGTTGGTCAAGGGTAACTTCAGTGATAACCTTGCATTCTTCTTCCGCATCAGCATGCTTCATTTCTTGGAGAAGATTCAACTTTATTTCTTAATCGTTCACTCTCATGGTGAGTTCTCCTTTTTCCACATCAATCAGTGATCTTCCCGTGGCTAAGAAGGGTCGCCCCAGGATGATTGGTGCATTTTCATCTGCTTCACATTCTAAGACAAGAAAGTCAGCAGGAAAAATAAACTTATCCACCCTTACCAGAATATCTTCAATTTTTCCTTCTGGATGAACGTAAGAGCGGTCTGCCAGTTGCACTATTACTGTTGTAGGCCTAGCTTTTCCAATACCTAATTTCTGAAAAACAGATTTGGGCATTAAATTTATCCTAGCACCAAGATCACAAAGTGCCTTACCCACATATTTGTCTCTGATTACGCATGGTATGATGAAGGTCCTAGGATCCTTCTTCTTCTGGGGTGGATGCTTGTACAGAATACTCATACATCCTTCTGTCATCTTAACCGTTTCAAATTCCCCAAGTCTAGATTTCTTCGACATGGCATCCTTGAGAAATTTGGCATAACCGGGCATCTCCTTAACGACATCTAAAAGCAGGATGTTGATATGAACCTGCTTAAAAATATCATAAATCTTTTTAAGTTGTGATTCTTATTTCAATTTCTGTAATCGTTGAGGAAAAGGAGGTGGGGGACGATAATCAGCAATACGTCCTTCCCACTACATACGGATCTGAGGAGGTTTAGGTTCATCATTTTTCTCCTCTGTTCCTTCTGATGTCGTGACAGGCTCATCGGCACCAGGCTGTTTATTACCTGTCGGGGCAGCTTCCGCGACAGGTGACTCCAAGGCTGGTTTCTTAACTGATTCAGCTTCCTTCTCTGGCCCTGGTGGTTTCTTCCCACTCCTAGTTGTAATAGCTTTACACTGCTCATGTGTGGGTTGTCTAGCGTTTTCAGTATCGCTAGGAAATCTGCCATTCTGCCTTGGTTTGATATGCTGGGAAACCTGACCCATCTGTGTCTCCAACGATTTCAGAGTAGCTTCATGATTGGTCATCCGCGTATCTGTTTTGTCCATGAATGTTTCTGTCTTCTTGACAAAGTGATTCATGTTCTCAATGTAGGTTCCTGTTTGAGACATAAACGTAGCCAGAGTCTGTTCCAGTATACTATTTGTGGCAGCTAGTGGCCGTTGCTGCTACTACTGAGGTTGCTGCCGAGTCAGCAATCTAGGTCCTCCCTGGTTCTGATTGTTCTGTGCTTGAGGATTTAAAGCATTATTAGGATTTCTCCAAGAGAACTTGGGATCCTTTCTCCAGTTGGGATTGTAGTTGTTGGAATTATAATTCTGCTTATTGTAGTTCCCAACATACTTCCCCTCTTCTAATTGTATTGGACATTCCTCTGAACTGTGATTTCCTTCACAAATTTCGCATACCTCTTCAGCAGAGTACACAGGCTGTGAATCTTCATTCAAGAGCTTTTTCATTGCCTTAGTGAGATATGCCACCTGTGATTTCAATGAGTTGTCGGCCTCATAATCCTTTACAGCTAGAACTCGTTTACCCCATCTTCTTGCTGTGGTAAACTGCTCCTCATTCTTCGCCAGATTTTTCAATACTGCCATTGTCTCATCTGGGTCTTTGTCCAGCAGTAATACGTTTGCTGCCTAATCAATTCTAATATGAGTTTGTAAATTGGCAGCATTATAAAATTTTGTTACCTGGTTCCAAACGGGGAATCCATGCATTGGGCAGTTCCTTAGAAGAGTGGTAAATCTATCCCAGGCCTCGTGCATTGGCTCGTCATCTTCCTGTTGAAAAGTAGCAATTTCATTACGTAATCGCTCAGATAAGTGCAAAGGGTTAAAACGAGATAAGAATTCACGAGTTAAATCTGCCCAAGTTCTAATTGAACCCGGCGTAAGTTTATTCCACCAAGTCTTTGCCCTGTCCCTCAACGAATGAGGAAATAACCGAAGCCTCAGTATCTTCGGATTAACTTCTGGTAGTCTAAACGAACCACAAATTTCCTGGAACGTTTTCAGATGCTCCCTAGCATCCTCTGTAGCAGCACCACTAAATTGACCTGCGTTGTTGATCATGCTGAACATACCAGGTTTCAGCTCAAAGTTGTCAACATCTACATTGGGCAGGGTGGTTTCTAGTTCTACATGATCATTGAGCATGTAGTCTCGGCATGACCGGCGTGCGGCAGCGATAGGAGGGTCGACGACAGGTGGATCGATCCTTCCATCTCCGGCAGGATAGTTATTATCCTAGAGATCCCCTGGGTTGTTCATGGCTGCTAACTGTTCTTCAAGGTATTTGTTTCTGGCTAGTACGTGGCGAAGTCGGTTCCTAAGATTACACGAACGTTCTATTTCAGGATCTAATGGATACTAAGGTTCCTTTCCTCGTCTCGATTTTCACATAAACAAGAAACCTTGTGAAAAGCACAGGTTGAACAATCCAAAATAAAACAGAAAAATAAAAAGAATGCAATAAAAGGTAGGGAAAAGTTATGTTGCCAGTCCCCGGCAACGGCGCCAAAAACTTGTTGCGTGTAAAAGTGTCTATCGGAATGTAGTACAAGTGTTCACAACGCAAGTAGTAAAGTGATACGGAAGTATCAGATATCGTCTCCACAGGGACTAGGCCAATAGCTTCACCTCGAATTACTGCACGAGAGGAAAAAGAATAGTTTAAGATGTTGTCACGAGAATAATAAAGAATACTGGAAAATAAGATTAAAATAATCAGGATAGAGAGAATGGGGTGGTGTTGAATTGCTCAGTAGTGTATGTATTGTTAAGTCTAGGAATATCTGCTCTGTCGATGTCCTCGTCGCAGCAGCACCCGTCGCGGTAGCGGTCCGTTGTTTGTCGCGGCAGCGATCACACAACTCTGTACTTCAAGCTTGGCAAGAATCCCTGCTGTGCATTGGCCTATCCCTAGGTCCAAGTCTGTCGATGAACACGTCTTTCATGATACCTCCCGACGTGAATCGAAGGATGAACACCGATGTTGTTGAATTCTTCTTTAGCCACTTAACCTCGTCCTATCCCTAGGTCCGAGATAGTTCAACTATAAACTAGAGAACTAGCACTTATTCCTTTCGTATACTTAACTCTATCGATATTAAGTAAATAGATAATCTCACAATGCTCTCCCGATACTCTTGCAAGATGTTAATAACCAGAATAAGAGAACTTGAAGTTTATTTTATTGAACTGAAAATTCCTAAAACAAAAGCAACCCTTTCAACTACTTTACAAATCGACCCGTGGCCCTAAGGGGAATTTAGAACATGTTGAGAAGGGGAAAACGACTAGGGTTTTGGGAAGAAGGCTAGAGAAAGGTGATGTCCTCTCCTAGGTCGAATTACATGCCTTTATATAGGTTTTGGGAAGAAGGCTAGAGAAAGGTGATGTCCTCTCCTAGGTCGAATTACATGCATTTAGAGACTTAAATATTATAGAATAAGATTCTAATATGTCAAGAATACAAGTTTAAATTAAAGTACAACTCTAATAAAGACTAAATCCTCAGAGCATATAGCTTTAATTTGTCCTTCCTTCTTGCTCGGAGTTTTCTTCCTTGAACTTTGGGCTTGGCCTTCATTCTGATCTAGGGCTTGGAAAAATATAGTGGTATTCAACGACGGACGGGCTTAATTTTCTCTTTCTGTAGAGGCCCACATTGCTTCTTCTCCTCAAAACTACTGTCGTCCTTGGTTGCCACGGCGGCGGCCATGGCAGCATCGTCCTCCTCGACTGCACGTCCAGTTCGAGTTTTGCTGCATCCTGCCCAGCGCCTGCTTCTCCATCTGCTACAGCAGCAACCTGCAAAAGCAACCAATTTCAGTAGAAACTGTGCCATTTAATATTTTTGTGATGTATAACTGAAATCTAAACTAAATGCAATGAATTATGCTTGAATGCAGCAGAAATATGGTTTAAATATGGGGTAAATAATAGGACTTTTACACACTCAACAGTCGCTGCTGATCCCTATGATGTAGAAGCTATTGATCATGTCAGCAGTGAACTTTACACCTTCTCCCCGGACGTAGACAAACAGACTCTACGAGTTTGGCCGGTGGGCATAGAACTCTCGTACGTGCTTTCTATTAATTCCATCTGATTTCCGTACGAATTGATCCCAGCCCATGTTTCTAATCCTCTCAAAGAGGGATGGTTCCAACCCAAAGTTCCCATCAGATTGAGTGTAGTGGAATCCCATCTCTTCCCATAGTTGCCTTTCTCTGTAGAATTTGTTGTAGATCTCCTCGACAGCAGGTTTCAATAACCTCTTGTATTGGGTTTTAGGGGTGGCGACGGGGTTCTGTGATGAAGCCATAATATGTGGGATTGTTGTTTTCCTAAAGAAAGTAAAAAGAAAGTGAAAGAAAATAAAGCAAAGAAATCTTGGAAGCAAAGAATGTAGAAAAGATTCAGACTAAAAGTGAGAGTAAAGTGAAGAACAAGGTGGGAGAATAGTTGGCCTTATATAGCTTCTTCTCTCCACTGCCTTGGCGGGCACGCTGTCAACGGATGGTAATTATTACGGTGCGAATAATGTGGTTTTAGCCGTTACGCAGATATCTGTTCCGCTCACTGGGGCAAATATTGTCGTTGCGGCTAGCTTTTATGCTCGTATGTCTTGGGCTACCTTGGCCGCTAGTTGGGCATCTCCTTTATTATTTCCTCTTTCTTGGTCCTTCCTTCCTTCCTAACTTGAAATAAAATAAATATGAGAATTAAAGAAAAATTAAATCTATTCCTAATATAGAAAAATAAATTAAATTAAAAATAAAATAAAGATAATAATTAGGTTATGTTGGGCTGCGTTTTTCTAAGCAAAATCACTTCCTGAGGGTCTTTGTGTTTGGCTATTCGTCTGGGCATGTCCTTCCCCTCTTCAGGTGGATGTTGTTGGCAACCTTGCTGCCCTAGCGGGACATACACCAAGAAAGCAAAGAGGCTATATATATAATAATTTTTATATTTTTAAGCAATTAAATAAAAAGAAAGAGATTTAATGTGCAAAAACTAAATAGAAGTGCACAAATTCAAACGTAGTTGTTGTTGTCAATCCCCGACAATGACGCCAAAAACTTGTAGAGCGTTTAGGTGTTCTCCTGTTATGAGCGCAAGTGCACACTCCTGTTAAGTTATAGTATAAAAGATATCGTCTCTCACGGGGATTGGAGTAGCTCTTATGAATGGTTTCCTGCACAAAGATTTAATAAAAGCGCCATTAAATCTCAAGATACGGAAATATAAAAACACAAATAAAGATAAAGATAGTGATGAGAGGAATGATAGGGAGAGATTGGGCGATAAGCTGGGTAAGACAAGTGCAGCTTAGTAGCACGTGGACTCCATTGCAAGGTCTTGAGTATGTTTCGCGTTGCCATGAATTGCTATCGCGGCAGGTAAGGAGGGCGACAAACTACGACCTTGTGACACGATCGCAGCAGGTCACTGCCATGGCAGGGGTGTGTACTGCATCGGCAGTGTTGGAGTATGCCCAAAGACAAATCATAAGATGATTGAATAGACATACTATTTTACTAGATTTATCAGGTAATGGCATTGTCGTTATAATCATTTGGTATGTTTTTGTGCATCAAACTAACCATTGGATAATAATGTCCATACAATAATACGATTATTGTTAAATAGGATCCTTAGTCGAATATTATTACGGGTATGGACAGTGATAATATATAAAGACTAATATGTGTTGATTGATAACAAGTGTTGTCATTGACATAGAGATGTCAAAATCAACACATAAGTATTTGTTAGAGAACAACATACTGGATTGACCCGCTATGAGCATGTTTCTTGGGTAATTATGTGACAGTCGCACTTTGCTCATGATAAACATATGTGTAATCCTCAGACTTGAGATCAACATGATTTCAACATAAAGATTTATGTATTTTGACATAGTCAAACGTGTGTCGTAACTGACTACATTTTAAAGACTAATGATTGGATACGTGATGACCTATGTAGTGAAATATGGTTGATAAAGAAAGGATTTGTCCCTCCTAAATAATGGGAGAAATATCTTCGGCCACTTGATTGAGTGAGATTAGAAAATGCATGGCCATGCTCGAATATTATGATATGAGATATCATAGAGATTTGTTTATCATAATCTACTCAAGACATCAAGAAACACTAGATGGACAACGCAAGTGTGACTAACCCATGACTTGTGTTCATCTAAGATATAATGGACAAAAGGATGAAATATATAAAGAAAGTTTATTCAGGAATTAGGAAAGTCAAACCATGACTTTATGCAACTTAGGTAGCAATGATGTATTGTTAGATGCCACTCATTGTTTGTAAAATTAGAACAGTTCTAATTTTACTGCTAACGTTGCATGAACCTACAAGGGTCACACCCTTCGAATGAAACGAACAAAAATTGGAAACCATACTCCCTATTTTAGGGAGGTTGCCGAAAATACCCTATGGGATAGGGGAAATCGGCAACTCCCTTAAATGGGAATAATATTGGATAAATATTTTATTTATCAGATATTATTTAGAGTATAGAAAATATTTAGAGACTCAAATATTATAGAATAAGATTCTAGAAATTTAAATATATATTTGGAATTTATATAATGTATATTTAATTCCAATTTTATGTAGAATTAGATTCTACATAATTAAAAATATATATTTAAATCCAAGTAAAGATAGAATGAGATTCTATATAATAAAAATATATATATTTGGATTAAATATAATGTATATTTAAATCCATGTTTTATGTAGAATAATATTCTACATAATTAAATATATATATTTCATTTAATATTATTAAATGTAATGTATATTTAATATAAACCAATTTCAAGTAGAATTAGATTCTACGAATTTTGGTTGAACTTGGATTTAAGGTATTCAACTAGAATTAAGTCTTTGAATACTATTTAAAGGGACAAGGGCTAGCAACCAAATCCTCCCTCTTCCTCTTCTTGAAGATTTCGACAACACCACTAGGGATTCGCCACTGGAATTTGACATATCCCAGAAAGCTCTCTGAGAAGCTGTTCGATATTTTTCTAGTGTTCTACTTACCCCTAGCAAATCTCTGAAGGTTCTCTTACTCGATTGCAAGTCCCGGTTGAACTCCTGCTCGATTTCAGACTCCCTTAGGAATCCTTGGAGGGATTTCAACTTCTCCCTGGAAGGTGTTCAAACCTGTCGAAATTTATCCCTAAGTGTTAGGGAGGCGGAAACTTTGTTCATTTTTTTCGGGTGGACAACGTGGTGGTCGTTGCGAACCTGTGACGATTCCGGTTTTACTTGACGTGGTTATTCCGACATACCGTCGGTTTTCCAGTTTCCAGAGTTTTAAAAGGTAACTCTTCATCCTTTCACCCCAAATTCGTTCCTGTAGATGGATCCTGGCTGGATTACGTTAGATTACTTTTTCCGCTGCGCCACAGGGCGTGCCGACGTGACCCAAACGTGGTATCAGAGCCACTTGTATCATACGAATTCGGACTTAAATTCTTGGGAAGAAGGCTAGAGATAGGTGATGTCCTCTCATAGGTCGAATTACATGCCTTTATATAGGCTTTGGGTTCAAGTTTTCTAATATGGCAAGAATACAAGTTTAAATTAAAGTAAAACTCTAATAAAGACTAAATCTTCAGAGCATATAGCTTTAATTCGTCCTTCCTTCTTGCTTGGAGTTTTCTTCCTTGAACTTTGGGCTTGGCCTTCATTCTGATCTAGGGCTTGGAAAAATATAGTGGTATTCCACGACAGACGGGCTTAATTTTCTCTTTCTGTCGAGGCCCACTTTGCTTCTTCTCCTCAAAAATACTGTCGTCCTTGGCTGCCACGACGGCGGCCATGGCATTATCGTCCTCCTCGACTGCACGTCCACTTCCAGTTCTGCTGCATCCTGCCCAGCGCCTGCTTCTCCATCTGCTACAGCAGCAACCTGCAAAAGCAACCAATTTCAGTAGAAACTGTGGCATTTAATATATTTGTGATGTATAACTGAAATCTAACCTAAATGCAATGAATTATGCTTGAATGCAGTAGAAATATGGGTTAAATAGAGGGTAAATAATAGGACTTTTACACACTCAACAGTCGCCGATGATCTCTATGATGTAGAAGCTATTGATCATGTCAGTAGTGAACTTTACACCTTCTCCCCGGACGTAGACAAACAGACTCTCCGAGTTAGGCCGGTAGGCATAGAACTCTCGTACGTGCTTTCTGTTAATTCCATCTGATTTTCGTGCGAATTGATCCCAACCCATGTTTCTAATCCTCTCAAAGAGGGAGGGTTCCAACCCAAATTTCCCATCAGATTGAGTGTAGTGGAATCCTGTCTCTTCCCATAGTTTCCTTTCTCTGTAGAATTTGTTGTAGATCTCCTCGACAGCAGGTTTCAATAACCTCTTGTATTGGGTTTTAGGGGTGGCGACGGGGTTCTATGATGAAGCCATAATATGTGGGATTGTTGTTTTCCTAAAGAAAGTAAAAAGAAAGTGAAAGAAAATAAAGCAAAGAAATCTTGGAAGCAAAGAATGTAGAAAAGATTCAGAGTAAAAGTGAGAGTAAAGTGAAGAACAGGGTGTGAGAATAGTTGGCCTTATATAGCTTCTTCTCTCCACTGCCTTGGCGGGCACGTTGTCAACGGGCGGCAATTATTGCGGTGCGAATAACATGGTTTTAGCCGTTACGCAGATATCTGTTCTGCTCACTGGGGCAAATATTGTCGTTGCGGCTAGCTTTTATGCTCATATGCCTCTGGCTACCTTGGTCGCTAGTTGGGCATCTCTTTTATTCTTTCCTCTTTCTTGGTCCTTCCTTCCTTCCTAACCTGAAATAAAATAAATATGAGAATTAAAGAAAAATTAAATTTATTCCTAATACATAAAAATAAATTAAATTAAAAATAAAATAAAGATCATAATTAGGTTATGTTGGGCTGTGTTTTTCTAAGCAAAACCACTTCCTGAGGGTCTTTGTGTGTGGCTATTCGTCTGGGCATGTCCTTCCCCTCCTCAGGTGGATGTTGCTGGCAACCTTGCTGCCCTAGCGGGACATACACCAAGAAAGAAAAGAGGCTATATATATAATATTTTTTATATATTTTTAAGCAATTAAATAAAAAGAAAGAGATTTAATGTGCAAAAACTAAATAGAAGTGCAGAAATTCAAACGTAGTTGATGTTGTCAATCCCCGACAACGACGCCAAAAACTTGTAGAGCGTTTAGGTGTTCTCCTGTTATGAGCGCAAGTGCACACTCTTGTTAAGTTATAGTATAAAAGATATCGTCTCCCACGGAGATTGAAGTAGCTCTTATGAATGGTTTCCTGCACAAAGATTTAATAAAAGCGCCATTAAATCTTAAGACGCAGAAAAATAAAAAACACAAATAAAGATAAAGATAGTGATGAGAGGAATGATAGGGAGAGATTGGGCGATAAGCTGGGTAAGACAACTTCAGCTTAGTAGCCCGTGGACTCCATTGCACGGTCTTGAGTATGTTTCGCGTTGCCATGAATTGCTATCGCGGCAGGTAAGGTGGGCGGCAAACTACGACCTTGTCACACGATCGCAGCAGGTCACATCCATGGCAGGGGTGTGTACTACATCGGCAGTGTTGGAGTATGCCCAAAGACCAATCATAAGATGATTCAATAGACATACTATTTTACTAGATTTATCAAGTAATGGCATTGTCGTTATAATCATTTGGTAAGTTTCTGTGCATCAAACTAACCATTGGATAATAATGTCCATACAATAATACGATTATTGTTAAATAGGATCCTTAGTCGAATATTATTACGGGTATGGACAGTGATAATATATAAAGAGTAATATGTGTTGATTGATAACAAGTGTTGTCTTTGACATAGAGATGTCAAAATCAACACATAAGTATTTGTTAGAGAACAACATACTGGATTGACCCGCTATGAGCATGTTTCTTGGGTAATTATGTGACAGTCACACTTTGCTCATGATAAACATATGTATAATCCTCAGACTTGAGATCAACATGATTTCAACATAAAGATTTACGTATTTTAACATAGTCAAACGTGTGTCGTAACTGACTACATTATAAAGACTAATGATTGGATACATTATGACCTATGTAGTGAAATATGGTTGATCAAGAAAGGATTTGTCCCTCCTACATAATGGGAAAAATATCTTCGGCCACTTGATTGAGTGAGATTAGAAAATGCATGGCCATGCTCGAATATTATGATATGAGATATCATAGAGATTCGTTTATCATAATCTACTCAAGACATCAAGAAACACTAGATGGACAACGCAAGTGTGACTAACCCATGACTTGTGTTCATCTAAGATATAAAGGACAAAAGGATGAAATATATAAAGGAAGTTTATTCAAGAATTAGGAAAGTCAAACCATGACTTTATGCAACTTAGGTAGCAATGATGTATTTCTAGATACCACTCATTGTTTGTAAAATTAGAACAGTTCTAATTTTACTGCTAACGTTGCATGAACCTACAAGGGTCACACCCTTCGAATGAAACGAACATAAACTGGAAACCATACTCCCTATTTTAGGGAGGTTGCCAAAAATCCCCTATGGGATAGGGGAAATCGGCAACTCGCTTAAATGGGAATAATATTGGATAAATATTATATTTATCAGATATTATTTAGAGTATGGAAAATATTTAGAGACTTAAATATTATAGAATTAGATTCTAGAAATTTAAAAATATATTTTGAATTTATATAATGTATATTTAATTCCAAGTTTATGTAGAATTAGATTCTACATAATTAAAAATCTATATTTAAATATATTTAAATCCAAGTAAAGATAGAATGGGATTCTATATAATAAAAGTATATATATATGGATTAAATATAATGTATATTTAAATCCATGTTTGATGTAGAATAAAATTCTACATAATTAAATATATATATTTCATTTAATATTATTAAATGTAATGTATATTTAATATAAACCAATTTCAAGTAGAATTAGATTCTATGAATTTTGGTTGAACTTGGATTTAAGGTATTCAACTAGAATTAAGTCTCTGAATACTATTTAAAGGGACAAAGGCTAGCAACCAAATCCTCCCTCTTCCTCCTTTTGAAGATTTCGACAACACCCCTAGGGATTCCCCACTAGAATTTGACATATCCCAGAAAGCTCTCTGAGAAGTTGTTCGATATTTTTCTGGTGTTCTACTTACCCATAGCAAATCTCTGAAGGTTCTCTTACTCGATTGCAAGTCCCGGTTGAACTCCTGCTCGATTTCAAACTCCCTCAGGAATCCTTGGAGGGATTTCAACTTCTCTCTAGAAGGTGTTCAAACCTGTCGAAATTTATCCCTAAGTGTTAGGGAGGCAGAAACTTTGTTCGTTTTGTTCGGGTGGACTACGTGGTGGTCGTTGCGAACCTGTGACGATTCCGATTTTACTTGACGTGGTTATTCCGACATATCATCGGTTTTCCAGTTTCCAGAGTTTTAAAAGGTAAATCTTCATCCTTTCACCCCAAATTCGTTCCTGTACACGGATCCTGGCTAGATTATGTCAGATTACTTTTTCCGCTGCGCCACAGGGCGTGCCGACGTGACCCAACAGTGGTATCAGAGCCACTTGTATCATACGAATTTGGACTTAAATTCTTGGGTGATGTTTATGTATGAGATGCATGCTGTTTGATTCGATTTAGATATTTATCGTTTATCGTATCACAACTAATAAAGACTTATTTCGATTATCACTAAATGATTAAGGGTTAATCATAACTATGTTAGGTTGCTTCAATGTTAAATGTTAACATGTTGAGACTAATAGTTAGTCTAGAGAACAAGTAGTTGTTCGTAGTTTCATAGATTTATGAAATCTCTGAAAGGGCTTCTAATTTGATAAAAGTTATCAAACTATCTTTCACGGTGAAGCCATAAGAGTTATGGTTAGACGTTATGAAAAATGCATGTCTAGGATTGGCATCATCAAAGACATGGTACTTAAGTGTGCCTAGTGCGCCACCTCTCTTTCATGTTGACCTACCTGGTGCATTTGTTCGTTAACGCAAATGGTTTATGAAACCTCGTGATCCTTCTTTGGCCCATTAACTGCAACATAGGGATAATCAGTTTAAAACTCCGTAAACACATTGTTACTTTGTTCGCACGATGTTCAAAATGCATGTTAGATTGCACGGTGTTTGTTTTGCATGGTTATAGTCCATAGCCTTTATAGTTTTGGTTTTTATAAATACGGCCTGCGTGTCGTGCCTTTCTCTATCTTCTATTGTACTTCTCTTCTCATCTCACTCCCTCGCATGTAACGCGAGTTTCTGAAAATTGTAAATACTCATGGAGATAGAGCAAGAACCAAGGTAGCAGCATGGTGGGCCTTCCCTGGTGGACCGGGCGTTTCAAATGCAGATTCTATCTTTAGTAGAATGGTCCTCCCATTGGCCTGGGACGGGTCGCCTTAGGTAGCAATGTAACATTTATCTATCTTAGTTAAACGCGAAGAATAAGCTAGTGATATTCGCCGGTTGAGATATTGGTATTGACCTAGGTGGGTTGTTCTAATAGAATTAGAAAACCTAGTGGTTAAAAGTTTTGGATAATCATAAGATGATTTAAAGAACAAGAGTTGTTCGCCAAAAGATGAGGAATTACATGAGATGTAATTAGTTAGGTATTACTTACCTAAATAACCATTTCCTAAAAGACTGGCCAAAGCTGATTTAGGAATGGTGAAATACGGATCCTCACACACTAGAAAACTATCGAAACGTTTTCCGGAATTAAAACTAAAGGGTTTTTAATTTTGAAGGAAATAGTGGGAGTAAATTTATAGTAAAGACCTATCTATAAATTTTAAAATTTAGTAAAACTTATGTAGCATATTTTCTTTGTTGTAGAATTAATGGCAAATAATACTCTATCTCTGCGATCTATCCTTGAGAAGGATAAGCTCAATGGCATAAACTTCCTTGACTGGTTCCGCAATTTGAGAATTGTTCTCAAATAGGAAAAGAAGGAATATGTCATTGAAGAATTTGTTCCTGATGAACCGGTTGCCACTGCTTCCAGAGCTGACAAAGACAAGTTTAAGAAACACATGGACGACATGCTGGATGTTGGTTGTCTTATGCTTGCCTTCATGACCCCTGAGCTTCAGAAGCAACATGAGGACATGGTAGCTTATGATATGATTCAAAATCTCAAGGAGATTTATGAAGGGCAAGCTCGTCAAGAGAGGTATGAGACCTCTAAAGCTCTGTTTCAATGCAAGATGAGTGAGGGATCTCCCGTAGGAGCTCACATCATCAAAATGATGGGATACATCCAAACGTTGGAGAAGCTCGGTTTTCCGCTGAAAGACGAATTAGCTATTGATGTCATCCTGCAATCGTTGCTGGATAGTTTCAATCAGTTAGTCCTTAATTTCAATATGAATGAAATTAACAAGATGCTTCCACAGTTGCTCGGCATGTTGAGAATTGCTGAAATCAACTTGAAGAAGGTAGGACCTAAACCTGTTCTGATGGTCCGCAAGGGCAAGAAGAAAGGTAAATCGGCAGCAAAGTCTAAAGGTGATGGTAAGACCAAAACCGATGGAAAGGAGGCATTGAAACCTAAGAAGGGAATCAAGAAGGATGGAAAATGTTTCCATTGCGGCAAGACCGGACATTGGAAGAGCAACTGCCCCACAAACCTACAAGAAGTCAAGAAAGCAAAAACGAGTGAGGCATCAACCTCAGAGGCTTCTAAAAAGAAGGCATCAAAATAGACATGGACCTACGAATGGAAATAAAGCAAGAGTTGCTACATCATCCATTAGGACATGTGTTTTTGCTTAAATAGATTTGTTTTAGTTTTTAAGATTATTATTTTGTGCCAAAGTTTTAGTTATCTTGTAAGGACAAGATATTTTAATTTTGAGATTATTTAAATAAATGTTATTCTTTTAATCTCTTATGGCACAACGAATCAATGATCTTTAAACTAATCAAATCAATAATATTTATAAGATAAATAAAACAAATGACTAATCTCAAACTCATAAAAAGTATTAAGGTAATTTGATGAGATCAAATTCAAGAATATTTAAAGTTTGATGAACTTTCAAAGAATATGGGATTGTCCCATAATTAAATCCCACGAGTGAAACGAAAAGTCTTTGAAAGAGAATCAAATATGTTAGACATGTTTTGATTCAAAACAAGTCATTTTCGACTTCTTTACACACTAGAAAAACAACTCTCATACTTAATCGTGGTTTTTTTTCGAAATGTCATATAAGATATGGACTAAGAATTGTTCTAGAATACCTTTGAAATTTTAAAGTTACTTACATGTTAAAATGTTTACAAAGTTCGAACCTTAAAAACTCCATTTGTTGTTTATTCTAACGAGAACAAAGCGTTTGTTTCTCAAAAGAGAGTTTATCTTGAAAGAGATTAATTCTCACAAAGGGATATTATTTCTTCAACTTTAACGAGAACAAAATATTTGTTGCTCAAATGATAGTTTATCTTGAAAGAGAATACTTATCACTAAGGGATTTCATTTTTCAACAAGAACAAAATGTTTGTTGCTCAAACGAGAGTTTCTCTGGAAAGAGATTACCTCTCACAAAAGAAAAAATGGAATTTGGAATGTGAAGAAATTTTAGACAACAAATTTATGAACCAAAGATTGAGAATGTTCCACAAATGATCAAGGAACATTGGAACAAAACACAACCATTGTGTTGATCCTTAAGAGAATACCATATACTTGAGAAATATGGATTTCTCACTATCCGTACATGGAAACACTCTTCTTTTCGGATCAAGATAAAGACTAGGTCTTATCAGAAAGCAATGGTGAGCCCAAAATTCGAGAAATGGCTAGAGCCATGAGATATGAGATGGAATCCATGTCTAAAACCAAGTATAGACTTTGGTTACCTAAAAGGGTAAAACCTAAGAGGTATGGATGAGTTTTTCAAAAAGGAAAAACCGACATGGATGATAAAACATACAAAGGATGATTCATCGCTAAAAGTTTTCAACAAACTTCATAGTATAGACTATGATAAAGCATCTTCCTTGTAGCTATGTTTAATCCATCTTAATCTCACTTGCAAGTAGTTACATACGATGATTATGGAATAAAATAAAGGAATGTCAAAACCACTTTCCTAAGGGAAAACTTGAAACAAATGTGTACATGACACATCTGGAAGGTTTTGTCACTCCAGTAAACACTTGGAAGGTATGTAAGCTACAAAGGTCTATCCGTAGACTAAGGCAAGCTTCTCGAAGTTCGGATATTTGTTTCAGAAGATACAATCAAAAGGTTTGGTTTATCTAAAAACAAAAGGGGAGAATTGTTTTCAAAAGAGCTAGTGAGAGCATTGTTACTTTCCTAAGTATTGTATGTAGATGACATACTCATCAAAAGGAACTAAAGATCGCAATCCGTTTTGCATTAATAAAAGATATTGTGAGTTAGCAACATGAGGCGGTATCTAACTCTACAACATAGGCTGAATGTATTACAGTCGACATAGCAATAAAGAAGGATGTTTGGATCTAAAGAGTTCACTTCTAAACTAATGGTTGTTCCCAGCATATTAGATGCTACATAACTATGTTATGATGGAACCTTTGCGTGAGCAATTAAAACCCAGATCTCATCAATAAATCCAAACATATTCTAAAGTGCTTACATCTTGGAGATGTGAAAGTATGCAACATACGCACAAAGTTGATAACTTTGTCAACTCCCTGACAAAGCTTTTAACACAGCATAAGCATGTCAGTTACACTAAGCCATATCGTATTAGATACGAGAATGATTGGTCTTAGTGCTAGTGGGAGATTGTTGGAGTATGCCCAAAGACCAATCATATGATGATTGAATAGACATACTATTTTACTAGATTTATCAAGTAATGGCATTGTCGTTATTATCATTTGGTATGTTTCTGTGCATCAAACTAACCATTGGATAATAATGTCCATACAATAATACGATTATTGTTAAATAGGATCCTTAGTCGAATATTATTACGGGTATGGACAGTGATAATATATAAAGACTAATATGTGTTGATTGATAACAAGTGTTGTCTTTGACATAGAGATGTCAAAATCAACACATAAGTATTTGTTAGAGAACAACATACTGGATTGACCCGCTATGAGCATGTTTCTTGGGTAATTATGCGACAGTCACACTTTGCTCATGATAAACATATGTATAATCCTCATACTTGAGATCAACATGATTTCAACATAAAGATTTACGTATTTTAACATAGTCAAACGTGTGTCGTAACTGACTACATTATAAAGACTAATGATTGGATACATGATGACCTATGTAGTGAAATATGGTTGATCAAGAAAGGATTTGTCCCTCCTACATAATGGGAGAAATATCTTTGGCCACTTGATTGAGTGAGATTAGAAAATGCATGGCCATGCTCGAATATTATGATATGAGATATCATAGAGATTCGTTTATCATAATCTACTCAAGACATCAAGAAACACTAGATGGACAACGCAAGTGTGACTAACCCGTGACTTGTGTTCATCTAATATATAAAGGAAAAAAAGGATAAAATACATAAAGGAAGTTTATTCAGGAATTAGGAAAGTCAAACCGTGAGTTCATGCAACTTAGGTAGCAATGATGTATTGCTAGACGCCACTCATTGTTTGTAAAATTAGAACAGTTCTAATTTTACTGCTAACGTTGCATGAACCTACAAGGGTCACACCCTTCGAATGAAACGAACAAAAATTTGAAACCATACTCCCTATTTTAGGGAGGTTGCTGAAAATCCCCTATGGGATAGGATAAATCGGCAACTCTCTTAAATGGGAATAATATTGGATAAATATTGTATTTATCAGATATTATTTAGAGTACAGAAAATATTTAGAGACTCAAATATTATAGAATAAGATTCTAGAAATTTAAATATATATTTGGAATTTATATAATGTATATTTAATTCCAAGTTTATGTAGAATTAGATTCTACATAATTTAAAAAATATATTTAAATATATTTAAATCCAAGTAAAGATAGAATGAGATTCTATATAATAAAAATTTATATATTTGGATTAAATATAATGTATATTTAAATTCATGTTTTATGTAGAATAATATTCTACATAATTAAATATATATATTTCATTTAATATTATTAAATGTAATGTATATTTAATATAAATCAATTTCAAGTAGAATTAGATTCTATGAATTTTGGTTGAACTTGGATTTCTGGTATTCAACTAGAATTAAGTCTCTGAATACTATTTCAAGGGACAAGGGCTAGCAACCAAATCATCCCTCTTCCTCCTCTTGAAGATTTTGACAACACCCCTAGGGTTTCCCCACTAGAATTCGACATATCCCAGAAAGCTCTCTAAGAAGTTGCTCGATATTTTTCTGGTGTTCTACTTACCCCCTGGCAAATCCCTGAAGGTTCCCTTGCTCGATTGCAAGTCTCGGTTGAAATCCTGCTCGATTTCAGACTCCCTCAGGAATCCTTGAAGGGATTCCGACTTCTCCCTGGAAGGTGTTCAAACCTGTCAAAATTTATCCCTAAGTGTTAGGGAGGCGGAAACTTTGTTCGTTTTGTTCGGGTGGACTCGGTAGAGGAAGTTGCGAACCTGTGACGATTCCAGTTTTACTTGACGTGGTTATTCCGAAATACCGTCGGTTTTCCAGTTTCTAGAGTTTTAAAAGGTAACTCTTCATCCTTTCACCCCAAATTCGTTCCTGTACATGGATCCTGGCTGGATTACGTCAGATTAATTTTTCCGCTGCGCCACGGAGCGTGCCGACGTGACCCAACAAGCATATAGAACAGAAAAAAGTCATGGCGGAAAATATGGCAGACATTTCAAGTTTAGCGGGATAGTCGACAGTGATCCCTCCTATTTCTAGGTTAGGATGCTCGAGATTGCTTAACTTGAGGACTAGTGTGGAACCAAATTAGACAACTTAGTTGGTGATTCCTTTTAGCCGCTAAAACTTGTGGACTAGTGTAGAACCAAGTTACTCACGCCTTTGTGAGTTGTGACTGTGCTTAACCCTTTCGTAAGCCTTGCACTTCCGTGCCCGACAAATGGATTTTCTCTTCAAATAACGGATGTGGACTAATTGAACGAACAAGAAGCATAGGTAAAGCATTCTCAGAACTTTATTGAAAACAACTCAAAACTATACAATCGTCTCCACAAATTACTTTACATACACACGCCTAAACCCTAGAAGAGTTGGGTCGCAACCCCCAACACTCCAACCTATCTAGCTAACCCCCATCTTCACTCCCATCGGTAGTTGTCGTTGATCTCTCGCGACAAGCCTTTTTTCCTCTACGAGATAAGCTATGCCCTTATACCCTTACATACACTGGTATATATAGGGCTCTTGACTTAAGTTGAGTCCTCCTTGAAGTAGTAGTTCTAAAAGTAAATTGCATTAAATACAGACTCTTTTATGCTTTAAATACAAACTTATTGGACGTTGCTTTCTTCAGCAAGTAAGGATAAGTTCTCCGACTTATCGATCTTGAATTAACTCTACCGGCTGTTGCAGGCTTCAGGAAGCAGCAAGACTGGGCTCATTGGGCTTAGGAGATTGTCCTTTTGAAATCGCAACCCATCTTGGCTAAGTCGGTATAACTCTTGCCCGGGTGGCTCTTGGTGGCAATGTTGCTTCGGCAGTGTCCTTGGTGGAAACTTGAGCTGCTTCAGTACAACTCTTTGGTTCCATCCTTTTTGCCTTGTCCTCTCATCTTGTAACCCCCTTAACCCGGCCTAGACGGTTGGTCCGAATTAAGAAAGTCACACGGGGAAAACCAAAGTCAACCCGAAAGTAACCCTTGATTAACGACCCCTTTTTTTTCTTTTTAATCTTGTCTAGATGCTCATTAACCCTAATGGTGATCATACAAACATCATACTCAAAGATCACAAACATCAGAGATCAAACAGGGACCCAATTGAGCAACTTACAACTTTAGGGACCAAATTGTAAATTCTGTAAAATATGAGGACTTAACCCAAATTTGAGTTACCATCTTGAAATTAGTCAGGTTTCATGCTTCACTGCCAAATTTCAGCTCTAACGGACATTCCAAACTCATACAATTGCACAAACATGAATCAGGACTAAAATGCAAACAATACAAAACATTTAACTACCAATGTCAGCCCCTAACGGTCACGTGTTCCGAAACCGGCAGAGCCCGTTTCGAAACGCGGGGCCGTTCCGCAACGTGTACCGAAACACGGGCTGGCAGTGGCCTTTCCGTTTCGGAACGGTCTCTCCCGTTTCGGACGCCTGGGCTGGTTTAAGGCACCCGTTCCGAAACGGTAGGTACTGCTCCGAAACACCCTGCACAGAATGCCACAAGATGCATACTTAAACATGTAATTAAACATCCAATCATGCTCCAAATGCTACCAAACTTTACCAGCATGCAATTCAACATGTAAGAGACATGCTTGCATCAACAATTCAACATATTAACGTCATGAATGAAAAGCCCCAATTCTAATGGCATGCTTCCTACACAAGCAAACCACCCAAGCATAAAACTTCCAAAACAAACATATAATGGCCAATTACAAAACCAGCAATCCCAAAAACATTTAACATACTTAGGGAGTTCAAAACATCTCCCAAAACATACTCATAGGTCCCCCATTGCCAAATTACCAAAAGCTAAAATGTACTTAAGAAAACCTTCCATACATTGAGCTCAACTTCCACTTGATTGCTTGCCTTCCTTGCTGCCCTTAGGTACCTTAATGATCTGCATTATTGGTTTAAGAAAACGAAAGAGAGCGTAAGCAAAAGCTTAGTGAGGAATGCTCATTAAAAACCATCCAATAATGCTTTTATAAAACACTTTATAAATCATACTTCCAATCAACATATACTCATGCTCAAAGCAACTTAAACAAGCAATTCATGCTTCCATATCATTTCATGTCATATTGGCCACAAGTGATAAGTTCATCTTTTAAGAAAAACATGTTCAACATAAGACTCACACATGGACTTTTAAACACCATTGTGATCTTATAATCTCCAAGAGCCACACAAGGACTTTTAACCACCTTTGTGCTCTTCCCAAGGACTTTTAAACACCTTGGCCCATGGACTTTTAAACACCATGGCAAGGACCACACAAGGACTTTTAACCACCTTTGTGTCCTTAACAAGAACCATCCAAGGACTTTTAACCACCTTGATGTTCTTAAGTAACAAGGCTCACTCAAGGACTTTTAACCACCTTAGTGACCTTAACAAGAATCATCATGGACTTTTAACCACCATGAAGTTCTTAGAATCCACAAGGCTCACTCAAGGACTTTTAACCACCTTAGTGACCTTAACCTTTTCAAAACATCACTTGCCAATATACATCATTATCATCATTTAATCCATTGTTTTAAAGCATTTAAACCAAGCCATGTTCATCATGCATTAATAAGCATCAAACCACATTTTAACCATGCTCAAAAACAAGGAACTCTTACCTTGAGCTTCCTTCAACATATGGCTTACAAAACCAGCATTAACCATGCTAAATCATGCTTTCAAAACAGAATTTAAAACATGCAATATCCACATTGCACAACAATCAAACCATGGCCACCACTAGAGAGTATTTCTGAAAACTTACACTTGAGCTTAGCAAAGTTGTTTAGGCTTAAACTAAGCTCCCAAGACATTGGTTTCAAAGCCGAAAACCCAATTTCACTCACCGATTCCACTTCGCCTCTTGCCGAAGCACCAATTCAAGCTTCCGGATCAACAACTCTTGGATCCAAAGATGCCTCCCCTATTTTAACACATCAAAGCAGAGGATTAATGCATCATCATGCATTAATAGCTTCAATGAAAGCACCTAAACTCGCTGCTCACATCCACACTCCATTTTCGGCCACCAAACACAACCGAAAATGCCTCCAAACAACTTCTCAACAAAGCCCAGCCATTAACCATCAAAACCTAACATCCTTTAACATCATTTAACATCTAAAAAGAGCTTAACAACATCCTTATACCTCCAGCAACATCAGATCCACAAGATCACACCAAAAACAACCTAGAATCATAAGCTAAACTTAGGAAATTCAACCTATCCGGGATTGCATTAATCAAAACTCAATTCCTCATCAAATTAACATTCATTAATCATCATTTTAACACCTTAAAACACTGCTTTAACAGATCCAACGAAAATTCATCAAAAATCACCAAATCTTGCATTTTAAGCCAAGATCCATTAAACAACTTAAAAGTCATTTATAAAACATAAATTAAGGATTGAGAACTTAGGAATTTCAGTAAAGAATGTTTAGAGGAGAAGAACGTTCTTACCTCCAAACTTGAGTTTCTCCTCTTTAGAGCCAAAAAGCTTGAAAATCCAATTAGCAAATTGCAAGGTTTTGTTGTTGAAATGATTAGGAATCCAAAGAGAATTGAAAAGATAGATTTGAGTGACAAAATCAGAAAGAAATCTCTGGAGAGAAAGTGTTTGGGTTGAGAGAAAATGAGAGAAAAGGAAAATTGGAAGAAAAGGGAAAGTTGGTTACAAAATAGTAAAATGATTTCCCTCCACTTTCTTAAGCTTTAAAATCAGAATTATACATTAAAATATCTTAGAAAAATCTGGAGAAACTCTTTTTGGAATAATAGCTCCTTAAAGATTCAAAGTTTCAACCCTTTCTAAAACAGTCACTCAACTTTCAAAAATTACATTTTGGTCACTAGCCAAAATGTCACCCTTCCAAAACTCATTTTGTAAAATTGATTTCACAGTTCACTTATATATATTAAAAGATGATTTTAGAACATTTTTCCATATTTTTAACGCAACCCGAACTAGGCTTTCCTAATTTCACCTTTTTAGATTCGACCAGCACTTTGACCAAACCGGTCAACGCTCAAACTTCTAAGCCCAAAACCGGGGCGTTACAAATCTCCTCTACTTTCCTGGCTATAGCACCTGAAAACATGAACTAAACTAAAACAGTAACTTTTCTTTCACCAATCCTAAGATATTCGATAAAAGCATGGTAAAAGAGAAGATGTTGTTGTAATGCATGCAATGCACCAAAATATGTCTAAATGATCTCAAGAATAGCAATAATAAGGGCAGGAATGTGTACAAATTATAGAACTTATGGACACTCTACATTAAGGTATTGAATGTTTATGAATGGATTTCATTAATCATATACATTATGCATAAGGCTCAAATAGAGCTAGTTGGGGAAAAGCATTCATTCATAGCTTGGCATCTTTGATAATATTTTGGTTATACATTACATAAGTACTTCGTGCCTTGCTATGTTATATTGGTAATGAAAGACTATGTATACTTCTGATAAAGCCTTGAAGCTAATTACTGACCAAATGAGGCCATAAGATTTAAAAAAAGATAATTAATCTTAACATTATAAACGCATGAATTTCTAAGTCTAAGGAGTTAAACTCAAATCATGTTATAGGAAACTAAGTAAGTAACAAGTACGATTACTTATGCAATAAAATACTCTCCAACTCTTAATTATAAGATATCTAAGTTGCCTAATCAATGGAATCCCTTGGAAACTTTGGCATAGTACATGGTACATTTTGATACTACGGTCCATGAGCTACGGGTTGAGGGGTGCCCCTTATTATATATAGTATATTGCGACAGTATGAGGTAACATGGGAGATGTACGGAAATTGGCGATAGTTTGGTTGGATCGTAAAGAGAAGTTAGGATTGATATGATCAGATACAAACCATTGCTTTGTGCTTTAAGCTATGTGTAATTCAGACCAATGATACTTATGTCCGAATGTGATCCAAGGCAAATGATTTAATAGAATTTCATAAAGTTGAACTTGTGATAAAATACGAGGATGCCTTGGTGGCAATATTAATAAAGATATGGAGCAATGCTTACCTATGATAAGAGATTCACATGAGGTGAATGTGTGCCCATTATGTGAGACAATAAGCTTTGAAATGAAACCTTGATAAGCATTCAGATGAGTTTCACAAGAAATTCGAATGCTATAATAAGTACTTGATAAGTCTCGAGAAGACTTCAATCTTTGATAAGATCAATATAAAATTCAATGAAGCTTGGTTAAGATTTAAAAATATATATATGGACACCATAAAGCTTGTAAAATTTAAGATTAAGGCATAAATAAGAAACACTATCTTATGTTTGTATATGTTGATGTGTTTTCTTTGAAAAATGTGTATTATATGCTTCGAACTTTTGATGTCACTACCTCACTTAGACTATGTCAGCCTAATGCACTCATTTTCATGCATTGCAGGATAATTAAAGCTTGTATGTCTCAAGTGTGGTTATGGTTTACAAGTCGTTGTTCAAGATCCAAGTAGAGTTTGGATTGTTCCTTAGTTAGCATACTCCTAGAATGGTGGCACATTGCTCATGATGATACACGTAGTGCATCCTTCATTTTGTATAATTCATAAATACCTTAGGCTACGTGTAAATTAATATTGTTAATATATGATTCGAATAGTTTCCTAGAGTTGGATTGTAGAATAAATACAGTTTGGTTATTCGAATTAATGGATTGTAGAATAAGTCGTGAACTAAGGAGTTTGAAGGGTTCCATGACTACCAAGTCAGGTTAGTATGTTATTTGAATATCAGCTTGTAGTTTAAGTTATGTTATAATGTTTAATAATATGTTCTAGGTATATGATGCAATATGACTCTAATAAGTGGGACTTTTAAAAGTACCTTAAATGTATAAAATTGTTAGTTTAAATAGTCCTAAATTGTGATCATAGTGATTATTGTTAATTAATGTATTGTTTAATGAGATATCTATACTATGGTAGATTGTTATTTCGCGCGTATTTTGCGAAAGTTGTGATCAAAATCCTTGCATGTTAATTTGACAAGGATCATATTCTCGATTATTTTGTTAGGCCCTGAATCGATAATGAACCCTATAAGTTCTAAGATTTGTTCAATGCTTCTATATCTATGTAATTAAATCTTGGCATGTCCCATTGACTCAAATTATTGAAATAAATTATATTCTAAAGTACATTAAAGACCCACATAAAATTAAGTATAATTTAGTTGTAACAATGAAATTCATGTATCTTATAAAAGGAGTATGTTTGATAATAATTTGAATGAGTCAAGATAATGGAATCCAACTTCACTAATGAATTTCATTAGTATGTTTGGGCCTCACCCAAGCTTCTTAATGTCTTGTTACCAAGTCTTATGCATTAAGTATGTTACTAGAATGCATCCTTGTTAGACAAGGCATGTTAGATAAATTTTCGAACGGTTGTTTGATTGTTTAGAAAAGAGTTCAATTTTCTTGTACAAGTGAGATAGTTTAAAATTGATGTTCGAATAATTGTTATTTAGATCATACGTTTGATAGTGAGAAAAATGGAAGAAATCAATGGAAAAAAGATAGAAATCAAGAGAGGGTTTGAGAGAAAATATTTTCTGGAGAATTGAGAGAAAATGAGAAGTGTTTGGCTGATTTGAAAGTGAGAAATGAAAAGCTCGTCAAAAGTTTCATTAATCGATTAACTACCTTCCTTAATTAATTAAGTAAAACATTTTTACTTGTTTTATAAACATTTAAAACACATGTCAAATTAGGGAAAAAGGCATAATTGCCAAGTAGCTCCCTAAAGATTCTAAGATTTTGACTCTTCTTGAAAAACAGATTTTTCCAACTTTTAAATCTTTACATTTTGGTCACTTCCCAAAATGTACACTTTAGAAAACCCGTTTTGTAAAATTGATTTGGCCAACCTCTTAAACATCATTTTAGAAGATTTTAGGAATTTTTATCATATTTTTATCCTATCCCAAACCTCGATCTCCCTAAACCACCTTTTAACGGTTCGAACAACCGACACCGGTTCCACTGGCCCGACTCGCCAAAACATCTAAGCCCAAAACCGGGGCGTTACATGAATATTTATGAATGGATTTCATTAATCATATGATTTGAATAGTTTCTTAGAGTATATGTTATGTAAGTATGATATTTGATTAGTGATTTATTGAATAAATACAGTTTGGTTATTCGAATAATTGGATTGTAGAATATGTCATGAATTAAGGAGTTTGAATGGTTCCTTGACTACCAAGTCACGTTAGTATGTTATTTGAATATCAAGTTGTAGTTTAAGTTATGTTAGAATGTTTAATAATATGTTCTAGGTATATGATGCAATATGACTCTAATAAGTGGAACTTATAAAAGTACCTTAACGATATAAAATTGTTGGTTTAAATAGTCCTAAATTATGATCATAGTTATTATTGTTAATTAATGTAATGTTTAATGAGATGTCTATACTATGGTAGATTGTTGTTTTGAACGTATTTTGCGAAAGTTGTGATCAAAATTCTAGCATGTTAATTTGATAAGGATCATATTCTCGATTATTTTGTTAGGCCTTGAATCAATAATGAACCCTATAAGTTCTAAGATTTTTTCAAGGCTTGTATATCTATGTAATTAAATCTTGGCATGTCCCCTTGACTCGAATGTTTGAAATAAATTATATTCTAAAATGGATTAAAGACCCGCATATATTTAAGTATAATTGAGTTGTCACAATGAGATTCATGTATCTTATAAAAGGAGTATGTTTGATAATAATTTGAATGAGTCAAGATAATGGAATCCAAATTCACTAATGAATTTGATTTGTCTGTTTGGGCCTCATTCAAGCTTTTTAATGTCTTGTTACCCAGTCTTATGTATTAAGTATGCGACTAGAATTAATCCTTGATTGACAAGGCATGTTAGATAAGTTTTCGAACTGTTATTTGATTGTTTAGAAAAGAGTTCAATTGTCTTTTACGAGTGAGATAGTTTAAAATTGATGTTCGAATAATAGTTATATAGATCACACGTTTGATAGTGTCATGAGTATGTCGAACATTTGTTTCTGGTTTAGGCTTTAATAGATTGATGATAATATGGTTCAAATTAGAAGTATACATGTCTATCAATTCAAAGTTTTGGTTCTTAAATTCATGGTTTTCCTTGTTCTAACATCTTCGATTTTTGTTTTCTTTTAAATTGGGTTGAGGGTGTTACACATTAATATTCATACCTTCTAGCATACATTAAATTAATATGTATAACATATATCCTCATTCAAACCTTAACCATATATGTACTAATCATTTCTCAATTCTATTTCCACATTAAATCCTTGTTTTTCAACCTTTGGCAGCTTGAGCTATCCTCAAAGAACTGTCTCTTGAGAACAGGGAATACACTGAAATGTTAAGTTCTTTACACCTTTAAAAACTATATTAAACAACAGTTTCAACGGTACAAGCCTCATAACTTATCAAAGTCTATAAAAATCTTGGGTATTCTTAGAAATATACAGAATCTGTCCAGAGCAGAATATGTTTCTAGATTTTCTGCCCTACTTTCACTTAAAAATTTATAACTTTTAATTTAGAGCTAAAATCAATCACCGTTTGGTGGAGATCAAACTAGATTCATGCATGATTCTACACATATAATATTCATCCTCAAACTCAGCATATTCGATTTTCTATGAATTTCTAAACTTACTGCTAGAGCAGGGTCCTCTGGGAAAATTGCATTTGATCAATGTTTTTCAATAATCTAAGTACTCTAAACATAACTACTGCATCTCGCAACTCATTATCAATTCAATCATCATAAATTCAAAATTCCAGCATGCTTTCATTCACAAATCAAAGCAATTATATCATCAAATTTTAGGAAGCTTCCATCTATATACATCCTTCTATTTAACCTCTTACATTCTTAATCATGAACCCATTCAAGCATCTTCAAAAACCAAGTTTCCATAAAGGTATTTAGCCCCTAACAATGAATAATTTCAATTTTTCAACCAACTAATCATTCCTAAATCCATCGATTCAACTCAACTTTAATAAAAAACAATTTCGATAATAAAATTCATAATTTAAGATGAGCTTACCTCTTGTTAGACTTTCTCCCATAAAATTTTGCTTCAAATTGCACTAATTCCTCTTGAGATCAACCTCAACTATGCAAGTCTCCCATGGTGTTTCTCTCAAACACCCACTCTCGGCAATGGGGAGAACAAAGATGAAGAAAGCTTAAATTTTTTACCTTTCTCTTTCTTCCATTACTTGGTTGGTCATCACTCAATCCATTTGACGTATGTGAAATGGCTTTGCCACATACATCACTTCCAACCATTAACAATCATCAAAACACATCTAAAAACACCATAAACCCTTCCTTATACCTCCAGCAAGCATAACACCATCAAAACACCCCAAACACCCAATTAAAACCATCAAGAAACTCAAGGATCTCAAGGATTTCGGGATCTATATTATCAAAACTCTTATTCAACATTATAATTAACTCAAAACCTAATTAGAATCAATCCAAAACAGAGCTCATCAACAACACTCAAAAAATCAAGATTTAAACCACTATTTTGCAAGATTTTGATCCCAAGTCAAAACTATAAACAAAACCCAGTTAAAAACATCAATTGGGAGCCAATAATCTTGGGAATTTCAATAAAGAACCTAGATTAGAGGTTGAGAACGGGATTTACCTCCAATCCTTGCCTTCCTTAAAGATTGACAAGTTTTTGCTTCACAAATCTTGAAGAACTTGATGAGAATTCTTGGAAATGATTTGGAAATCAAAGAGAGAGTGTTTAGGAGAAAAGAATTCTGGAGAAAGAGTTGAGAAAATGGATTTTGCTGAAATGAAAGTTAGTTACGTAAAAAACTTCTCAATTTTCTATTTTAACACTTAAATAAAACAAAATCCTTTTATTCAATTATTTTTAAATCCTTTTAAAACACATGTCAATTTAAGGAAAGCTTTAATTGTACAAAAGCTCCCTAATGATTCCGTAGTTTTAAAACTTTACATTTTGGTCACTACCCAAAATGTACCACTTCCAAAACTCTTTTTGTAAAATTGATTTAACCAACCTCTTAAACATGATTTTAGAGGATTTTAGCAATTTTTGTCATATTTTTATCTTTTCCCGATCCTTGATTTCCCTAAACCACCTATTACGATTCAAACTGTTTCCGACCGGTCCGACCCGATGTCCATAACGTTTAGGCTTAAAACCAGGGCCTTACAACTCTCCCCCACTTAGGAAATTTCGTCCTCAAAATTTCACCCGAAAGAAAAAGTTGTGGAAACTGCTTCAACGTGTCTACTTTGCTTTCACACGTGGCCTCCTCAACCCCTCGGTGTCGCCACAACACATTCACAAGTTCTATCGTCTTGCCACGAAGAACTTTGATGCTCGAATCAAGGATCCTTACCAGTTCCTCGTGATAAGACAAATCTGGATTCAGCTCTATCAACTCAATAGGTATCACATGCGAAGGATCCGATCTATACCTCTACAACATCGAAACATGAAACACATCATGAATCCTCTCAAACTCGGGAGGCAATCTCAACCGATATGCCACAGGACCAATACGCTCCACAACCTCATATGGTCTAAAAAACCTCGGGCTATGCCTACTTTTACGTCCAAATCTCATCACCTTCTTCCAAGGCGATACCGTCAAGAACACATGTTTACCAACCGTGAACTCAAACTCCTTACGCTTCAAATCTGCGTAAGACTTTTGCCGATCTGATGCTGCTTTCAAGCGCTCACAAATGAGCTTCACCTTCTCGGTGGTCCCTTTCAACATATTCGGCATCGAAACAAACTTTTTCCATATCTCTGCCCAACAAAGAGAAGTTCTGCACTTTCTCACGTGCAAAGCCTCGTACAAAGCCATTTGTATGCTTGCCTGCTAACTAATGTTACAAGCAAACTCAACCAAAGGTAAATACTTTTCCCAAGAACCTTGGAAAACTATAACGCAACATCTCCACATGTCCTCAAGCACATGGATAACACGCTCTGACTGCCCATCCGTCTAAGGATGATAAGAAGTACTGAAACTCAACTGTGTACTCAAGGCTTGATGGAAATATTCCCAAGACCTTGACGTGAACCTCGGACCTCCATCCGACATATAGACTTCGGCACCCCGTGCAACCGCACAAACTCAGCGATATACAGCTCTGCCAGCTTATCCAAGGTATACGTAGTATGCACAGGCAAGAAATGTGCACACTTCTCAAGGCGATCAACAATCACCCAAACAGAATTTTTCTTCGATGGTAACAAAGGCAATCCAGACACGAAATCCCTAGTAATCATTTCCCATTTCCATTCTGGGATTCTCAAGGATTGCAACAACCCAGAAGGAACTTGATGTTCAGCCTTCACTCGCTGACAACCCAAGCATTTACTAACAAACTCGGCAACATCCTTTTTCAACTCATTCGGTATCACCCAACTCACAAACCACAATACACCTTCGTACTATCAGGGTGCACAGCAAAAGAACCACTTTTCAACTCCCAAAACACAAAACACCGTCATCAATGTAACAAAAATCCAAAAACTTGCCATCAGCAATGTCCTGAACATGTGTTACAACACAACCTCGAGAGCTAAGGAAGATTTCACTTGTAACTCGACTATAGGCCACTCATCACAAGATATACTCAACTAAGAAAACCCCGCTCCCAACTTCACGACCACATTCCGGCTCGACACTTCAGCTCCAACATTGACATTTCCAACATGATACCTCATCGTCAAACCGTACTCCTTAAGCAACTTCAACCACCTTCATTGCCTAAGATTTAACTCTTTTTGAAATGTTAGATACCAAAAACTATTGTGACCCGTGAACACTACACACTTCTCAACATGAAAACCAAAATCCACTCACTCACCATCAAAAAATCCTCATCACGAGACTCTAACACCGTCTCAAGAAGGTTTACTTACACTCAGCCAACAGACCACCCTCTCACGAAGACCCAGCCACAACAACATGGCCTTTGAGCTTTCATTACTTTTCCCTCACAAACTTTGGCCATAACACTAATCATACTTGGATGCTACCCAACAACAAAACTTAATTCTCACACAAAAGCAACCGCAACAAGCCACACATAAAGTTCATTCTCCAAGCAGTTACAATCGTCTGAAACAAACACTACAACCTTCCCAACCTACTTAACCACTCACCCTACAACATACACAAGAGCCATGAATTCTCTACTCAACTCAAGCTAAACCATGATAAGAACTCTCGTCAGAACTTCCTTCCAACTCCTTTAAGATCACCGCCAAAACTTCATCCACTTAAGAAACCATCCTGCTATAACTATTCAAGCAAGAATACAACAACACTTCAAAACCACGTCCGCAAACCTACAACAACCGTCCAACCTAGAGAAAGTACAACACCTAACTGCTGTCTCAAAATGCATTTGTCTACACATCACACAACCGTGATTGATTCTATCTGAAACAGTCTCCTTCTCACCACCATGCCACCAAAGGCCCTTAAAACACCTAGAATTTTACCTCTTGCCAACCAAGCTAGGCCACACTCACTCCTAATGGTAAACTTATTCACTTTCTAACCTTACACCCACTCTTCATCTCGCACCAAAAACAAAACTTTAAACCCACAACTAATCAAATCACAACACATCACTATCATATCCAATTAGATATTCGTAAGTGTGAACATTCGTATGCATGATTACCTACATGCCCTTACGAATGCCTATGCACATGTATGAAAACTTCTAATGTCAAGCCAAATGTATACATGTACTGGTATATATGTAATATATGTATACAAATGATTTTAGTTGTGCATGTAGGTCTGTTCACACTTACTAATAATGTCCTCGAACCAAATCAGGAACAACCTCTTATCCCATCCGCAAACTTTTCCTGCTTCACCATTCTTATAACTCATTACAGCAAACTACTCTAACTATTACACTTTCGTCACCAAGGTTGTTTTCAAACCAACACCGATTACTACCCAACTCACTAACTATAGGACCCTGACCACTACACAAGAGGATGCAAAACCAAAACTAAGAAAAGATAACAATAACAAAGACTACATGAAAAGATACCTGCAGTCACATTATTGTTCCGGGGCTCCAAGCGACAAGCACTCACTCCTGCAGAACCATCATCGTCTCCTTGCTGAAAAGAACCATGACAACATTCGCAGTCACAAGGAGCTTCAACAGACATCCCATCTTGACCACCCCGAGCTAACACTGGACAATCTCACCTCAAATGTCCAACAGACCCACACTTCCAACAAAATTCAACCATCGTACACCTAGCTTCTCTCTGCCCTTCTTGCCACCTCCGAACCCTGCCTCAGCCGCACTGACGCCCCCTTTGAGACCCAACTGCACGCGATGAAGCTGGTCTAGCCACCTAAGGAAAATTACGCTTCACACGTCTCATCGTGCCACAGCTCCAACAAGCTTCAACACCCCAGCAAACCCCAGTATGTCGCCTCCCACAACGACCGCACTAAGGTAGACGAACCACCACTCTCTGACCTGGATGTACTTGATTCACACCACCAACATCCACAAAACTCGGATCCGAACGCAACCTTCTATCACAATGTCTCTTACGGTGCCCACTCTCGAGGCCAGAACTCGTAGCTGTTTTGCTCTCATTCATATCACCACCGCCACTTGTAGCCACGTTCTCACATTGCTTAACCCCCAAAAATTTATCTACCATGTATCTCCTCTTAAAGGCATCTAAAAAGAACTCCTAATCCACATCATGGATATTTGATGCCACCGACACAGATGTCCACCAAATACAAGCATCATCCAGCATTAACGAGACCACGCTTCCCAATTTACAGGCGTTATCACACCCTTCCTAATCCAAGATTGGAATCGTACCAGCTAACCAAGCCTCGAACGCCTCTGGTGTCGACCCATGATACTCAACAGCTCCCAAATCATACAGATGATATTTTGACAAACTAGTTTGTCTGACAGCCGGCACATGCGCAGGCTTTTCATTCACCATGGCCTAAGATGCTTCAGACATCTCCTGAACCACAGATGATAAAACTTTCATCACAGGGTCAGCCTCCTCATGCTGCCCTATCGCCTCAACTCCAGGTAAGAATGTCGAAACAGATACATTCTCAATAGACGGAACATCGTTCCCTTGATTACCCTACTCGCCCGCAGGTATTATCATATTCGATCCCAACTCTCTCCTCGGACTCATTGTGCTATTTTTAATAAGGCATAATAACAAAAACAAATCAAACCATGATTTTGGCCAGCCTCAAGCATGGACCCAAGTTTACAAATCCAATTTAAAACATTTATCTAGTGTAATAAGGCAATGGGCACCTCGATTTCCCTCAAGCATGACATATCATACAATAGCATATCATAATCAGCATGCTTAATATCATCCATGTCATCAACATACAATGATATTTAACTTCCCATATGATTCATAACAACCAAGCATGGCATAAACTCTAACATTCATCCAAAAACATGATTTTTCAAACAACATGCCATTCAACATTGAACCGAACATCAAAACATACCAATTTCACTTACCATCATCCCTAATTCTTTCGAAACCTAGCTCTGATACCAACAAATGTAACCCCCTTTAGCGCGACCTAGACATCTGACCCGAACTAAGAAGATTACACGAGGAAAATCAAAGTCAACTAATTAAAGTCAACCTTGATTAACGACCTCTTTTTTCTTTTTATCTTCTCTAGATGTACATTAAGATCCTATTTGACTTTTAGGGCCTAAATTGTAATTTCCACAAAATACAGGGACTTTTCAGACTTTAGGATTACCAATCTTTAATTAATTATGTAACAAGACATCATGTCATTTTTAATTACAAACGGATCAACCAAACTCATCCAATTGAATATGCATCATTCAGGGACCAAAATACAACAATTCAGAACTCAGAAAGATTCTTTTAAATGAATTTAACGACTCGTATTGATACACCTCATCTCGTATCGATACGCGAGTTGACAGTAGCCAAAGTCGAGAAAATGTATCGATACGCTCAAGCCCGTATAGATACTGCCTTCAACCTTTTTGCCTAGGCGTATCGATACGTGGGCAAGTCGTATCAGTACACCTAAGCTGAAATGCCTGAAAATGGCCTTAGCGTATCGTTACTCAACTCTGTGTAACGATACGCATACCAGAGATGCACTTTCAACAACCATTTAAACACATTTAACATCAAGAAAACATGCCCCAATCATCCCTGCAAATAATAATCAATACTCCAAACACATAAGCATTAACAATCAGCATAACACAAGCATCAAGCATGACAAATCAAGATGAGGCATTAGCTACCCAAGCATGCTTTAAAACTCAAGATGTAGCATAGCTAAAATACTATAAGCAAGACCGTAAACCAAAATAGAGACCATTTACAAGCCCAAAAACACCAACAAAACATGCTCAAGCTGTTTATCATCACCAACAAAACCGTGAAAAGAAATCTTGTAAAACCTATGTTTGATTTTGATATAACTAAATCTTTAAGGACCAATTTGAAAAACATAAAACTGTTTTATAAGTCCCTTAATAAGTTTTAAATCACCAACTCTTTAAAACTGATTTGAAAAACTGAAACTCAAAATATTTTCTAAGTGTTCCAAAGCCAAACTACTGAAAAACGTCCAGGTGTATCGATACGCTTCCATCCGTATCGATACCTTTTTAACAAAGTTGGCTACTGGAGGAACACGTATCGATACGCTCTTTCACCTGTATCGATACGCTCCTTCGTAAAAGTCTAAAGAGTTTGAATGGCGTACCGATACGACTTCATCCGTATCGATACGGACTTAATGAATTTCAAATTCAAGTCAGTTTAAATATTTTGACCGTTGGTGTCAGTTGGTTGGTAACCAAATTTTAAATTGGTCGTTGACCCGTATCGATACGGTAAACCCTCGTATCGAAACAGGAACTTCCAGTGAGCTAAGTTGAGAAAAAGGTATTGATACGGTAAACCCTCGTTTCGATACCCTGTACCGATACGCTTACGTGCGTTTCGATACCCCTTATTTATTGCACACAACGGCTCTTTCTTTTCTGAGACAGGTATCGATACGGCTCCCCGTGTACCGATACGGATAGCTGCATAAGTGCATTTATGGTGGTGAGAGAGGGTTCCAACGGCTCTATTCAAGTTCCCAACCTCCCAAACGGCTAGAATTAATAGAGTAGGTATAAAATAAAGCCCTTTGAAGGTCAGCAACAACTATTCAACCCACAAGCATCAACAAAGCAAATATCCAAACCCTTGAGCTATTCAAAGACAAATTTTTGTACCCAACTCTAGTGTGTTTCAAATTGTCAATTTGTATTGTGAGTTTGGGGTTATTAAAATTGTAATTGGGTAGACAATTATCCTTTGAGAGGAATCATTTGAGTTTACCACAAACTTTCTTTGTAATTTGAGTGGATTAAGCTTTGGGTAGAAAGCTTAATCGAAATTGTAAGGTTTCCTCCTCATCCAAGAAAAGGGGAAGAATTCAAGTAGTGAATTTGTTGAAAATCCTTAGTGGGAACTAAGGTAGTGGATGTAGAGTTCATTTGGAGAACTTGAACCACTATAACTACTTGTGTCAATTTTATTTTTCACTCATTTCTTCCCACCAAAATTTTAATTGCCAATTCACCCCCTCTTGGCCATTTGCAATTGTTCGATCAACTCAACAATTGGTATGAGAGCTATACTCATTGGAAGGATTACAACCCTCTTGAGTCCATTCTAGGAGAGTTTGATCAACAACAAGTCAAGCAATGGCATCCACCTCCAACTATGAGTCCCAATCCACCACCAAGCCACCATTCTTCAATGGGGATAATTACCCATATTGGAAGAATAGGAAGAGGCTTTTCATCAAGTCTACCGACTACATGGTGTGGGATATGGTTGAAGAAGGTCCATACATTCCCATGAAAAGAGATGGAGAAAGACTTGTCCCAAAAGTCAAAGCCGAAATGACGGATGATGAAAGAAGAAGGATGCAAGTGAATGACAAAGCTCTTCATGTAATATTTTGTGCACTTGGTCCGGATATCTACTCCAAGGTGTCTTCAATCGAAAATGCCAAGGAGGTTTGGGACACCCTCGAGACAACATATGAGGGAACTAGTAATGTCAATGAGACAAAGATTGGGATACTCAATCTAAGCTATGAGAACTTCAAGATGGATCCCGAAGAAAGTGTCTCCAAGATGTTTGATCGATTCTCGGTCATTGTCAACGGATTGAAGGGGTTCGGCGAAATCATCCCCGAAGACAAACTAGTGAGAAAATTGGTGTACTCTCTTCCGAAGTCATGGGATGGCAAGAGAACGGCCATTATTGAAGCTAGAGATTTGAAGACTCTCAAGCTTGATGCTCTTGGTGGATCTCTACTCACCCATGAGATTATGAGGAAGGGAAGAGAACAAGAGAAGAAAATAGTTGAGAAGAAGGAGATTGAGAAGAAGAAAGTGGGAATCGCTCTAAAAGCTTCACATCAAGAAAGCAATTCTAGTGAGGATGAAGATGAGGAGATGGCCATGTTGGCCAAACGGTTTACTCGGTTCATGAAGTCAAATCGTGGAAGAAAATTCATTAGAAAGGGAGACTTCAAGAGTAAGAGCAAGGAAGAGGAGAAGGACCAAATCACTTGTTATGAATGCAAGAAACAGGGTCACATCCATTCCGAATGTCCTTAATTGAAGAAGAAAAGCTTTGGGAAGAAGAACAAGCTCAAAGCTCAAATAGCCACTTGGAGTGACGATGAGTCATCCGAGGAAGAGGAGGAAGTGGCCAATCTATGTCTCATGGCCATTGATGATGAACCAAAGGTAAACTCTAACTTATCCAATTTCGATTTTACTTTTGATGAACTTCAAGATGCTTATAATAAATTGCAAGAGGTGTATGATGAGTTAGTAGGAAAATACAAAGAATCCATTTTGAAAAACAAGAAAACCATTTCCAATTTGAAAAATCAAAATGAGACATTTTCTAAAGCTAACTCCGAATTGGAAAAGAAGGTTTTGTTTTTAGTAAATCTTTCAAATGATCTTAAAACAAAAAATCTTGAACTTGAAAAACTTCTTTCCGATTTTCAAGATTATCACACAAAGGAAGTGGATAATCTTAAAACATCTATTGCTATTGGGAAAAATAATTTTGAAAAAGGAAATCATTCTAAATCCCAATATGTAAAAAGAAAACCTTTTATACCTAAACAAAGAAATTTTAATAAGCAATCTAGAGGTCAAAGAGTTAGGAGTGTTTGGGTTCCTAAGGAACTCATTATTTCTAATGATATGAATGCTATTGCTTCTTGGATTCCTAAGGGAACCAAAATGATGAAGGCTAACACTCATGGACCCAAAATGATTTGGGTACCAAAAATCAAGGCCTAATTTCTTTGTTTGTAGGGGGAGCATTGCTACAAGGCTAAAGCTTCAAGCAAAAATTCTTGGTACCTTGATAGTGGATGCTCAAAACACATGACCGGTGACAAGAGTCGATTTGTGGAACTAAAGCCAAAAGGTGGTGGAGTGGTAACTTTCGGTGACAACTCCAAAGGCCACATTGAAGGAATAGGCTCCATTGGTAATCACTCTTCTATTTTCATTGAAAATGTTTTATATGTCAACGGTCTTAAGCATAACTTGTTGAGTATTAGTCAATTGTGTGACAAGGGTTTTAAGATTTTATTTGATAAAAGTGGTTTCAAAATTGTAAACATTAAAACAAATCAACTAATGATCATTGGTCATCGCATAGGGAACATTTACATGGTGCATCTAGATGACATTCATTCATCTCATACATGCTTAATTGCACATGATGAACATGACTCATGGCTTTGGCATAGAAAATTAGGACATGCTAGCATGAGTGTCTTAGAAAAATTAATTTCCCTTAATCTAGTTAGAGGTTTACCCAAACTTAAATTTTCTAATGATAAAATTTGTGATGCATGTTCAAAGGGTAAACAACATAGAACTTCTTTTAAATCCATAAATGATGTCTCTACTAGTAGATGTTTACAATTGATTCATATGGATCTTTTTGGGCCTATTAGAACAATGAGCTTGAGTGGAAAATCATATGCTTTTGTGCTTGTAGGTGACTATTCTAGGTATACTTGGGTTCTATTCTTAAGTACAAAGGATGAGGCTTTAGAAAAATTCATCACATTTTCTAAAATAACTCAAAATGATCTTGAACTTAAAATTTCTCACATTAGAAGTGATCATGGAACCGAATTTCAAAATCTAGGTTTCGATGAGTTTTTAAATGAAAATGGGATTAGCCACAATTTTTCCGCACCTCGCACTCCTCAACAAAATGGGGTAGTTGAGAGAAAAAATCGAAATTTAGAAGAAATGGCTAGAACCATGCTTTGTGAAAATAATTTACCTAAATACTTTTGGGCGGAAGCCACAAATACCACTTGCTATATTATAAATCAAGTAATGATTAGGCCAATTTTGAAGAAAACACCTTATGAGATTTTAAAATCTAAGAAGCCTAACATTAGCTATTTTCATCCTTTTGGTTGCAAGTGTTTTGTTTTGAATAATGGTAAAGAAAACTTAGGTAAATTTGATGCTAAAAGTGATGAAGCTATTTTCTTAGGGTACTCTTTAAACTCTAAAGCCTATCATGTATTTAATAAAAGAACTCTAGTAGTTGAAGAGTCAATACATGTTGTTTTCGATGATAACCTCCTTCCGAGGAAGGAATCTTGTGATGATGATGATGTAGGAATCCTTGATGCCATTGATGAAGGACAAACGTCAAAGGTGGATGAGATTCCAACTAAAGATGAGGATACACAAGATCCACCTCTTGAAGCCTTGAAGGACTTGGCTCTTGAGGAAAGGGAGGTGTCTTACCCAAGGGAGTTAAACTATGTCAAAGGTGGTGAAATCTTGGGTGATCCATCCAAGGGGGTAACTACTAGATCCTCTCTCAAATTAATGAATCGTGTTGCATTTCTTTCATGCATTGAGCCTAAAAATATTAAAGAAGCTTTAAAGATGATTTTTGGATTTTGGCCATGCAAGAAGAATTAATTCAAATTGAGAGAAGTAGAGTTTGGACATTAGTTGAAAGGCCTAATAATCAATCTACTATAGGTACAAAATGGGTTTTTAGGAATAAATTAGATGAAAGTGGTAATATAGTGAGAAACAAGGCTAGGCTTGTTGCTCAAGGCTATACACAAGAAGAGGGAATTGATTTTGATGAGACTTATGCACTCATAGCTAGGATGGAAGCTATTAGGATGTTGTTTGCATTTGCATGTTATCATAATTTCAAGCTTTTTCAAATGGCTGTGAAAAGTGCCTTTTTAAATGGTTTTATAAATGAAGAGGTGTATGTTGAACAACCACCGGGTTTTGAGGATTCAAAATTTCCAAACCATGTGTTTAAACTAACAAAAGCTCTCTATGGTTTAAAACAAGCTCCTAGAGCTTGGTATGAGAGACTTTCAAATTTCATAATTGAAAAGGGTTTTGAAAAGGGAAAGGTGGATACAACACTCTTCATAAAAAGATATAACAATGACATCTTAGTAGTTCAAATTTATGTTGATGATATCATTTTTGGTTCTACTAATGAGTGTTATTGTAAAGAATTTTCTAAGCTAATGCAAGGTGAGTTCGAGATGAGCATGATGGGGGATCTCTCATTCTTTTTGGGACTCCAAATCAAACAAAGGAAAGATGGCACCTTCATAAATCAAGCTAAGTACGTGAATGATATGCTCAAAAAGTTTGGCTTGGAGAATGCAAAGCCTCAAGCCACTCCTATGAGTTCTTCCATAAAGCTTGACAAAGATGAAGGAGGTAAGTGTGTTGATTCTAAGCTTTATAGATCCATGATAGGTTCTTTGCTTTACCTTACCGCAAGTAGACCGGATATCATGTTTAGTGTTTGCTTGTGTGCTAGGTTTCAAGCTAGTCCTAGAGAATCACACTTAGTTGCCTTTAAGAGAAATTTTAGATACCTTAGAGACACACCTACTTTAGGCCTTTGGTATCCTAAAGATTCTTCCTTTAGCCTTCATGCTTATTCGGATGCGGATTATGGGGGATGTAAGATAGATAGGAAAAGTACTTCCGGGACATGCCAATTCTTAGGTAGTATGCTCGTATCTTGGTTCTCTAAGAAACAAAATAGCGTAGCCTTATCTACCACCGAAGCAGAGTACATATCCTTAGGGAGTTGTTGTGCTCAAGTCCTTTGGATGAAGCAACAACTCTTACATTATGGTGTTGAAATAGAAACCATACCCCTTAAATGTGACAACACTAGTGCCATTTGTCTTACTAAGAATCCCATCCAACACTCTAGAACTAAACATATAGAAATTCGACATCATTTCATTAGAGATCATGTTTTGAAAAATGATGTTGTTATAGAATATGTTGATACCTTGAACCAATTAGCGGATATATTTACAAAACTTTTAGATAAAGAGCGTTTATGGTCCCTTAGGAGAGAGTTAGGTCTAGCTAGCCTATCTTGACCTTTTAGGACCTCTTTGTGCTTAAAATTGCTTGATTTTGTGAAATTGCATTTTTGTGTGTTGTAACTCTTGAAAATATCCATGCCTATAGTTAGGGGGAGTATGATTCTCTTAAAATATGTTTAGAACTGTTCATTCATCATTTGCATACCTTTAGGAGATGTTAAATTCGAGCCTATGGTTGTTCTTAGGCCTAAAGATGCATTTCTGGGCATATGGTATCGATACGGTTCTACGCGTATTGATATGTGTTCTTCGTTCAGATTCCCAGGCCTCTTTTTGCCTTAAACGGTTATCGATACGGTTAAACCCGTATCGATACGAGCTTCAAATCGTTTCGATATGAATCTCATCCATTTCGATACGATTCTCCAACGGGCATTTTTAAGGAAACGACGTTTCTACCCCTGTATCGATACACCCTCAGGAGTATCGATACTCGATTGCGCAGACAGCTTTTAATTTGGCATTTAAAGTGTTCAACTTTTATCGAAACTAAAATTCTTCAAACCCTAAAAACCCTAGCCATTTTTGCCTATAAAAGGGCTCTTCCTCCCTCATATTTTCACACCACAACTCAAAATCTAAAAGAGTTTTTCCATCAAGCAAAGCTTTAAGCTCCTTCTCATCAAAATTATGCTAGAATTTTCTTCATTCTCTCAAGTTCCTATCAAGGTAAAATTCTTTCTTTTTTCTTTTTAATTTTTTTTTGTTTTGTTTTTGTTTTGTTTTTATGATTCATCTTTTTAACAAAATTTTTGTCTTCAAAATTCCTTTTCTTCAAACTTTAATTTCAATTTTTTTTACCTTGGTTCTTAACTTAATTGAAGAAGTCTATATGCATGATTTTCTTTTAGATCATGGCACCAAAGGAATCTAGGAAGAGATCAAGGGTTTCTCAAACCGGTGAATCATCCAATCTTGGAGTGGTTGCACGTCCGAACTACACTTCAATCTATGAACAATCCTTTGAAAATCCCGCGGGTCTCGCATACTTTCGTCAATTCGAGAATTACAAGATTCGTGCGGAAAGGGTAATATCCATTCCTTTTCTCAACTCGGAGCGTTTCCAATTTGAATATCTTCCTTTGGTCCAACGTTGGAATTTCATGGATTTTCTCTCAATTCTCGGTTTTTATTATCGTCTTTTGGTTTTGATTTTTTACACTAATGCCAAATGTATTTCTCGCAATGGGGTTGTTACCGCTATTAGTTCTTATCTCATGGGAAAGAAATTCATCCTTGATGTCAAATCCATTTGTGAAGTTTTTAATTTAGAGGATGAAGGCCTAGATGATGAGAATGCTTTGGGGCATGTTCTTAGTGGCTCCGTAACCGCCCTCAATGCTCAAGATCGGATCCTCCATTTGATGGTGTCTTGGTGGTTTAGGCCCTCCGGAGGAAAATACTCTATCATCCGTCAAGTGGATCAATTTTGGATTCGTTGCTTCCGTGAGCGAAAGCGCCCAAATCTTGCTCGAATCATGTTCGCGGAGATCGTTTATCTTGTGCAAAATCGTCACACCTCTCTCGTCACCTCCTTTGCATATGGTACGGCCTTAAGTTATTTCTTTATGAAAAAGGATATTGATTGGTCTTTTGACTTCCCTACTCCCCTCACCGATCCCATTGATGAACGATCTCTTGCACGGGGAAAGTTCCATTATTTTAATGGTAATTGGGTACGTCTTTCCAAGCTACCACCCGAGGCCGCCGCCGTATTTGAAGAACCTCAAGGTGATCAAGCTCCTCAAGCTCCTCAACCCTCCATGGATGCTCTCATGACATTCCTAAATGAGCAATTTACCGGGTTGCGCACGGACATGGGAAATCGTCTTACCGCCCTTTAAACAACTTTTGATACAAGGATGACGAGCATGGTAAATCGCCTCACCTCTCTTGAAAGCGGTCATAACTCTTTGAATATTTCCATCTCCGTTTTCCATGATGAGTGGCGCAATAGCATGAGGAATGATGATCCCATGGGAGTTGACGATGAAGATGATGAAGACAACGAAGATGATGCCTAGTCGATTCTCCTTGCATCTCATGCATACCATTTAGGATATTTCTATTTTATGCATCTTTGATTTATGTTCTTAGGACTAAGTTTGCTTTATTATTAAACCTATGCTTTGATTTTATGTTTTTGTTGGATTTTTAAGATTGATGTTATGCTTAATAATATTAATGTTGCTTATTTATACCTTCGCCTATGTTATGCACCTATATCTTGTCTCGATATATTTGATCTAACAAAAAGGGGGAGAGAAACTAGCTCACAACACTTTAAAAATTTTGATTTCAAATCAAAAGTTACCTAGCTTATATTAAGGGGGAGTTAAATTTGTAAAGTTTTTCAAAGTGTCAAAAATTTTAAGTTTTAGTTTTGTTATATCAAAAAGGGGGAGATTGTAAAACTTATGTTTGATTTTGATATAATTAAATCTTTAAGGATCAATTTGAAAAACTTAAAATTGTTTTATAGGTCCCTTAATAAGTTTTAAATCACCAACTCTTTAAAACTGATTTGAAAAACTCAAACTCAAAATATTTTCTAAGTGTTCCAAAGCCAAACTATTGAAAAACATCCAGGTGTATCGATATGCTTCCATCCGTATCGATACCTTTTTGACAAAGTTGGCTACTAGAGGAACACGTATCGATACGCTCTTTCACCTGTATCGATACGCTCCTTCGTTAAAAGTCTAAAGAGTTTGAATGGCGTACCGATACGACTTCATCCGTATCGATACGGACTTAATGAATTTTAAATTCAAGTCGGTTTAAATATTTCGACCGTTGGTGTCAGTTGGTTGGTAACCAAATTTTAAATTGGTCGTTGATCCGTATCGATACGGTAAACTCTCGTATCGAAACGGGAACTTCCAGTGAGCTAAGTTGAGAAAAAGGTATCGATACGGTAAACCCTCGTTTCGATACCCCGTACCGATACGCTTACGTGCGTTTCAATACCCTTTATTTATTGCACACAACGACTCTTTCTTTTCTGAGACAGGTATCGATACGGCTCCCCGTGTACCGATACGGATAGCTGCAGAAGTGCATTTATGGTGGTGATAGAGGGTTCCAACGGCTCTATTCAAGTTCCTAACCACCCAAACGGCTAGAATTAATAGAGGAGGTATAAAATGAAGCCCTTTGAAGGTCAGTAACAACTATTCAACCCACAAGCATCATCAAAGCAAAAATCCAAACCCTTGAGCTATTCAAAGACAAATTTTTGTACCCAACTCTAGTGTGTTTCAAATTGTCAATTTGTATTGTGAGTTTGGGGTTATTGAAATTGTAATTGGGTAGACAATTATCCTTTGAGAGGAATCATTTGAGTTTACCACAAACTTTCTTTGTAATTTGAGTGGATTAAGCTTTGGGTAGAAAGCTTAATCGAAATTGTAAGGTTTCCTCCTCATCTAAGAAAAGGGGAAGAATTCAAGTAGTGAATTTGTTGAAAATCCTTAGTGGGAACTAAGGTAGTGGATGTAGAGTTCATTTGGAGAACTTGAACCACTATAACTACTTGTGTCAATTTTATTTTTCACTCATTTCTTCCCACCAAAATTTTAATTGTCAATTCACCCCCCTCTTGGCCATTTGAAATTGTTCGATCAACTCAACAAATCTCTCCCACTGACTCTTATTACACTAAAGTAAAACCACATACATTGTTTAGCCAAAATACTTGGATTTCCCCTTGCTCTCTTGTTGCCTCAAATGCTCAATTCTCTACATTGGTGAAACAAATGAGTGTAAGCATAAAGCTTAGTGAGAACCGCTATAAAACCAAACATTCATCAATGCATTAAGAAAACCATATCACCCTCATTTGAAAACCCATGCCATCCTTGAAAACATGCACTTTATATACCAATCCACTTTCAAAATCACCTACTCATGGCATCACAATATAACAGCAAAAACATTTGATCATGCTTAAACCAAGCATCACATGTATTCTAGCATAAGTTCCAAGTATCTCATGCTTAATTCATTATTCAACAACATTATATTGGCTCGCAAGTGATCAATAACAAACCATCTCAATTCCAAACACAATTGACACAATCGGATACGCGGATTACAAGCGTTATCCCACACACTTCATACACACTACCGGACCCTCAAGGCTCACACACTGGATTAAACCATCAACTGTTGAGACACCTGTGGTGGAGTTTAACGGTACAATTACAACCCCTCAACATCACTCATTGGTAGTTGTATAATTCCACTAACGCGAGCACGAGACACATACCACAAGATCCACACACATGATTAAACCATCCATTGTGATCTTAATCTCGATCGTTAGGGTACTTGGATAGAGTGTAGGGTACAATTACAACCCCTCGACATCCAAGGCGACTTTATTCACGGTGCACCCAATCCTATAGCCGGCTAACTATATCCGATTAAAGTAACCAAAACGCATTTCCATCACTTGCCAATATAATCATTTAACATCATTATTTCACTATTTTACAATCATAAAATCACAAAGCCATTTTCACAAGCATAAACATGTTTAACCAAATGCATTAATCACATATATCCAAGGATCACTTACCATGTGCATCCTTAACAAAATGGCATTAAAAACCAGCATCATCAATGCTCAAAACATGCTTTAAAACAGTAATCAATCCACACTTAATTCAAGTGCATTTCCAACAAAAACATAGCACAATCCGAGAGAGACTTTCGATTTACTTACTCTTGAGCTTAGCTAAGTGTTTCAAACTTACACTAAGCTCCCAAAACTACGTTCAAAACGTTTGAAAGATAGAAAATCCTTTTCCACTCACCAATACGCGAAACTTCGCTTGCCGACGCAAAGATCACCCGTCTGAAGCCTCCAAAAATGCTTCGCTTGCTTTCGGACCAAGATCCCCTATTTTTAAAGCATCAAAACAGAGATCCAAATGCATTAAAATGCATTCCAACACCAACAACTAAACACAAATTCGTTGCTCAACAAAACTACACCAATTTACCCATCCGAAACAACTGAAAACTCAATCGATTGCTTCCTAAACCAAGCCTAGCCAACATACATCACTTCCAACCATTAACAATCATCAAAACACATCTAAAAACACCCTAAACCCTTCATTATACCTCCAGCAAGCATAATACCATCAAAACACCCCAAAACCCCAATTAAAACCATCAAGAAACTCAAGGATCTCAAGGATTTCGGGATCTATATTATCAAAACTCTTATTCAACATTATAATCAACTCAAAACTCAATTAGAATCAATGCAAAACAAAGCTCATCAACAACACTCCGAAAATCAAGATTTAAAACAATATTTTGTAAGATTTTGATCTCAAATCAAAACTATAAACAAAACTCAGTTAAAAACATCAATTAGGAGCCAATAATCTTGGGAATTTCAATAAAGAACCTAGATTAGAGGTTGAGAACGAGATTTACCTCTAATCCTTACCTTCCTTAAAGATTGACAAGTTTTTGATTCACAAATCTTGAAGAACTTGACGAGAATTCTTGGAAATGATTTAGAAATCAAAGAGAGAGTGTTTGGGAGAAAAGAAATCTAGAGAAAGAGTTGAGAAAATGGATTTTGCTTAAATGAAAGTTAGTTACGTCAAAAACTTCTCAATTTTCTATTTTAACACTTAAATAAAATACAATCCTTTTTATTCAATTATTTTTAAATCCTTTTAAAACACATGTCAGTTAAAGGAAAGGTTTAATTGTACAAAAGCTCCCTAAAGATTCTAATACTTTGACTCCTCTTTTGAAATTTGAAATTTTCCACAGTTTTAAAACTTTATATTTTGGTCACTACCAAAATGTACCACTTCCAAAACTCTTTTTCTAAAATTTATTTCACCAGCCTCTTAAACATGATTTTAGAGGATTTTAGAAAAATTTTCATATTTTTATCCTTTCCCGATCCTTGATTTCTCTAAACCACCTAATATGATTCGAACCATTTCCGACCGGGCCGACCCGATGTCCATAACATCTAGGCCCAAAACCAGGGTGTTACAGTTGTCAAGGCGACGTATTACCGACTGGGTACCGTTTTTGCAACCCTCAGAAAAAAAGCTATAGATTGGATGGCAGTTGGCCACCAGCTCCATCCAGACCTCCAAGAGAAATTTCAAACATACACTGCACACGCAAACACGATGGTTGCGTTATGCTTCTCTCGTCGCCAACATCATTTTCAGGTTTCAGAATATTCTCGACCGCTTGAAGGCATAATGCAAAATAATTACGTGGTTGATTTGCGCCAAATAACGTGCTATTGCGTAGTCTTCCAGACCTTCAAGTAAGCGCACACCTTCGCTACATGTGCATCCATTCATTTTGACGCCATGGCACTCGTTGATCCGGTATACCGACTTGAAAACATATTCAAGGTATACCGATACGAGCTTCCTCCGATCGGAAATGAATGTGATCGTCATATCATTGGCAATGAACCTAAGATATGCTCAGATCATTCACTACGCCGTAAGAAAAAAGGTCACCCACATTCAACTAAGATTCACTATGCCAAGGATACGGTTCTTCGAGAATGGACCGAACAACCTAAACATTGCAGTAGATGTAGGAAGACTGGGCACGACAAGAGAAAATATCCTCTTAGGATCGGCCCTTAAATCAACTAATTTTACTTCTCCATGTAATGTTTTACAACCATTTTTAGCGATCTTTTAACTATTTCGATTTTTTGTTTTACCTCCATTTTATGTTTTACCACAATTTTCAACAAAATCAACTTAGACATGGCTATCGCCCCATGTTTGCTTGTTCTTCATGGGAAAAACATGGCTATATAGCATTTTTAACGCGATTTCTACACCCTATAAAATGTCATATACACGCCAATTTTAGCACCATTACAAACATATGCTTCACTACTACGCCGTGAAACTCAAACAACAACAAAATATATCCCCCAACATACCACAAAGTCAACTTAAACATGCCTATATATCCATGTTTGCTTGTTCTTAAGGGGAAAAACATGGCTATATAGCATTTTTAACTCGATTTCTACACCCTTTAGGATGTCTTATACACGTCAATTTTAGCACCATTGTAAATACATGTTTCACTACTACGACGTGAAAGTTAAACAACAACAAAAAATCTCCCAACATACTACAAAATACATTTAAACATGCCTACAGACACATGTTTTCTTGTTCTTCATGCAAAAAAAATATGGTTAGATAGCTTTTTTAACGCGATTTATACATAATCTAAGATGCCTTATACGCATCGATCTTTACACCATTTTCAAGAGATGTTTCAGTACTACAATGTGAAATTTCAAAAATACGAAATAATATCCCCCAACACCCCGTAACTTCACCTACAACATGCCTATTGAAGCTTGTTTTAAGAACAAGATTGTACAAAACTCGCGTTGCACCAAATGTGAGTTACATTCATATCGCGCGATAAATTGACACCATATCATCTGAATATACCGGAGAGCTCGCATTCTTCTAAGCGCGAGTTCCTTTAATTGAATATTTAAAATATGCCAATGGATAAGACACGCCACATCAAATAGAATACGTGTCCTGCGTAACGAGCGTATTAAATTCGCGCTCAGTAGAACGCGAGTCGTTCCTACGTGTACCAAATGAGGAGTATTTGTCCAAATGATTTCTAGAGAGGGTATTTTTCCAAATAATTTCCCAAAAGGAATATTCATCCAAATTCCTCATCATTAGTAGTTAAATTTTTGATGAAAACAAAAACTTTTTATTTTTAAAATTAAAAGATCATTTTGTAATTTTTTATAGGGTAAACTATACTAATGACCACCGAACTATAGAGTTGGTGTCGATTTGACCACTATATTTTCAATTGTGTTAAATATATCACATAACTATTTAATTGGTTCTAATGTAGCCACCTGCCGTTAAATCTTAACGGGAAGATGATGTGGCAGTTAAAAACAAATTAGTATAATTACACATTTAATCCTTATTACTTAGGCATTTTATCAATTTAGTCCTAATTTTTATTTAATAAAATAATTATTATTTAATTAAGTGATGCCACATGTCACCACTTTATTGGAGGACTTTAACTATTTATATTTGAGTTAATAATTTTATTTTACCCTCCAATGAGGTGGTGACACCATTAAAGGAAGAAAATAAATTTTACTCTTAAAAGAGTAGGAGGGTTCGAACAAAGGTCCTCTTGGTGAAAGGTGTGTCTGTTTACCATCAAGCCAAACACATATTCATGATTTGTTGTACAACATTTTTATTTATCTTTAGTTTCCACTGCAGAACTGTCAGTTTGTTCAACCTCTACTTGAACTTCACCCTTGTGCGTTTTCCTCACCATACGTCTAATATCAACTTGTACATCAGGCAAAACTACCATTTGAGCTAGCATTTCGGCTTTAGCTTGTCGCCACTAAGAAAGCTCTTTAGAAGCCAGCTCCTCAGCACTCATAGAACATAATCGTTCTGGAGAAATTTCGTTAGACACAACTCTTTTTCTAAGTTTAGGGTTATTACGATCCTTTAAGTTAAACAACAGATACACACCCTTCTCCTTTATGCTTTTTATTTACACCTCCAAATAATTTAAAGAGTTCTGCCTCAATTTAATATGCCAACTCTTGTGGAGACGGTAATGATTGCTCCAAATCATCCTTTCCCATTTTTTCATCATCTGGGATTTCTTTTCCATTACTTTTAAATTTCTTTTTCTTTGCCACATCTATTTCAGATTCTAATACCCAAGAAAGGCCATTTCCCTGCAAAAGTTCATCTCTAGCAAAAATGTTGTCACTAAATGGAACAACCTCATCAAGTAACATATTGTTTGATTGAAATTGTTGCCCATCATATTGCAAAGTTTGTGTAGCATCATTGTTATTTCCATCAGTAGAACAACCCCGATTGGGGAGCAATGTCCCCTGAAGTTCTGTGGGTATAGAGCAAACAACATCTGAATTACCAGAACTCGAATCAGCCGGGTGAGAACCCATTAAAGGAAGATGTTTTTATGCAACTAAGGATAAATAATAAATGTTGTACAACAAATCATGAATGTGAGTTTGGCTCGATGGTAAACAAACACGCCTCTCACCATGAGGACTCTGGTTCAAATCCTCCTAATCTCATTGTAAAATAAAATTTATTTTCTTCCTTTAATGGGTGGTGACACGTGTCACCATCTCATTGAAGGGTAAAATAAGTGACACCTCGAGGTGGTGACATGTGGCATCACTTAATTAAATAATTAATTGTTTTATTAAATAAAAATTAGGATTAAATTGATAGAATGTCTAAGTAATAGGGATTGAATGTGTAATTATACCAATTTGTTTTTAATTGCCACATCATCTTCCCGTTAGGATTTAACGGCATGTGACTACATTGGAACCAATTAAATAGTTATGTGGTATATTTAACACAATTGAAAATATAGTGGTCAAATCGACACCAACCCTATAGTTCGGTGGTCATTAGTATAGTTTACCCTTTTTATAATAGTATTTAACAAAAAATATTATATAATCGGAGGACTATTTGTGTATTTTAACCCTGTAAAATCCACCTAAAGACCAGAAAAGAATCTAGAGCCGCACGATTATAAACTAACGGTTGGTCTCTTTCTCAACACGTCATCACTAAAAACGGCACTGAGAGAAATTAAGACCATAAATAAAACTTTCAAATCGGGCGAGCTCTTGCGTTAATTTCTACTTTTCCTCTTTCAATCCGACTTGACTATTGTTTAAAGGCGTGTTTTGCTTCTTTTCTCTCGTTCGTTTCCATGGCGTCTACTTCGAACCGAACCGGTGGCGATTCCTTCTACGGCGGTGCGGCTCCTTACCGATCAAGGTCTAATTTTAATTTTATTGTATTTCTTTTTTTTCTTTTAATTTATAATCCAGCGAGTTTAGAATTTATTAGGATTTCTTTTTTTCATTAGTTTGTCTGAGCCAATTTTGATTTGTTGTTAATATTGGGATAGGGAGGGTTTAAGCACGAGACCGGTGGCTAGCTCCGATGAAATACAATTGCGGATTGATCCGATGCATGGTGATTTGGACGATGAAATCTCCGGTCTCCGTAGCCAAGTTAAACAATTGAGAAATGTAAGACCTTTCATTAATCGATTGTTTTATTTTCTAATTTCATATTCTATGATCCATTTGATATTTCTCTCTATTGGATGAAGTGCATAAAGGATCTTGGTGATAATTTGATACGACTTTTCACCTTTCTTAGTTTGGCTTTAAGCTAACATTTGAGTATAATGATTCCTTTGTATATCTATCAGTTCTTAGTAAGTGTTGTGAATCGTGATAATATTATCATTGTTTATTTGGTCTATTTTCTTTCTTGAAAAGATATTAAAAAGTAAATTTATATCATTGTTTATAAATATTAAACGTCATTTTGAATTTAGATAAACAACGCGTATAAGAATTCACCTTCTAATGGCATTTAATACTATTTCCCTTTTTCTGTTGGAGTTGTGTCGGCATTTTTATTTCTTTTTTATAAGGACTTGTGTCTTGACACTTGAGGCGAACTTTGGCTTCAGTTTCTTTTACCTCTTTTTTATCACCTGGAGGGATGGTTCTTTTCCTTTCTATTCATTCTCCACCTTTAACTGGCTAAATTGTGTTAATCTTAAAAATGGTGCAGGTTGCTCAAGAAATAGGATCAGAAGCCAAATTTCAGAAGGACTTTTTAGATCAACTGGTATGCTACATTTGCCCCGTCTTTACATTTTATTTTTGGTGGTTTCTTGCATGCATGCATTACTGCTATGATGTTTTGTTGCTTGAAAATGAGGAATGATCTCCTTAGTTTATAATATACGCTTGGTGGTTTTACTATTATATTGCTACATGGTCCCGTAAAGCAAAGTGACATCGAGGGGGAATAAAATTTTGAACTCATTGAAAAATAACCTGAAAAAAGCAGGAAATACCTATATTTATCTGTCAACTAAAGGTCGTAAGGAATAGTTTTTCATTCGGAGTTTATATGGGTAGGAAATGTCCTTTTTTATGCCTTCAGTTCATATGTTGTATTATTCAAGTATATTTTTTTATTATAGTAGTTGAACATAATGCACTCTGTTGTTCTTTGATTCATCGGATCAGTATTTGCCTCCATCTCTTTGGATCTTATGGTAGACAAGGAGGCAGGTTTGTGTTAGCCATCTAGTTGGTATTGCTAAGCCTTATTGCAAAAGAAAATTGAATGCAAAGGATAAGCACGAAACCTTTCTTGCGATTAACCCTTTCTAGATTTGAACTGTTATCTACAGTGTTCTCGTTTTATCATGCCTGCTTTATTAGTTAATGTATACACATGCATGCAAAATAAATTCTTAGTTTAATGTCTTAAATGGTGATTTTCTGTCGAGTATAATATGGAATTACTTGGTGCTTTGCCTGCTATTTATATTTGGGGAGAAAAGACGCTTCCTGAATGTGTAATCTTACTTTGTGACAGCAAATGACAATGATTAAAGCTCAAGCAGGGGTAAAGAACAACATTAGGAAACTGAACAAGAGTATAATCAAGCATGGCTCTAACCATATTGTTCATGTGGTTCTTTTTGCACTGTTTTGTTTCTTTGTTGTCTATATGTGGTCCAAGTTGTCCAGAAGATGAAGCTCGTGAAACTGCTGAATAGGTGTACATGTCGGAAAAATAGTGCCAAAATGTCGAGTTTGTGATCATTTTCTGTAAGGATGGTTGTGCGTTACGATCTTTGATGTCTTTGTCTGTACTTGCCAAAGACGATCAATGTTTATAGGTTTCTTTCAGCTATGCTGCAGTAAGAAGGCTAGTTCTATTTTAAAGAATGATTTGTATGATCCGTACTGTATTTTCTTGAACTCTTGGATTGAAGTGTTTACATATGAGCATCCCCCCTAGTTTTATTCCTTGTGTCCTTATGGTCTGAGCCTGTAAAATTCAACATAAATTTCTAAGTATTGTTATTTATTAAGACTATACAATTACTTTGTTAACACCATTGTTTAAGAAGCCAAAAAGCTTTTGCCAAGAGATTTCCATCCACAATCATCATTTTGGCCACTGAAAACTGCAACCAGGCTGGCTAGTGGAGATGATCGTGTATGTTAGTCGGGTCAGCATGATCAAAAGGCTCTACAGAGGTTGTTAGAAGTGAAGTTAGATGAACACTGCTGCTCTATAGGTCCCGGGGAATAAAAACGACTCCTCTTTGATTCCGAAATCCTCACATGGGAAATCGCGACAGCAAGCACATCCATCACACTCTCCGATCTGGGAGAAGGTTGCTCTACTGAATTCTTCGACTTTGATTCCGTGTATAATGTCCCTAACGAGTGCTCAGTGTAGAACAATATCCATGGATGCCCTGACAATTCAGAAGCTTTTCTTAGAAAACAAAAAATAGATGAATGGCTCACGAACTTTATATGTATAAAACTATAAATAGCAAAATACATGATACATTTAATTATTCTACATAATTTAGAGTGAAAGCTGGGGCTTTACTTAGTACTTGATCCGCAGTTATTCTTGATGAAACATCCCTCATCAGCATTCTCGACAGCAGATCGCGTGCAGGTTTAGATACAGACTTCCATATCCCGGAGTGAAAATCCAGATTTACATTCTTGATGGCCTCAAATACTTCCTTCAAGGAGTCTCCTTGAAATGGAAGGACGCCAACCAAAAGTGCATGTAGCAGCACACCAGCACTCCATACATCAACCTTCTCAGAATAATCTCCTACAAGTACTTCAGGCGCAACATAAGCCGGGCTTCCAGCCAAACCAGACAAAATCTGACCTGTAGTAAATAGTTATTTGTGTCACTTACAAGCATTAGGCACAGCAAGAGAAAATATAAACATATTTGGACACAATAGGACAAATAACAACTGAAGTTATCTTCATGTATATGTGCAATGCACTTGAAACCAATCTCAAAACTAAAAGATGTTTTCATATTTGATAAACACTAGGAACATACAAACATAACTCTACATCTCCAAACAATTTGCACATTGAGTTTCAATATAACAAACAAACTGAGAATTTATAAGATCCGATATAAAGACTGGTAGTATACTTCAAAGTATGAGGCAGATAGATATTCACCGTTCACGATTCTCATGGCAAGACCAAAATCAGCTAGCTTTATCTTTCCTAAAGTTGTGAGGAGAATATTTTCAGGCTTTATATCTCTATGCACAACTCCCATCTCATGACAGTACTTAACGACTAACATCACATCTTTCAAAATATTAGCAGCTCCTTGCTCTGAATACTGTCCCTCTGCCATTTGGTCAATCAATCGACCTCCGGAGCACAACTCCATTACGAGATGGAAACAATCTGGTTCCTCATACACTGCCTGCAAAGTCACAACCCCGGGATGACCAGATAAATGCTGCATTATCTCTACTTCTCTGTGAACTGTTTCCTCTCCCTTATGCAAGGTTTTACATGCAAACTCTACACCACTAGTCCTAGACCTACACAACCAAACCAACCCAAATTTTCCCTGCCCGATCGGGTCACCTTTAACATAATCATCCTCGATTTTTTTGTTCCTACCGATTCGATTAATTACCTCAATGCACCCTATCTTCCTCTTAAGACCTCTTCCCGGAGGAACCAAAGAGGACACACTACAAGGTGGGGCAGTCGCAATGCCGGCAAGTCTACTCGTACATAAACCAATAGGTTGTATATCCAAATCTTCTTTACACCTTTTTTTAATCCTAGCATAATCTTCTAAGGAATAATGGGCCCTAATATTAGATGATCGGGAGTCACAGGTGGGTGCAAAATTGTTGGTTACCTCCGGAGATTCATTGGTTTCACTTCCCTTCCTCTTCTTTCTCATCAAGTCAATTATCAATCTAAACAACCTTATTCAAAACTAGATCTTAGGCACATTGATGTTTCAGAAAACAAGTACAAATACTCAACGAAAACAACAAATTTTATTGCCCGGGATCTTCTGCTTTCCTTTCCCTGTATCAAGATTGAAAAAATGATTATCAAAAACAAACAAAAAAATACAGGAAAAAGAAAATAATATACATATTTATAATAAAAAAAAACAATTCACCGATCCATAAAAAAATGTGACCCAATTAAGCAAAGGAAATAAGAAACTAAAATATTGAATTAAAACGAAAAAAAAAAAGACAATCAAGATAATAACGGGGTCCTATTTGCTTTTTCCGTGGGTTATCCTGGGGACCAGATAGAGCCTAAGATCAAAATACTATTATTCTCCCAACATTCAAAACATTTCAACCCAATCATAAAAAAAAACCCAGAAAATTAAGAGCAAAAAATGAACCTGTAACAAGGTTAGAAATGCCACAGATTACAACAAAAGGAGACCCCGGTTGAAAAATGGTGAAGAAAGAAAGGAAGTAAGAAAGAAAAGAGTGAAAAATAGAGAAGATATATAATTGGGAAAATCCCGGGAGAGAAATTCGGAGGATCAAATCGGAAAACCTAGAAATGTCGGGAGGTCACCTTTAGATCTTATATTAATATTAGACTCGTTTAAAAAATGATTGATTAATTACCTGGCCTTTTGAGATTGATGAGGTGTCGATTTCTTAAACGTTACGCGGATCTGTTTGTGTGGATAGTTTTTAGAATGTTCTGGCTGAAGCACGTGACGTGATGTGTTGAAATGCAGGCACAGGTCAAGGATGTTGACGTACATTATTTAGTTCTCCTCCCGACGTGCCTTATTGTACGGATTGCATTCGCTATACACCCATCAATTGGGGCAGGTTTTCGGTGAACTGAACCTAGACTATTTTGAGTTTGGATAATTTTATTTTCAATTCATTTATTATTAATTATTTTAATTTAAATTATCCCCCGTTTAGATTATTTGCTTTTTTTATTTTTAAATTGAATCATTTTAATTTTTTGATATTTCAGAATTATTGATTGTTCTAGGAATAGATCGAATATAATTAAATTTCAAATCGAGTTTAACGAATCCAATCTTCAAGTTTGTATCAAAATCATGGCCATAATTTGCGAGAGTGTGTGTCCATAAATAATTATTGTGTAATAATATACATGAAATATAGATTTGATTTAATTTTCAGAAATTATTAAAGTTACTATCCACATAACATCATTTTACATTTACATATTTCATACACAAATAATTATATTTATTAAATATAAAAATAAATAGGTGTATTTATTTTTTGAAATTTATATAATTAAATCAAAATTAAAGTTTCATGTGTATTGTTATATGGAATCAAAATTCATGTGCTATTTTGATATTTATCTTAATTTTGAGTTTATCCAAATTCATTTGTATTGTTATATAGAATCAAAATTCATGTGCTATTTTGATATTTATCATACTAAAATACTACAATTAAATTAGAATTCTAAAAAATGATGTAAAACCATTTTTTTTCTTCGAAAGAAAATTGTAAAACTTATGAAAACAAAACATGCCTCACTCGTTACCGTTCACAAAATTAAATTAAATTATTAATCAAACATATTATTTTTATATTAATATATATATATATATATATATATATATAACTCTGATTGAATTCCTAAAAAATATAATTAAAAATAAATTACTTATTAAAGATTAAATTTAAATTGAATCCATTGAGTGGTATGGGTGGAAAAGAGAGTGTTGTTATTTGAGGAGGCCCGAGTTCGGGCAGCTTGTTTACATAGTATATGTGCATTTTCAAATAGTTAAGAGTAAAGAATAAATACTACTATAGAATTGAAACGCCCTAAAATCGACTACACATTTGGGCCTCAAGTCCAACCCATAAGTGAAATTCTTCAACTAGATTTAGCCCAAATGATAAGAATTTTCATAAACCTAAATATTTTGGAAAAGGACAATTCAAAATAGTTAAACCGTTTACATGGAGCTCCAATTTAAAACAAGTAATAAATCATTCGAAATGATCAAATAAATCTAAAATAAGAGTTACAAATATAAATCAAGGGTACTATGAATACATTGCCCGACAAGTTTAAGTATTATACTCTTGATCACATCAATGAGCTAAAGTCCTACTCCGATAGGCTCTTTCAATGCAACGCTGCAACATAAAAACATGTGAACCGAAACAACGATTCCAAACGCTGAGCTTGTAACCCCCTCAACCCGGTATGAATGAAAGACCGAACTGAACAGATCACACTAGAAATATTAAAGTAAACCAGGCAACATTATAGGAACTCAATTGTATACAAACAGACAACATTTAGGAACTCAATTGTATACAAACACATTTTAGGGACCATTTTATAATTTTACCAAACTACAGGGACTTCTTCACTTTTTAAGTTACCAACCTTTAATTAATCACATTACATGCCTCTCAGTCAAATCTCAGCTCAAAAAAATCATCCATGATCATTTAGTTGCATCCTCAACATTCAAGAACTAAAATGTAAAGAAACTGAACTTTAAAATATTCCAATAGCTAACTTAACAACTTGCCATTTCAGTACAGGTTGCCCTGTATCGAAACAGAGTCAAGGGACTCGAAGCACAGACCCGTATCAAAACAGCCTCAAGGGTGTTTCGGAACATGCAATTCCAGTAGCAAAACGTACTGAAACATCCTTTCCCCGTTTCGATACCCTTAAGCCATTTCAGGCTCATCGTTTTGGTACAGGCTCGAGTGTACCGAAACACCTGGCATGTAATGACACTTTTCACTAGTTTTTTACACTTTAATCCATACAAAACCATTCCAACATGCATACAACATATCTTAGCATCAAACATCAATCGTACATGGAAGAATCAACATCATAACATGTCAATATGCAACAATGAAATATATAGGCATGCAACCTATGCAAAATAACCATTCAAGTGTCAAAACACAAACAAAAGCATAAACCAACAAATAAAGGCAATTTACAAGTCATTAAAGGAAAAACAAACTTGTCACAAAACAAGGAGTTTCAAAACACATCTCTCAAAACATTAAGACATCCTCTTATTGCCAACTATTATTACTAATAAGAAATTAGAAAACCATACTTGAGGTAAGTCTCACTCCTTGGTTCTCTTCTTGCTTCTTCGCTGCCCTAAAAATGCTAATTCTCTGCATTGTTGGAAAAGAGAGCGTAAGCAATAATGCCTAGTGAGGGATGCTCAAAACAAACCAACAACAAAAATAGAGTTTAAAACCATTTCTCGTTTAGAAATTTCTATCTCATCATGCTCATTCTATCTCATGCTTGAAACCATTTTCACAACAAAAACCACATCATTTAAACCACATGTACCATCTATCTCATGTATTCATCAAAATGCAAAGTCTTAAGGCAAAGCCTTACATGCTTATATCTCATAAAGCATATCTCAAAACATGATCTCATATGCAATCTCATTTCATAAAATCATTTACAAACAAAGGTACATGTGAATCTCATATATTGGTATTTTAGAAACATTACTCGGATATGCGGATAGCTTGATAGAATCTCACATCGTCAAGTCCTACCAAAGTGGAATCTTACATCACCGGACTCTCATGGCAGCATCTCTCATTGCCACAAAGCTTGATGGATTCATCAAGACCTACCGTGGTGGAATCTCTCACCACCACATTCTCACTTTGAAACGGGATGGCACTACCTCCATTTCCCGAACCAAAGAGCACGTATGAATTTTGTATATTATAGTGCACTTCTCATCCTATTGTTTGACCAATTATATCCGGTAACAATAATTTCATCTCATGCCAATATACTCATTTTAAACATCATTACCTACTGTTTTTCAATGCACCATTATAAATCATTCTCATCTAATTTCAAAAGCATAAACAATGCATAGCATTTTCTCAATAAATTCTATCTCTTTGAAATAACAAATCTATCTCATGGAATCATGTAAATAATCATATCATTTCTCAAAACATGCATAAAATAGTAGGTGTAATTCTATCTTCAAAACATGAGCGTGATCATAAAACCAATGGGATAAAAACTGAGAAACGAGAGCGAAACATCTCAAACTTACTTTCGAGCTTAGGTTTGTGTTTCAAACTAAATCTAAACCCCCAAACCTTGCTTTCAAGTCTTTGAGAGGCTTTTAAAACCAATTCCACTCACTAATTATGCCTTCCTAGCTTTGTCGAAGCGTAATCAAGCTTCTGGAGCCCCCGAAACCTCACCGATCTCTTCCGATACGTTCTCCCCTATTTATAACACACAAGAACAGGGGATTAATGCATCTCAATGCATTAAAACCACCAGCAATCAAAGCTACCCCGCTGCTCTGCCCAAAAACACCAAAACGCATATCCAAAACAACCGAAAACACATTCGATTACTCTACAAACTTAACCTAGTCAAAACCTAACACTTCCACCCAATTTTAATCATCAAATAAACATAAATAAATAAATCTAATTTCATCCTTATACCTCTAGCAACACCAGATCCACATTATCTCCATAAAACCCCCAAATCTAACCATTTAACAACTAGAGATCCAATCTATTTCAGGATTATTATGATGAAACCTTTATTTCAACATCATTTAACATCCAAATCACGATTAAAATCAATCTCAAATCAATCAAAATAGGAGCATTATGAAAATCTTAAGAAATCACTTTTAAAGCTTGATCTCACTATTTTCATCAAATAGATTACAAATCTTTATCAATAAACAAGATTAGAGAGCCAAAGACTTGGGAATTTCATTAAAGAACCTTGATTAGAGGAGTTGAACAAAATTTGCCTCTAACCTTTGCCTATTCATTCAATTGACAAGTTTAGATGAGAAATCTTCAAGAATCCTTTGAGTTGAATAGAAGAATCATCAAGAAAATTATTTGTAAATCAAAGTGAAGTAAGAAGATGAGAATATCTTGAAGATTGAGAGAAAAAGAAGTTTTGACTGGTGGAAAAATGAGAGAAAAGGAAGTTACGTCAAAATAGATTTTAGATGATTAAATCTCTTTTAATAAAATCACATTTTAATTCATTTTTAATAAAACACCTTTAAAACTGGTCAATTAAAGGAAAAGGGCCATTAAATATATATATAAGCTCCATAAAGATTCTAAGCTTTGACCCTCTCTCAAAACAGTCCTTCAAAAACAGATTTTATATTTTTTTACAAAATAGTCACTAAACCGAAATCTCAATTTCCCAAAAGGAATTTTCCAAAATTGACTTTACCAAACCTTAATACATTATTTTAGAAGATTTTATGAATTTTCCCAAAATTTTACCACACTCCGAACCACTTCTTCCTTGAACCGCTCCCGAAAACTCAAATCTCTAGTCTAGGTCCTACGAACCTTGAGTCAACCTCAAATACTCCTACCCCCAAAACTGGGCATTACAACTCTGTCCCATATAGGAAATTCCGTCCTCAAAATTTTACCTGATGGAAAAAGGTAAGGAAACTGCTTCCTCATGTCATCATTCTTTTCCCACGTGGCTTCCTCAACACCACGATGTCGCCACAAGACCTTGACTAACTCAATGGTCTTACCACGAAGAACCTTGCTATCTGAATCTATGATATGAACTGGTTCTTCATCATAGGACAAATCTGGATTCAACTCAATCTCCTCAACATGTATAACATGAGACAGATCCGATCTATATCTTCGAAGCATGGATACATGGAAAACATCATGTATCTTCTCCAACTCAGGAGGCAACCTCAACCTATGAGCAACAGGTCCAACACGCTCAAGCACCTCATACGGTCCAATAAACCTCAGACTCAACTTGCCCTTCCAGTCGAATCTCATCACCTTTTTCCAAGGGGAAACCTTCAAAAACACCTTATCACCTACAACATACTCAACTTCCTTACTCTTCAAACCCACGTAAGACTTTTGCCGATCCGAAGCTGCTTTTAACCTCTCACTAATAACCTTCACTTTTTTGTAGTGCCCTTAAGCACATTAGGCAAAGAAACAAACTTTTTTCCAGCTTCCGCCCAACAAAGAGACGTTCTACACTTCCTTCCATACAAGGCCTCAAAAGGAGCCATTTGAATGCTCGTCTAATAACTATTATTGTAAGCAAACTCCACCAAAGGTAATTGTTTCTCCCAAGAACCCTGGAAATCAATAATGCAACACCTCAACATATCCTCCAACACTTGGATAACTCGTTCAGACTGCCCATCCGTCTACGGATGATACGAAGTACTGAAATTCAAACGCGTACCCAACACTTGATGAAGACACTCCCAAAACCTCGCTATGAAGCGCAGATCTCGATCTGAAATAATGGACTTAGGTACCCATGCAACCTTACAATCTAAGAGATGTACAAATCAGCCAACTTGTAACCCCCTTAACCCGGCCTAGACGGTTGACCCGAATTAAGAAAGTCACACGGGGAAAACCAAAGTCAACCCGAAAGTCAACCTTGATTAACGACCCTTTTTTTTTCCTTTTTAATCTTATCTAGATGCACATTAACCCTAATTGTGATCACACAAACAACATACTAAAAGATCACAAACATCAGAGATCAAACATGGACCCAATTGAACAAATTACAACTTTAGGGACCAAATTGTAATTTCTGATAAATAAAAGGACTTAACCCAAATTGAAGTTACCATCTTGAAATTAGTCAGGTTTCATGCTTCTCTGTGAAATTTCAGCTCAAAAGGACATCAACAGTTCATGCAATTGATCATACAAGATTCGGGACCAAAACGTAAACAAAACAAAACGTAAAAGATACTTTTAACCGAAATAACAGACAGGTATCGATACGCCTGGTGTCGTATCGATACGCGGGGAAGGCAGTAACCAAACTCTCAACACGGTATCGATACGAGTCTCCCCGTTTCGATACGACATTCATACGGTTTCGATACTAGTTCCCTCGTTTCGATACGGCATTCATACGGTATCGATACGCTAGCAATCGTACCGATACGCCTGAGCAGAAATGTGCATATTTGGCTCAGGCGTATCGATACGCAAGCCCGAGTACCGATACCCCTGCCTGGAATTGACTCGAAAACAACATCAAACATGCTTCAAACTTCAAATTAACAACACCAAACCATTTCACATAATCAACCAACATGCAAGGACCTCAATTGCATCACCAATTCAATATAAAACCATCACATAAGAAAAACCCCAATTTAAGTGGCATGCTTCCTATTTAAGCTATCCATTCAAACTCCAAACTTGCAAAACAAGCATATAAGGTTCCAAACCAAAAACCAATGATCTCAACAACATTCAACATACTTAGGGAGTCTCAAACACCTCCCAAAACATACACATAGGTCCCCCATTGCCAAAACATACAAAAGCTAAATGTTTATCAAAACCTTCCATACTTAGAGCTTTTCTTGAACTTGTTTGCTTGCCTTTCCTTGCAGCCCCTTAAAGTACTCTAATGCTCTGCATTATTGAATTAAGAAAACGTAGAGAGCGTAAGCAAAAGCTTAGTGAGGCATGCTCATTAAAACAACTCAATAATGCAATTAAAACCATTTATAGATCATGCTTAAAACCAATCCTTGCACATGCTCAAAAACATACTTTAAAACAAGCAATCACATGCTTCATATCATATATCAAAACAAGCATCTCATGCTTCTTACATACTTAATATGTCATATTGGCTCAAGTGATACATTTCATTTCATAAAACAAGTTCAACAAACTTTCCCAAGGACTTTTAAACACCTTGGCCCCAAGGACTTTTAAACACCTTGGCCATGGACTTTTAAACACCATGAATGAGGACCACACAAGGACTTTTAACCACCTTTGTGTCCAATGCTTGAATTACCCCAAGGACTTTTAAACACCTTGGCCCCAAGGACTTTTAAACACCTTGGCCCCATGGACTTTTAACCACCATGGAAAGGAGCACCTAAGGACTTTTAACCACCTTAGTGTCCGCAACAAGAACCATCCAAGGACTTTTAACCACCTTGATGTTCTTAAATACAAGGCTCACTCAAGGACTTTTAACCACCTTAGTGACCTTCACTTTTACAAAACATCACTTGCCAATATACATATTTCACATCATATAATCCACTGTTTTAAAGCATTAAACCAAGCCATTTCACCATGCATTTCAAAGCATCAAATCCACATTTAAACAATGTATAAAATCAAGGAACTCCTACCTAGAGTTACCTTCAACACATGGCTTAAAACATCAGCAAATATCATGCTATATCATGCTTACAAAACAGTAATTTAAACATGCAAATCATCATTTTGCAACACACCAAAACATGGCCACCACTTAGAGAGAAATCCGAAAACTTACACTTGAGCTTAGCAAAGTTGTTTAGACTTAAACTAAGCTCCCAAAACCTTCAAACCTTGGTTTAAAAAGCTGGAAATCCAATTCCACAATTGCACTCACCAATTTCCACTTTGCTTCAAGCCAAAGCACCAAATCAAGCTTCCGAATCAACCAAACTTGAATCCAAAGATGCCTCCCCTGTTTCAACACATCAAAGCAGAGGATTAATGCATCATCATGCATTAATTGCTTCAATGAAAGCATCTAAACTTGCTGCTCTCACATAACCTCCATTTTCGGCCACCAAACACAACCGAAAATACATCCAAACCACTTCTAAACAAAGCCCAGCCATAACCCAGCGAAACCTCACTTCCATTAACATCAATTAACATCTAAAAACAACCTATTAACAACCTTATATTCCAGCAACAACAGATCACCAAGATCACCACAAAAACTACCTTAAAACACAAGCTAAACTTAGGAAACTCAACCTATCCGGGATTGCATCAATCAAAACTCATTTCCCTATCAATTTAGAGATCATTTAACATCAAAAACACCTCTCAAATCACAGATTTAACAGATCAAACGAAAATCATGTGAAATCATCAAAATCTTGCATAATTAGCCAAGATCTATAAATCAACTTAAAAGCCTTTAATTAAACATCAATTTAGGATTGAAAACTTAGGAATTTCAGTAAAGAACTTGAAGTTCAGAGGAGAAGGACGTTCTTACCTCCAAACTTGAGTTTCTCCTCTTTTTGGAATGAAAATCCTTGATGAAACTTGTAGAAATTGAAGAGGTTTTGAAGATACAATGATTAGGGATTAAATGAGAGTTGAAAGGAGGAATTTAAGTGAGAAAATCAGAATCAATTCTCTGGAAATGGAGTGTTTGGGTTGAGAGAAAAAGAGAGAAAAAAATTGGAAGTTAGATGAGAAAATACCAAAATGAGTTTTCCCTCCTTTTGTTATCTTTAAAAATCAGAATTATAACTCTAAATATCTTAGAAAAATCTGGAGAAACTCCCTTTGGGTAAATAGCTCCTTAAAGATTCAAAGTTTCAACCCTTTATAAAACAGCCACCAAACTTTCAAAAATTACATTTTGGTCACTAGCCAAAATGTCACCCTTCCAAAACTCATTTTCCAAAATTGATTTCACAGTTCACTTAATTATATTAAAAGATGATTTTAGAACATTTTCCCATATTTTTAATGCAACCCGAACTAGGCTTTCCTAATTTAACCTCTTACGATTCGAACAGCACTTTGACCAACCAGTCAACGCCCAAGACTTCTAAGCCCAAAACCGGGGCGTTACAACTCTCCACCCCTTAAAGAAATTTCGTCCTCGAAATTTACCTGAAGGAAAGAGATAAGGAAACTGCTTCAGCATGTCTTCCTTCCGCTCCCATGTGGCTTCCTCAACACCTCGATGCTTCCACAGCACCTTCACCAACTCAATGGTCTTGCCACGAAGAACCTTGCTATCTGAATCCAGAACCTTCACCGGTTCCTCATCATAGGTCAAATCCGGATTCAATTCCACCTCCTCCACAGGCATCACATGCGAAGGATCAGATCTATACTTCCTGAGAATAGAAACATGAAACACATCATGAATCTTCTCCAGCTCTTGAGGTAACCTCAACCGATACGCAACAGGACCCACTCGCTCAACAACCTCATACGGTCCAATGTATCTAGGGCTCAGCTTACCCTTCCGACCAAACCTCATCACCTTCTTCCAAGGCGAAACCTTCAAAAACACACGATCACCCACCGCAAACTCTATCTCCTTACGCTTCAAATCCGCGTAAGATTTCTGCCGGTCAGAAGCAGCCTTCAACCGCTCACAAATGAGCTTCACCTTCTCGGTGGTTCCTTTCAACAAAGCAGGCATCGAAACCAACTTTTGGCCAGTTTCAGCCCAACAAAGAGGAGTCCTACACTTCCTCCCATACAGAGCCTCATAAGGTGCCATCTGTATACTCGCCTGATAACTATTGTTATAAGCGAACTCAACCAAAGGCAGATGCTTCTCCCAAGAACCTTGGAACTCAATCACACAGCATCTCAACATATCCTCCAAATCTGAATAACCCGCTCAGACTGACCATCCGACTGAGGATGATAGGATGTACTGAAATGCAACCTTGTACCCAGAGCTTGATGCAAACACTGCCAGAAACGCGATGTGAACCTCGGATCCCTATCCGACACAATCGACTTAGGCACACCATGCAGCCTCACAATCTCAGCAATGTACAGCTCTGCCAGCTTATCCAAAGAGAACGTAGTATGCACAGGCAAGAAATGCGCACACTTCGTCAAGCGATCCACAATCACCCAAACAGAATTCTTCTTTGATGGAGACAAAGGTAAACCAGATACAAAATCCATGGTAACCCTCTCCCACTTCCATTCAGGAATTTTCAACGGTTGCAACAAACCAGAAGGAACCTGATGTTCAGCCTTAACTCGCTGACACACCAAACACTTGCTCACAAACTCTGCAACATCCTTCTTCAAACCCACCCAATAGTACTCATCACGAAGATCACGATACATCTTAGTACTACCAGGGTGCATAGCAAAAGGACTACTATGACCTTCAGTCAGAATAGCATGCCTCAACTCAGCATCAGCAGGCACTACTATCCGACTACCAAAACACAACACACCATCCTCATTAAAGCAGAAATCCGAAGGTCTACCCTCCGCGATATCCTGAACATGAGACACCAAGGAATCATCCAACAACTGCTTATCCTTGATCAACTGAACCAACGAAGGTTTTACTTGCAACTCAGCAACAAGACCACCATCTCGCGATATGCTCAAGCTAGCAAACATCGCCCTCAGCTCAACAGCTACCTTCCTACTCAAAGCATCCGTAACAACATTAGCCTTTCCAGGATGATACTCAATCGTCAGATCATAATCCTTGAGCAACTCCAACCAACGCCGCTGCCTAAGATTCAACTCCTTCTGAGACATCAGATACCTCAAACTCTTGTGATCCGTGTACACAGTACACTTCTCACCATACAGATAATGTCTCCAGATCTTCAGAGCAAAAACCACTGCAGCCAGCTCAATGTCATGCGTAGGATAATTGCGCTCATGCACCTTCAACTGCCGCGACGCATAAGCCACAACCTTACCCTCTTGCATCAGCACACATCCCAAACCAACATAGGACGCATCACTATAGACCACAAACTCTTTCCCTGATTCAGGCTGAATCAAGATAGGAGCTTGCGTCAAAGCCGCCTTCAGCTTCTCAAAAGCTAACTGTCTCGCTTCCGTCCACTCATACTTAACATCCTTCTGCAACAGCTTCGTCAAAGGAGCAACAATCTTGGAAAAACCATCCACAAACCTCCGGTAGTATCCCGCCAAGCCAAGGAAACTACGGACCTCATGAACAGACTTAGGAACTTTCCAGCTCATCACCGCCTCAATCTTATGAGGATCAACACGAATCCCCTCGGCCGAGACCACATGTCCAAGAAACACCACCTCTCTAAGCCAAAACTCACACTTGCTCAACTTGGCATAAAGCTGATTCTCCAACAAAGCTTGCAGCACAATCCTCAAATGCTCTTCGTGCTCCTCCTAAGTACGCGAGTACACGAGGATATCATCAATGAACACCACAACGAACTTGTCCAGGTATTCATGAAAAACACGATTCATCATGTCCATGAAAGCAGCAGGAGCATTTGTCAACCCAAACGGCATCACAAGGAACTCATAATGCCCATACCTTGTCCTGAAAGCTGTCTTAGGCACGTCCACATCCTTCACCTTCAACTGATAATACCCTGACCTCAAGTCAATCTTAGAGAACACAGCAGCTCCCCGAAATTGATCAAAGAGATCATCAATCCTCGGCAAAGGATACCGATTCTTGATAGTCAACTTGTTCAGCTGTCGGTAATCAATGCACATTCTCATAGTGCCATCTTTAAACAAGACAGGAGCACCCCAAGGCGACACACTCGGCCGGATGAAACCACGATCAAGCAGCTCTTGCAACTGCGTCTTCAGCTCCTTCAGCTCCTTAGGTGCCATTCTATAGGGAGTAATGGACACAGGAGTGGTATTTTCATACAACTCAATCCCAAACTCCACCTCACGATTAGGAGGTAAACCAGGCAACTCCTCAGGAAAAACATCAGGAAACTCCTTCACAACCCTGATATCTTGCACCCTCAACTCCTTAGAACAAGGATTCATCACAAAAGCCAGATAAGCCTCACAACCCTGCCTCAGCATCCTGCTCGCCTCCAAGGTAGAAACAACATTGGCAAGAAACTTCACATTCTCACCAACCACCACCACTTCATAATCATCCGCAAGCTTAAGCGAAACCCGCTTATTCTCACAATCCACAACAGCACGATGCTCAGCAAGCCAATCCATACCAAGGATCACATCAAAACCATAAAAGGGCAACTCCATAAGATCAACATGAAAGACATGCTCTTGAACAACCAAAGGACACCTTCTATACAGCTTACGAGTCACAACAGTTTCACCAAAAGAACTAGTGACTCTAACACCAACATCCAAAGACTCAACAGGCAAACCAAGCAACTCAGCATGCTCACGCAAAATGTATGAATGCGTAGATCCAGAATCTATCAAAGAAAGCAATGACAAGGATTGCAAAGTAAAGGTACCTGCAATCACATCAGCATCATTCCTTCCCTCGCGCTGAGCATACACTCTCGCCTGGCCTCCACCCTCAGGTTGAATAGCCACAACATGAGCTACTCCGCGACCACCTTCTTCACGCCTCTGGAAATTACCACGGCCGCGTCCACGACCTCTCTGCGGTGCTGCAACAACAGGAGCACGCTCTTGGCCACCAGCTATCCTCGGACATTCTCGCCTCAAGTGGTCAGCAGAACCACAATTCCAGCACTCATAACCAGCTGCAGCAACAGGAGCTTGCACCTCCCTTCCAGCACGGGGACAATCACGCTTCAAGTGACCACGGGAACCACAAATCCAACAAGCACTAGGGTCAGCTCTAGCATTGCCACCCTTAGCAGGCGCACCTCCACCTCTCTTAGATGAGGACTGAAACCTCTAATCGCGTCCCCTCTTGTTCCGTCCACCTCCGGAACTATACTCAGCAGCTCTCTTCCCAGAACTCGCTCCAGCACCCTTCGCAGACAAACTCAGATTCATCTCTATGTCCTTGGATCGACTAACCAACACATCAAAATCATTGTACTCAGCTGCCAACATGTAGGTCTTTACTTCCGTCACCAAGCCATAGCGGAACCTTTCGCACCTCTCTCGCTCATCAGGTATCAGCTCCGGTGCATACTGACTGAGGCGTACGAACTGTACTTCATACTCAGCCACACTCATGTTCCCCTGGGTCAGAGACATGAATTCACGCTTTTTCTCATCCAGATATCTCACTCCCAGATATCTCCTCTTGAACGCATTCTGAAAGAATGTCCAAGTGATGTCAGCTTCAGCCATTCCAGAGATTGTGGTCGTCCACCACGTATAAGCATCACCTTGCAGCAAAGACACAACACAACCCATCTTTTGCACATCAGTGCAGCTCATCTGTCCCAAGACACGCTTGGTACTCTCTAGCCAAGCTTCCGACCTCTCAGCCGACATACCCCTAAACTCAGTCCCACCAAGACTGCGCAGACGCTCTAAGGGTAGTCTAGCACCAGCATCTCCCTGATGCCCAGCTCCTTGAGCTCCAGCTACCGCTGCTCGAAAAGCACCCGCAATAGCTTGTACCAGCACAGACATGTCAGGCATCGCTTGCCCCTGACCAACCTCAGGTCCTGCAGCTCTAGCACCAGCTGCCTCAGCTCCAGCTCTTTCCCTCTCCGCACCACCACCACCAGGTGGAGGAGGAGGTAACACAGCACTACCAGTGTGCTCTTCATTCACATTCCCTTCCGATGTCGTAGCTCTCACGCTACTCCTTAACTCTCTACGTGGTGCCATACTTTTACCATGCATAACAATACAAAATAAAACAAGTCAGGCCCAGCAAGGTAAGCAATTTCAAGTATTCAAGCTCAATCTCTTTCAAAATCAACATTATTTCTTTAGCTTTTGTTTGGCAATGGGTACCCTCATCATGCATCATCACAACATACATCTCAAAACATCATCATTTCAAATCACTGAACATGCTTTCATTCAACAAGCATACAAGCCAAACCATGCTTCAATCATGCATAACAACATTCCCAATTACTCGAGAACTCAGCTCTGATACCACCAAATGTAACCCCCTTAACCCGGCCTAGACGGTTGACCCGAATTAAGAAAGTCACACGGGGAAAACCAAAGTCAACCCGAAAGTCAACCTTGATTAACGACCCTTTTTTTTTCCTTTTTAATCTTATCTAGATGCACATTAACCCTAATTGTGATCACACAAACAACATACTAAAAGATCACAAACATCAGAGATCAAACAGGGACCCAATTGAACAAATTACAACTTTAGGGACCAAATTGTAATTTCTGATAAATAAAAGGACTTAACCCAAATTGAAGTTACCATCTTGAAATTAGTCAGGTTTCATGCTTCTCTGTGAAATTTCAGCTCAAAAGGACATCCACAGCTCATGCAATTGATCATACAAGATTCGGGACCAAAACGTAAACAAAACAAAACATAAAAGATACTTTTAACCGAAATAACAGACAGGTAACGATACGCCTGGTGTCGTATCGATACGCGGGGAAGGCAGTAACCAAACTCTCAACACGGTATCGATACGAGTCTCCCCGTTTCGATACGACATTCATACGGTTTCGATACTAGTTCCCTCGTTTCGATACGACATTCATACGGTATCGATACGCTAGCAATCGTACCGATACGCCTGGGCAGAAATGTGCATATTTGGCTCAGGCGTATCGATACGCAAGCCCGAGTACCGATACCCCTGCCTGGAATTGACTCGAAAACAGCATCAAACATGCTTCAAACTTCAAATTAACAACACCAAACCATTTCACATAATCAACCAACATGCAAGGACCTCAATTGCATCACCAATTCAATATAAAACCATCACATAAGAAAAACCCCAATTTAAGTGGCATGCTTCCTATTTAAGCTATCCATTCAAACTCCAAACTTGCAAAACAAGCATATAAGGTTCCAAACCAAAAACCAATGATCTCAACAACATTCAACATACTTAGGGAGTCTCAAACACCTCCCAAAACATACACATAGGTCCCCCATTGCCAAAACATACAAAAGCTAAATGTTTATCAAAACCTTCCATACTTAGAGCTTTTCTTGAACTTGTTTGCTTGCCTTTCCTTGCAGCCCCTTAAAGTACTCTAATGCTCTGCATTATTGAATTAAGAAAACGTAGAGAGCGTAAGCAAAAGCTTAGTGAGGCATGCTCATTAAAACAACTCCATAATGCAATTAAAACCATTTATAGATCATGCTTAAAACCAATCCTTGCACATGCTCAAAAGCATACTTTAAAACAAGCAATCACATGCTTCATATCATATATCAAAACAAGCATCTCATGCTTCTTACATACTTAATATGTCATATTGGCTCAAGTGATACATTTCATTTCATAAAACAAGTTCAACAAACTTTCCCAAGGACTTTTAAACACCTTGGCCCCAAGGACTTTTAAACACCTTGGCCATGGACTTTTAAACACCATGAATGAGGACCACACAAGGAATTTTAACCACCTTTGTGTCTAATGCTTGAATTACCCCAAGGACTTTTAAACACCTTGGCCCCAAGGACTTTTAAACACCTTGGCCCCATGGACTTTTAACCACCATGGAAAGGAGCACCTAAGGACTTTTAACCACCTTAGTGTCCGCAACAAGAACCATCCAAGGACTTTTAACCACCTTGATGTTCTTAAATACAAGGCTCACTCAAGGACTTTTAACCACCTTAGTGACCTTCACTTTTACAAAACATCACTTGCCAATATACATATTTCACATCATATAATCCACTGTTTTAAAGCATTAAACCAAGCCATTTCACCATGCATTTCAAAGCATCAAATCCACATTTAAACAATGTATAAAATCAAGGAACTCCTACCTAGAGTTACCTTCAACACATGGCTTAAAACATCAGCAAATATCATGCTATATCATGCTTACAAAACAGTAATTTAAACATGCAAATCATCATTTTGCAACACACCAAAACATGGCCACCACTTAGAGAGAAATCCGAAAACTTACACTTGAGCTTAGCAAAGTTGTTTAGACTTAAACTAAGCTCCCAAAACCTTCAAACCTTGGTTTAAAAAGCTGGAAATCCAATTCCACAATTGCACTCACCAATTTCCACTTTGCTTCAAGCCAAAGCACCAAATCAAGCTTCCGAATCAACCAAACTTGAATCCAAAGATGCCTCCCCTGTTTCAACACATCAAAGCAGAGGATTAATGCATCATCATGCATTAATTGCTTCAATGAAAGCATCTAAACTTGCTGCTCTCACATAACCTCCATTTTCGGCCACCAAACACAACCGAAAATACATCCAAACCACTTCTAAACAAAGCCCAGCCATAACCCAGCGAAACCTCACTTCCATTAACATCAATTAACATCTAAAAACAACCTATTAACAACCTTATATTCCAGCAACAACAGATCACCAAGATCACCACAAAAACTACCTTAAAACACAAGCTAAACTTAGGAAACTCAACCTATCCAGGATTGCATCAATCAAAACTCATTTCCCTATCAATTTAGAGATCATTTATCATCAAAAACACCTCTCAAATCACAGATTTAACAGATCAAACGAAAATCATGTGAAATCATCAAAATCTTGCATAATTAGCCAAGATCTATAAATCAACTTAAAAGCCTTTAATTAAACATCAATTTAGGATTGAAAACTTAGGAATTTCAGTAAAGAACTTGAAGTTCAGAGGAGAAGGACGTTCTTACCTCTAAACTTGAGTTTCTCCTCTTTTTGGAATGAAAATCCTTGATGAAACTTGTAGAAATTGAAGAGGTTTTGAAGATACAATGATTAGGGATTAAATGAGAGTTGAAAGGAGGAATTTAAGTGAGAAAATCAGAATCAATTCTCTGGAAATGGAGTGTTTGGGTTGAGAGAAAAAGAGAGAAAGAAAATTGGAAGTTAGATGAGAAAATACCAAAATGAGTTTTCCCTCCTTTTGTTATCTTTAAAAATCAGAATTATAACTCTAAATATCTTAGAAAAATCTGGAGAAACTCCCTTTGGGTAAATAGCTCCTTAAAGATTCAAAGTTTCAACCCTTTATAAAACAGCCACCAAACTTTCAAAAATTACATTTTGGTCACTAGCCAAAATGTCACCCTTCCAAAACTCATTTTCCAAAATTGATTTCACAGTTCACTTAATTATATTAAAAGATGATTTTAGAACATTTTCCCATATTTTTAATGCAACCCGAACTAGGCTTTCCTAATTTAACCTCTTACGATTCGAACAGCACTTTGACCAACCAGTCAACGCCCAAGACTTCTAAGCCCAAAACCGGGGCGTTACACAACTTGTCTAACGTATACGTAGTATGCATTGCCATAAAATGTGCACACTTCGTAAAATGATCAACAATCACCCAAATGGAATTCTTTCTGTACGGTGTCAAAGGCAAACCCGTCACGAAATCTATGGTGATCCTCTCCTATTTCCATTCTGGAATCTTCAATGATTGCAACAATCTAGAAAGAAATTGATGCTCAGCTTTAACACGTTGACAAACCATGCACTTACTAAGAAAATCAGCCACATCCTTCTTTAAGCCAACCCAATAGTATTCATCTCTCAACCCACGAGACATCTTTGTACTACCAAGATGCATAGCAAAAGGAATGATATGAGCCTTAGTCAAGATAGTGCGCCTCAGCTCAACATCCTCCAGCACAACTATTCGATTCTTAAAGCACAAAACACCATCATCATTGAAACAAAAGTCCATTGGATTTCCTTCCGCAATGTCCTGAAAATGTTGTACCAATGAATCATCCAACAACTACTTATCCTTAATCAACTCTACCAATGGGGGGTTCACTTGTAACTCAGCCACTAAGCTACCATCTCGATATACTCAACCGAGCAAACATCGCCCTCAACTCTATAGCAACCTTCCTACTCAAGGCATCGGCTACAACATTAGCCTTCCCTGGATGGCACTCGATCACTAACTTGTAATCTTTAAGCAACTCTAGCAACCTTCGTTGCCTAAGATTCAACTCTTTTTGGGACATCAAGTACTTCAAACTTTTGTGGTCCGTGTACATTATACACTTTTCACCATAAAGATAATGCCTCAAAATCTTCAAGGCAAACACCACTACAGCCAACACGATATCATGCGTAGGGTAATTACGCTTATGCACCTTCAACTGCTGATAAGCATTAGCTACCACCCTACCTTCTTGCATCAACACACATCCCAACCCAACATAGGATGCATCACTATAAACTACAAACTCTTTACCTGATTTGGGCTGAATCAAGATAGAAGATTGCGTCAACGCTTCCTTCAACTTCTCGAAAGCTTGTTGCCTAACCTTCATCCACTCAAACTTAACATCTTTTTGCAACAACATTGTTAAAGGAGCAGCAATCCTTAAAAAACCATCCACGAACCTACGGTAGTATCTCACAAAACAAAGGAAACTCGCACCTCATTAACCGACTTAGGCGACTTCCAATTCATCATCGCCTCAACCTTTTGAGGATCGACCTGAATCCCTTCGACCGACACTATATGACCAAGGAAAACAACTTCCCTGAGCCAAAACTCACACTTGCTCAACTTGGCATAAAGCTGATTTTCCAACAAGACTTGCAACACAATCCGTAAATGCTTATCATGATCCTCATCGGTACGAGAGTACAAGAGAATATCATCGATAAATATAACCACAAACCTATCCAAAAACTCATGGAACACACGATTCATCATATCCATGAATGCAACAAGGGCATTAGTTAAACCAAAAGGCATCACCAAAAACTCATAATGCTCGTACCTTGTACAAAAAGCAGTTTTAGGCACATCCACATCATTTACCTTCAACTGGTAATATCCAAATCTCATATCAATCTTAGAAAACACTGAAGCACCTCAAAACCGATCAAAAAGATCATCAATCCTTGGCAAGGGATACTTGTTCTTGATTGTCAACTTGTTCAATTGACGATAATTTATATGCATGCGCATCATGCCATCTTTATTCTTCACATACAAGACTGGTGCACCCCAAGGTGAAACACTAGGCCTAATGAAACCCTGATCAAGCAACTCCTAAAGTTGCGTCTTCAACTCCTTCAATTCTTTTAGATCCATTCGATAGGGAGCAATAGACACTGGAGTCGTATTTTCATACAACTCAATGCTAAACTCAACCTCTCTGTTCGGTGGCAAACCAAGCAACTATTTCGGAAATACACCAGAAACTCACATATTTTACGTATGTCCTGTACTCGCACCTTCTTTGTACTTGGACTCATCACATAAGCCAGGAAAGCCTCACATCCCAAACACATCAATCGACTTGCTTCAAGAGCCGAAACCACATTGTAACAACGGGTGAGTCGCCACCAATCTATTTTTTTACTTTAGGTGCGATTGGATCACCTGAAAAACCCGGTTATTTTAATAGAAACCAAATTTCATGATTTTATTAAAATTCGAGTTTTGGATCTGCGAAACCAGAAAACATGTTCGGAAGTCGGTTACGTATAGGGAAAGGTGAGCACCCCCACACGCCCAAAAAATTGGCACCTAGTCGGTTACAAATTGTTTTAATGACGAAACTTAAAAAATTGAATTTTATTTAATGATGTGACAGCAAAATAATTAGAATAATTTTTAGAAGTAAAAATTTAAAGAAAGGGATATACACTCCTACACCAGGAGTATGGTCTCCCCTATAAAATCATTATTCAAAAAGGTGATATTAAATAATAATATAATAAAGGAATTAACGGAAAATGACACTCCAACGCCTAGAGTGTGATTTTCACGATAACTCCTAAAAATCTGTAAATGAACTTTAACAAGAATTATTGTTGGTAAAATAATAATAATAATAATGAAAATAATAATATATGAGGAAAATAGGAGTAATAATAATAATATAAAGTGAAAAATAATAATTATAATGAAAGTAGTGATCCAATTGAAATAAGACAGAAATTAAAGTATGAAATTAATAGAAAAAACAGTGGCTAAAACGAAATGAAATCAAAACTGAAATGCTGAAATATAAGGATACAGAGGTTGGATGGCTACGAGCGGAATTTTCCCCTCCAGTTGAAAACACGCGGGTCCTGGCTTGGGTCGGGTCGCGTATCCGGGTAGATGCTTGAAACTATGTCGTTTTGTCTAGCCTATAAATACCCAAAAGTTTCCATAATTCCACCTTTGATACTTCATTTGAACCCAAAAAAAGGCAGTTGAGAGCCCTCTCCCCTCTCTCGTTCGGCCCGGTCACCGGCGGTCAGGGGACTCGCCGTCGGTCGCCGGAATTCTCGCCGCCGGCGAGAATCCGACATGCAAGCATAGGTTCCGACTCGTTTTCGCACGTTGAGTCCAGATCCGAGGTTAGATTTTTCAAACTCACTCTTTATTTATCTAGATCTAAAGAAAACTTTTCGAATCCTTAAAAATTTTACCTTTTATTTTTTGTTTTTCGGACGATAGATTTGCTGAGTTTGCTGAGTTTTTCAAAGTAATGCAAAGATGTCAATAAAATATTTATGTAACAAGAACACAAGATGAAAAGTCGAGTTTATTGAAAATAAAGTTTGGAGCAGTTAAGTGGGGAAACATTAAAAAGGAGTAAAACAAATCACATGACAAAATTAGGTGCCCCTAATATCATACGAGCATGCTTTAGCCGGATTCATGGGCCGTGAGCCTTGATGTGTCTAGGAGACCTCGGGTACTTTGTTGGCAGAGTCTTCTGGTTGTCTCTTCAAGCAAAGTATCTTTTGACTGAGTCCGAGTTTACAGGGTTAGGCAGATCTTTGCCATCCATTTCAGCCAGGATTAAAGCTCCTCCGGAAAAGGCCTTTTTCACAATGTATGGGCCTTCCCAGTTTGGCATCCATTTTCCTCGGGCATCTCTCTATGTTGGCAATATCTTTTTTAGTACCAAGTCTCCCTCCTGGAATTCTCTTGGGTGAACTTTCTTATCGTAAGCTCGCATCATCATTTTCTGATACATTTGACCATATCGAATGGCCTTTAGCCTTTTTTTCTTCGATCAAAGCTAGTTGGTCGTATCTGTCTCGAATCCATTCTACTTCATCTAATTTCAATTCTGACAAGACCCGGAGGGAAGGGATTTCAACCTCAATGGGCAGCACTGCTTCCATCCCATAAACTAGCGAAAAAGAGGTTGCCCCAGTAGAGGTTCTGACCGATGTGCGATAAGCATACAAGGCAAATGGTAACTTTTCATGCCAATCTCTATAAGTTTCTACCATTTTCCCAACAATCTTCTTGATATTCTTGTTGTCTGCCTCCATTGCTCCATTCATTTGGGGGCGATATGGCGAGGAATTGTGGTGTCTTATCTTAAACTGCTTGCATACCTCTTATATGGCCTTGTTATTTAGATTCAATACGTTGTCGGATATGATACTTTCTGGCATTCCATACCGACATATGATCTCTTTTTTCAAGAATTTACATACTGCCGATTTGGTGACATTCGCATAGGTGGCCGCTTCTACCCATTTAGTGAAGTAATCAATGACCACAAAGATGCATCGATGCCCGTTCGAAGCCTTTGATGATATGGAGCCAATGACATCCATGCCCCACATGGAGAACGACCATGGGGAGGTCATAACATGTAGTGGTGATGGAGGAACATGAATCTTATCGGTGTAGATTTGACAATTATGGCATTTCTTGGCATAGCTGATGCAGTCTTCTTCCATTGTTGACCAGTAGTAGCCAAATCGCATAATTTGCCTGGCATGGTAAACCCGTTGGCGTGGGTCCCACATACGCCTTCGTGGACTTCTTAAAGGATTTTTCTAGCCTCCACATCATCCACACATCGCAATAAGACTTGATCCTTCCTTCTTTTGTAAAGAATCTCACCGTCCAAGACATATTCGCTTGCCAACCTTCGCAATGTCCTTTTTTATTCTCAGTAGCATGTTCCGGATATTCACGGCTTTTCAAATATTGCAACAGGTCATGATACCAAGGTTGTTCATCTTTCTTACTTTCCTCGATATCATAGCAGTAGGCCGGTGGCTGGTATATACTCATCTGTATAGGTCTCAAATTGGACTGCTTGTTAACTTTAATTAGTGAAGATAACGTAGCCAAGGCGTCCACCATCTGGTTGTCCTCCCGGGGAAGATAATGGAAGGTAATCTCGTAAAATTCCTTGATCAAGTCCAAGACTAGGTTTTGATAGTCCAATAGTTTGGAATCTCTGGTGCCCCATTCTCCCCGAAGTTGATAAATCACAAGCATGGAGTCTCCATATACTTTTAATGATCTAACCTTTTGTTCAATGGCTGCTCGAATCCCCATGACACATGCTTCATATTCTGCTATGTTATTCGTACAATCGAAGTCAAGCTTACTGGCAAAGGGGTAATGGTCACCGTCCGGGGAGACTAATACTACCCCGATCCCCTTTCCTGTGGCATTTGAGGCACCATCAAAATTCAATTTCCAACATTTATCTTCTGGAGTATTTTCCTCCACGGTCATAATGTTCATCAAATCTTCATTTGGGAAGTCAAAGTTTAGAGGCTCATAATCCTCTAGTGCTCGGCTGGCTAAGAAGTCGGATATTGCACTTCCTTTTATGGCTTTTTGGTTTACATAAACCAAATCAAATTCAGATAGCAAAATCTGCCACCTGGCCATTCTTCCTGTTAGTGCAGTTGACTCCATTAAGTATTTAAGAGGATCGAGTTTTAAGATCAACCACGTCGTATGATACAACATGTATTGTCTTAGCCTCTTAGTGGTCCAAATCAGGGCACAACACAACTTTTCAATTGGTGAATATCTCACTTCACCTTCTGTAAATTTCTTACTGAGGTAATAAATTGCCCTTTCCTTCTTTCCTGACTCATCATGTTGGCCGAGCACGCATCCCATAGAGTTTTTGGAGACGGTCAAATACAGAATCAATGATTTGTTTGGGACAAGCGGCATCAAGACGGGAGGATTTGACAAGTAATGCTTGATCTTGTCAAAAGCTTTCTGACACTCATCGTCCCAATTTCCAGGATTATGCTTTTTGAGGAGGCGAAAGATGGGGTCACATTTTTCAGTTAACTGTGAAATGAACCGAGAATTGTAATTTAATCTTCCTAAGAAGCCTTTTACTTCTTTCTGAGTGCGCGGGGGTGAAAGCTCTTGAATGGCTTTAACCTTATCAGGATCAACTTCGGTACCCCTTTCGCTGACTATGAAACCTAACAATTTTCCTGATCTAACCCCAAAGGTGCATTTGGCAGGATTCAGCTTTAACTGGAATTTTCTTAGTCTCGAAAATAGTTTTCTGAGGGCTATAACATGCTCTTCTTCTGCTTGTGACTTAGCAATCATATCGTCGACATATACTTCAATCTCTTTATGTAACACCCCAATTTTGGGCTTAGAAGTTTTGGGTTTGGACCGGACGGTCAGAGTGCGGTTCGAATATAAAAGGTGATTTTTAGGAAAGCCTAGTTCGGGTTGCATTAAAAATATGGAAAAATGTCTTAAAATCCTCTTTTATTATATATAAGGGAATGGTGAAATCAATTTTACAAAATGAGGTTTGGAAGTGTGACATTTTGGTTTGGTGACTAAAATGTAATTTTTGAAAACTTGGTGACAGTTTTAAAAAGGATTGAAACTTTGAATCTTAAGGAGCTATTTACCCAAGAAGAGTTTCTCCAGATTTTTCTTAATATTAATCAATTTATTAATGGTTTTAATTAAGGTAAAAATGAGGGAAGAAGATATTTTGTCATTTTAACTAACTTTCTCAAATTTTCCATTTTCTTTTCTCTCAACTTTTCTCTCAACCCAAACACATTTCTCCAGCAAAATTCCCTCTGATTTTGACAACTATATATTAGATTTCAACCTTCATTTGATCTCTAATCATTTCTACATCAAAACCTTGGCATTTGCTTATTGGATTTTCAAGAATTTTGGTTCCAAAAAGGGAGAAACTCAAGTTTAGAAGTATGAACGTCCTTCTCCTCTAAATTCTCAGTTCTTTACTGAAATTCCCAAGTTCTCAATCCTTGATTTGTATTTTATAAAAGGTTTTGTAGTTGTGTTCTTAATCTTGGCTTTAAAATGCGAGATTTGCTTTAATTTTGATGAAATTCGTATGAAATGATTGGGTATTGTTTTGCAAGGTGTTTTTAATGTAAAATGGATGTATATTTGATGAGAAATTGAGGTTTAATCAATGCAATCCCGGATAGGTTGATTTTCCTAAGTCTTGCTTGAGTTGTTGGTGGTTTTTGGAGTGATCTTGGTGATCTGCTATAGCTGGAGGTATAAGGATGTGTTTAGATCCTTTTTGGATGTTAATTGAGGTTTAAGAATGATTGGAATTGATGGATCTTGGCTGGGTAGTGTTGTAGTGATGTTTGGATGTGATTTCGGTTGTGTTTGGTAGCTGAAATGTGAGTGTTGATGAGAGCAGCGAGTTTAGGTGCTTTGGTTGAAGATATTAATGCATGATGATGCATTAATCCTCTGCTTTGATGTGTTTAAAACATGGGAGACATCTTCGGATCCTTGTGGTGTTGATCCGGAAGCTTGAATGGTGTTTCGGCAAGTGGCGAAACGGAATCTGTGAGTGAAGTTTGGTTTTCATCTTTGAAACCAGTGTTTTGAAGGTTTGGGAGCTTAGTTTAAGTCTAAACAACTTAGCTAAGCTCAAAAGTAAGTTTTCGAAAAAACTCTCTTGTTGATGAACCATGAGTTGGTTGAATGCAATACGATTTGTTTGCATGTTTAAATTCTGTTTTTGAAAGCATATTTTTAGCATGTTATTGCTGGTTTTATAAGCCATGTGTTGAAGGATGCTCAAGGTAAGAGATCCTTGATTTGAACATTTATAAATGTGGTTTTGATGCATAGTAATGCATGATTATTTATGGCTTTGTTAAATGCTTAAAAACAGTGGATTTATGTTGTTAAATGATGTATATTGGCAAGTGATGTGTTGGTTTAAAAGTTACTTGAATCGGATATAGTTAGCCGGCTATAGGATTGGGTGCACCGTGAATAAAGTCGCCTTGGATGTGGAGTGGTTGTGATTGTACCATAGACCCCATCCAAGTACACTAACGAGATGGTTAAGAACACCATGGTGGTTAAAAGTCCATGGGTGGGTCTTGTGTTAAGGTCATAATGGTGGTTAAAATTCCATTTGAGGACCTTGTGTATTGTTAAGGTCACAATGGTGGTTAAAAGTCCATGTGTGGGCCTTGTGTATTGTAAGATCACAATGGTGGTTAAAAGTCCATGTGTGGATCTTGTGTTGTATGTCCCGTGATCTCGTTAGTGATGTTATACAACTACCAATGAGTGATGTGGAGGGGTTGTGATTGTACCATGGTCTCCATCACGGGTGTCGAGGGGTTGTGATTGTAACATTGCTTCACCTTGAGATTGGTAGTGTGTATGAAGCGTGGGGACAACGCTTGTAATCCGCGCATCCGATTGTCATTGTGTTTTGAATGGAAAGATGGTTATGGTTATCACTTGAGGCCAATATGACATGTTAATGATTTGATGCATGAAATGCTTGGTTTGTTTACATTTGTGCATGATCAAATGTGGTTTAAACTAAAGGTTTTGAAAAGGAGTTTTATAAATGCATTATTGTGATGTTTTAAATGAGCATTCCTCACTAAGCTATGTGCTTACGCTCTCTCTTTTCTTAAACCAATAATGCAGAGCATTGAAGTGCTTAAGGACAGCAAGGAGGTCAAGAATCCAAGTGAGGAACTAAGCTCATGTATGGTGAATGTTTTCCTAACACTATTAGCTTTTGGCATTTGGCAATGAGGAACCTATGTTGTTGTTTTGGGAGATGTTTTGGACTCCCTAAGTTGGTTTTATGCTTTTGAAATTGAGGAAACATGTAAATGGCCTTTATGAGGTTTGTTTGGTGTTTTGGTGTTTGAATGGTTTTCAATATAGGATGCATGCCTATAGAATTGGTTTTTTCTATAATTGATGTCATGATTGAGTTTGGTTGCTGCTAATATGTTCATTGAGTGTTGAATGTCTTGCTGGTATAATTTGGTTGCCTTTGGAGCATGTTTGATGGGTCAATTGTGCAATAAACCAGCTAATTTTCTACAATCTGGGCAGCCTGTTTCAGAACAGGTGCTACCGTATCGGAACAGAGGGCCTGAAATGGGCTAGGCGTTCCGAAACGGGTTGAGCTGTTCCGGAACGGTTTTGCCACTGCCAAGCCCTGTTCCGGAACTTGTTTCGGAACGGTCCCGCGTTTCGGAACGGATCATTCCCGTTTCGGAACACTCGACCGTTGGGCACTGAAATTGTTGGTTAAATGTTTTGCAATCTTTGCGTTTTGGTCCTGAACTTTGTATAAGCAATTGAATGAGTTTGAGATATCCGTTTGAGTTGAAATTTGGCAGAGAAGCATGAAACATGACTAATTTCATAATGGTGGCTCAAAAGTTGGTTAAGTCCTTATAATTTTCAGAATTTGCGTTTTGGTCCCTAAATTCATGAATTGTGCAATCGAGTCCCTAATTGTTTTCTGATTGCAGTGATCTTTGAGCATGCTGGTCTTATGAACATATCTAGGGTTAATATGCATTTAGATAAGATTAAAAAGAAAAAAAAGGGTCATTAATCAAGGTTGACTTTGGTTTTCCCCGTGTAAACTTCTTAATTCGGGTCAACCGTCTAGGCCGGGTTAAGGGGGTTACATTTGTTGGTATCAGAGCTGAGTTCTCGAGTAATTGAGAATGGTTATGTGGGTGATGAGTGTGTATATGCTTTGTATGCTTGTTGAATGAAAGCATGTTGTGTGAATTGTAAGTATGTTACAATTGTGATGAATGCTGTGGTGAAGCATGATAGAGGGACCCATTGCCAAATCTAAGCTAATGAAATGATTTATTTTTAATTGGAAATGAGCTTGAGTACTTGGATTTCTTACCTTGCTGGGCCTGACTTTGTTTATTTGCATTGTGATTGCAATGTTAGTGAATGGCACCTCGTAGAGAAACGAGGATTAATACGCGAGCTATGGCTCAAAACGAGAATGAGGAGAACGCTGAAAATGTGGTGGATTTACCTCCTCCGCCTGGTGGTGGTGGTGGTGGTGCTGGGGGTGAAGGAGCTGCTGCTGGTGCTGGTGCTGGGGGCGCTGGACCTGAAGCTGGTTAGGGGCAAGCTGTTCCTGACATGACAATGCAGGTACAAGCTATTGCTGGAGCTTTTCGAGCAGCGGTAGCTGGAGCTCAAGGAGCTGGGCATCAGGGAGATGCTAATGCTAGACTACCTTTGGAACGTTTGCGCAGTCTGGGAGGGACTGAGTTCAGGGGTTTGTCTGCTGAAGGTTCTGAGTCTTGGCTGGAAAGTACCAAGAGAATCTTGGGGCAAATGAATTGCACTGATGTGCAGAAGCTGGGCTGTGTGGTATCGTTGTTGCAGGACGATGCTTACACTTGGTGGACAACCGCTATCTCTGGGATGGTGGATGCTGATGTGACATGGACGTTCTTTCAGAACATATTCAAGAGAAGGTACCTGGGTGTGAGGTATCTGGATGAAAAGAAGAGGGAATTCATGTCTCTCACTCAAGGGAGCATGATAGTGGCTGAGTACGAGGTTCAGTTTGTCCGACTCAGTCAATACGCACCTGAGCTTATTCCTGATGAGCGGGAGAGGTGTGAACGGTTCCGTTATGGTTTGGTGACGGAGGTGAAGACTTATATGCTGGCTGCTGAGTATAATGATTTTGATGTGCTGGTTGGTAGGGCAAAGGATATTGAGATGAATTTGGGTTTATCTTCTAGAAGTGCTGTTTCTAGTGCTGCTAAGCGTGTTGCTGAATATAGCTCCGGTGGTGGACGGAACAAGAGGGGACGTGATCAGAAGTATCAGTCTTCGGCTAAGAGAGGTGGTGGTGCGCCTGCTCAGGAAGGCAAGGCAAGAGCTGATCCGAACACATGTTGGACATGTGGTTCGCGAGGTCATTTGAGGCGTGATTGTCCTCGAGTGACGAGAGAGGTGCAGGCTCCTGTTGTGGCAGCTGGTAACTCGTGCTGGAACTGTGGATCCGCTGATCACATGAGGAGAGAGTGTCCTCTGCTGGCCGGTGGTGGCCAGGGACGTGCTCTTGGAGTTGTTGCACCGCAGAGAGGTCGTGGGCGCGACCGTGGTAATTTCCAGCGGAGAGAAGAGGGTGGACGGAATGTGGCTCATGTTGTAGCTATTCAGCCTGAGGGTGGCGGCCAGGCGAGAGTGTATGCCCAGAGGGAGGGGAGGAATGACACGAATGTGATCGCAGGTACTTTTACTTTGCAATCCTTGTCATTACTTTCCTTGATTGATTCTGGATCTACACACTCATACATATTGCGTGAGCATGCTGAATTGCTTGGTTTGCCTGTTGAGTCTTTGGATGTTGGTATGCGTGTCACTAGTTCTTTTGGCGAGACTGTTGTGACTCGAAAGCTTTATAGAAGATGTCCTTTGGTTGTGCAAGATCATGTTTTTCATGTTGATCTTATGGAATTGCCTTTCTATGGTTTTGACGTAATCCTTGGTATGGATTGGCTTGTTGAGCATCAAGCTGTAGTGGATTGTGAGAATAAGCGAGTTTCGTTGAAGCTTGTGGATGATTATGAGGTAGTTGTGGTTGGTGAGAATGTGAAGTTTCTTTCCAATGTGGTGTCTACATTGGGGGTGAGCCGGATGCTGAGGCAAGGTTGTGAAGCTTATCTCGCTTTTGTGATGAATCCTAGCTCTAAGGAGTTGCGTGTGCAAGATATCAGGACTGTGCGAGAGTTTCCTGGTGTGTTTCCTGAGCAGTTTTCTGGATTGCCTCCTAATCGCGAAGTGGAGTTTGGGATTGAGTTGTATGAAAACACAACTCCAGTGTCCATTACCCCTTATCGAATGGCACCTAAAGAGTTGAAAGAGCTGAAGATGCAACTGCAAGAGTTGCTTGATCGTGGTTTCATTCGGCCGAGTGTGTCACCTTGAGGTGCACCGGTCTTGTTTGTGAAGAAGAAGGATGGCACTATGAGAATGTGCATTGATTATCGTCAGCTTAACAAGTTGACTATCAAGAATCGGTATCCATTGCCGAGAATTGATGATCTTTTTGATCAATTTCGGGGAGCAGCTGTGTTCTTTAAGATTGACTTAAGGTCAGGGTATTACCAGTTGAAGGTGAAGGATGTGGATGTGCCAAAGACAGCTTTCAGGACGAGGTATGGGCATTATGAGTTCCTTGTGATGCCGTCTGGTTTGACAAATGCTCCTATAGCTTTTATGGACATGATGAATCGTGTATTTCATGAATACCTGGATAAGTTTGTTGTGGTATTCATTAATGATATCCTCGTGTACTCGCGTACGGAGGAGGAGCATGAAGAGCATCTGAGGATCGTGTTGCAAGCTTTGTTAGAGAATCAGCTTTATGCTAAGCTGAGCAAGTGTGAGTTCTGGCTTAGAGAAGTAGTGTTTCTTGGTCATGTGGTTTCTGCTGAGGGGATTCGTGTTGATCCTCAGAAGATTGAGGCGGTGATGAATTGGAAGGTTCCTAAGTCTGTTCATGAAGTCCGTAGTTTCCTTGGTTTGGCAGGATATTATCAGAGGTTCGTAGATGGGTTTTCAAAGATTGCTGCACCTTTGACGAAGTTGTTGCAGATGGATGTTAAGTATGAGTGGACGGAAGCGAGACAACAGGCTTTTGAGAAGCTTAAGGCAGCTTTGACGCAAGCTCCTATCTTGGTTCAACCTGAATTAGGGAAAGAGTTTGTGGTGTATAGTGATGCGTCTTATGTTGGTTTGGGATGTGTGTTGATGCAAGAGGGTAAGGTGGTGGCTTATGCGTCGCGGCAGTTGAAAGTGCATGAGCGCAATTATCCTACGCATGACATTGAGTTGGCTGCAGTGGTTTTTGCTTTGAAAATCTGGAGACATTACCTGTATGGTGAGAAGTGTACTGTGTACACGGATCACAAGAGTTTGAAGTATCTGATGTCTCAGAAGGAGTTGAATCTTAGGCAGCGACGTTGGGTGGAGTTGCTCAAGGATTATGATTTGACGATTGAGTATCACCCGGGTAAAGCTAATGTTGTAGCGGATGCCTTGAGTAGGAAGGTAGCTGTTGAGTTGAGGGCTATGTTTGCCAGTTTGAGTATTTCGCATGATGGTGGTCTTGTGGCTGAGTTGCAAGTGAAACCATCTTTGGTTCAGCTGATCAAGGAAAAGCAGTTGTTGGATGATTCCTTGGTACCGCATGTTCAGGATATTGCGGAGGATAGGCCTTCGGATTTCTGTTTTAATGATGATGGAGTGTTGTGTTTTGGGAGTCGGATAGTAGTGCCCAATGATGCTGAGTTGAGGCGTGCTATTCTGACTTAAGGTCATAGTAGTCCTTTTGCTATGCACCCTGGTAGTACTAAGATGTATCGTGACCTTCGTGATGAGTACTATTGGGTGGGTTTAAAGAAAGATGTTGCTGAGTTTGTGAGCAAGTGCATGGTTTGTCAGCGAGTTAAGGCTGAGCATCATTTTCCTTCAGGGTTGTTGCAACCGTTGAGGATTCCTGAATGGAAGTGGGAAAGGATTACCATGGATTTTATATCTGGTTTGCCTTTGTCGCCATCGAAGAAGAATTCGGTGTGGGTGATTGTGGATCGCTTGACGAAGTGTACGCATTTCTTGCCTGTGCATACTACGTACTCTTTGGATAAGCTTGTGGAGTTGGAGATTGCTGAGATTGTGCGGCTGCATGGTGTGCCAAAGTCGATTGTGTCGGATAGGGATCCGAGGTTTACATCGCGTTTTTGGCAGGGTTTGCATCAGGCTTTGGGTACACGGTTGAATTTCAGTACATCTTATCATCCTCAGTCGGATGGACAGTCCGAGCGTGTTATCCAGGTTTTGGAGGATATGTTGAGGTGCTGCGTGATTGAGTTCCAGGGCTCTTGGGAGAAACATTTGCCTTTGGTGGAGTTTGCCTATAATAATAGTTATCAGGCAAGTATTCAAATGGCACCTTATGAAGCTTTGTACGGAAGGAAGTGTAGGACTCCTCTTTGTTGGGCTGAAACGGGTCAAAAGTTGGTTTCGATGCCAGCTTTGTTGAAAGGAACCACCGAGAAGGTGAAGCTCATTTGTGAGCGCTTGAAGGCAGCTTCTGATCAGCAAAAGTCTTACGCGGATCTGAAGCGTAAGGAGATTGAGTATGCGGTGGGTGACCGTGTGTTTTTGAAGGTTTCGCCTTGGAAAAAGGTGATGAGGTTTGGCCGAAAGGGTAAGTTGAGCCCTAGGTACATTGGACCATACGAGGTGATTGAGCGTGTGGGTCCTGTTGCGTACAAGTTGAGGTTACCGCAAGAGTTGGAGAAGATCCATGATGTGTTTCATGTTTCTATGCTTCGGAAGTATAGATCGGATCCTTCACATGTGATGCCTGTGGAAGGAGTGGAATTGAATCCGGATTTGACCTATGATGAGGAACCGGTGAAGATTCTGGATTCGGATAGTAAGGTTCTTCGAGGCAAGACCATTGAGTTGGTAAAGGTGTTGTGGAAGCATCGTGGTGTTGAAGAAGCCACGTGGGAGCAGAAGGATGACATGTTGAAGCAGTTTCCGTATCTCTTTCCTTCAGGTAAATTTTGAGGATGAAATTTCTTAAGGGGGGGGAGAGTTGTAACACCCCAATTTTGGGCTTAGAAGTTTTGGGTTTGGACCGGACCGGTCAGAGTGCGGTTCGAATATAAAAGGTGATTTTTAGGAAAGCCTAGTTCGGGTTGCATTAAAAATATGGAAAAATGTCTTAAAATCCTTTTTTATTATATATAAGGGAATGGTGAAATCAATTTTACAAAATGAGGTTTGGAAGTGTGACATTTTGGTTTGGTGACTAAAATGTAATTTTTGAAAACTTGGTGACAGTTTTAAAAAGGATTGAAACTTTGAATCTTTAAGGAGCTATTTACCAAAGAAGAGTTTCTCCAGATTTTTCTTAATATTAATCAATTTATTAATGGTTTTAATTAAGGTAAAAAGGAGGGAAGAAAATATTTTGTCATTTTAACTAACTTTCTCAAATTTTCCATTTTCTTTTCTCTCAACTTTTCTCTCAACCCAAACACATTTCTCCAGCAAAATTCCCTCTGATTTTGACAACTAAAGATTAGATTTCAACCTTCATTTGATCTCTAATCATTTCTACATCAAAACCTTGGCATTTGCTTATTGGATTTTCAAGAATTTTGGTTCCAAAAAGGGAGAAACTCAAGTTTAGAGGCATGAACGTCCTTCTCCTCTAAATTCTCAGTTCTTTACTGAAATTCCTAAGTTCTCAATCCTTGATTTGTGTTTTATAAAAGGTTTTGTAGTTGTGTTCTTAATCTTGGCTTTAAAATGCAAGATTTGCTTTAATTTTGATGAATTTCGTATGAAATGATTGGGTACTGTTTTGAGAGGTGTTTTTAATGTAAAATGGATGTATATTTGATGAGAAATTGAGGTTTAATCAATGCAATCCCGGATAGGTTGATTTTCCTAAGTCTTGCTTGAGTTGTTGGTGGTTTTTGGAGTGATCTTGGTGATCTGCTATAGCTGGAGGTATAAGGATGTGTTTAGATCCTTTTTGGATGTTAATTGAGGTTTAAGAATGATTGGAATTGATGGATCTTGGCTGGGTAGTGTTGTAGTGATGTTTGGATGTGATTTCGGTTGTGTTTGGTAGCCGAAATGTGAGTGTTGATGAGAGCAGCGAGTTTAGGTGCTTTGGTTGAAGATATTAATGCATGATGATGCATTAATCCTCTGCTTTGATGTGTTTAAAATAGGGGAGACATCTTCGGATCCTTGTGGTGTTGATCCGGAAGCTTGATTGGTGTTTCGGCAAGTGGCGAAACGGAATCTGTGAGTGAAGTTTGGTTTTCAGCTTTGAAACCAGTGTTTTGAAGGTTTGGGAGCTTAGTTTAAGTCTAAACAACTTAGCTAAGCTCAAGAGTTAGTTTTCGAAAAAACTCTCTTGTTGATGAACCATGAGTTGGTTGAATGCAATGCGATTTGTTTGTATGTTTAAATTCTGTTTTTGAAAGCATATTTTTAGCATGTTATTGCTGGTTTTATAAGCCATGTGTTGAAGGATGCTCAAGGTAAGAGATCCTTGATTTGAACATTTATAAATGTGGTTTTGATGCATAGTAATGCATGATTATTTATGGCTTTGTTAAATGCTTTAAAACAGTGGATATATGTTGTTAAATGATGTATATTGGCAAGTGATGTGTTGGTTTAAAAGTTACTTGAATCAGATATAGTTAGCCGGCTATAAGATTGGGTGCACCGTGAATAAAGTCGCCTTGGATGTGGAGTGGTTGTGATTGTACCGTAGACCCCATCCAAGTACACTAACGAGATGGTTAAGAACACCATGGTGGTTTAAAGTCCATGGGTGGGTCTTGTGTTAAGGTCATAATGGTGGTTAAAATTCCATTTGAGGACCTTGTGTATTGTTAAGGTCACAATGGTGGTTAAAAGTCCATGTGTGGGCCTTGTGTATTGTAAGATCACAATGGTGGTTAAAAGTCCATGTGTGGATCTTGTGTTGTATGTCCCGTGATCTCGTTAGTGATGTTATACAACTACCAATGAGTGATGTGGAGGGGTTGTGATTGTACCATGGTCTCCATCACGGGTGTCGAGGGGTTGTGATTGTACCATTGCTCCACCTTGAGATTCGTAGTGTGTATGAAGCGTAGGGACAACGCTTGTAATCTGCGTATCCGATTGTCATTGTGTTTTGAATGGAAAGATGGTTATGATTATCACTTGAGGCCAATATGACATGTTAATGATTTGATGCATGAAATGCTTGGTTTGTTTACATTTGTGCATGATCAAATGTGGTTTAAACTAAAGGTTTTGAAAAGGAGTTTTATAAATGCATTATTGTGATGTTTTAAATGAGCATTCCTCACTAAGCTATGTGCTTACGCTCTCTCTTTTCTTAAACGAACAATGCAGAGCATTGAAGTGCTTAAGGACAACAAGGAGGTCAAGAATCCAAGTGAGGAACTAAGCTCATGTATGGTGAATGTTTTCCTAACACTATTAGCTTTTGGCATTTGGCAATGGGGAACCTATGTTGTTGTTTTGGGAGTTGTAAATGGCCTTTATGAGGTTTGTTTGGTGTTTTGGTGTTTGAATGGTTTTCAATATAGGATGCATGCCTATAGAATTGGGTTTTTCTATAATTGATGCCATGATTGAGTTTGGTTGCTGCTAATATGTTCATTGAGTGTTGAATGTCTTGCTGGTATAATTTGGTTGCCTTTGGAGCATGTTTGATGGGTCAATTGTGCAATAAACCAGCTAATTTTCTGCAATCTGGGCAGCCTGTTTTGGAACAAGTGCTACCGTATCGGAACAGAGGGCCTGAAATGGCCTAGGCGTTCCGAAACGGGTGGAGCTGTTCCGGAACGGTTTTGCCACTGCCAAGCCCTGTTCTGGAACTTGTTTCGGAACGGTCCCGCGTTTCGGAACGGATCATTCCCGTTTCGGAACACTCGACCGTTGGGCACTGAAATTGTTGGTTAAATGTTTTGCAATCTTTGGGTTTTGGTCCTGAACTTTGTATAAGCAATTGAATGAGTTTGAGATGTCTGTTTGAGTTGAAATTTGGCAGAGAAGCATGAAACATGACTAATTTCATAATGGTGACTCAAAAGTTGGTTAAGTCCTTAAAATTTTCAGAATTTGCGTTTTGGTCCCTAAATTCATGAATTGTGCAATCGAGTCCCTAATTGTTTTCTGATTTCTGTGATCTTTGAGCATGCTGGTCTTATGAACATATCTAGGGTTAATATGCATTTAGATAAGATTAAAAAGAAAAAAAGGGTCGTTAATCAAGGTTGACTTTCGGGTTGACTTTGGTTTTCCCCGTGTAAACTTCTTAATTCGGGTCAACCGTCTAGGCCAGGTTAAGGGGGTTACACTTTATGCATCATATCATGAAACAAAGTGACCATAGTTCGTTGGTATGTTGCCCCTGCATTTTTAAGCCCAAAAGGCATCACCTTGTTACAGAAGGTTCCTCATTGTGTTATAAACGTAGTCTTGTGCATATCATCTGGATGCATCTTTATCTGGTTGTAGCCTGAGAAACCGTCCATAAAGGAGAACAATGAGTGTTTTGCGGTATTGTCAACCAGGGTGTAGATATTAGGCAATGGAAAGTTATCTTTAGGGCTGGCTTTGTTCAAGTCCCGATAATCGACACACATGCGGACCTTGTCATCTTTCTTTGGAACAAGAACTATGTTAGCTACCCATTCCGAATACTTGATCTCCTGGAGAAAGCCAACATCATATTGTTTCTTGACCTCCTCTTTTATTTTCAAAAGTGTATCAGTCCTCATTCTTCGAAGTTTCTGCTGAACTAGCTTGTAGCCCTCTTTTATAGGCAGTTTATGCACGACCACATTCGTGTTTAATCCTGGCATGTCTTGGTAGGACCATGCGAAGATATCCCTGAATTCTAGCAGCAGCTCAAGAAAATCATGTCGTGTCTTCGTGGTAAGGTGTGTCCCGATCTTCACTTCTCTATTTTCATTTTCATCTCCGAGATTGATCGTCTCTAACGCCTCTTTGCAAGGTAAAATCTTTTTTTTTTCCTCGTGTTCAACCATATTTAATATATCTGGGGATAAGTCATAATCTTGGTCTTCTTCAAAGTCCTGAGGTCCATCTAGACACACGTCTCGTTCAAAAATTAGTTTTGAATCCATTTCGGTGCTGCTTGATATATTGATATCAGGGGACCTGACATAAAATAATGATGACAATTGGAAAAACGTGATTTGAAAATGGTCACTACGTATGGATAAGAGTAAAAACAAAAGAAATGTTTCTTTAAAGTTACACGCAAAAAGGGTACGTATTTTTTTATTAACATAAGGACCATATAAGATCATAAGCATATGCCCTTTTACAAAAAAAACCTTGTTGCTCCTGGGCAAGAGTAACAAGTGTGTTCTGAACATTACTCTGAAGTACTCCTAAACACTGCGGAGAGTTCTTCGGCAGTCCAATTTTTCAGAACACTTCCAGGGGCATAAGGGCGGATTCCTCTCAGATACACCCCTTCATTTCCTTCCTCAACTATAACATTTATGTCTAAAGTTTCCAGCTTTTTCCTCAAATCTGCTTCTTCCTTGGCTAGCTTAGGGTAGAGAAACCCTCATGAGATAAAATTTTTAGACATAGGAGGAAAAACCATGGGCTCCCAGCTAACTTCTGCTCCTTCCAAGCGGGCTCTTCGTCTTTCTTGCTTCTTCAAAATTTCGCTCCTTGTTTGCTTTGCATTTGGCCTGTAACCGAGGCCAAAGCGATCTTGCTTGTTGACTACAGACGGTGCAATGACCCGTCCCTGCAGATACTTTCCAACTCCGCGACCAACCTGGGCTCCTCTCCCTATTGTCAGCTTGATTCCAACCCCTGTGGTGTTAGACAATCTAGGAGTAGGAATGCGACTCCCTTCGGGTATGAAGGTCACATTAACAAACTCAAATGATCTAAAGGAACATTCCCCGACCTTTTCATCAGTCTCGATGTAAGGGGCTTCACTAGTGATAGAAGCTATAATATCCTCTTCGGCGTTCACGGTGACCAGTCACCCATCGAAGATGAATTTCAGCTTCTGATGAAGTGAAGATGGGACTGCCCCAGCCGAGTGGATCCAAGGTCTTCCCAATAGACAATTGTACGTGGGTTTGATATCCATTACTATGAAATCTACATCATATGTATTTGGGCCCACCAGTAGAGGTACCTCGATCCTTCCCATTACTTTTCTTTCAGTACCGTCGAAGGCTCGAACCAGAGTGTTACATGTCTTCATGTGAGAACTGTCTATTGGGAGCCGGCTTAAAGTGACTAATGGGAAGACATTCAGGGCGGATCCATTATCAATCAAAACTCCCAGCAAGGTATAACCTTTACACCGAGTAGTGATGTGTAAGGCCTTAGTGGATCCTGTACCTTCTGCTGGTATTTCATCATCGTGAAAGTAGATGAAATTATCAACATTAATATTATTTACCAATCTATCCAATTTGTTCACCGAAATGTCATTGGGAACAAAGGTATCATTCAACATCTTCAACAACGTGTTCCGGTGTGCTTCAGAGCTTAGCAACAGGGATAGTATTGATATCCGAGCAGGCATCTTGCGTAGATGTTTAACAACATTGTACTCGCTATGTTTCAAAAATTTCAAGAATTCTTTCACCTCCTCCTCTTTAACTGGCTCGTTGATGAGTGATTCAGGTTCAGCATTTACGGGAGCTTTCTCTTTCGGGTTCTCTGCTTCTTTGGGAACATATCGTCTCCCGCTTCTAGTAAAGAAGCCTACATCATTTATGTCATTTGAAGTTGTCTTTAGGGCCTCCTCTGCTTGGATTGATACTTCACAATTGTATTTCCAAGGGACCTTCCTACTGTCATGGTACGGGAAGGGCACTGGTTTTTGGATCGTAACTTTGGCTTGTGAACTCTCACCTTTTCCACATTTCCTGGTTCCCGAAATAACGATGACTGGGTAGTTGTCCTCTAGGTTCTTGTTTCTGTATTCTGAGGTACATATATATGCTTCCTCCACAAGCCTTTCTTCGAAAAATTCCAACTCTTTGTTATCAATCAATTGCTGGATGAGAGTCTTGAACTCTGCACAATTTTGGATATCGTGATCCTTTTTGCCATGGTATTGGCAACAATCATTCGAGGTTTCTTTAACGTTTCCCGCGATTTGCTGTAGCATACCCATTTCGATCATCTTTTTCCAGACCCATCTTAATGGCGATTTTACATCTTCCACAGTGGTCTTGATTTTTCTGTTACCTTCAACGACTGCATTTGCCCCAGACTCAACATGGTCGGGTAACGGATTTCCGGATGTGCTTGATCCAGCGGAGTCATCGAACCTTACAACTCCCATTTTTATAAATTTTTCAAAAAGTCTCTTAAAAGCGGGACAATTTTCGACGGAGTGTCCTTGTAACCCCCTTAACCCGGCCTAGACGGTTGACCCGAATTAAGAAAGTCACACGGGGAAAACCAAAGTCAACCCGAAAGTCAACCTTGATTAACGACCCCCTTTTTTTTCTTTTTAATCTTGTCTAGATGCACATTAGTCCTAATTGTGATCACACAAACATCATACACAAAGATCACAAGCATCAGAGATCAAATAGGGACCCAATTGAACAAATTACAACTTTAGGGACCAAATTGTAATTTCTGATAATTATGGGGACTTAACCCGAATTAAAGTTACCAACTTGAAATTAGTCAGGTTTCATGCTTCACTGTGAAATTTCAGCTCAAAACGACTTCCCAAACTCATACAATTGCACAAACAAGATTTAGGACTAAAACGCAAACATTTCAAAACATATAACTGCCAATGTCAGCCCCCAACGGTCGACCGTTCCGAAACAGGCTGGACCCGTTTCGAAACACGGGCCGTTCCGCAACGCGTATCGGAACACGGGCTGGCAGTGGCCAAACCGTTTCGAAACGGTACCTACCGTTTCGGACGCCTGGGTTCATTCAAGGCACCCGTTCCGAAACGGTGCACATTGTTCCGAAACGCCCTGCACAGATTGCAGCATATAGCTCACTTAAACATGCAATTGATCATTCAAACATGCTCCAAATGCTACCAAACTTTACCAGCATGCAATTCAACATATATAAGACTTATAAGCATCATCAAATCATCAAAACAACATCATATGCAAAAAGCCCCAAATCTATAGGCATGCTTCCTACACAAGCTAGCTATTCAAGCACAAACTTCCAAAACAAGCATGTAATGATCGAATACAAAAACCAGCATTCTTATCATCATTCAACATACTTAGGGAGTTCCAAACACCTCCCAAAACATACACATTGGTCCCCCATTGCCAAATTACCAAAAGCTAAAGTGTACAAACAAAACCTTCATACATTGAGCTCTACTTTCACTTGAATGCTTGCCCTCCTTGCTGCCCTCAAGGTTCCCTAATGTTCTGCATTATTGAATTAAGAAAATGAAAGAGAGCGTAAGCAAAAGCTTAGTGAGGAATGCTCTTAAAAACTATTCAATAATGCACTTAAAAACATTTATAAAACATGCTTTAAATCAACCTTTGCACATGCTCAAAAGCGTACTTAAAACAAGCATCTCATGCTTCATAACAACATAACATGTCATATTGGCTCAAGTGAAAGATTCCATTTCTTTAAAACAAGTTCATCAACTTTCCCAAGGACTTTTAAACACCTTGGCCCCAAGGAATTTTAAACACCTTGGCCATGGACTTTTAAACACCATGAAAGAGGACCACACAAGGACTTTTAACCACCTTTGTGTCCATAGCTTGATTCACCCCAAGGACTTTTAAACACCTTGGCCCCAAGGACTTTTAAACACCTTGGCCCCATGGACTTTTAAACACCATGGCCCCATGGACTTTTAAACACCATGGAAAGGATCACCTAAGGACTTTTAACCACCTTAGTGTCCGCAACAAGAAACATCCAAGGACTTTTAACCACCTTGATGTTCTTAAGTAACAAGGCTCACTCAAGGACTTTTAACCACCTTAGTGACCTTAACCTTTTCAAAACATCACTTGCCAATATACATCATTTTCATCATTCAATCCACTGTTTTAAAGCATTAAACCAAGCCATATTCATCATGCATTTAAAAGCATCAAACCACATTAAATCAATGTACAAAAGCAAGGAACTCCTACCTAGAGTTTCCTTCAACATATGGCTTAAAACATCAGCAAATACCATGCTAAATCATGCTTTCAAAACAGTAATTAAAACATGCAATAAACCACTTTGCATCACAACAAAATCATGGCCACCACTAGAGAGTATTTCCGAAAACTTACACTTGAGCTTAGCAAAGTTGTTTAGACTTAAACTAAGCTCCCAAGACATTGGTTTCAAAGCCGAAAACCCAATTTCACAAACGCACTGACCGATTCCACTTTGCTTCAAGCCAAAGCACCAAATCAAGCTTCCGGATCAACAACTCTTGGATCCAAAGATGCCTCCCCTGTTTCAACACATCAAAGCAGAGGATTAATGCATCATCATGCATTAATTGCTTCAATGAAAGCACCTAAACTCGCTGCTCTCATCCATACACCATTTTCGGCCACCAAACACAACCGAAAATGCATCCAAACCACTTCTAAACAAAGCCCAGCCATAAACCAGCAAAACCACACATCCTTTAACATCATATAACATCTAAAAACAACCTATTAACATCCTTATACCTCCAGCAACATCAGATCCACAAGATCACCTCAAAAACAACCTTGAATCACAAGCTAAACTTAGGAAACTCAACCTATCCGGGATTGCATTAATCAAAACTCAATTCCTTAACAATTTAGAGTTCATTTAACATCAAAAACACATCTCAAATCACAGATTAATCAGATCTAACGAAAATCATCAAAAATCACCAAATCTTGCATTATAAGCCAAGATCCATTTCACCACTTTAAAACCTTTAATAAAACATCAATTAAGGATTGAAAACTTAGGAATTTCAGTAAAGAACTGATAGTTTAGAGGAGAAGGACGTTCTTACCTCCAAACTTGAGTTTCTCCTCTTTTTGGAATCAAAAACCTTGTTGAATCAATTAGCAATTGAAGAGGTTTTGTAGATATGTTGATTAGGAATCAAAAGAGAGTTGAAAGGAGGGATTTAGGTGAGAAAATCAGATCAAATTCTCTGGAGAGAAAGTGTTTGGGTTGAGAGAAAATGAGAGAAAGAAAATTGAGAAAAGTTAGTTGCAAAAATATCCAAAATAGCCAAATGGCTTCCCTCCACTTTTAATATCATTTAAAATCAGAATTTAGTCTTAAAACATCTTAGAAAAATCTGGAGAAACTCCCTTTGGGTAAATAGCTCCTTAAAGATTCAAAGTTCCAACCCTTTATAAAACAGTCACCAAACTTTCGAAAATTACATTTTGGTCACTAGCCAAAATGTCACACTTCCAAAACTCATTTTCCAAAATTGATTTCACAGTTCACTTAATTATATTAAAAGATGATTTTAGAACATTTTTCCATATTTTTAATGCAACCCGAACTAGGCTTTCCTAATTTCACCTCTTTAGATTCGAACAGCACTTTGACCAAACCGGTCAACGCCCAAAACTCCTAAGCCCAAAACCGGGGCGTTACAACTCTCCACCCCTTAAGAAATTTCGTCCTCGAAATTTACCTGAAGGAAAGAGATAAGGAAACTGCTTCAGCATGTCTTCCTTCCGCTCCCACGTGGCTTCCTCAACACCTCGATGCTTCCACAACACCTTCACCAATTCAATGGTCTTTCCACGAAGAACCTTGCTATCCGAACCCAGAACCTTCACCGGTTCCTCATCATAGGTCAAATCCGGATTCAAAACCACTTCCTCCACAGGCATCACATGCGAAGGATCAGATCTATACTTCCGGAGCATAGAAACATGGAACACATCATGAATCTTCTCCAACTCCTGAGGTAACCTCAACCGATACGCAACAGGACCCACACGCTCAACCACCTCATATGGTCCAATGTACCTAGGGCTCAACTTACCCTTCCGGCCAAACCTCAACACCTTCTTCCAAGGCGAAACCTTCAAAAACACACGGTCACCCACCGCATACTCTATCTCCTTACGCCTCAAATCCGCGTAAGACTTTTGCCGATCAGAGGCAGCCTTCAACCGCTCACAAATGAGCTTCACCTTCTCGGTGGTCCCTTTCAACAAAGCTGGCATCGAAACCAACTTTTGACCAGTTTCAGCCCAACAAAGAGGAGTCCTACACTTCCTCCCATACAGAGCCTCATAAGGTGCCATCTGTATACTCGCCTGATAACTATTGTTATAAGCGAACTCCACCAAAGGCAGATGCTTCTCCCAAGAACCTTGGAACTCAATCACGCAGCACCTCAACATATCCTCCAAAATCTGAATAACCCGCTCAGACTGACCATCCGACTGAGGATGATAGGATGTACTGAAATGTAACCTTGTACCCAGAGCTTGATGCAAACACTGCCAGAAACGCGATGTGAACCTCGGATCCCTATCCGACACAATCGACTTAGGCACACCATGCAGCCGCACAATCTCAGCAATGTACAGCTCTGCCAGCCTATCCAAAGAAAACGTAGTATGCACAGGCAAGAAATGCGCACACTTCGTCAAGCGATCCACAATCACCCAAACAGAATTCTTCTTTGATGGAGACAAAGGTAAACCAGATACAAAAATCCATGGTAACCCTTTCCCACTTCCATTCAGGGATTTTCAACGGTTGCAACAACCCAGAAGGAACCTGATGCTCAGCCTTAACTCGCTGACACACCAAACACTTACTCACAAACTCTGCAACATCCTTCTTCAAACCCACCCAATAGTACTCATCACGAAGATCACGATACATCTTAGTACTACCAGGGTGTATAGCAAAAGGACTACTATGACCTTCAGTCAGAATAGCACGCCTCAACTCAACATCAGCAGGCACTACTATCCGACTACCAAAACACAACACACCATCCTCATTAAAGCAGAAATCCGAAGGCCTACCCTCCGCGATATCCTGAACATGAGATACCAAGGAATCATCCAACAACTGCTTTTCCTTGATCAACTGAACCAACGATGGCTTCACTTGCAACTCAACAACAAGACCACCATCTCGCGATATGCTCAAGCTAGCAAACATAGCCCTCAGCTCAACAGCTACCTTCCTACTCAAGGCATCAGCAACAACATTAGCTTTTCCAGGATGATACTCAATCGTCAGATCATAATCCTTGAGCAACTCCAACCAACGCCGCTGCCTAAGATTCAACTCCTTCTAAGACATCAGATACCTCAAACTCAGTACACTTCTCACCATACAGATAATGTCTCCAAATCTTCAGAGCAAAAACCACTGCAACCAACTCAATATCATGCGTAGGATAATTACGCTCATGCACTTTCAACTGCCTCGATGCATAAGCCACCACCTTACCCTCTTGCATCAGCACACACCCCAAACCAACATAGGATGCATCACTATAGACCACAAACTCTTTCCCTGATTCAGGCTGAACCAAGATAGGAGCTTGCGTCAAAGCCGCTTTAAGCTTCTCAAAAGCCTGCTGTCTCACTTCCGTCCACTCATACTTAACATCCTTTTGCAACAGCTTTGTCAAAGGAGTAGCAATCTTGGAAAAACCATCCACAAACCTTCGGTAGTATCCCGCCAAACCAAGGAAACTACGGACCTCATGAACAGACTTAGGAACTTTCCAATTCATCACCGCCTCAATCTTCTGAGGATCAACACGAATCCCCTCAGCTGAAACCACATGCCCAAGAAACACCACCTCCTTAATCCAGAACTCACACTTGCTCAGCTTAGCATAAAGCTGATTCTCCAACAAAGCTTGCAAAACAACCCTCAAATGCTCTTCGTGCTCCTCCTCAGTACGCGAGTACACGAGGATATCATCAATGAACACCACAACGAACTTGTCCAGGTATTCATGAAACACACGATTCATCATGTCCATGAAGCAGCAGGAGCATTTGTCAAACCAAACGGCATCACAAGAAACTCATAATGCCCATACCTTGTCCTGAAAGCTGTCTTAGGCACATCCACATCCTTCACCTTCAACTGATAATACCCTGACCTCAAGTCAATCTTAGAGAACACTGCAGCTCCCCGAAATTGATCAAAGAGATCATCAATCCTCGGCAAAGGATACTGATTCTTGATAGTCAACTTGTTCAGCTGACGGTAATCAATACACATCCTCATAGTGCCATCTTTCTTCTTCACAAACAAGACTGGTGCACCCCAAGGTGACACACTCGGCCGGATGAAACCACGATCAAGCAACTCTTGCAACTGTGTCTTCAGCTCCATCAGCTCCTTAGGTGCCATTCTATAGGGAGTAATGGACACAGGAGTTGTATTCTCATACAGCTCAATTCCAAACTCCACCTCGCGATTAGGAGGTAAACCAGGCAACTCTTCAGGAAAAACACCAGGAAACTCCTTCACAACCCTGATATCTTGCACCCTCAACTCCTTAGAGCTAGGATTCATCACAAAAGCTAGATAAGCTTCGCAACCTTGCCTCAGCATCCTACTCGCCTCCAAGGTAGACACCACATTGGCAAGAAACTTCACATTCTCACCAACCACAACAACTTCATAATCATCCGCAAGCCTAAGAGAAACTCGCTTATTTTCACAATCTACCACAGCACGATGCTCAGCAAGCCAATCCATACCAAGGATCACATCAAAACCATAAAAGGGCAACTCCATAAGATCAACATGAAAGACATGTTCTTGAACAACCAAGGGACACCTTCTATAAAGCTTTCGAGTCACAACAGTTTCACCAAAAGAACTAGTGACACGAACACCAACATCCAAAGACTCAACAGGCAAACCAAGCAATTCAGCATGCTCACGCAAAATGTATGAATGCGTAGATCCAGAATCAATCAAAGAAAGCAATGACAAGGATTGCAAAGTAAAGGTACCTGCAATCACATCTGCATCATTCCTTCCCTCGCGCTGAGCATACACCCTAGCTTGGCCTCCACCTTCAGGCTGAATAGCCACAACATGGGCTACTCCATGACCACCTTCCTCTCTCCTCTAGAAATTACCACGGCCGCGCCCACGACCTCTCTGCGGTGCAGCAACAACAGGAGCACGCTCTTGGCCACCAGCCAACCTCGGACAATCTCGCCTCAAGTGGTCTACAGAACCACAATTCCAGCATCCATTACCAGCCGCTGCAACAGGAGCTTGCACCTCCCTCACAGCACGAGGACAGTCAAGCTTCATGTGACCACGCGAACCACATATCCAGCAAGCACTCGGATCAGCTCTAGCGTTGCCTCCTCTAGCAGGTGCACCACCACCTCTCTTGGCTGAGGACTGATACTTCTGATCACGTCCCCTCTTGTTCCGTCCACCCCCGGAACTAAACTCAGCTGATCTCTTTCCAGCACTTGCTCCAGCACCTTTGGCAGATAAACCCAAGTTCATCTCTATATCCTTGGCTCGGCCCACCAACACATCAAAATCATCATATTCAGTGGCCAGCACATACATTTTCACATCCGTCACAAGACCATAACGGAACCTCTCGCACCTTGCTCGCTCATCAGGTATCAGCTCCGGTGCATACTGACTGAGTCGCACAAACTGCACCTCATACTCAGCCACACTCATGCTCCCATGGGTAAGAGACATGAATTCACGCTTCTTCTCATCAAGATATCTCACTCCTAGATATCTCCTCTTGAACACATTCTGAAAGAATGTCTAAGTAACATCAGCTTCAGCCATCCCAGCTATGGTGGTCGTCCACCACGTATACGCATCGTCCTGCAGCAAGGACACAACACAACCCAGCTTTTGCACATCCGTGCAGCTCATCTGACCCAAGATACGCTTGGTACTTTCTAGCCAAGCTTCAGAACTCTCAGCCGACATACCCCTGAACTCAGTCCCACCAAGACTGCGCAGACGTTCCAAAGGTAGTCTAACCCCAGCATCTCCCTGATGCCCAGCTCCTTGAGCTCCAGCTACTGCTGCTCGAAAAGCACCCGCAATAGCTTGTACCAACATAGACATATCAGGCATAGCTTGCCCCTGACCAACCTCTGGTCCAGCAGCTCCAGCACCAGCTGCAGCTTCAGCTCTCTCACCTCCAGCACCACCACCAGGCGGAGGAGGGGGTAACACCGCACTACCCGTGTTCTCTTCATTCTTGTTCTCATTAGGAACCGTAGCTCGCACACTACCTCGTAACTCTCTACGTGGTGCCATACTTTTACCATGCAATCACAATGCAAATAAAACAAAGTCAGGCCCAGCAAGGTAAGCAATCCAAGTATTCAAGCTCAATTTTATTCAAAATCAACATCATTTCATTAGCTTTTGTTTGGCAATGGGTACCCTCAACATGCTACAACACAACATACATCTCAATTGCATCCAAATCACAAGCCACTAAACATGCTTTCTATCAACAAGCATACAAGGCAAACATACTTCAATCATGCATACATTCATTCCCAATTACTCGAGAACTCAGCTCTGATACCACCAAATGTAACCCCCTTAACCCGGCCTAGACGGTTGACCCGAATTAAGAAAGTCACACGGGGAAAACCAAAGTCAACCCGAAAGTCAACCTTGATTAACGACCCATTTTTTTTAATCTTGTCTAGATGCACATTAGTCCTAATTGTGATCACACAAACATCATACACAAAGATCACAAGCATCAGAGATCAAACAGGGACCCAATTGAACAAATTACAACTTTAGGGACCAAATTGTAATTTCTGATAATTATGGGGACTTAACCCAAATTAAAGTTACCAACTTGAAATTAGTCAGGTTTCATGCTTCACTGTGAAATTTCAGCTCAAAAGGACTTCCCAAACTCATACAATTGCACAAACAAGATTTAGGACTAAAACGCAAACATTTCAAAACATATAACTACCAATGTCAGCCCCCAACGGTCGATCGTTCCGAAACAGGCTGGACCCGTTTCGAAACACGGGCCGTTCCGCAACGCGTATCGGAACACGGGCTGGTAGTGGCCAAACCGTTTCGAAACGGTGCCTACCGTTTCGGACGCCTGGGTTCATTCAAGGCACCCGTTCCGAAACGGTGCACACTGTTCCGAAACGCCCTGCACAGATTGCAACATATAGCTCACTTAAACATACTCCAAATGCTACCAAACTTTACCAGCATGCAATTCAACATATATAAGACTTATAAGCATCATCAAATCATCAAAACAACATCATATGCAAAAAGCCCCAAATCTATAGGCATGCTTCCTACACAAGCTAGCTATTCAAGCACAAACTTCCAAAACAAGCATGTAATGATCCAATACAAAAACCAGCATTCTTATCATCATTCAACATACTTAGGGAGTTCCAAACACCTCCCAAAACATACACATTGGTCCCCCATTGCCAAATTACCAAAAGCTAAAGTGTACAAACAAAACCTTCATACATTGAGCTCTACTTTCACTTGAATGCTTGCCCTCCTTGCTGCCCTCAAGGTTCCCTAATGTTCTGCATTATTGAATTAAGAAAACGAAAGAGAGCGTAAGCAAAAGCTTAGTGAGGAATGCTCTTAAAAACCATTCAATAATGCACTTAAAAACACTTATAAAACATGCTTTAAATCAACCTTTGCACATGCTCAAAAGCGTACTTAAAACAAGCATCTCATGCTTCATAACAACATAACATGTCATATTGGCTCAAGTGAAAGATTCCATTTCTTTAAAACAAGTTCATCAACTTTCCCAAGGACTTTTAAACACCTTGGCCCCAAGGACTTTTAAACACCTTGGCCATGGACTTTTAAACACCATGAAAGAGGACCACACAAGGACTTTTAACCACCTTTGTGTCCATAGCTTGATTCACCCCAAGGACTTTTAAACACCTTGGCCCCAAGGACTTTTAAACACCTTGGCCCCATGGACTTTTAAACACCATGGCCCCATGGACTTTTAAACACCATGGAAAGGATCACCTAAGGACTTTTAACCACCTTAGTGTCCGCAACAAGAAACATCCAAGGACTTTTAACCACCTTGATGTTCTTAAGTAACAAGGCTCACTCAAGGACTTTTAACCACCTTAGTGACCTTAACCTTTTCAAAACATCACTTGCCAATATACATCATTTTCATCATTCAATCCACTGTTTTAAAGCATTAAACCAAGCCATATTCATCATGCATTTAAAAGCATCAAACCACATTAAATCAATGTACAAAAGCAAGGAACTCCTACCTAGAGTTTCCTTCAACATATGGCTTAAAACATCAGCAAATACCATGCTAAATCATGCTTTCAAAACAGTAATTAAAACATGCAATAAACCACTTTGCATCACAACAAAATCATGGCCACCACTAGAGAGTATTTCTGAAAACTTACACTTGAGCTTAGCAAAGTTGTTTAGACTTAAACTAAGCTCCCAAGACATTGGTTTCAAAGCCGAAAACCCAATTTCACAAACGCACTGACCGATTCCACTTTGCTTCAAGCCAAAGCACCAAATCAAGCTTCCGGATCAACAACTCTTGGATCCAAAGATGCCTCCCCTGTTTCAACACATCAAAGCAGAGGATTAATGCATCATCATGCATTAATTGCTTCAATGAAAGCACCTAAACTCGCTGCTCTCATCCATACACCATTTTCGGCCACCAAACACAACCGAAAATGCATCCAAACCACTTCTAAACAAAGCCCAGCCATAAACCAGCAAAACCACACATCCTTTAACATCATATAACATCTAAAAACAACCTATTAACATCCTTATACCTCCAGCAACATCAGATCCACAAGATCACCTCAAAAACAACCTTGAATCACAAGCTAAACTTAGGAAACTCAACCTATCCGGGATTGCATTAATCAAAACTCAATTCCTTAACAATTTAGAGTTCATTTAACATCAAAAACACATCTCAAATCACAGATTAATCAGATCTAACGAAAATCATCAAAAATCACCAAATCTTGCATTATAAGCCAAGATCCATTTCACCACTTTAAAACCTTTAATAAAACATCAATTAAGGATTGAAAACTTAGGAATTTCAGTAAAGAACTGATAGTTTAGAGGAGAAGGACGTTCTTACCTCCAAACTTGAGTTTCTCCTCTTTTTGGAATCAAAAACCTTGTTGAATCAATTAGCAATTGAAGAGGTTTTGTAGATATGTTGATTAGGAATCAAAAGAGAGTTGAAAGGAGGGATTTAGGTGAGAAAATCAGATCAAATTCTCTGGAGAGAAAATGTTTGGGTTGAGAGAAAATGAGAGAAAGAAAATTGAGAAAAGTTAGTTGCAAAAATATCCAAAATAGCCAAATGGCTTCCCTCCACTTTTAATATCATTTAAAATCAGAATTTAGTCTTAAAATATCTTAGAAAAATCTGGAGAAACTCCCTTTGGGTAAATAGCTCCTTAAAGATTCAAAGTTCCAACCCTTTATAAAACAATCACCAAACTTTCGAAAATTACATTTTGGTCACTAGCCAAAATGTCACACTTCCAAAACTCATTTTCCAAAATTGATTTCACAGTTCACTTAATTATATTAAAAGATGATTTTAGAACATTTTTCCATATTTTTAATGCAACCCGAACTAGGCTTTCCTAATTTCACCTCTTTAGATTCGAACAACACTTTGACCAAACCGGTCAACGCCCAAAACTCCTAAGCCCAAAACCGGGGCGTTACACTGTTATTCTAGCATGATAATCATAATGAGCATCAGCATCATACCATTTTGGATAAGGGGGTTGAATCGGCTTAATGTAGAATGGAGACACCACATGTGCATTGTACAAATTCTTATATAACTCGCCATAGGACATGGGGATGGGAGTAAATTCTATATCTTCTGCCTTCATCCTTTGGTTTGATCCTTGTTTATAGGAATTTTGAACATTCGAGGTTGCAGCTTTGGGTTGCCCGACTGTCAGCTGCTTGGTATAACCGACATTATAGACACCTGTATTGCTGACCTCGTTGTCCCTTCTTCTATAATTCGATTTCTTCGTGTGTTCTTCATCTTCGATTATTATGTCGGAAAAATCCTTTGTGGCACCCCCTATTATACGTCCTAAAAAGGGTTTTTTTAGTGTTCCGACAAAAAGCATCACTGTTTCTTTCTCTAATAAATGAGGTTGTACTTGGGCTGCAACGTCCCTCCACCGTTGCGCGTATTGCCTAAAACTCTCATTAAGCCCTTTCTCCATATTATGTAGTGTAACCCGATCTGGTGTTATATCAATGACATGGTTATATTGTTTGACAAATGCCTGAGCTAGGTCTCTCCAGGAAGTGATCATGTCACGGCTTAATTGCTTGTACCATTTGGCGGCAGACCCAGTTAAACTGTCCTGAAAGCAATGGATTAAAAGAGGATAATTATCGATGTATCCCGTCATCCTTCTAATAAACATTGTAAGGTGAGCTTCAGGACAAGTAGTCCCATTGTATTTTTCAAAATCCGGCATCTTAAATTTGGGAGGAAGCACCAGATCAGGGACCAGACTTAGCTCCCTTGCGTCCCTCTTCGGAAACTGGTCTATACTTTCCATGCCTTGAACTTTTCTTCCAGCTGTTTACAGCGATCTTCAAGCTGTTTGGGTAGCTCGACTTTAAGCTTGTCCATTTCATTAAAGTCAGGAACGATGTACTTGCTAGGGTCATCATGAATTATTGCCCCCCCCCCCGTGTCTAGAAGACTCAGCATGAACCACTGGTTGTTTTGTTACAGGGGTTTCTATCGACAAGTGGGCCTTGAGAGGGAGGCCCGGGTCATTGGTCAGCGCACTAGGATTTATGAAGACTCCCTTCCTCTTTTCCGAGCTCTGTCCGCCCAGCATTGCAGCCATCTTAGCTAACAGGTCTTCTTGTGCTTGTGAGATGTGATCACGAGTTTCCCGCTGTGTCTTCTCGAACTTATTTTCAATATCCATCCTAATGTCTTTATATGCTTGTTCAATTTTTGCTAACCTTTCTTCCATGTTTTTAGCTTTGCTTCTGGTGAGAAACGGGTGTTGAGTTTGTAATTCTGCCAGCCCCAAAGTTTACTGCGATAATAATTCCTTGAGAATTAAAACTTGATAAAATAATGTAATGAGATGCGATGTGATGCAATGTGATGTATATGCAGACAAAAAACTAAGATATGGAAAGCAGTCATTATATTAGTACCACAACATATTTTACACAAAAAGGTGTTGATTTCGGTACAACTTTCAAAAGGAAACTCGCATCAGAACAAGTTTCTTTACATAAGGTAGGTCTATTTCACATATATTACTTGGCTTTATAGCCGAGGATGTAACCCCCTTAACCCGGCCCAGACGGTTGACCCGAATTAAGAAAGTCACACGGGGAAAACCAAAGTCAACCCGAAAGTCAACCTTGATTAACGACCCTTTTTTTTTCTTTTTAATCTTGTCTAGATGCACATTAACCTTAGATGTGATCATACAAACAGCATACTCAAAGATCACAAACATCAGAGATCAAACAGGGACCCAATTGAACAATTTACAACTTTAGGGACCAAATTGTAAATTCTGAAAACTTTAAGGACTTAACCAAATTTTAAGTTACCAACTTAAAATTAATCAGGTTTCATGCTTCCCTGCCAAATTTCAGCTCAAACGGACATCCCAAACTCATACAATTGCACAAACAAGTTTTAGGACCAAAATGCAAACATTTTGAAACATTTAACCGCCCATGTCAGCCCCCAACGGTCACCCGTTCCGAAACAGGCAGAGCCCGTTTCGAAACTCGGGGCCGTTCCGCAACGCGTTCCGCAACGGGGGTCTGGCAGAGATCAAACCGTTTCGAAACGGTGCATACCGTTTCGGACGCCTGGGTTCATTCAAGGCACCCGTTCCGAAACGGTGCACACTGTTCCGAAACGCCTGCACAGATTGCAGCAAAAAGGCATACCAAAACATGCAATAGATCATTCGAACATGCTCCAATTGCCACCAAACTTTACCAGCATGCAATTCAACATATATAAGACTTGCAAGCACCAACAAATCATCAGAACAACATCATATGCAAAAAGCCCCAATTCTATAGGCATGCTTCCTACACAAGCAACCAATTAAGCACAATCTTTCCAAAACAATCTCATTATAGCCAAATCATGATTCAGCAACATCAACAACATTAAAACATACTTGTCCGAACGTATACGAATACAAAAACATCAATCCGAGAGATTCTACCCCCATTGCCCTTATTAACTATAGCTATTCACCGAGACATACATCTCAATTGGAGTCCACCTTGAATCCCTTGCTCCTTGCTGTCCAAACTTCAAGAATCTGCATTGATGGACAAAAAGGAGCGTAAGCACATAATGCTTAGTGAGGAATGCTCAAAACCAAAACACCATCAATGCAGCGGGTTAAAAAACACTTTAAAAACAACCCGATTTGACAAACCAAAACCATGTTTGAAAACTCCTTTTCAACATCATGCTTAAACCATGCATTGCACATACATGAAACCAAACCTTAGCTTAGCAAGCTAAGAAAACCTTTTCAAAGCATAAATGACATAATCATCCATTTAACCATTCCATGCATAAACACCATATGCAAAGTTAAATCAAACCCTTGGAAAACATTCACACTTCACAACATACCCTTCTTATACTTAAAAACCAATTAAGCAAGAAGCCCTTTAAAATCATTTACTCAATCAATCCAATACATGCATTATCCAAAGACAACCCATGAACCACAACATCATTATCACATGCCTTTTTAAACAAGTCTTAACAAGACTCCAATGCATTAAGGAGATTTCATGCACACATGCATCATTTACCAAATGATAATCAACACTTGTTCAACTTAACAAGTAAACATGCATTCACTAGCATCATACACTTTTCATGCAACCATGCATCTTTTCAAGCATTTCATGCTTCTTTATGATCAAGAACATTACATTGGCTTCCAAGTGATCAACCACATCCACTTTTCAACTCAACAACCCGATCGGATACGCGGATTCCGAGCATTGTCCCTACGCTCCATACACCCTACCAATCCAAGGCCTCCCAAATGGACTTTTAAACACCATTTGACCTTACAAGCCTAAAGTTCTCATGTATGGACTTTTAAACACCATACAACCTTAGCTTTTCCCGAGGTTCCCATGCATGGACTTTTAAACACCATACAACCTCAACATGCACAAGGTTTCCTCGTATGGACTTTTAAACACCATACAACCTTTGCATAACCGATTGGTAGTTGTATAAATCACTAACGAGATCCGGGACACCCCACACAAGATCCACACATGGTCTTACACCGCCATTGTGATCTTAACAAGCACAAGGTTCTCACATATGGACTTTTAAACACCATATAACCTTTGCTCAACCAAGGTCCTCGAATGGGCAACACCTCCATTATGACCTTAACCATCTCGTTAGGATACTTGAAGGGAGCTTTCCGGTCCACTCTTGACCACTCCACCTCCAAGGCGACTTAATTCACGGTGCACCCAATCCTATAGCCGACTAACTATATCCGATCAACGAACCAAGAACCACTTTCATCACTTGCCAACATAACCATCTTACCATGTTATTCCACTGATTCATATGCATAATCACAATGCAAAAACCATCACCACAATAGTCCAATGATTCACATGCATAATCAATATGCAAAACCATTACCTCATTAATCTAATGATTCACATGCATAACCAATATGCAAAACCATTACCTCATCAATCCAATGATTCACATGCATAACCAATATGCAAAAAGTAACATTTACCATCATCAATTCACTGTTTTAAAGCATCATACAAAGCCATAGATCAACATGCACCACTATACATTAAAATCACAATTACCATATACAAAACCAAGGATCTCTTACCTTGAGCATCCTTCACAAATGGCTTTCAAAACCAGCAGTAAACCATGCTTAATAAATGCTTTCAAAACAGATTTAAACCATGCAAAACGTATGCATCTCAATCATCAACCACAATAGCTTTTAAAACCAAACACAACACAATTCAAGAGCGAAAATCCAATCACTTACTCTTGAGCTTAGCAAAGTTGTTTAGACTTAAACTAAGCTCCCAAAACCTTCAAACCTTGGTTTAAAAGCTGAAAACCCAACTTCACTCACCGATACTCAAAACAAGGCTAGCCGACAAGCCTTCCAAGCATCCGAAAACCTTCCGCAACACCTCCAAAGCTCACGGATCAAACTCCCCTGTTTCAAGCACACAACAACAGAGGATTAATGCATCATTATGCATTAAGAACACCAGCAACAAGACTCAACTCGCTGCTCATCCCAAATCCAACAATTTGGCTACCAAACACAACCGAAATCACCTCCAAACACTTCCAAAACTTAACCCAGCCAAGATCCATCACTTCTAACCATTTTTAAACATCAATTAACATCCAAAATGATCACAAACACATCCTTATACCTCTAGGTATAACAGATCACCAAAAACACTCCAAAAACAACCAAAAACTCAAGCCAAACTTAGGAAATTCAACCTATCCGGGATTGGATTGATTAAACCTCAACTTCTAATCAATTTAGCATTCATTTAACATCATTTTGACACTTCAAAACACTGCCCAAACAGATCACACGAAAATTTCACCAAAATCACCAAATCTTGCATTTTAAGCCAAAATCAAGATTTCAATTGAAAAGCCATTAACAAAACACAAATCAAGGATTGAGAACTTAGGAATTTCAGTAAAGAACTGATAGTTTAGAGGAGAAGGACGTTCTTACCTCCAAACTTGAATTTCTCCTTTTTAGAGCCAAAATGCTTAATGAAACAACTTGCAAATTGAGAGGTTTTGTTGTAGAGATGATTAGGAATCACAAGAGAGTTGAAATGAGTGATTTAGATGCCAAAATCAGAGAAGAAAATCTGGAGAATTGTGTTTGGGTGGAGAGAAAATGAGGGAAAAGGATAATTGAGAGAAAGTAGAAAGTTAGTTAAGAAATAGTAAAAATGATTTCCCTCCACATTCCATAATCTTTAAAATCAGAATAAAGCCTTAAAATATCTTAGAAAAATCTGGAGAAATCCTTTTTGGAATAATAGCTCCTTAAAGATTCAAAGTTTCAATCCTTTATAAAACTGTCCCGCAACTTTCAAAAATTACATTTTGGTCACTAGCAAAAATGTCAACCTCCCGAACCTCATTTTCCAAAATTGATTTCACAGTTCACTTTTATATAATAAAAGATGATTTTAGAACATTCTTCCATATTTTTAATGCAACCCGAACTAGGCTTTCCTAAATTCACTCTTATATATTCGATTAGCACTTTGACCGAACCGATCAACGCCCAAAACTTCTGAGCCCAAAACCGGGGCGTTACAGAGGATCTTGATCTTCCTGTAGAGCCAGGCCAACTTCTTGCCCCTATCGGACTCTGATTCAGTTTGTAGGCTCAGGACATCAGCTTGGATAGCTAGAGTCTGTAAGTGCTCTGCGATCTCTCGTACCTGGACCAGGGCTTCAGCCATTACACGGTCTCTATCCCGGACTCTGTCTTGAGATTGATGTAATTGTGCCTGCCATTTTTGGTTGTTCCATGACTGAACTTCTTCAAAATTCTTAATCTGGACTTGACAGGTTTTCAGAGCCACATCTAAATCTTCAACTTGTTTCTTCATATTCTCATTCTCCTGTATACTTGCCTTTAATTCAGCTGCATGGTTCCAGCTACGGTACCTTTGTAGAGAGCCTTCCAATTCACCAACTCGGCCTCTCAGGCTTAGATTCTTGGCTCTGTTTCGAAACAACTCTTCCTCCATAGTTGTTTGTTGTCCTTGAATGTCATTAAACCTCCTCTCCCAAAGGTCGGCTCTCTCCTTTTCCTCTTGGATTTCATGCTTCCATTCGGCCGACGTTTTTTCGAGGCCGACATATTTTGCTTATGCGCGTAACTTCTTATAATCATTTCATAGATTGTTCAGATCTTCCTCAGCTTTACCTTTTCCTTTCCTTAGCCTTTCGATTTCTCGCTCTTGGGACTGCATACCAAACTTCAGCTGGTTCTTTTCATTTTTAACCCTGACAGGTGACTTTCCATCATCAAGTACTTTTTCTTAAAGTCATGCTTCGCGATCTCCATCTCCGAGGGATCCACTCGTAACTGTTCCTCCACCGGTACATAATTTTCTAGGTCTGATAAGGGGATATCATCGTTGATTCTCATACTTCTCCATCGTCGATACTCCGGCGTAACTCTAGGTTTTTCGTCAAATGGTTCCATCTTGTAAATACGCTTCCATGCCTCAGCAATCTTGGAAACGTTTTTCTTATATCCTCTTCCCTCGTATGGAAATTCACAAGTAACAAGCCCTCTTGTCGCTGGGATGAACTGTCTCGACCTGTATTGCCTAGATACTAGTAACGACGCATATCCAGTTGCTCCCCATATTCCAAGAAGAGGGACCCAGTCATAGTCTCCACATTTGTAGACAATATTATTAGGGAAGAACCAGCGTGCTTTCCAGATGACGTCTTTTTCTTGAAGGTCTCGGAAAATGGTCTTCCACTTATCATAGGATAGGTTTTCAGGCCTTGGCGTAGACGCGAGGTCCTGCAGCGGCGAGTAACTCTCGAAGCATGCTTGATAAGAAACTTTCTCCGGATTCCAAAAATGACTATGAAACCAAACCAATAACAGCTGAGCACAACAAATGAACCTCCCTTCACCGCTTTTTTTACAAGCACTGAGAGACCTGATGGTTTCGGCTAGAATGGCTGGAACCAAAGTAATTCCTTTATCAAGGTGATCGAACAGCTCCATAACAGCGTCATCGATGTATCCTAACGATTTGGGAAAGATAACCAAACCATAAATGGCCAAGGAAAACTGTAACCCCCGTAGCCTGGCCTAGACGGTTGACCCGAACTACGAAGATTACACGGGAAAACCAAAGTCAACCCAAAAGTCAACCTTGATTAACGACCCTTTTTTTTCTTTTTAAACTTGTCTAGATGCACAATTAACCTAGACATACTCTTGAGATAAGCTTACTCAAAAATCATAGCAATCGGAAAACAATAAGGGACCCAATTACACAAAATACGAATTTAGGGACCAATTTGTAAATTCTGAAAATTAAGAGGACTTTACCAATTTTTAAGTTACCATTATGAAATTAGTCATGTTTCATGCCTCTCTGCCAAATTTCATCTCAAACGGACATCTCAAACTCAAGCAATTGCACAAACAAGAATCAGGACTAAAACGTAAAGCTTGCAAACCTCAAAACTATTCAAATTTTATGCCCAACGGTCACGTGTTCGGAAACGGGTCTAGGCCGTTCAGGAACACCCCTTGGCAGTAGCCAAAGTGTTCAGAAACGGGTCTAGGCCGTTCAGGAACACCCTGGCCAATTCAAGGGCCTGTTTCGAAACAGGCCCAGAAACAACAGATAGGCCTTTTTAAACACCTTTAAACCCCATCAAACATGCTCCAAACCACCCCACATTAAATCAACAACATGCCAAGCATCATACCTACCAATTTGCATCAAAATCTAGATACAAAACCACCCCTAGGTGCACCAACTCATTCAACACATCCAACACTCAAACATGCTTTTTAAGCAAGAAGCATAGCATAACGACTTAAGAATAAGAATACTCAAACGTTGCAAGCGTTAAACCACATATGTAATGCCCCGGTTTTGGGCTTAGAAGTCTTGGGCGTTGACCGGTTGGTCAAAGTGCTGTTCGAATCGTAAGAGGTTAAATTAGGAAAGCCTAGTTCGGGTTGCATTAAAAATATGGGAAAATGTTCTAAAATCATCTTTTAATATAATTAAGTGAACTGTGAAATCAATTTTGGAAAATGAGTTTTGGAAGGGTGACATTTTGGCTAGTGACCAAAATGTAATTTTTGAAAGTTTGGTGGCTGTTTTATAAAGGGTTGAAACTTTGAATCTTTAAGGAGCTATTTACCCAAAGGGAGTTTCTCCAGATTTTTCTAAGATATTTAGAGTTATAATTCTGATTTTTAAAGATAACAAAAGGAGGGAAAACTCATTTTGGTATTTTCTCATCTAACTTCCAATTTTCTTTCTCTCTTTTTCTCTCAACCCAAACACTCCATTTCCAGAGAATTGATTCTGATTTTCTCACTTAAATTCCTCCTTTCAACTCTCATTTAATCCTTAATCGTTGTATCTTCAAAACCTCTTCAATTTCTACAAGTTCCATCAAGGATTTTCATTCCAAAAAAAAGGAGAAACTCAAGTTTGGAGGTAAGAACGTCATTCTCCTCTGAACTTCAAGTTCTTTACTGAAATTCCTAAGTTTTCAATCCTAAATTGATGTTTAATTAAAGGCTTTTAAGTTGATTTATAGATCTTGGCTAATTATGCAAGATTTTGATGATTTCACATGATTTTCGTTTGATCTGTTAAATCTGTGATTTGAGAGGTGTTTTTGATGTTAAATGATCTCTAAATTGATAAGGAAATGAGTTTTGATTGATGCAATCCCGGATAGGTTGAGTTTCCTAAGTTTAGCTTGTGTTTTAAGGTAGTTTTTGTGATGATCTTGGTGATCTGTTGTTGCTGGAGGTAAAAGGGTTGTTAATCAAGGTTGACTTTCGGGTTGACTTTGATTTTCCCCGTGTGACTTTCTTAATTCGGGTCAACCGTCTAGGCCGGGTTAAGGGGGTTACATTTGGTGGTATCAGAGCTGAGTTCTCGAGTAATTGGGAATGTTGTTATGCATGATTGAAGCATGGTTTGGCTTGTATGCTTGTTGAATGGAAGCATGTTCAGTGATTTGAAATGATGATGTTTTTGAGATGTATGTTGTGATGATGCATGATGAGGGTACCCATTGCCAAACAAAAGCTAAAAAATTGATGTTGATTTTGAAAGAGATTGAGCTTGAATACTTGAAATTGCTTACCTTGCTGGGCCTGACTTGTTTTATTTTGTATTGTTATGCATGGTAAAAGTATGGCACCACGTAGAGAGTTAAGGAGTAGCGTGAGAGCTACGACCCCGGAAGGGAATGTGAATGAAGAGCACACTGGTAGTGCTGTGTTACCTCCTCCTCCACCTGGTGGTGGTGGTGCAGAGAGGGAAAGAGCTGGAGCTGAGGCAGCTGGTGCTAGAGCTGCAGGACCTGAGGTTGGTCAGGGGCAAGCGATGCCTGACATGTCTGTGCTGGTACAAGCTATTGCGGGTGCTTTTCGAGCAGCAGTAGCTGGAGCTCAAGGAGCTGGGCATCAGGGAGATGCTGGTGCTAGACTACCCTTAGAGCGTCTGCGCAGTCTTGGTGGGACTGAGTTTAGGGGTATGTCAGCTGAGAGGTCGGAAGCTTGGCTAGAGAGTACCAAGCGTGTCTTGGGACAGATGAGCTGCACTGAGGTGCAAAAGTTGGGTTGTGTTGTGTCTTTGCTGCAAGGCGATGCTTATACGTGGTGGACGACCACAATCTCTGGAATGGCTGAAGCTGACATCACTTGGACATTCTTTCAGAATGCGTTCAAAAGGAGATATCTGGGAGTGAGATATCTGGATGAGAAAAAGCGTGAATTCATGTCTCTGACCCAGGGGAACATGAGTGTGGCTGAGTATGAAGTACAGTTCGTACGCCTCAGTCAGTATGCACCGGAGCTGATACCTGATGAGCGAGAGAGGTGCAAAAGGTTCCGCTATGGCTTGGTGACGGAAGTAAAGACCTACATGTTGGCAGCTGAGTACAATGATTTTGATGTGTTGGTTAGTCGATCCAAGGACATAGAGATGAATCTGAGTTTGTCTGCGAAGGGTGCTGGAGCGAGTTCTGGGAAGAGAGCTGCTGAGTATAGTTCCGGAGGTGGACGGAACAAGAGGGGACGTGATCAGAGGTTTCAGTCCTCAGCTAAGAGAGGTGGAGGTGCGCCTGCTAGGGGTGGCAATGCTAGAGCTGACCCTAGTGCTTGTTGGATTTGTGGTTCCCGTGGTCACTTGAAGCGTGATTGTCCTCGTGCTGGAAGGGAGGTGCAAGCTCCTGTTGCTGCAGCTGGTTATGAGTGCTGGAATTGTGGTTATGCTGACCACTTGAGGCGAGATTGTCCGAGGATGGCTGGAGGCCAAGAGCGTGCTCCTGCTGTTGCAGCACCGCAGAGCGGTCGTGGACGCGGCCGTGGTAATTTCCAGAGGCGTGAGGAAGGTGGCCGAGGAGTAGCTCATGTTGTGGCTATTCAACCTGAGGGTGGAGGCCAGGCGAGAGTGTATGCTCAGCGCGAGGGAAGGAATGATGCTGATGTGATTGCAGGTACCTTTTCTTTGCAATCCTTGTCATTGCTTTCTTTGATAGATTCTGGATCTACGCATTCATACATTTTGCGTGAGCATGCTGAGTTGCTTGGTTTGCCTGTTGAGTCTTTGGATGTTGGTGTTAGAGTCACTAGTTCTTTTGGTGAAACTGTTGTGACTCGTAAGCTGTATAGAAGGTGTCCTTTGGTTGTTCAAGAGCATGTCTTTCATGTTGATCTTATGGAGTTGCCCTTTTATGGTTTTGATGTGATCCTTGGTATGGATTGGCTTGCTGAGCATCGTGCTGTTGTGGATTGTGAGAATAAGCGGGTTTCGCTTAAGCTTGCGGATGATTATGAAGTGGTGGTGGTTGGTGAGAATGTGAAGTTTCTTGCCAATGTTGTTTCTACCTTGGAGGCGAGCAGGATGCTGAGGCAGGGTTGTGAGGCTTATCTGGCTTTTGTGATGAATCCTAGCTCTAAGGAGCTGAGGGTGCAAGACATCCGTGTTGTGAAGGAGTTTCCTGGTGTTTTTCCTGAAGAGTTGCCTGGTTTACCTCCTAATCGCGAGGTGGAGTTTGGGATTGAGCTGTATGAAAATACAACTCTTGTGTCCATTACTCCCTATAGAATGGCACCTAAGGAGCTGAAGGAGCTGAAGACGCAGTTGCAAGAGCTGCTTGATCGTGGTTTCATCCGGCCGAGTGTGTCGCCTTGGGGTGCTCCTGTCTTGTTTGTGAAGAAGAAAGATGGCACTATGAGGATGTGCATTGATTACCGTCAGCTGAACAAGTTGACCATCAAGAATCGGTATCCTTTGCAGAGGATTGATGATCTCTTTGATCAATTTCGGGGAGCTGCTATGTTCTCTAAGATTGACTTGAGGTCGGGGTATTATCAGTTGAAGGTGAAGGATGTGGACGTGCCTAAGACAGCTTTCAGGACAAGGTATGGGCATTATGAGTTCCTTGTGATGCCGTTTGGGTTGACAAATGCTCCTGCTGCTTTCATGGACATGATGAATCGTGTTTTTCATGAATACCTGGACAAGTTCGTTGTGGTGTTCATTGATGATATCCTCGTGTACTCGCGTACTGAGGAGGAGCACGAAGAGCATTTGAGGATTGTGCTGCAAGCTTTGTTGGAGAATCAGCTTTATGCTAAGTTGAGCAAGTGTGAGTTTTGGCTTAAGGAGGTGGTGTTTCTTGGACATGTTGTTTCAGCTGAGGGGATTCGTGTTGATCCTCAGAAGATTGAGGCGGTGATGAGCTGGAAAGTTCCTAAGTCTGTTCATGAGGTCCGTAGTTTCCTTGGTTTGGCGGGATACTACCGGAGGTTTGTGGATGGTTTTTCTAAAATTGCTGCTCCTTTGACGAAGTTGTTGCAGAAGGATGTTAAGTATGAGTGGACGGAAGCGAGGCAGCAAGCTTTTGAGAAGCTAAAGTTGGCTTTGACGCAAGCTCCTATCTTGATTCAGCCTGAATCTGGGAAAGAGTTTGTGGTCTACAGTGATGCATCCTATGTTGGTTTGGGGTGTGTGCTGATGCAAGAGGGTAAGGTTGTGGCTTATGCGTCGCGGCAGTTGAAGGTGCATGAGCGCAACTATCCTACGCATGACATTGAGCTGGCAGCTGTGGTTTTTGCTCTGAAGATCTGGAGGCATTATCTTTATGGTGAGAAGTGTATTGTGTACACGGATCACAAGAGTTTGAGGTATCTGATGTCTCAGAAGGAGTTGAATCTTAGGCAGCGGCGTTGGTTGGAGTTGCTCAAGGATTATGATATGACGATTGAGTATCATCCTGGAAAGGCCAATGTTGTTGTTGATGCCTTGAGTAGGAAGGTAGCTGTTGAGCTGAGGGCGATGTTTGCTAGCTTAAGCATATCGCGAGATGGTGGTCTTGTTGCTGAGTTGCAAGTGAAACCTTTGTTGGTTCAGTTGATCAAGGATAAGCAGTTGTTGGATGATTCCTTGGTGTCTCATGTTCAGGATATCGCGGAGGGTAGACCTTCGGATTTCTGCTTTAATGAGGATGGTGTGTTGTGTTTTGGTAGTCGGATAGTAGTGCCTGCTGATGCTGAGTTGAGGCGTGCTATTCTGACTGAAGGTCATAGTAGTCCTTTTGCTATGCACCCTGGTAGTACTAAGATGTATCGTGATCTTCGTGATGAGTACTATTGGGTTGGTTTGAAGAAGGATGTTGCGGAGTTTGTGAGCAAGTGTTTGGTGTGTCAGCGAGTTAAGGCTGAACATCAGGTTCCTTCTGGTTTGTTGCAACCGTTGAAAATCCCTGAATGGAAGTGGGAGAGGGTTACCATGGATTTTGTATCTGGTTTGCCTTTTTCTCCATCCAAGAAGAATTCTGTTTGGGTGATTGTGGATCGCTTGACGAAGTGTGCGCATTTCTTGCCTGTGCATACTACGTTCTCTTTGGATAAGCTGGCAGAGCTGTACATTGCTGAGATAGTGAGGTTGCATGGTGTGCCTAAGTCGATTGTGTCGGATAGGGATCCGAGGTTCACATCGCGTTTCTGGCAGTGTTTGCATCAAGCTCTGGGTACAAGGTTGCATTTCAGTACATCCTATCATCCTCAGTCGGATGGTCAGTTTGAGCGGGTTATTCAGATTTTGGAGGATATGTTGAGATGCTGCGTGATAGAGTTTCAAGGTTCTTGGGAGAAACATCTGCCTTTGGTTGAGTTCGCTTATAACAACAGTTTTCAAGCAAGTATACAGATGGCACCTTATGAGGCTCTGTATGGGAGGAAGTGTAGGACTCCTCTTTGTTGGGCTGAAACTGGTCAGAAGTTGGTTTCGATGCCTGCTTTGCTGAAAGGGACCACCGAGAAGGTGAAGCTCATTTGCGAGAGGTTGAAGGCTGCCTCTGATCGGCAGAAGTCTTACGCGGATTTGAAGCGTAAGGAGATAGAGTTTGCGGTGGGTGATCGTGTGTTTTTGAAGGTTTCGCCTTGGAAGAAGGTGATGAGGTTTGGTCGGAAGGGTAAGTTGAGCCCTCGGTACATTGGACCGTATGAGGTTGTTGAGCGAGTGGGTCCTGTTGCGTATCGGTTGAGGTTACCTCAGGAGTTGGAGAAGATTCATGATGTGTTCCATGTTTCTATGCTCCGGAGGTATAGATCTGATCCTTCGCATGTGATGCCTGTAGAGGATGTGGTTTTGAATCCGGATTTGACTTATGATGAGGAACCGGTGAAGGTTCTGGATTCGGATAGCAAGGTTCTTCGTGGCAAGACCATTGAGTTGGTGAAGGTGCTGTGGAGGCATCGAGGTGTTGAGGAAGCCACATGGGAGCGGAAGGAAGACATGCTGAAGCAGTTTCCTTATCTCTTTTCTTCAGGTAAATTTCGAGGACGAAATTTCTTAAGGGGGGGAGAGTTGTAACGCCCCGGTTTTGGGCTTAGAAGTCTTGGGCGTTGACCGGTTGGTCAAAGTGTTGTTCGAATCGTAAGAGGTTAAATTAGGAAAGCCTAGTTCGGGTTGCATTAAAAATATGGGAAAATGTTCTAAAATCATCTTTTAATATAATTAAGTGAACTGTGAAATCAATTTTGGAAAATGAGTTTTGGAAGGGTGACATTTTGGCTAGTGACCAAAATGTAATTTTTGAAAGTTTGGTGGCTGTTTTATAAAGGGTTGAAACTTTGAATGTTTAAGGAGCTATTTACCCAAAGGGAGTTTCTCCAGATTTTTCTAAGATATTTAGAGTTATAATTCTGATTTTTAAAGATAACAAAAGGAGGGAAAACTCATTTTGGTATTTTCTCATCTAACTTCCAATTTTCTTTCTCTCTTTTTCTCTCAACCCAAACACTCCATTTCCAGAGAATTGATTCTGATTTTCTCACTTAAATTCCTCCTTTCAGCTCTCATTTAATCCCTAATCATTGTATCTTCAAAACCTCTTCAATTTCTACAAGTTCCATCAAGGATTTTCATTCCAAAAAAAAGGAGAAACTCAAGTTTGGAGGTAAGAACGTCCTTCTCCTCTGAACTTCAAATTCTTTACTGAAATTCCTAAGTTTTCAATCCTAAATTGATGTTTAATTAAAGGCTTTTAAGTTGATTTATATATCTTGGCTAATTATGCAAGATTTTGATGATTTCACATGATTTTCGTTTGATCTGTTAAATCTGTGATTTGAGAGGTGTTTTTGATGTTAAATTATATCTAAATTGATAAGGAAATGAGTTTTGATTGATGCAATCCCGGATAGGTTGAGTTTCCTAAGTTTAGCTTGTGTTTTAAGGTAGTTTTTGTGACGATCTTGGTGATTAGTTGTTGCTGGAGGTAAAAGGGTTGTTAATCAAGGTTGACTTTCGGGTTGACTTTGATTTTCCCCGTGTGACTTTCTTAATTCGGGTCAACCGTCTAGGCCGGGTTAAGGGGGTTACAACATAGTTCAAAATCATTAACCAAACTTGTCCAACATACACAATCTCATTAAACATCAACATAAGATATTCTCCCCCATTGCCTTTATTATCTATAGCTATTAACCGAGACATACATCTCAAGTGGAGCTCTTCTTGAATCCCTTGCTTCTCGCTGTCCCAACTTCAAATATCTGCATTGATGGACAAAAAGGAGCGTAAGCACATAATGCTTAGTGAGGAATTCTCAAAACCAAAACACCAATAATGCAGCGAGTCATAAAACCTCTTTTAAAAGCAACACAATTCGATAAACCAAAGCAATGTTTGAAAACCCTTTTTAACAACATGCTTTAAATCATGCATTGCTCAAACATGAAAACCAACCCTTAGCTTAGAAAAGCTAAGTAATTCACTTCAAAGCACAACCTTGCAAAACCATCAATTTAACCATTCCATGCATGAATATCATATGCAAAGTTAAATACAAGATCCTTGGAAAACACTTCCACTTCACATCATACTTTTCTCATACATTGAAAATCATTTCAAAGCAAGAAACCTTTAATAACCACTTACTCATTCAATCTATCTCATGCATTAAACAAATGCAACATATGAACCACAAAATCAATATTTGCATTACATGCCTTTAAAAACAAGTCTTCGCAAGACTTCAATGCACTTAAGAGATTTCATGCACACATGCACCATTCTCAATAGAAAATAAACACTTATTCAAGCTAACAAGGAATACATGCATTCTTGGTAAATTACACACTTCTCATGCAACCATGCATCATTTCAAGCATCTCATGTTTCATTACACTCAAGAACATTATATTGGCTTCCAAGTGATAAACCATATCCACTTTTCAACTCAACATCCAATCGGATACGCGGATCACAAGCGTTGTCCCTACGCTTCATACACACTACCAATCTCAAGGTCCCCAAATGGAATTTTAACCACCATTTTGACCTTACCATACACAAGGTCCTCATATGGAATTTTAACCACCATATGACCTTAACATTCACAAGGTCCTCATATGGAATTTTAACCACCATATGACCTTAACATTCACAAGGTCCTCATATGGAATTTTAACCACCATATGACCTTAACATCACCCATTGGTAGTTGTATAACATCACTAACGAGATCCGGGACATACTACACATGATCCACACATGGACTTCACACCACCATTGTGATCTTAACAAGCACAAGGTCCTCAAATGGAATTTTAACCACCATTATGACCTTTGCTTACACAAGGTCCTCAAATGGAATTTTAACCACCATTATGACCTTAACACAAGACCCACCCATGGAATTTTAACCACCATGGTGTTCTTAACCATCTCGTTAGTGTACTTGGATGGAGTTACCGGTTCAATCACAACCACTCCACATCCAAGGCGACTTTATTCACGGTGCACCCAATCCTATAGCCGGCTAACTATATCCGATTAAAGTAACCAAGAACCACTTACATCACTTGCCAATATAACCATCTTACCACATTAATCCATTGTTTTACAAGCATAACCAAAATGCCAAAACCACCAATTACCATCATCAATCCACTGTTTTTGAAGCATTACACAAAGCCATTAAACAACATGCAACACTATGCATCAATTCCACAATTCCAAAGTACAAAACCAAGGATCTCTTACCTTGAGCATCCTTCACACATGGCTTTCAAAACCAGCATTAAACCATGCTAAAATATACTTTCAAAACAGAATTTAAAACATGCAAATCACATGCATTGCATCCAACAATCACAAGTGCTTTAAAAACCAATTCATAACACAAACCAAGAGAGAAATTCCATTTACTTACTCTTGAGCTTAGCTAAGTTGTTTAGACTTAAACTAAGCTCCCAAAACCTTCAAACCTTGGTTTTAAAGCCGAAAACCCAACTTCACTCACCGATACACAAAACAAGGCTAGCCAACAAGCCTTCCAAGCATCCGAAACCTTCAACGCCACCTCTATTGCTCATGGATCATTCTCCCCTGTTTCAAGCACATAACAACAGAGGATTAATGCATCATTAAGCATTAAAAACACCAACCACACAACTCAACTCGCTGCTCTACACAAATCCAACATTTCGACTACCAAACACAACCGAAATCACCTCCAAACTCTTCCAAAACTTAACCCAGCCAAGATCCATCACTTCTAACCATTTTTAAACATCAATTAACATCCAAAATGATCCCAAACACGTCCATATGCCTCCAGCATTAACAAAACACCAAGATCACCCCAAAAACCACCATTTTCACAAGTAAAAACTTAGGAAAATCAACCTATTCGGGATTGCATTGATCAAACCTCAATTATTCATCATTTAGACATCCAAATTACATCAAAAAGACATCTCAAAACAGAGCCCAATCAATTATTACGAATTTCTTCAAAATTAAATCCAAATCTTGCATTTTAAGCCAAAATCAAGATCTCAACATCAAAACCTTTAATAAAACTCAAATCAAGGATTGAGAACTTGGGAATTTCAGTAAAGAACTGAGAATTTAGAGGAGAAGGACATTCATACCTCTAAACTTGAGTTTCTCCCTTTTTGGAACCAAGATTCTTGAAAATTCAATAAGCTAATGCCAAGGTTTTGTTGTAGAATTGATTAGAGATCAAATGAGGATTGAAATCTCATCTTTAGTTGTCAAAATCAGAGGGAATTTTGCTGGAGAAATGTGTTTGGGTTGAGAGAAAAGGAAAATGGAAATTTGGGAAAAGTTAGTTAAAAATGACAAAATATCTTTCCCTCCCTTTTACCTTTAATTTAAAACCATTAATTAATTGATTATTATTAAGAAAAATCTGGAGAAACTCTTTTGGGTAAATAGCTCCTTAAAGATTCAAAGTTTCAATCCTTTTTAAAACAGTCACCCAGTTTCCAAAAATTACATTTTGGTCAATAACCCAAAATGTCACACTTCCAAACCTCATTTTGTAAAATTGATTTCACCATTCTCTTATATATAATAAAAAGGATTTTAAGACATTTTTTCATATTTTTATTGCAACCTGAACTAGGTTTTCCTAAAAACCACCTTTTATATTCGAACCGCACTCTGACCAACCCGGTCCAAACCCAAAACTTCTAAGCCCAAAATTGGGGTGTTACACAAACATTTTAACTTGTTTTTCGTGCTTAGACTCGGCTTGGATCAGGTCCCGTATGAATCTCCATGCGATACACCTAGTTTCCCCTTTTATCTTAATTCTGGCTTTAGCCCACTGTTCGTCCATACCAGTCATCTTTAACAGCTTCTTCTGAAACTTCGGAGGACTAGGAGACTTAAAGTATGCTCTATTAACTTGGATTTTTGGGCAGCGGATCAAGGTGGTATATTCTTCAACAGTTGGTACCAAATCAACATCACCTAGAGTAAAACAATTGTACGCGAGATTCTAGAACTGGGCAAGGGCTCTAAACAAAGCTTTATCAATGTTGACATCTAGTAGGTAAGGCAAATCACCATAGCTATCGCAGAACAACTGTTTATTTGTTTCGTCCCACTGGTTCCAGATTTCCTTTAATTCTTGCAACTGGTTCTGAGTTGACCCGATATTGGTAGAATCCCCAAACTCTGGCTTTTCACCTTCTAGCAAGCTATCCCCTTTCTGGCGCTAAGTCTCTTCTGACCATTTTCATACGCCCAGATTGCCTTCCACCTTATCAAGAAATTGGTTCTCCATAGCTAATTCTTTATAACGGTTGAACTTGCCTCAACACCTTTTATTTTTAAAAATAAAAAATAAAGTGCAATGAAAAAACAACAAAAAGAAACAAAACAAAACAAACATGTTAGTACCGATATAAAAGAATAATATACATAAAAGGAATAAATAAAGTAAACATAACTGAAATTAAAGAGCATAATAAAAAAAGGTCGAAACCCCCCGCTCTCTTTCTAATGCACTTATTAGGTGATTCTCTAAACGGGCAGAGGTTCGGTATGTCTATAAAGGGTAGGCTTTTATGGTTCACTACATGGGGTTCGGTTCTACGAATGGTACCCAAATCGCAATGCTATCGCCTACTAAGGCTAGCAAAGCTCAATTCAGGGGGATACAGGTCTCTAGGTCTGCACGGAGATGGAAGTCTCACGAAGACAAAGGGACCAATATCCCGAAAGCGATTCACCATCCTACACGGAGGTGGTACCTCACGAAGGCGTGGTTTCTCGCTTCCACTTAAAGGATGGAGCTCAGGTTGAGAGCTCATGATATGAACTTAGAAAATATATTTTATGAAAGATTTATGAATATATATATACATAAAATGGGATCACAAAATTAAATTAAACCAAGTTAATATTTTCCGATCAATAAAACAAAGGGTAACAACCTTGTGGCTTGACTCTCGAAAAAAAATTCCCCAGCGGAGTCGCCAAGCTGTAACAACGGGTGAGTCGCCACCAATCTATTTTTTACTTTAGGTGCGATTGGAACACATGAAAAACCCGGTTATTTTAATAGAAACCAATTTTCATGATTTTATTAAAATTCGAGTTTTGGATCTGCGAAACCAGAAAACAGGTTCGGGAGTCGGTTACGTATAGGGAAAGGTGAGCACCCCCACACGCCCAAAAAATTGGTACCTAGTTGGTTACAAATTGTTTTAATGACGGAAGTTAAAAAAATGAATTTTATTTAATGATGTGATCCCAAAATAATTAGAATAATTTTTAGAAGTAAAAATTTAAAGAAAGGGATATACACTCCTACACCCGGAGTATGGTCTCCCTTATAAAATCATTATTCAAAAAGGTGATATTAAATAATAATATAATAAATGAATTAACGAAAAATGACACTCCAACGCCCGGAGTGTGATTTTCACGATAACTCCTAAAAATCTGTAAATGAACTTTAACAAGAATTATTGTTGGTAAAATAATAATAATATATGAGGAAAATAGGAGTAATAATAATAATATAAAGTGAAAAATAATAATTATAATGAAAGCAATGATCCAATTGAAATAAGACAGAAATTAAAGTATGAAATAAATAGAAAAAACAGTGGCTAAAACGAAATGAAATCAAAACTGAAATGCTGAAATATAAGGATACAGAGTTGGATGGCTACGGGCGGAATTTTCCCCTCCAGTTGAAAACACGCGGGTCCTGGCTTGGGTCGGGTCGCGTATCCGGGTAGATGCTTGAAACAACGTCGTTTTGGCTAGCCTATAAATACCCAAAATTTTCCATAATTCCACCTTTGATACTTCATTTGAACCCAAAAAAAGAAGGCAGTTGAGAGCTCTCTCCCCTCTCCCGTTCGGCCCGGTCACCGGCGGTCAGGGGACTCGCCGTCGGTCGCCGGCGAGAATCCGACATGCAAGCATAGGTTCCGGCTCGTTTTCGCACGTTGAGTCCAGATCCAAGGTTAGATTTTTCAAACTCACTCTTTATTTCTCTATATCTAAAGAAAACTTTTCGAATCCTTAAAATTTTTACCTTTTATTTTTTGTTTTTCGGACAGTAGATTTGCTGGGTTTGCTTCGAATATGTCTTTTTTTGCTTCGAATCTCTTTTTTTATTTCCAATCCTCTTTTCTTTTTACTTTTACAACCGGATCCGGTATATTTGGGATTTTATCCCCTTTTGATTTTTACAGAGTAATAATTCTCTGATTACTTTTTCTTTCTTGCAGGTGGATGTAACACGTGTGGGGGTGACGTGGTCCGGCTTCGTGGCGGCAGCTTGGCTTCATGGCGGCGGCGACAGATCCAGTCGGCGGCGGCGGCTAGCATAGCAGATTAGGTTTAGGTTTAGTTTAGGTTTAGGGTTTTTTAGTTTAGGATAATTGGGTTTTGGGTATTTGGATATTGGGTCGGGTAAATGGGTAGGTGGGTTTGGGTGTATTTGGGCTATGTGTATTTGGGTATTAAATGGGTATTTGGGTTTGTAAATGGGTTATGGTTATAATAATAAGGTTTTATTTATTTATTTATTATTGGTTATTTTAGACCCAAAAATGGGTTACTACACACATTAGATAAAAACTTTTCATTCTCACCTACGATCACCACCTCATAATCATTGGAATGTTTTAACAAAACTCGCTTAGTCTAAAAATCAATCACAACCCTATGCTCAGATAAGCAATCCATACCAAGAAAGGCAACTCCATAAGATCAACCTCAAACACATGACCTTGAACAGACAAAGGACATCTCCTATACAACTTCCTTCTAACAATTGTTTCACCAAAAGAACGGGTTACACGCATGCCAACATCTAACAACTCAACATGCAAACCAAGCACTTGTGCATGTTCACGCAAAATGTATGAATGAGAAGAACCATAATCAATCAAAGAAAGTAATGACAAGGATTGCAAAGTAAAGGTACATGCGATCATATTCATGTCATTTCCTTCCTCTCGGTGTGCATACACCCTATCCTATCCACCTCCATTAGGTTGAACAACAACAACATGAGCAACATTCCTCTGTTCATCCTCTCTACGCTAAAAATTACCACGACCGCGCCCATGGCCTCTCTGTTGCTCAACAGCTGGAACCGGAGCTTTTCCATCTCTAATCGTTGTGGACAATCACGCTTCATATGTCCTCGCGATCTACAATTCCAACACGTACCTAGATTACCCCAACACTCTCCCGTGTGCCTCCTATTGCACCGGTTACACTCCGGAGTACGAACAAAAGCATTCTGGCCTTGATGACCACGACCAAAGTTACCACCACCTCACCTTGGATTCGGTTGATACCTCCAATCCTTATGCTTCTTGTAACGATCCTTACCAACATCAACTCAGCCGACCTCTTTCCAAAACTAGAACCACCCGAACGAGCAACCAGACCCAAATTCTGTTCGATGTTCTTAGCCCGAGTGACTAAGACATCAAAATTGGTATAATCCAAAGCCAACATATATGTCTTGACATCCTTCACAAGACCATAATAGAAACGATCACATCACTTTTGTTCATCAGGAACCAGCTCAGGAGCATACTGGCTCAATCGAACAAACTGAACCTCATATTCATAAACAATCATGTTTCCTTAAACCAAAGACATAAACTCTCGCTTCTTTTCATCAAGATAGCGAACACCTAGATACTTCCTCTTGAAAGCATTTCCAAATAACTTCCAAGTAACATTGGCAAGTTCCATTCCCATAGTGATGGTCATCCACCACATATAAGCATCTCTGTGAAGCAAAGATACAACACAACCAAACTTTTGCACATCATTGCAACTCACCTGACCAAGAATCCTTTGGGTACTCTCAAACCAAGCCTCAAAACCCTCAAGAGATATACCTTGGAACTCAGTTCCACCCAAACTGCACAAACGCTCCAAAGGTAAACCAACATTAGCACCAGGCTGAGGTGCGGCCATATGCATACCCGCTATCACTGCTTGAAAATCCCCAACTATAGCATGAATTAACGGTGTCATATCAGCAACAACTTGCCCTTGCGCTGCCTGAGGTCCAACACCTCCAACGCTAGCCCCCGCTCCAACTCTATCACCACCAGGAGGAGAAGGAGGTGGCAAATTCTCAACATTCATATTTATATCATTCTCAACCACATTACACACATTGGCCTTAAGCTCTCGTCTTGGTCCCATTATCAAAACGGTATAGCCAAAAAGAATGCAACAATAAAAACAACCAGGTTGACCAAAGCAAGAATCTAATGTGCTCAAGTTTTCTTTCTAAAACCAAAATTCTCTTTACATTAGTAATAATATGGAATTGGGTACCCTTAACCTCTCCCCAACAACATATAAAAACCATAATTGATGTTATCATACACCGTGCATCTCAAATGAAATAAACAATGGCAAAAACATGGCATAATCAATCACCGTACATAGCATACATCAAGAAATCAACCAAACAACAACATTACATCAACATTACCTCCCTATTCTTTCGTAACCTGGCTCTAATACCACCAAATGTAACCCCCTCGACCTGGTCTGGGCGAAAGACCGAACCGAACATATCACACGAGAAATATTGAAGTAAACCGAGAATTTTAACTCAATAAACGACCCTATTTTTTATTTTATCTTGTCTTGATGCTCATTATCATCCTATATGATTAACATCATAGCAGAACGATTTGCAACTCAAACATACAACATTTAGGAATTCAATTCAATACAAACATATTTTAGGGACCATTTTGTAATTTTACCAAATTATAGGGACTTATTAACTTCCTAAGTTATCATCCTTTAATTAATCACATTACATACCTCTCACTCAAATATTAGCTCAAAACAATCATCCATACTCATTTAGTTGCATCCTCAACATTCAGAGACTAAAACGTAAATAAATAGAACTTCAAAAGATTCCAATAACGAACTTAACAACTTGTCGTTTCGGTACATGTTTCCCTGTATCAAAACAGTCGTATCAAAATAGAGTCAAGCGACTCGAAGCACGTGCCCGTATCGAAACAGCCTCAAGGGTGTTTCGAAACATGCAATTCAAGTAGCAAAACGTACCGAAACAACCTTTTCACCGTTTTGATACCCTTAAGCCATTTCAGGCTCACCGTTTCGGTACAGGCTCGAGTGTACCGAAACACCTAAGCCTGTAATGACACTTTTTCCTAGTTTTTAACACTTTAATCCATACAAAACCATTCCAACATGCTTCCAACATATCTAAGCATCCAACCTCAATCGTACATGGCAGTATCAACATCATAACATGTCAATATGCAACAATGAAATCTATAGGCATGCAACCTATGCAAAATAACCATTCAAGTGTCAAAACACAAACAAAGGTATAAACCAACAAGTAAAGGCCATTTACAAGTCATTAAAGGCAAAACAAACTTGCCACAAAACAGAGAGTTTCAAAACACAACTCCCAAAACATTAAGGCATCCCCACATTGCCAACTATTATTACTATTAAGCAATCATAAAACCATACTCGAGCTAAGTCTCACTCCTAGGTTCCCTTCTTACTTCTTCGCTGCCCCAAAAATGATAATTCTCTGCATTATTGGAAAAGAGAGCGTAAGCAATAATGCCTAGTGAGGGATGCTCAAAACAAACCAACAACAACAATACAATTTAAAACCATTTCTCGTTTAGAAATATCTATCTCATCATGCTCATTCTATCTCATGCTTGAAACCATTTTCACAGCAAAAACCACATCATTTAAACCACGTGTATCATCTATCTCATGCATTCATCAAAATGCAAAGTCTCAAGGTAAAGCCTTACATGCTTAATTCTCATAAAGCATATCTCAAAACATGATCTCATATGCAATCTCATTTCATAAAATCATTTATAAACAAGGTACATGTGAATCTCATATATTGACATTTTAGCAACATTACTCGGATATACGAATAGCTTAACGGAATCTCACATCGTCAAGTCCTACCCCGGTTGAATCTCACATCACAAGACTCTCATGGAGGCATCTCTTATCGCCACAAAGCTTGATAGATTCATCAAGACCTACCGTGGTGGAATCTCTCATCACCACACTCTCACTTTGGAACAGGATGGCACTACCCGCATTGCCCAAACCAAAGAGCACGTGCGAATTTTGTATATTATAGTTGTAGAACTAATTGTTTCGATATAATAATTGAAAAATGTTTTGGACTAAATTGAAAAGAATTTATGTAACGCCCCGGTTTTGGGTCTAAGCGTTAGCCAGGTTTGGGCCTAGGCGTTAGTCGGGTTCAAACCAGTTTGGCGGTCTAGTCTAGTTTCAAGAAATAATTAAATTAAAAGGTTTTTGGTCGGATAAAAATATGGGAAAATTTCCTAAAATCATAATTATATATATGATTAATTTTGATAAATGTAATTTTAAGAAAACAAATTTGGAAATTGGACATTTTGGTTTAGTGACCAAAATGTAAAAATGGTAAAGTTAAAATGGCTAAAAGTTAAAATGGTTTGAAAAAATTATGGAAAAAACGTAAAAGGCTAATGATTTGAATCTTTAAGGAGCAAAACCAAGGGCTAATAGAGATTTTCCTCGTATTTTATAATTTTAATTAAATAAATTATATTAAAAAGACGGAGGGAAGTTAAAATGGTTTTTCATTTTGTCATTTGACAATAGTTTTCTTCTCTCATTTTCTCTCAAACTCCCTTCATCCAAACATCAAAATTTTCAAGGTAAACTCTAAATTTGATTTGGATTTCAAGGATTTATCTATTTTCTATTGATCCTTCATTAAATTCTTGTTTTCTCTTTGGTTGTCTTTTGGTTTCTTTTCAAAAATAGAGGATGAGCTCATCATTAGAGGAAGGTTCATTCTTCTCCTCTAATGACATGTTCTTTACTGAAATTCTCAAGTATTTAGTCTTTTACATATTGTTTTTAGTGGGTTTTTATATATTAATTGATGAAATCATGTTTAATTGAGGTTTCTTGAAGATTTATGATGGATCCTTGGATTTGATGTTAATTACCGAGTTAATGATTGATTATTAACATGTTGTTATGAGTTAGTAATGTTAATTTGATGGATTTTGTTAAGTAATCCCAAAACTAGTTAGATTGCTAGAAGTTAGTGATGAAATCTTGAGTTTTAGGGGTTGTTGTTGTGTTTTCTTGATAGCTGGAGGTTTGTAGAGGTTGTTGGAGTGTTTTAGGTTGTAAATGGATGAGGATTGATGGTTGTTTTGTTGGGTAATGATTAGGAACGGTTTAGAGTTGTTTTGCTGATGTTTTCGGCTTGTATCAGTTGTTAATTTCTTGGCGAATGTTAGAGTTGAGTGGGGGTTTGTGTTGCTGGAGGTTTTGATGCAAGAGTGTGCATTAATCCTCTTTTTTTCTTTGGTCAGAAGCAGGGCAAGATATTGCTTTATCGTGAGAAGGCGTTTTTGGAGTTTTAGAAGCTTGTAATAGCTTCGGAAAGTGAGGCGAAGTTGTATCGGTGAGCGGATGTGGTTTGAACGTTTTTATAAGCTTGGAAACAAGGTTTTAAGAAGGTTAGTGTAAGCTTAAAATGCTTAGCTAATCTCAGAAGTAAGTATGGTCTTGATAGGGGTTGATTCTATCAAGGGCTTGGCGGGGGTTGATTCCGTCAAGTGTGTTCGTATATCTGATCATTATTTGATGGGGGTATATTCCATCTGGTTCACTTGAAATGCCAATATATGAATTGAACATGTATCATGGTTTTTGAAATGCTTTTGTATAAAGACTTTTATACATGATGTTTATGCTTAATGAGATTTAAGCATGTGAAACTTTAGTTTGGTTGCATTGAGATATGCATGAGGAAATGATACATGTGGTTTATAAATGATGTTTTAATTGTGGTTTCAAAAGCATGAGGAAAATGAGCATGATGAGGTTATGATTTAAAGAATTCATTGTTTTGAAAAACTGCATTGTTGTTATTTAAATTGAGCTTTCCCTCACTAAGCAAATATGCTTACGCTCTCCTTTCCAACAATACAAATTAGTGAGCTTATTTGCAGCAAAATAGCAAGGGAACTCACCTAAGACATCACTCGATTTACAAGTATGGGTTTTGACACTTTTAATAAGGTAGAAATGGCAATGGGGAGGGTACCTCTGTATTTGGGAGAGGATTGTTTAAACTCCCTGGTTTGGCAAGTGTATTTTGCCTTTTGAGACTTGTAATGGGCCTTTATATGCTGATATGGTTTGATTTATGGATTTTGATACTCTGTGTTGACTGCTTATAGGTTGCATACCTCTAGAGTAATCATGTTTTGCAATTCATGATGTTAGATACCTTTGATGATGCATATGTGTTGGATAAATATGTGATTGATGTTTACCTATGATTGCATGATTTTTAGTGGTCATATGATGTGCTTTAAGGTGCTCGAATGTTGTTGTTTTAATGCAGTTCTGCTATGTGTTTCGAAATAGTAGCAGCTGTTTCGATACAACTTACATATTTGGCCTTAATGTTTCAGAACACTACTAGACCTTTCGAGACCTTTAGTTATATTTTGAACCCGTATCGAAACTCGGGGTCATTTTGATACGTCTATTCTTTGTCCGAGTGCAGGGGAGACTTATTTGGGGATTTTGTTATGGAACGAGTAAAAGCCGTTCTATAACGCCCTAAAATCCGGCCTAGTTAGAATTGGGTTCCGATGATTGGAAATTTTGCATCGATAAAGACTAAACATAGTATTGACTAGCTAATCATTGATATTGGACTTTATTGAATAGTAGAGGGAACATATTAGTGGCTATATTGCGAGAATTTAAAACTTGGAGACAAACTTAAAAAGTATTGTGAATCTAGGGACTAATTTTGCGATTGACCCCCTTTTCCTTTCAAATTTCCCATACGTGGGAATATATGGAGAGTTTCCTTCAAAGGAAGGAAACCTATTTTAATTAAAAAGCTATAGAATAGCTAAAGGAAATAAATTTACCCGATTGCAAAATCACCAAGCACCTTAATTATCTTCATCTTCCTTATCTTTTTCAACTAAGCAAGCACCTCCATTGGAGATAATCTTAAGCTTGGTTTTTCTTCGTTCGATAGATATCGAATTGTTGCTATCGTTTGGGTAAGCAATAATCCTCAAACAATCGTTGGATTCCATGGATATATCGTGCTTAAACTTAAGCTAGGGTTTTGACCATCTATGGATATTTCATCATTAGTGTTTATATTGAAGTCAGATATCGATTTTGATATCCTTGTATTGATTTTGATATCGAAACATCGATCCTAATAGTTTTCTATTAACTTTCTAGCTCAAGAAGTGGAGAAAGAGGTTTCACCGTCTCCATCTCAAGCTAGGAACAAGGGGATTGTTATCCGAGAGCCTTGAAAGCTTCAAATTGCTAAGGTAAGTGTAGTCGGAGTCTCGAGATTTGGCGAAAAGCCTTCCCGAATAATTATTTGATGTTTTATATTATATCGCTTATCTTGTCATTGGAGAATTTGCATTGGATGGTTAAACAGACACCTTGGTAGGTGTCGATAAGTTTGTTATTGAACATCGGACATGGTCATTGATATCGTCATTGAGCATTGTCATTGATGTAGTATTTTTCATCGGATTATTGTATAGAAATCATTGGACATTGATATTGACATTGGACTATGAAATATTGATGATGAGATACATATACATTTGTCATTGGTAATATTGAAATCATCGGACATTAGAATATTATTGATTATTGAAATGGATGTGAACATTGGAACCTTGGATCTGATTAGACGTTCGATACAATTGGCATGCCTGGAATTCATGAGCTCAGTGTACGGGTAGAAGTTTTAGACAATTCATTGATTTGGCGAGGCGTAGGAATTCACCTATCCACTATCTTGATTCAAATCAAGGGTTAATGATGAAATGAACATGTTAAACATTGTATATCATGGCATAGCATTGTTATTGATAGGTATGAGATCATGAATAGAGAAATTCAATACATTGTTGTTGTTCATATTGTTTATGACTACCTCACTAGGCAAAGTATGCCTAACGTGTCATGTCTCATGCATTTTTTTCAGGTTGAAAGTTTGTGCATCGGAAGATTGAATTACAAAGGTAAGACAAGCCACTACAAGCCTCAAGTAATGTGTTTTTGACTTATAAACTCCTTGGAAGGTGTCATAGTTGTTGAACTAGTAATTTATGCCCATTTTGTTTTGTTGGTGTAATGCCTAAGTTGTAATATGGTTAATAACCCTAAATGGCCTTTTTGGTTAACTTGAAATGGTTGAAATTTGCATATTTAGCTCAAAAAGTTAAAAACATGGTAAACGTATTCATATGGTCATGAAATTTGGCATGCTAGTAGTTTATACCATTGAAATATTTTGTGTAAAGTTTCGTTGTATTTGGACATTGTTTGATAAGTAAAATTGATTAAATACCTGCTAAAATTTGTCATTACAAGTCAGGCCGTATCGAAACGGGTGATGGCCTTTCGATACGAGCAAGCATAAATTAGCATGAAGAATAGAATGTATGGAAACGGTCCATGGCTATTTCGAAACATTTTTGTCTATGGAATCCCTCGTTTCGATACGAGTTCATAGTGTATTGGAACGGGTCAAAGTCAAAGTCAAAGGAGGTCAACCTGTTTCGATACAGGGTATGCCCGTATCGGTACGGTCTTAAGGGTAAGGTCAACAGGAGTTGAACATCGTTCACCCGTTTCGAAACAACTCTAGGGTGTTTCGATACGGGGTTAGGTAAGTTAGTTAAAGGCTCATTGAACAGATTGCTAATTTCATAGTTTAGTCAATGAACATTGTAAGGTTAAATTGAATGAGTTAATGATCTCCAAATCGAATAAAATATTGTAGACATGTCATTAAAGTAGTGAATTTCAAAATGGTAAGATCAATTGCATTGAAGGACCCCTAGTTTGTCGAAATTACAAATTGTTCCCTAAAACTTGTAATAATTGCAATTTAGCCCATGAATGACTAAGCATTATTTGTATGGATAAATTGGACTGCGTTATTTGATGGGAATGATTCATTGTATGATGTGTATTTAAACTGTTAATAATAAAATGAAATTTTATTGCACTGGTTTCAGTATTGATCATCGGCTTCACCTTCCGACCCGGTTCTCGACCAGACCGGGAAGGGGTGTTTCATTTGTGGTATCAGAGCTAGAGTTTAGTCGATTCTAGGACTAAACTGAAGCTTGTTGCATTTCTATTGCGTTACTTTACCACCTAGGAGTTTTAAATTGCGTATATTGTGACTTGTCGACTAATCCGATCTTTCATATAGATATGTCTGAGACGAACGAAGCTCATATAGACGAGCTTGCTACTGGCTCCTCGACACATGACGAAGATATTAGAGGAGGAAATCCTTAGAACCCATCGCAACCACAAGACCCTCCTGTTTAGGATGCTGAGCCTGCAACACCTACCGCTCAGGCTGAATGTTACCAGAATATGGCTAATATGTTCAAATAGTTTATGGTTGCGATGCAAGCAACACCATCTGTTCAGCCTACCCCTCATGTTGTCCAGTATGCTCGTGCCTTTATGGACAAGTTGGCTTCACTCCGAGCCTATTCCTTTTCCAGACAAGATGATGATAATCACGAAGTTTCCGAGTACTGGATGGATAACACGATGTGTATCTTGAACAAGCAGTTGCAGTGTTCGGACGAACACAAGTTGGAGTGTGCTATTGCGTTATTGACCGATGAGGCTCACATGTGGTGGGAAACCACTATTCTCACCGCTCCTGAAGAATCAGTTACTTGGGAGTTCTTTCTCTGAGAGTTTCGGAATAAGTACATTAATGAATATTATCTTGCGGAAAGGCGGAACACCTTCCTCCATCTTAAGTAGGGTGGGCGACCTATTGAGCAATATATTCATGATTTTTGCAAATATTGCCAATACGAGGCAAAATTTATAAAGAAAGAGGAAGACAGGTGCAGGATGTTCATAGCTGGCCTTCGCGATGAGCTACGATCCATGTTTACGGCTATTAGTATCACCAACTTCCAGGATCTGGTGAACCGAGTCAAGGCCACTGAAGCTGTCAGAGAGCTCAACGAGCTGGTGGGTCTAGAAAATTTGAGAAGTGGTTCAGGGATGATTCTCGACCACTAAGATGGAAAAAGAAGGGGAGATATCAAGGCCCCAAACAAAATATCTGTAACCCCCTTAGCCCGGCCTAGACGGTTGACCCGAATTAAGAAAGTCACACGGGGAAAACCAAAGTCAACCCGAAAGTCAACCTTGATTAACGACCCTTTTTTTTCTTTTTAAACTTGTCTAGATGCACATTAACCCTAGTTATGATCATACAAACAACATACTCAAAGATCATAAACATCAGAGATCAAACAAGGACCTAATTGAACAAATTACAACTTAAGGGACCAAAATGTAAATTCTGAAAATTATGAGGTCTTAACCCAAATTAAAGTTACCATCTTGAAATTAATCAGGTTTCATGCTTCTCTGCCAAATTTCAGCTCAAACGGACATCCCAAACTCATACAATTGCACAAACAAGATTCAAGACCAAAATGCAAACATTACAAAACATTTAACTACCAATGTCAGCCCCCAACGGTCACGTGTTCCGAAACAGGGAGAGCCTGTTTCAAAACGCGGGGCCTTTCCGCAACGCGTACCGAAACGAGGGCTGGCAGTGGCCTTTCTGTTTCAGAACGGTGTCTCCCGTTTCGGACGCCTGGGCTGATTCAAGGCACCCGTTCCGAAACGATAGCCTCTGTTCCGAAACAGCCTGCACAGAATGCAGCAAAATGCATGCTTAAACACACAATTGATCAACCATACATGCTCCAAATGCTACCAAACTTTACCAACAATAAGTTCAACATAAAAGAGACATATTTGCATCAACCAATCAGCATATTATCAACATATATGAAAAGCCCCAATTCTAAGCATGCTTCCTACACAAGCAAGCCATTCAAGCATAAAGCCTTCAAAACCAAGCACATAAAGGCCAAATACAAATCCAGCATTTCCAGCAACATTAAACATACTTAGGGAGTCCAAACATCTCCCAAAAACATACACATAGGACCCCATTGCCAAATGCCCAAAAGCTAAAGTGTTTAAGAAAACCTTCCCATACTTGAGCTTAATTCCACTTGTATGCTTGCCTTCCTTGCTGCCCTCAAAGTACCTTAACGATCTGCATTATTGGTTTAAGAAAAACGAAAGAGAGCGTAAGCAAAAGCTTAGTGAGGAATGCTCAATAAAACCATTCAATAATGCATTTATAAAACACTTTATAAATCATACTTCAAATCATCATTTACTCATGCTCAAAGCAATTTAAACAAGCATTACATGCTTCCATATCATTACATGTCATATTGGCCACAAGTGATAAGTTCCATCTTTTTAAAAACAAGATCAACATAAGACTCACACATGGACTTTTAAACACCACTGTGATCTTATAAATCACAAGGACCACACAAGGACTTTTAACCACCTTTGTGTCCTTACAAGTTTCACCCCAAGGACTTTTAAACACCTTGGCCCCAAGGACTTTTAAACACCTTGGCCCATGGACTTTTAAACACCATGGCAAGGACCACACAAGGACTTTTAACCACCTTTGTGTCCTTAACAAGAACCATCCAAGGACTTTTAACCACCTTGATGTTCTTAAGTAACAAGGCTCACTCAAGGACTTTTAACCACCTTAGTGACCTTAACAAGAATCATCATGGACTTTTAACCACCATGAAGTTCTTAGAATCCACAAGGTTCACTCAAGGACTTTTAACCACCTTAGTGACCTTAACCTTTTTCAAAACATCACTTGCCAATATACATCATTATCATCAAATAATCCACTGTTTTAAAGCATTTAACCAAGCCATATTCATCATGCAATTTTAAGCATCAAACCACATTTAATCAATGTTCAAAAACAAGGAACTCTTACCTTGAGCTTCCTTCAACATATGGCTTACAAAATCAGCAATAACTATGCTAAATCATGCTTACAAAACAGAATTTAAAACATGCAATAAACCACATTGCACAACACCAAACCATGGCCACCACTAGAGAGTTTTTCCGAAAACTTACACTTGAGCTTAGTAAAGTTGTTTAGACTTAAACTAAGCTCCCAAGACATTGGTTTCAAAGTTGAAAACCTAATTTCACTCACCGATTCCACTTCGCCTCTTGCCGAAGCACAAATCAAGCTTCCGGATCACCACCTCTTGGATCCAAAGATGACTCCCCTGTTTTAAACACATAAAAGCAGAGGATTAATGCATCATCATGCATTAATAGCTTCAATGAAAGCACCTAAACTCGCTGCTCTCATCCACACTCCATTTTCGGCCACCAAACACAACCGAAAATGCATCCAAACAACTCCTCAACAAAGCCCAGCCATAAACCATCAAAACTAAACATCCTTTAACATCATTTAACATCTAAAAGAACCTAACAACATCCTTATACCTCCAGCAACATCAGATCCACAAGATCACCTCAAAAACAACCAAGAATCACAAGCTAAACTTAGGAAATTCAACCTATCCGGGATTGCATTAATCAAAACTCAATTCCTTATCAAATTAACATTCATTTATCATCAAAAACACACTTCAAATCACAGCTTTAACAGATCAAACGAAAATCTATCAAAAATCACCAAATCTTGCATTTTAAGCCAAGATCCATTTACACAACTTACAAACCATTTATAAAACATCAATTAAGGATTGAGAACTTAGGAATTTCAGTAAAGAACTGATAGTTTAGAGGAGAAGGACGTTCTTACCTCCAAACTTGAGTTTCTCCTCTTTTAGAACCAAAAACCTTGATAAAACAACTTGCAAATGGTGAGGTTTAGTTGATGTGATGATTAGGAATCAAAAGAAGATTGAAAAGAGAGATTTGAGTGACAAAATCAGAAAGAAATCTCTGGAGAGAAAGTGTTTGGGTTGAGAGAAAATGAGAGAAAAGGAAAATTGGAAAATATGGAAAGTTAATTGCAAAATAGCCAAAATGATTTCCCTCCACTTTTATTTAGCTTTAAAATCAGAATTAAACATTAAAATATCTTAGAAAAATCTAGAGAAACTCCCTTTGGCTAAATAGCTCCTTAAAGATTCAAAGTTTCAATCCTTTCTAAAACAGTCACGCAACTTTCAAAAATTACATTTTGGTCACTAGCCAAAATGTCACCCTTCCAAACCTCATTTTGTAAAATTGATTTAACAGTTCACTTATATATATTAAAAGATGATTTTAGAACATTTTTCCATATTTTTAATGCAACCCGAACTAGGCTTTCCTAATTTCACTTTTTAGATTCGAACAGCACTTTGACCAAACCGGTCAACGCCCAAAACTTCCAAGCCCAAAACCGGGGCGTTACAACTCTCCCCCCTTAAGAAATTTCGTCCTCGAAATTTACCTGAAGGAAAGAGATAAGGAAACTGCTTCAGCATGTCTTGCCACGAAGATGGTCTTGCCACGAAGAACCTTGCTATCCGAATCCAGAACCTTCATCGGTTCCTCATCATAGGTCAAATCCGGATTCAATTCCGCTTCCTCCACAGGCATCACATGCGAAGGATCAGATCTATACTTCCGGAGCATAGAAACATGGAACACATCATGAATCTTCTCCAACTCTTGAGGTAACCTCAACCGATACGCAACAGGACCCACACGCTCAACCACCTCATATGGTCCATTGTACCTAGGGCTCAACTTACCCTTCCGGCCAAACCTCATCACCTTCTTCCAAGGCGAAACCTTCAAGAACACACGGTCACCCACCGCATACTCTATCTTCTTACGTTTCAAATCCGCGTAAGACTTTTGCCGATCAGAGGCTGCCTTCAACCGCTCACAGATAAGCTTCACCTTCCTGGTGGTTCCCTTCAACAAAGCCGGCATCGAAACCAACTTCTGACCCGTTTCAGCCCAACAAAGAGGAGTCCTACACTTCCTCCCGTACAAAGCCTCATAAGGTGCCATTTGAATACTTGCCTGATAACTATTGTTATAAGCAAACTCCACCAAAGGCAAATGCTTCTCCCAAGAACCTTGGAACTCAATCACGCAGCACCTCAACATATCCTCCAAAATCTGGATAACTCGCTCAGACTGACCATCCGACTGAGGATGATAGGATGTACTGAAATTCAACCTTGTACCCAGAGCTTGATGCAAACACTGCCAGAAACGCGATGTGAACCTCGGATCCCTATCCGACACAATAAACTTAGGCACACCATGCAGCCGCACAATCTCAACAATGTACAGCTCCGCAAGCTTATCCAAGGAAAACGTAGTATGCACAGGCAAGAAATGCGCACACTTCGTCAGGCGATCAACAATCACCCAAACCGAATTCTTCTTCGATGGTGACAAAGGTAAACCAGATACAAAATCCATGGTAACCCTTTCCCACTTCCATTCAGGGATTCTCAACGGTTGCAACAACCCTGAAGGAACCTGATGTTCAGCCTTAACTCGCTGACACACCATACACTTGCTCACAAACTCCGCAACATCCTTTTTCAAACCCATCCAATAGTACTCATCACGAAGATCACGATACATCTTAGTACTACCAGGGTGCATAGCAAAAGGACTACTATGACCTTCAGTCAGAATAGCACGCCTCAACTCCACACCATTGGGCACTACTATTCGACTCCCAAAACACAACACACCATCATCATTAAAGCAGAAATCCGAAGGTCTACCCTCCGCGATATCCTGAACATGAGACACCAAGGAATCATCCAGCAACTGCTTTTCCTTGATCAACTGAACCAAAGATGGTTTCACTTGCAACTCAGCTACAAGACCACCATCACGCGATATACTCAAGCTGGCAAACATAGCCCTCAGCTCAACAGCTACCTTCCTACTCAAGGCATCCGCAACCACATTAGCCTTTCCAGGATGATACTCAATCGTCAGATCATAATCCTTGAGCAACTCCAACCAACGCCGCTGCCTAAGATTCAACTCCTTCTGAGACATCAGATACCTCAAACTCTTATGATCCGTGTACACAGTACACTTCTCACCATACAGATAATGTCTCCAGATCTTCAGAGCAAAAACCACTGCAGCCAACTCAATGTCATGCGTAGGATAATTGCGCTCATGCACTTTCAACTACCGTGATGCATAAGCTACAACCTTACCCTCTTGCATCAGCACACATCCTAAACCAACATAGGACGCATCACTATAGACCACAAACTCTTTCCCTGATTCAGGCTGAACCAAGATAGGAGCTTGCGTCAAAGCCGCCTTAAGCTTCTCAAAAGCCTGCTGTCTCGCCTCCGTCCACTCATACTTAACATCCTTTTGCAACAACTTTGTCAAAGGTGCAGCAATCTTAGAAAACCCATCCACAAACCTCCGATAGTATCCCGCCAAACCAAGGAAAGTACGAACCTCATGAACAGACTTAGGAACTTTCCAGTTCATCACCGCCTCAATCTTCTGAGGATCAACACGAATCCCCTCAGCAGAAACTACATGCCCAAGAAACACCACCTCCTTAAGCCAGAACTCACACTTGCTCAACTTGGCATAAAGCTGATTCTCCAACAAAGCTTGCAACACAATCCTCAAATGCTCTTCATGCTCCTCCTCAGTACGTGAGTACACGAGGATATCATCAATGAACACCACAACAAACATGTCCAGGTATTCATGAAACACACGATTCATCATGTCCATGAAAGCAGCAGGAGCATTTGTCAAACCAAACGGCATCACAAGGAACTCATAATGCCCATACCTAGTCCTGAAAGCTGTCTTAGGCACATCCACATCCTTCCCCTTCAACTGGTAATACCCTGACCTCAAGTCAATCTTAGAGAACACAGCTGCTCCCCGAAATTGATCAAAGAGATCATCAATCCTCGGCAAAGGATACCGATTCTTGATAGTCAACTTGTTCAGCTGACGGTAATCAATGCACATTCTCATAGTGCCATCCTTGTTCTTCACAAACAAGACCGGTGCACCCCAAGGCGACATACTCGGCCGAATGAAACCACGATCAAGCAGCTCTTGCAACTGCGTCTTCAGCTCTTTCAGCTCCTTAGGTGCCATTCTATAAGGGGTAATGGACACAGGAGTTGTATTCTCATACAACTCAATTCCAAACTCCACCCCGCGATTAGGAGCTAAACTAGGCAACTCCTCAGGAAACACACCAGGAAACTCCTTCACAACTCTGATATCTTGCACCCTCAACTCCTTAGAGCTAGGATTCATCACAAAAGCCAGGTAAGCTTTACAACCTTGCCTCAGCATCCTACTCGCCTCCAAGGTAGACACCACATTGGCAAGAAACTTCACATTCTCACCAACCACAACAACATCATAATCATCCGCAAGCTTCAGCAAAACTCGCTTATTTTCACAATCCACAACAGCACGATGCTCAGCAAGCCAATCCATACCAAGGATCACATCAAAACCATAGAAAGGCAGCTCCATAAGGTCAACATGAAAAACATGTTCTTGAACAACCAACGGACACCTTCTATACAACTTTCGAGTCACAACAGTCTCACCAAAAGAACTAGTGACACGAACACCAACATCTAAAGACTCAACAGGCAAACCAAGCAATTCAGCATGCTCACGCAAAATATAAGAATGCGTAGATCCAGAATCTATCAAGGAAAGTAATGACAAGGATTGCAAAGTAAAGGTACCTGCAATCACATCCGCGTCATTCCTCCCCTCCCGCTGAGCATACACCCTCGCTTGACCTCCACCTTCGGGCTGAATAGCCACAACATGGGCCACTCCTCGACCACCTTCCTCTCTCCGCTGGAAATTACCACGGCCGCGCCCACGACCTCTCTGCGGAGCAGCAACAACAGGAGCACGCACTTGGCCACCAGCCAATATAGGACACTCTCGCCTCAAATGATCCACAGATCCACAATTCCAGCATCCATTTCCAGCTGCCGCAACAGGAGCTTGCACCTCCCTCACAGCACGAGGACAATCACGCTTCATGTGACCACGTGAACCATAAATCCAACAAGCACTCGGATCAGCTCTAGCATTGCCCCCTCGCGCAGGTGCACCACCACCTCTCTTAGCTGAGGACTGATACTTCTGATCGCGTCCCCTCTTGTTCCGTCCACCACCGGAACTAAACTCAGCTGCCTGCTTTCCAGCACTTGCTCCAGCACCTCTAGCAGATAAACCTAAGTTCATCTCAATATCTTTGGCTCGACCCACCAGCACATCAAAATCATCATACTCAGTGGCCAGCACATACATCTTCACATCCGTCACTAAACCATAACAGAATCTGTCGCACCTCGCCCGCTCATCAGGTACCAGCTCAGGTGCATACTGACTGAGTCTAACAAACTGCACCTCATACTCAGCCACAGTCATGCTCCCCTGGGTAAAAGACATGAACTCACGCTTCTTTTCATCCAGGTACCTTACACCAAGATATCTCCTCTTGAACACATTCTGAAAGAATGTCAAAGTTACATCAGCATCAGCCATCCCAGCAATAGTGGTCGTCCACCACGTATATGCATCATCCTGTAGCAAGGACACAACACAACCCAGCTTTTGCACATCAGTGCAACTCATCTGACCCAAGATCCTCTTGGTACTCTCCATCCAGGACTCAGAACCTTCAGCAGACAAACCCTTAAACTCAGTCCCACCAAGACTGCGTAAGCGCTCCAAGGGTAGTCTAACACCAGCATCTCCCTGATGCCCAGCTCCTTGCGCTCCAGCTACTGCCGCTTGAAAAATACCAGCAATAGCTTGCACCAACATCGTCATGTCAGGCATAGCTTGCCCCTGACCAGCCTCAGGTCTAGCAGCTCCAGCACCAGCTGCAGCTTCAGCACTTTCTCCCTCAGCACCACCACCACCAGGTGGAGGAGGAGGTAACACCGCACTACCCGCATTTTCCTCATTCTCATTCTCATTCGGAGCCGTAGCTCGCACATTACTTCTCAACTCTCTACGTGGTGCCATACTCTAACCATGCAATCACAATGCAAATAAACAAAGTCAGGCCCAGCAAGGTAAGCAATCCAAGTACTCAAGCTCAATTTCATTCAAAATCAACATCATTACTTAGCTTTGATTTGGCAATGGGTACCCACAACATGCTACACCATATCATACAACTTAATTGCATCAAAAACACAAGCCACTAAACATGCTTTCAATCAAACAAGGATACAAGGCATTACATACTTCAATCATGCACACATTCATTCCCAATTACTCGAGAACTCAGCTCTGATACCACCAAATGTAACCCCCTTAGCCCGGCCTAGACGGTTGACCCGAATTAAGAAAGTCACACGGGGAAAACCAAAGTCAACCCGAAAGTCAACCTTGATTAACGACCCTTTTTTTTCTTTTTAAACTTGTCTAGATGCACATTAACCCTAGTTATGATCATACAAACAACATACTCAAAGATCATAAACATCAAAGATCAAACAGGGACCCAATTGAACAAATTACAACTTAAGGGACCAAAATGTAAATTCTGAAAATTATGAGGTCTTAACCCAAATTAAAGTTACCATCTTGAAATTAATCAAGTTTCATGCTTCTCTGCCAAATTTCAGCTCAAACGGACATCCCAAACTCATACAATTGCACAAACAAGATTCATGACCAAAATGCAAACACTACAAAACATTTAACTACCAATGTCAGCCCCCAACAGTCACGTGTTCCGAAATAGGGAGAGCCCGTTTCGAAACGCGGGGCCGTTCCGCAACGCGTACCGAAACGAGGGCTGGCAGTGGCCTTTCCGTTTCGGAACTGTGTCTCCCGTTTCGGACGCCTGGGCTGATTCAAGGCACCCGTTCCGAAACGATAGCCTCTGTTCCGAAACAGCCTGCACAGAATGCAGCAAAATGCATGCTTAAACACACAATTGATCAACAATACATGCTCCAAATGCTACCAAACTTTACCAGCAATAAATTCAACATAAAAGAGACATATTTGCATCAACCAATCAGCATATTATCAACATATATGAAAAGCCCCAATTCTAAGCATGCTTCCTACACAAGCAAGCCATTCAAGCATAAAGCCTTCAAAACCAAGCACATAAAGGCCAAATACAAATCCAGCATTTCCAGCAGCATTAAACATACTTAGGGAGTCCAAACATCTCCCAAAAACATACACATAGGTCCCCCATTGCCAAATGCCCAAAAGCTAAAGTGTTTAAGAAAACCTTCCCATACTTGAGCTTAATTCCACTTGTATGCTTGCCTTCCTTGCTGCCCTCAAAGTACCTTAACGATATGCATTATTGGTTTAAGAAAAACGAAAGAGAGCGTAAGCAAAAGCTTAGTGAGGAATGCTCAATAAAACCATTCAATAATGCATTTATAAAACACTTTATAAATCATACTTCAAATCATCATTTACTCATGCTCAAAGCAATTTAAACAAGCATTACATGCTTCCATATCATTACATGTCATATTGGCGACAAGTGATAAGTTCCATCTTTTTAAAAACAAGATCAACATAAGACTCACACATGGACTTTTAAACACCATTGTGATCTTATAAATCACAAGGACCACACAAGGACTTTTAACCACCTTTGTGTCCTTACAAGTTTCACCCCAAGGACTTTTAAACACCTTGGCCCCAAGGACTTTTAAACACCTTGGCCCATGGACTTTTAAACACCATGGCAAGGACCACACAAGGACTTTTAACCACCTTTGTGTCCTTAACAAGAACCATCCAAGGACTTTTAACCACCTTGATGTTCTTAAGTAACAAGGCTCACTCAAGGATTTTTAACCACCTTAGTGACCTTAACAAGAATCATCATGGACTTTTAACCACCATGAAGTTCTTAGAATCCACAAGGCTCACTCAAGGACTTTTAACCACCTTAGTGACCTTAACCTTTTTCAAAACATCACTTTCCAATATACATCATTATCATCAAATAATCCATTGTTTTAAAGCATTTAACCAAGCCATATTCATCATGCAATTTTAAGCATCAAACCACATTTAATCAATGTTCAAAAACAAGGAACTCTTACCTTGAGCTTCCTTCAACATATGGCTTACAAAATCAGCAATAACCATGCTAAATCATGCTTACAAAACAGAATTTAAAACATGCAATAAACCACATTGCACAACACCAAACCATGGCCACCACTAGAGAGTTTTTCCAAAAACATACACTTGAGCTTAGTAAAGTTGTTTAGACTTAAACTAAGCTCCCAAGACATTGGTTTCAAAGCTGAAAACCCAATTTCACTCACCGATTCCACTTCGCCTCTTGCCGAAGCACAAATCAAGCTTCCGGATCACCACCTCTTGGATCCAAAGATGACTCCCCTGTTTTAAACACATAAAAGCAGAGGATTAAAGCATCATCATGCATTAATATCTTCAATGAAAGCACCTAAACTCGCTGCTCTCATCCACACTCCATTTTCGGCCACCAAACACAACCGAAAATGCATCCAAACAACTCCTCAACAAAGCCCAGCCATAAACCATCAAAACTAAATATCCTTTAACATCATTTAACATCTAAAAAGAACCTAACAACATCCTTATACCTCCAGCAACATCAGATCCACAAGATCACCTCAAAAACAACCAAGAATCACAAGCTAAACTTAGGAAATTCAACCTATCCGGGATTGCATTAATCAAAACTCAATTCCTTATCAAATTAACATTCATTTATCATCAAAAACACACTTCAAATCACAGCTCTAACAGATCAAACGAAAATCTATCAAAAATCACCAAATCTTGCATTTTAAGCCAAGATCCATTTACACAACTTAAAAACCTTTTATAAAACATCAATTAAGGATTGAGAACTTAGGAATTTCAGTAAAGAACTGATAGTTTAGAGGAGAAGGACGTTCTTACCTCCAAACTTGAGTTTCTCCTCTTTTAGAACCAAAAACCTTGATGAAACAACTTGCAAATGGTGAAGTTTAGTTGATGTGATGATTAGGAATCAAAAGAGGATTGAAAAGAGAGATTTGAGTGACAAAATCAGAAAGAAATCTCTGGAGAGAATGTGTTTGGATTGAGAGAAAATGAAAATTGGAAAATATGGAAAGTTAGTTGTAGAATAGCCAAAATGATTTCCCTCGACTTTTCTTTAGCTTTAAAATCAGAATTAAACATTAAAATATCTTAGAAAAATCTGGAGAAACTCCCTTTGGGTAAATAGCTCCTTAAAGATTCAAAGTTTCAATCCTTTCTAAAACAGTCACGCAACTTTCAAAATTTACATTTTGGTCACTAGCCAAAATGTCATCCTTCCAAACCTCATTTTGTAAAATTGATTTCACAGTTCACTTATATATATTAAAAGATGATTTTAGAACATTTTTCCATATTTTTAATGCAACCCGAACTAGGCTTTCCTAATTTCACCTTTTTAGATTCGAACAGCACTTTGACCAAACCGGTCAACGCCCAAAACTTCCAAGCCCAAAACCGGGGCGTTACAATATCTATTCACAGCCCTCCTAATCTAGGAACATTGAGAGACCTTAGTCTATGACACAGTCTTTTGCTAAAGCCGCGTCCGTTGACAGCATTGGAGGTTCGAATCGAGATAACTAGCACCCTCTCTACAATTATTGTCACAATAGGCCCCCAGTGGGACAATGCCGTAAGTAAACTGGAACATTTTACTATTGTGGTGAGCAAGGTCACTTTATACGTGACTGTCCTTCAAATTCAACCATATATATTACTACACCGACTATTGCTACTTCTCCCGCTCAATCCTTTAAAGGTAAAGGGTCGAAGCAAGGATCATCGAGAACATTTGGGCGATCGAGTGGTCTAGGGAAACCCTTTAACAAGCAAGATTCAAAAGCTCCTGCCCAAATGTATCATGTGAGGAGCAGGGAAGAAAAGGATGAACCTGATGTTATTGCAGGTACCATTGATTTATATTTGCATCCTTTATATGTAGTGATTGACCCTCGTTCTACTCATTCTTTTATAAGCACCATTGTAGTTAAGAAGTATAATATGTTTCTAAACCAATAGCATCGAGAATCTCTATAACCAATCCCCTAGGAGATTGTGTCACCGTAAGGGTAGTGTGCAAGAACTGCCCCTTAATGATTCAGGGGATTCCTTTTTCGGCCAATTTGTTGGCTTTACCGATTCACTTTGAGGTTTGATTTGTGTTTGAATGTGACTTTTAGCTTTTGTATGGTTTTGAAGACTAGAAAGCATGCCTATAGTTCTAATGCTTGCATGAATGATGCTATGATTTAGCTTGTGCTTCATGTTAATTGTCTTTGATGATTATACATGTTGAATGTGTGATGTGGCATGTGTTGGAATGATTTCGGAGGTGAATGTTTGAGAAAAACCAGAAAATTGTGAAGTTGCAGGGCAAGGTGTTTCGGAACGCCCTTATCTGTTTTGGAATGATGGCCTGGAATGGTCATGGCGTTTCAAAACGAGTAAGCACGTTCCAGAACATTTTGCTACTGGAAAGCATTATTTCGAAACGGGTTTCAGAACGCACCCGCGTATCGAAACGGTCAGCCTGGTTTCGAAACGGCCGTTTCAAAACACCTGACCGTTGGATTTGAATTTGAATTGTTTCAGGCTTCTGTTTTCTTACGTTATGGTCCCTGAATGTTGGATGTTTAATTAAATGAGTTTGCATGATATGGTTAAGATGCAATTTGACATGTTGTCATGTAATATGATTAATTTTTGATTGGTAACTTAAAAACCCATTTTGTCCTTATAATTCTAGAAATTATAATTTAGTCCCTAAAGACATTTGTATGCAATTGAACCTCTAATTGAGTTTTGTTTGATGTGTCACTTTCGCTAAAACAAGTTGCTAATCATATAGGGTAATAATGTGCATCTAGAAAAGATAAAAAGAAAAAAAGGTCTTTAATCGAAGTTGACTTTTATGAGTTGACTTTGGTTTTCCCCGTGTAATCTTCTCAATTCGGGTTGGGCGTCCAGGCTGGGCTAAGGGGGTTATAGTGATTGTTCCGAATACTCCATCCAAGTACCTTAAGGATTGAGGATTGTTTAAGGTTGCAACGGTTGAGGGTAGCTCTCGGGTGCAAACCTTGTGTGTGTCCCGTCTCTCGTTAGTGGGTTATACATTTACCGATGAGTGGTGTTGAGGGGTTGTCATTGTACTGAATACTCCACCACAGGTGTCACAACGATGGAGGGTTACTCTCGTGTTTGAGCCGTGATATACCGATAAAGTGTATGAAGGGTGTGGGACAACCCTTGGTAATTCGTGTATCTGATACTTTGTTTTTAAGATTATTTTTATTAGTTGTGAGCCAATATAATGGAAATGTATATTGTGGAGAATGTTGCGAATGCATGGTTTGTAAGATGCATGTTTTGGTTCAAGCTTAGCGTAATGGTCTTATGCTTGGAAAGCTTGGTAAATGAGTAGCAATTGCTTAATTGCTGGTTTTTGATTTGGATCATGTTGCCTGATGTTTAAATCAGTGAGTTTGATGAAAAAGTGCATGGTTTATCAAGAAAGGCATGTTGGTTTTGAAAAGAGTGAAAAACAGTTTTGTGCATTGATGATGTTGGTGGTTTTGAGCAACCCTCACTAAGATTGTATGGTTATGCTCTCTTTGTTTCATCAATGCATATAATTAGACTATTGGAGGCAGCATCTTCGAGGAATCACACCAAGACATTTTCCTAAAAGTATGTTGAGCTTTTGAACTAGTGTAATAAGGGCAATGGGCGTGTCCGATGCATTGAATGTTAATGATTTGTTGATTTTTGGTTTTGAGCAAATTTATGATGCATATTTGGATTTGTAAACGGCCATTGAGCATTGGTTTGTGCTTGTAATTGGTTTTTAGCCTTTTGGTGTTTTTGACATTTAGGAAGCATGCCTTTAGTCCCATAACTTGCAAGAATAATACTATGTTGTAGCTTGTGCTTCTGTTTGTGGACATTGATGTGTATACATGTTGTATGTGGTGTTGGGGGCATTTGTCGGGAGGTTAAAATTTGTTTTAAAACAAATTTTTGGAAAGTTGCAGGCCCAGGGGTTTCAGAACGCCCTTACCTGTTTCGGAATGGTGGCTTGTAATGTCCATGGTGTTTCAGAATAGTGAGGCTCGTTTCGGAACAAATTGCCTCTGTGAACCAACGTACCAGAACGTGTCTCTTGGGGTTTCAAAACGCACCCGCGTATTGAAACGATCAACCTTGTTTCGAAATGGCCGTTCCGATACAGAGTCCTCCATTCCGAAACACTTGATCGTTGGGCCTATATTTGAATTATCCTGAGTTCTAATTTCCTGCATTTTGGTCCCTGTTTGTCAAGTATGCAATTGGTTGAGTTCTAAATGTCATTTCGAGCTGAGCTTTCACCTTTAAGCATATAACGAACTTAATTAAGGATTGGTAACCTAAATTTGACAAAAGTCCTAATAATTTTCCAAATTTACAAAATGGTCCCTAAACCTTAATCAGCTTTAATTAATTGGCGAACGTGTTGATGTTTATCCGCTGCTTGTGTATGTTCACATAGGAACCTAAGATGCATTTATACAAGATAAAAGAAAAAAAGGGTCATTTATTGAGGTAAACTTTTCTAGTTTACTTCGATAATCCCCGTGTGATCCGTTCGGTTCACTCTATCGGCCAGGCCGGGTCGAGGGGGTTACAGATGTTAATTGGGAGTTCTTGGGAAATGTTTCCAAGAGGAAGAATTTGGGTGATTGTTATCTTGATGAGAAGAAGCGAGAATTTATGTATTTGGTGCAAGGAAACATGACTGTTTCCGAATATGAGGTTCAGTTTTGTGGATGATCTAGCGAACACTAGATCTGGTGTCTGGTGAACGCAAGTGATGTGATCCTTGAGATGTGGTTTGTTTAAGGTTGTGTGTAAGATGTGAATGTGGTGTTAGAAATGATTTTTGGGATTTCCTTTCCTATGGCATCAGTGCGGTAATCGTCGATAATGGTGATGTTTTGGTTTAGTATTTTGGCGCGTAGATGAAGAATGTCCTAGTGGCATTCAAGGTTGAGATGAATCAAGTATTTTGAGAATACTTGGGGTTTAAGTTTAATAAAAGGGGTAGCAGTTTTGTGTACAATGAGGCCTCGAAGCAAACCTTGACTAAAAATCAAGATTTGGAGTAGTCTTTATGTTGAAGTTTTTGTTTTAGAGGTGGATATGTTGTGGGATTAGATGAGGTAATTTTTCTTAAGTTGCAATGTCGTTGGCGAAGTTGCGACATTAGGGATGTCCTTTGTTTGTTGAAGGTCATGTGTTTGAGGTTGATCTTATGGAGTTGCCTTTCTATGGTTTCGATGTTATCCTTGGGATAGATTGGTTGTCGGAATATAAAGTTATGGTTCATTGTGAGACAAAGTGTGTTTCGTTGAAGTTTGCCGATGATTTGAAGTTGTGGTGGTGGGTGAGAACATAAAGTTCTTGTCCAATGTTTTTCGGTGGTGGTAGCTCACAAGTTGATGAATGGTGGTTGCCATGCTTATTTGGCGTATGTGATGAACCCAAATATGAAGAAAGCATGTCCGCAAGATATTTAGACAATTTGTGATTTTTCGTGGGTGTTTCCGAAAGAGTTACCAGGGTTGCCACCTGATAGGATGGTCGAGTTTTGCATAGAGACGTATACGAATAGAACTCCAGTAACTATTGCTCCTTATCGAATGGAACCAAAGGAGTTAAAGGAGTTAAAGACGCAGCTTCAAGAGTTGCTGGTTCGTGGTTTCATTAGGCAAAGTATCTCGCCTTGGGGAGCTCAAATTTTGTTTGTTAAGAAGAAGGATGGGACAATGTGGATGTGTATAGACTATCAGCAACTGAATAAGTTGACGATAAAGAACAAGTACCCTTTACCTCGGATTGATGATCTTTTCGATCAGTTTCGTGGCACGACTATTTTTCAAAGATTGATCTATGTTCGGGGTATTATCAGCTTAAGGTGAAGGACGAGGATGTACCGAAGATGGCTTTTTGTACAAGGTACATGTATTATGAGTTTCTAGTGATGCTTTTTGGTTTGACGAATGCACCAGCTGTGTTCATGGATATGATGAACCTGGTGTTCCATGAGTATCATGATCAATTTATAGTGGTGTTTATCGATGATATCCTTGTGTACTCTCGTATCGAGGAGGATCATGATATGTATTGGAGGATAGTGCTGTAGATTTTGTTGGATAATCAACTTTATGCATAGTTGAGTAAATGCGAGTTATGGATTAGGGAGGAGGTGTTTCTTGGTCATGTGGTGTCAGCCGAGGGTATCTATGTGGACCCTCAAAAGATTGAGGCAATTGTGGGTTGGAAACAATCGAAATCAGTGACGAAGGTTCATAGTTTTCTAGGTTTGGCTGGGTATTATCGTCGGTCCATGGAAGGGGTTTCTAAGATAGTTGCTTCGTTGACGAAATTGCTTCTGAAAATGTTAAGTTTGAGTGGACGGAGGCGAAGCAACAAGTTTTTCAAAAGTTGATGGAAGTTTTGGTGCAAGCTCCGATCTTGATTCAACCTGAATCGAGAAAAGAGTTTGTGGTGTATAGCGATGCATCCTATGTGGGTTTAAGATGTGTGTTGATGCAGGAGAGTAGAGTAGTTGTTTATGCTTCGAGGCAATTGAATGTGCTTGAGCGTAATTATCCTACTCAGGATCTTGAGCTTGCGGCTGTAGTGTTTACTTTAAAGATACGAAGACATTATCTTTATGGCGAAGGATGTATCGCGTACACGGATCACAAGAGTCTCAAGTATCTTATGTCTTAAAAGAAGTTAAATCTTCGGTAGCGTCGATGGATAGAATTGCTAAAGGATTATGATCTTACGATTGAGTATCGCCCAGGGAAGGCCAATGTGGTGGCCGATGCTTTGAGCCGAAAGGTTGTAGTGGAGTTGAAAGCGATGTTTGCTCTTTTGAGTTTGTCTCGTGATGGCGTCTTGGTGGCTAAGCTTCAGGTAAATCCATATTTGATTGAATTGAGTAAGGAAAAATAGTTTCTTGATGATTCCTTGGTACTAGATGTTATGGACATTACGGAGGGTAATCCTTTGGATTATAGTTTCAGTGATGACGATGTCTTCTGTTTTAAGGGTAGGGTATTTGTGCTAGAGGATGTTGAGTTGAGGCGCACTATCTTGACAAAAGCGCACAATAGTCCATTTTCCATGCATCCGGGTAGTACTAAAATGTATCGGGGGTTGCGAGATGAGTACTACTGGGTGGGCATGAAAAAGGATGTAGCAGAGTTTGTTAGCAAGTGTTTGGGGTATCAGCGTGTGAAAGCTGAACATCAGTTTCCATCGGGTTTGTTGCAGCCTTTGAGGATTCCAGAATGGAAATGGGAAAGAATCACAATGGATTTTGTGTCGGGTTGCCTTTGACATTGTCAAAGAAGAATTTTGTGTGGGTGATCGTGGATAGGTTGATGAAGTGTGCACACTTCTTGCCTGGGCATACTACCTTTACCTTGGATAAGCTTGCAGAGCTTTATGTTGCGGAAGTTGTGCGGTTGCATGGTCTTCCTAAGTCTATAGTCTCAAATAGAGATCCACGGTTTACATCGAGGTTCTGAGAGTGTTTGCATTGAGCCTTGGGCACGAGGTTGAGTTTCAGTACATCTTATCATCCTTAGACGCATGGTCAGTCAGAGAGGGTTATCCAGGTGTTGGAGGATATGCTCCGGTGTTGTGTGATTGATTTCCAAGGTTCACGTGATAAGATATTTCCATTGGTAGAATTCACTTATAATAATAGTTATCAGAGCATACAAATGGCACAGTATGAGGCTTTGTATGGACGGAAGTGTTGTACAATTGTGTGTTGGGCAGAAGTGGGGAAAAAGTTGATTCCTTTGCTGGATATGCTCAAAGGTACAACCGATAAGGTGAAGCTCATTTGTGATTGTCTAAAGGAGGCTTTGGATCGTCAGAAGTCTTACGCAGATCTGAAGCGTAAGGAAATTAAGTTTGAGGTTGATGAGAAGGTTTTCTTGAAAGTTTCGCCTTGGAAGAAGGTGATGAGGTCCGGACGGAAGGGAAAGTTGAGCCCGAGGTTTATTGGACCTTATGAGGTGCTTGAGAGAATTGGCCCTGTTGCATATAGTTTGCGGTTACCATCGGAGTTGGAAAGGATACATGATCCTTTCCATGTATCCATGCTTAGGAGGTATCAGTCGGATCCTTCGCATGTGTTGCTGGTTGAAGAAGTGGAGTTGAATCCGGATTTATCTTTTGATGAAGAACCAGTAGAGATTTTGGATTTGGATAGTAAGATGCTTTGCGGAAAGACAATTGAATTGGTGAAGGTGCTTTGGAGACACCGAGGTGTTAAAGAAGCAACATGGGAAAGGAAGAAGGAAATGTAAAAGCAGTTTCCCTATCTCTTTCCACCAGGTAAATTTCGAGGACGAAATTTCTTAAGTGGGGGAGAGTTGTAATGCCTCGGTTTTGGGCATAGGTGTTAGCCGGGTTTGGTTAGGCGGTTCAGTTCGAACGAGTTTATCGGTCTAGTCTAGTTTTGTGAAACAATTAAATGGAAAGGTTTTTGCCAGACAAAAATATGAGAAAATTTCCTAAAACCATATGTATATATGATTAATTTTGGTAAAGGTAATTTTAAGAAAACAATTTTTGAAATTGGACATTTTGGTTTAGTGACCAAAATGTAAAAATGGTAAAGTTTGATTTAAGGGAAAAAATATAAAAGGCTAATTCTTTGAATCTTTAAGGAGCAATACCAAGTGCTAATAGAGACGTTTTCTCCTATCTTACAATTTTAATTAAATAATTATAATAAAGAAAAGATGGAGGGAAGTTAAAACAGTTTTCATTTTCCATTTGATGATAGTTTTCTTCTCCCATTTTTCTCTCAAATTTCCTTCATCCAAACAACAAGATTTTCAAGGTAAACACTAAATTTGATTTGGATTTCAAGGATTTATCTATTTTCTATTGATTTCCTATTGAATCTACTCTATTCCCTTTGGTTTCCTTTTGATTTCTTTTCAAAAATGGAGGAAGGGCTCATCATTAGAGGTAGATTCGTTCTTCTCCTCTAATGACATGTTCTTTAATGAAATTCCTAAGCATTTAGTCTTTTACCTATTGTTTTTAATGGGTTTTTATATATTAATTGATGAAATCATGTTTACTTGAGGTTTCTTGAAGATTTGTGGTGGATCTTTGGATTTGATGTTAATTGCTGAGTTAATGATTGATTATTAACATGTTGTTATTGGTTAAATATGTTAACTTGATGGATTTTGCTGAGTAATCTCGAAACTAGTTAGATTGCTAGAAGTTAGTGATGAAATCTTGAGTTTTAGGGGCTGTTATGGTGATTTCTTGATAACTAGAGGTTTTTAGAGTTTGGATAAATGTTTAGGTGGTAAATGGATGAAGATTGATGGTTGATTTTACTGGATAATGATTGGGAATGGTTTAGAGTAGTTTTGTCGATGTTTTTTTGTTTGTTTGTATCGATGGTTAATTTCTTGGCGAATGTTGGAGTTGAGTGAGAGTTTGTGTTGCTGGATTTTTTGATGCAAGAGTGTGCATTAATCCTCTGCTTTCCTTGGTTAGAAGTAGGGCAAGACGTTGCTTGATCTTTAGAAGGCACATTTGGAGTTTCGAAAGCTTGAAATAGCTTCGGCAAGTGAGGCAAAGTTGTATCGGTGAGTGGATGTGGTTTGAACGTTTTCATAAGCTTGGAAACAAGGTTTTGGGAGTTTAGTGTAAGCTTGAAATGCTTAGCTAATCTTGGAAGTAAGTATGGTTACTAAAGCTCTCGGTTCCCGGTTTAAAGTCCATGTGGTTTATCATGCTCATGTTTTGGATTTATATTTTGTTACTCATTGTTATGCATGTTTTATAAGCATGGTTTTGCTTATTTATATCCCATCAAATGATTTGGTTATGTTTCAAGAGGTTACATTCTTGATGAGATATTATGCTATTTTAGAAGCATGTTTTGAGATTGGATATGTAATGATTTTGTTGATGTATTGAAAGTAGCGAGTTAACATAGATTTAATGATGTATTGGCTTAGTGATGAGATTTTTATTATCAGATATGTTGGTCGGCCAATAGGTTGTAAAGTGCACTATAACATATAAAATTCGCGCGTGTGATGAATTCTTCGGTTACACAATAGGGGTAGATTCTATCATCACGGGCAATATAGGTAGTGGCATCCCGGCCGAAGTGAGATTATGGTGAGAGTTTATTTCACCATGTGACTTGATAGGGGTTGATTCTATCAAGGGCTTGGCGGGGGTTGATTCCGTCAAGTTTGTCCGTATATCTGATCATTATTGGATGGGGGTAGATTCCATCCCAATCACATGAGATGCCAATATATGAATTGAACATGTATCATGGGTTTGAAATGATTTTGTATAATGACTTTTATACATGATGATTATGCTTTATGAGATTTAAGCATGTGAAGCTTCGGCTTGATTTTGCATTGAGATATGCATCAGATAATTATACATGTGGCTTATAAATGATGCTTTAAATGTGGTTTTAAAAGCATGAGGAAGTTGAGCATGATGTGGTTTTGATTTAAAGAAATTATTGGTTTGAAAAATGCATTGTTGTTGTTTAAATTGAGCTTTCCCTCACTAAGCAAATATGCTTATGCTCTCCTTTCCAACAATGTAGATTAATGAGATTATTAGCAGCAAAGTAGCAAGGAATTTCACTCAAGTTATTGGTCGATTTACAAGTATGGGTTTTGACACTTTTAATAAGGTAGAAATGGCAATGGGGAGGGTACCCCAGTATTTGGGAGAGGATCGTTTAAACTCCCTAGTTTGGCAAGTGTATTTTGCCTTATAAGACTTGTAATGGGCCTTTGATGATGCCTATGTGTTGGATAATATGTGGTTGATGACTACATGAGTTGTATGTATGTTTGAGGTAAGTTGATATGATTAAGAATGTGTTAAAATGAGTTGAAACAACAAAATTTGACATTACAGGCCCCTGGGTACCGATACCCTCTTAAGGGTATCAATACGATATGTGTAAATTGGAAGGGGTATCAATACACGAGGGCGTATCGATATTGATTTTTGCCACTGGTTTTAAAAGTATCAATACTATCCTAGAAAGTATCGATACTATTTCATCAGAGTATCGATACTGATCTTAGGGGTATCGATACCAGCTTTGTAACACCCCAAATTTGGGCTTAGAAGTTTAGGGTCTGAACCGGATCGGTCTGGAAATCGGTTCGAATCTAAAAGGGAGTTTTAGGGAACACCTAGTTCGGGATGCTTTAAAAATATAGAAAAATATCTAAAAATCCTCATTTAATAAATAAAAGAGAATGGTGAAATCAATTTTACAAAATGAGGTTTGGAAATATTACATTTCGGTGTAGTGACCAAATCACAGTTTTTGCAAAAGTGAAATAGTGATTGTTTTGTAAAGAATTGAAACTTTGAATCTTTAAGGAGCTAATTTACCCAAAATGTTTTTCTCCAAATTTTTCCTTAATTTGGGTAATTTTGTTAATGTTTTAATTAAAGGAAATGAGGTTTAATTAAATGAGAAACTAACTTTGACTATTCATAACTATTTTTCGCATATTTTCCCTCTCTTCATTTTTTCTCAAATTCCTTTCAACCAAACACACTTTCTCCAGAAAAATTTACTTTGATTTTACACTTCATTTGATGAGATTTCAATTCCTCTTTGATTCTTAATCAATTCCTCATCAAATCCACTTGATTTCTACATTGAATTTTCAAGGAAACTTGCCCAAATCAAGGAGAAATCATCATTTAGAGGTAAGCTTGTTCTTCTCCTCTAAATACTCGATCTTTACTGAAATTCCCAAGTTTTCAATCCTTTATTAAAGTTTTATGAATGATTTTAGTGTTGGAAACAAGATTTGGCTTAAAACTCAAGATTTTGGAAGAGATCTTGAGGATTTTCGTGGATCTTGGTTAGGCTCTGTTTTGATGTTGTTTTCTAATGTATTTTGGATGTTAATTGATGTTACAAATGAGGTTTTATCAATCAAATCCCGAATAGGTTTGTTTTCCTAAGTTTTGCTTGCTAGAATGGTTGTTTTTGGGGTGGTTTTTGTGATCTGCTATTGCTGGAGGTATAAGGTCATGTTTATGTTACTTTTTGATGTTAATTGATGTTTAGAAATGTTTAGAATTGATAGATTTTGGCTGGGCTTTGTTTTGGGAGAGTTTGGAGGTGATTTCGATTGTTTTTGGTAGCCGAAATGGGGTTTTTGAGTAGAGCAGCGAGTTGGGTTGTATGGCAGGTGATTTTAATGCATGGCGATGCATTAATCCTCTGTTGTTATGTGTTTAAAAACCGGTAGAATGATCCGGAAGCAATAGAGGTGGCGTTGGAAGTTTCGGATGCTTGGGAGGCTTGTCGGCTAGCATAGTTTTGTGTATCAGTGAGTGGAGATGGTTTTCCGGCTTTGAAACGATTCTTTAGAGGTTTTTGGAGCTTAGTTTAAGTCTAAACAACTTAGCTAAGCTCAAGAGTAAGTTTTCAGAAAAACTCCTTCGGATGTGCTATATTGTGGTTTGATGCATTGGTTATGAAATGCATGTTTAGTTACTATTTTGAAAGCATATTTTATCATGATTAATGCTGGTTTTGAAAGCCATGTTTTGAAGGATACTCAAGGTAAGAGATCCTTGGTTTGACATGTTATTAATTTGGTTATGATGCATGGAGATGAATGATGATAAGTGGCTTTGATTAATGCTTAAAACAGTGAATTGATGATGGTATTTGATGTATATTGGCAAGTGATGAAATGATTTTAGAGTACTTGAATCGGATATAGTTAGTCGGCTATAGGATTGGGTGCACCGTAAGTAAAGTCGCATTGGATGTTGAGGGGTTGTGATTGTACCGTAAACTCCATCAAAGAACCATAGCGATTGAGGAAATTGGTGTCACCACGATGGAGGATGGCTCTCGTGGGTGGACTTGGTTAAGCGTCACAATGGTAGAGGATTTCTCCCATGTGTGAGCTTGGTTAAGGTGATTACAATGGTTGAGGTAGCTCCCATGTGTAAGCCTTGGGCTGTGTCCCGGCTCTCGCTAGTGGGTTATACAACTACCGATGAGTGATGTTGAGGGGTTGTGATTGTACCGTTAAACTCCATCACGGGTGTTGAGGGGTTGTGATTGTACCGATAAACTCCACCTTGTAGAGCCGGTAGTGTGTATGAAGCGTGTGGGATAACGCTTTTAATCCGCGTATCCGATTGTGTCTTGTGTTAAAATGATTTGTGATCTATCACTCGAAAGCCAATTTATTGTCTTTGAATGTAATAAAGCCAAAGTTGCTTGAAAATGATGCAAGGTTGCATAGGAAATATGTAAATGATACAAGAATGAATGTGATACTTGTTAAGCATGAGCAAAAGTATATCTTCTATTGTGAATGGTGCATATGTACATAGAATCTCATAAAGGCTTGTTTTAAAAAGGCACGTAATGCAAATGTTGCTTTTGTAGTTCATGTGTTTTGCACTTGTTGAATGCATGAGATAGATAGAAGGAACAATTGGTTTTCAAAAGGCATTTAGCTTTGAAATGATCATCAAGCATGAGAAAAGTAGGGTGTGAAGTGGAAGTGATTTCCAAGGAAATTGAGTTAAACTTTGCATGAAGTGTTCATGCATAGGAAGGTTTAAATGATAGTATTTGCAAGAGTGTGGATTGGGGTGAGTTGTTTAGCATTTCAAAGTTAAAGGTTGGTTTTCATGTTGAGCAATGCATGGTTTAAAGCAATGTTGTTTCAAAGGAGGTTTTCAAACAATGCTTTTGTTTATTGAATTGTATCTACATTTAAAGAAGGTTTTATGTTTCGCTGCATTGATGGTGTTTTGGTTTTGAGCATTCCTCACTAAGCATTATGTGCTTACAATCTTTTTTTTCCATCAATGCAGATATTTGAAGTTGGGACAACAAGAAGCAAGGGATTCAAGAAGAGCTCCACTTGAGAAGTATGTCTTGGTTTATAGCTATAGATAATAAAGGAAATGGGGGGAGAGTCTTTTATGTTGTTATGTAATGAGATTGTGTATGTTGACCATGTTCGGTTTATGGTTTGAACCTTGTTGTTGATCGCTTTGCCATATTTGAATCTTCTTCTTCATAAGTTGATATGCTATGCTCTTTGATTAAAAGCAAGATCATGTGTTGGATGTGATGAATGAGTAGGTGTGCTTAATGTTTGTAATGTATCTAGTCTTTGATGTAATTTGATAGTTATAATGCTTATCATGTTGATGATGTGTTATTGAATGGTTTCAATTATGTTTGATGGTGTTTTGAAGTGAAAAACCAGAATTTTCTACTGTTTCTGGGCAGGGTGTATCAAGACACCATTGGCTGTTTCGAAACAAGTGCTTGAAATGGCTTGGGCGTTTCGGAACGGCTAGAAGTGTTTCGAAACACTTTGGCTACTGAAGTGCCTGTTTCGGAACTGGTTTCGGAACATACCCGCGTATCGAAACGGTCAACACTGTTTCGATACAGGCGTACGACATGGGTGTTTCTATACGGGTGTCAGTGTTTCGAAACGGGTGACCGTTGGACACAGATTCTGCATGCTTTACATTTTAGTCCTGAAAGTTGTAATTGCAATTGCTTGAGCTTGAGATGTCTTTTTAAGATGAAATTTGGCAGAGAGGCTTGTAATATGTTTAATTGAGGTTTGGTAAAACTAAAATCTTGAAAGTTCTTTTTATTTTCCAAAATTTACATTTTGGTCCCTAAAAGTGTAACCCCCTTAGCCCGGCCTAGACGGTTGACCCGAACTACGAAGATTACACGGGGAAAACCAAAGTCAACCGAAAAGTCAACCTTGATTAACGACCCTTTTTTTCTTTTTAATCTTGTCTAGATCAACATTAACCCTGAGCGTACTCTTGAGAAACTCATACGTGAAAAGCACATCGATCAAACCATGATAAGGGACTCAATTGCACATATCACAATATTAAGGACCAAAATGTAAATTCTGGAAATTTGAAGGTCTTAACTGATTTTAAGGTTACCAACATTTAATTAATCATGTTACATGCTTCCCTGTCAAATTTCACGTCAAACGGACATCTCAAACTCAAGCAATTGCAAATACAAAATTCAGGACTGAAACGCAAAGCTTACAAAGCTCAAAACCATTCAAATCAGTGCCCAACGGTCACCTGTTTCGAAACGGGGTTGACCGTTTCGAAACTCGGGTTCGTTCTGAGACCTGTATCGAAACAGGGCCTGGCAGTGGCCAAAACATTTCGGAACGGCCTCTACTTGTTTCGATACACGAAGGTCATTACAGGCCCTCGTTTCGAAACGCTAGTGCCCGTTCTGATACGGATTGCCCAGAAGGTGCAGAATTTGCTGGTTTAACATGCATTTAACCATTCAAACACATCCTAATGACTTCCTAATCATGCCAACAAGTCATCACGCATATAAGGTACATGTTTGCAACATTAAAACACATTCATGGCATCAATTAGGGAAATCCACAAGTCTATAGGCATGCACCCTAATAACCAAACCAAACAACCATCAAAGCATCAAAACAAGCACCAAAATGGCCATTTACAAATCCAAAACATTTAAGGCATCATGCCACAACTAGGGAGTCCAAAACATCTCCAAAATCACATCCTAGGTTCTCATTGCCAAATATCAAAAACTAATAATGTTGTGAAAACATCACCATACATGAGCTTAGCTTTCCCTTGGATTCTTAGCCTCCTTGTTGCCCTCAAACACCTCATTTATCTGCATTTTTGGTTCAAGAAAGAGAGCGTAAGCACAAATGCTTAGTGAGGCATGCTCTAAAGAAACAACTCAATAATGCATTTAATAAAACACCTTTCATAAGGCCTTTTCACACATAAACATCATTTCTCATGCAACAATGCATACATAACAAGCATCTCATGCTTCAATAACATCAACATGTCATATTGTCTTCCAAGTGATAAACCATAACCATTTACAACACAAAACACAATCGGATACGCGGATTACAAGCGTTGTCCCATACGCTTCATACACACTACCGAACACACAAGGTGGAGTTTACCGGTACAATCACAACCCCTCAACACCCGTGATGGAGTTTACGGTACAATCACAACCCCTCAACATCACTCATCGGTAGTTGTATAACATCACTAACGAGAACACGGGACACTCAACACAAGATCCACACATGAACTTTTAACCACCATTGTGATATTAGACATCTCGTTAGTGTACTTGGATGGAGTTTACGGTACAATTACAACCCCTCAACATCCAAGGAGACTTTATTCACGGTGCACCCAATCCTATAGCCGGCTAACTATATCCGATTTAAGTAATTTAAAACCAACACATCACTTGCCAATATACATAATTTATCATCAACAATCCACTGTTTTAAAGCATTAATCAAAGCCATTAAACCATCAAGCATCACTATGCATCAAAACCACATTTATCAATATCAAACCAAGGATCTCTTACCTTGAGCATCCTTCAACACATGGCTTTCAAAACCAGCATTAATCATGCTAAAACATGCTTTCAAAAAAGAATTTAAACATGCAAATTAAATACATTGCATCCAACCATCTCATGGTTCATCCAAGAGAGATAGTTTTCCCGAAAACTTACTCTTGAGCTTAATTAAGTTGATTAGACTTAAACTAAGCTCCCAAACCTTCAAACATTCGATACAAAGCTGGAAATCCAACTCCACTCACCAATTTCGTTTCGCAAGCTTGCCGAAACGCCGATCAAGCCTTCGGATCAACACCACAAGGATCCTAAGATGTCTCCCCTGTTTTAAACACCTCAAAGCAGAGGATTAATGCATCATCATGCATTAAAATCTTCAGCCATTACACCTAAACTCGCTGCTCTCACCAAAATTAACATTTCGGCTACCAAACACAACTGAAATCACCTCCAAACTCTTCCTCAACATTACCCAGCCAAGATCCATCACTTCTAAACACTCCTAAACATCAATTAACATCCAAAAAGAACCTAAACTCGTCCTTATACCTCCATCTATAACAGAACACCAAGATCACCCCCAAAACCACCATTTTCACAAGCAAAAACTTAGGAAAATCAACCTATTTGGGATTGCATTTATTAAACCTCAATTACACATCATTAAACATTCAAAATACATTAAAAATCCATCTCAATACAGAGCCCAAAAAATCACCACGAATTTCTTCAAGATTTGTTCCAAATCTTGAGTTTTAAGCCAAAATCAAGATCACAACATTAACACCTTTTTATAAAACTTAATGTAAGGATTGAGAACTTGGGAATTTCAGTAAAGAACTGAGTATTTAGAGGAGAAGAACATCCTTACCTCTAAATGTAGATTTCTCCTTGATTAGAGACAATTTCCTTGAAAATCCAATAAGCAAAATAATAAAATTTGATGTAGAAAGGATTAGAAATCAATTGGTGATTGAAACCTCATCATTTGGTGTGAAAATCAAAAGAAATGTTGATGTAGAAATGTGTTTGGATGAGGGAATTTTGAGAGAAAATGAGATGAGAAAGTTTTAACAAAAGTTAGTTATGAAATCTAAAAATTGGTTTTCCACTTTTCTGGAGAAATCTAAGAAAAAATCTGGAGAAATCCTTTCTTTGGTAAATTAGCTCCTTAAAGATTCAAAGTTTCAATCCTTACAAAACAGTCACCACTGAACTTTTCAAAAATTACATTTTAGTCACTATTTCGAAATGTTGCACTTCCAAACCTTACTTTGTGAAATTGATTTCACCACTCTCTTATATATATTAAAAGAGGATTTTTAGATATTTTTCCATATTTTTAATGCAACCCGAACTAGGCTTTCCCTAAAACCACCTTTTATATTCGAACCGAAAGTCAGACCAGTCCGGTTTAGACCCTAAACTTCCAAGCCCAAAATTGGGGTGTTACAAAAAGTGTATTTCTTGCAATTGAGTCCTTAAACATTTCCGATCGCTGTGTTTTTCTCTTCCAAGGTTCTTAAGCTTTCACATAGGTTTAATGCGCATCTAGAGTAGTTTAAAAAGAAAAAAGGGTCATTAATCAAGGTTGACTTTCGGGTTGACTTTGGTTTTCCCCGTGTGATCTTCGTAGCAATGGGTCTAGCGTCTAGGCCGGGCTAAGGGGGTTACATTTGTTGGTATCAGAGCTAAGTTGCGAACTTTTGGGGCAACAATTAGTTTGTGGTAAGTTGTTATGATAAGTGTTGGATGTTTATTATAATGTGTGGTTGAAAGTTGGTTGGAAAATGTGTCTTTGAGTGAATTATTAATGTTTTTATCATGCTTTTTGGTTATGAATCTTCTGTGAGCTAGTGTGAACATGTATTGGTGATATGCTAGTGTTGTGAGTTGATTTTCTGAATAATGAAAATGTGATGGGTATTATATGTTGATGTTATGCTGTTGAGGGTGAATGTGGTTTGATGAGAGCATGATTGAGTTTGCTGATTGATATGCTCGATGTTTGTGATATCAATTTTTTTATTGATTGTTATGTCATATAAAAGGGGAGAATTTGGGATACCCATTGCCTTATTATTATAGCTATTGTGTTATGTTAGAGTTGGAGTCTTGAATCCTTGCTTGAAGCTGGCCTGATCATTTTGTTTGTTTTGTTATCATTGCTTTGTTAATAATAACACAATGGGGTCGATAAGAGAGTGGCAGTTGGGTACGATGGTTGCTGCTTTAGAGAAAGTTGTAAAGGGGTGGAATTCACCTTTTGGTGGAGGTGTTTCGTTTCAGTCTATAGTGCCTGCAGTTGAGGAAGTAAGGCAGAATGAGAAAGCTAGTTCTGTGATGAAGGATTCATCATCTGTGGTTCAGGAGATGTCAGGAACGTCCCAAGCCGTGGTAAAGGTGAGGCCTGTGTGCGTGCCGACTGTCGGACATGCGAGTTTGTCAAAACAACGTTTATATGATTTGGGATCTGTGGAGTATCATGGTTCGACACCTAAGGCGTTCGAAGCTTGGTTAGTCAGTATAATTCCAATTTTGGATCAGGAAGGGTGTGACAACGCCTGTAAGTTGGGAAGTGTTGTCTCGTTAATGTTGGAGGATGCTTGTGCTTGGTGGACATCTGTGGCGGTGGCAACGAATATCCACGATATAGATTGGGAGTTCTTTGTGTGTGCCTTTAATGGAAGATACCTTGGAGAGAAGTTCTCAGGGGTTAAGCAACATGGGGGTGTGGCTTCAGATTATGATGGTGGGAAAAGTTTAAGCAAAGGAGATGTGGGTACTGACCTCGAGAGTGGTTAGCGTAAGAGGCTACGTAACAGAAGGGTTTGCTTGAATCGAAGTTTAGGTGGTAGTGCAGATGTGGGTCAAGTGCTACATGATCAAGGAGTGGTGGTTCGGTTGCCGATGCGTAACCGTTGTAGAAGACGTCATGTTGGAGTTTGTTGGGGTGTTGGGGTTTGTTGGAACTACTGTTCTATGGAGCATGTGAAGCGGAATTGTCCTCAAGTGGTGAGATTAACTTCAGTGGGTGCGAAAGGGTCTCATAAAGGTCGTGAGCGCGGCCGAGACAGAGTTCGGAAGTGGCAAGAAAGGCAAAAAGGTGTGAGGTGTTTGGAGGATGGATCTTGTTGGAATTGTGGGACTGTTGGACATTTGAGACGGAATTGTTTGGAGTTAGCTCGGGGTAGTCAGAGTTCTTTACCGCAGGGAGACAGTGATGACTTTAAAGTGTTGGTTGATGCTGCGGCGGTGCGGCCAGAGAATAATGGTTCTGCGAGGAAGAGAGTTTGTCTGTTGGAGCTCCGGGGCAATGAGGTGATTACAGTTAACTTTTCTATGTAATCTTTGTCCTAGTTATCTTTGTTGGTTCCGATTTGGATTCCCTTGTGCAGTGGGTAAGGTCTTATAGCTAGCAAGTTGGGGTAGTAGCCGGTGTTGTTTTGAAAACAACTTTAGTGTGAAGAGGGTATTAGTGGAGTATTTTATGGTTAGCGGATTGTTAGAATGGTAGAGTTGGACAAGTTAGAAGTGAGGTAAGAGGTTGTTCTTAGGCAGATTCTGAGGATGTTATTGGTAAGTCTGAACCGACATACATGCACATTTAAAACCATTTGTTATATATATATATTATATATATATATATATATGTTGGTACATGCATACATGCGACATGACATTAGAGGTTTTGCATACATGTACACATGCATTGATAGGGCATGTTAGTGACCATGCATACGAACGTTCACACTTGCTAATAGCTAGTTGGGTCTGTTAGTGTTGTGGTAGGATTAGGTTGGATGGTGGGTTTTAAGTGTTGTTTTAGTGCTGGGTGAATGCTGGAAGTAGTAGAAGGTAGTGAACAAGTTGTCAGTAATAGTGAGTGCGATCTAGCATGTTGGCAGAAAGGAAGGTGTTTTGGTGCTTAAAGAGTTTAGCGGTGTGGTGGTAAGGAGGTTACCGGTTGAAGTTGGAATCGGTCGAGGTGGTTGTGAATAGTTAATAGGTGTGGTAGTTTCTTTGTGTTAAATGATGTTGTGGGCTAGTGGATGTGTTTCTAGAGTGTTGAGGCGTCTTGGCGTTGATGCTTGTAATAGGAGAGTTGTTTATGTAGGTGATGGTTCGTAGCAACCTTAGAGGAGTTGGGAGGAGGTTGTGTTGAGAGCTGTAGATAAGATTTGGCTTGGGATGAGTAGAGGTTTCGTAATCTTAATATGTTTGTATGGAATGGGTGGTATCCAGGTAAGGTTAGTGTTATGGTCAAAGCTAGAAGTGGAAGACAATGTAAGTTCAAGGGTCATTGTTGGTTGGCCGGGTTCTTGAGAGAAGTGGTTCTTGAGAGAAGGTTCTTCGGGTTGTTGGGGCTATGCACAGTTCGAAAGTGTGAAAAGTTAAGATGAGGCTAATAACCGAGTGATTTGGAAGTCTTGAACCGTAAGTAGTGGTGTTGGGTTTGGGTATAGTGTAAGTTTGATTTGAGGATGAGTTGATTTTGTGGTGTTTTGGGTGGAGGATGTTTCAGTGGTGGTTAAGTCTCTTGTGTTACATTTTGTGTTGCTTTGGGATGATTGGTATCGTGCTCTTTTCACAGGTTGAAATTTCGACGACGAAATTTCCTAAGAGGGGGAGAGTTGTAACACCCCAAAATTGGGCTTAGAAGTTTAGGGTCTGAACTGGATCGGTCTGCAAATCGGTTCGAATCTAAAAGGGAGTTTTAGGGAACACCTAGTTCGGGATGCTTTAATAATATAGAAAACTATCTAAAAATCCTCATTTGATATATAAAAGAGAATGATGAAATCAATTTTACAAAATGAGGTTTGGAAATATTACATTTCGATGTAGTGACCAAATCGCAGTTTTTGCAAAAGTAAAATAGTGACTGTTTTGTAAAGGATTGAAACTTTGAATCTTTAAGGAGCTAATTTACCCAAAATGTTTTTCTCCAGATTTTTCCTTAATTTGGGTAATTTTATTAATGTTTTAATTAAAGGAAATGAGGTTTAATTAAATGAGAAACTAACTTTGACTATTCATAACTACTTTTCACAAATTTTCCCTCTCTTCATTTCTCTCAAATTCCTTTCAACCAAACACACTTTCTCTAGCAAATTTACTTTGATTTTACACTTCATTTGATGAGATTTCAATTCCTCTTTGATTCTTTGTAACGCCCCGGTTTTGGGCTTGGAAGTTTTGGGCTTGGACTGGTTCGGTCAAAGTGCGGTTCGAATATAAAAAGGTGAAATTAGGAAAGCCTAGTTTGGGTTGCATTAAAAATATGGAAAAATGTTCTAAAATCCTCTTTTAATATATATAAGTGAACTGTGAAATCAATTTTACAAAATGAGGTTTGGAAGGGTGACATTTTGGCTAGTGACCAAAATGTAATTTTTGAAAACTGCGTGACTGTTTTAAAAAGGATTGAAACTTTGAATCTTTAAGGAGCTATTTACCCAAAGGGAGTTTCTCCAGATTTTTCTAAGATATTAAATGATTTATTTCTGGTTTTTAAACAAAAGAAAAGTGGAGGGAAGATATTTTCCTAATTCCAACTAACTTTCCATATTTTCCAATTCTCCTTTTCTCTCATTTTCTCTCAAACCAAACATCTTTCTCCAGAGCTTTTTCCTCTGATTTTGTCACCTAAATATCTCTTTTCAATTCTTTTTTGATTGCTAATCATCTCATAAACAAAACCTCACCAATTGCTAATTGGATTTTCAAGATTTTGGTTCTAAAAAGGGAGAAACTCAAGTTTGGATGTAAGAACATCCTTCTCCTCTGAACTCTCAGTTCTTTGCTGAAATTCCTAAGTTCTCAATCCTTAAATTGTGTTTTATAAAAGGTTTTAAGGTTGTGTTCATGTTCTTGGCTTTTAAATGCAAGATTTGGTGATTTTTGATGAATTTTCGTATGATCTGTTTGGGCAGTGTTTTAAGGTGTTAATTTGATGTTAAATGAATGTTAAATTGATAAGGAATTGGGTTTTAATTAATGCAATCCCGGATAGGTTGAATTTCCTAAGTTTAACTTGTGTTCTTGGTTGTTTTTGGAGTGATCTTGTGGATCTGTTGTTGCTGGAGGTATAAGGATGATGTTAGGTCCTTTTTAGATGTTAAATGATGTTTAAGGATGTTTAGTTTTGATGGATCTTGGCTGGGCAATGTTGAGGAGTTGTTTGGGTGCATTTTCGGTTGTGTTTGGTAGCCGAAAGTGGAGTGTGGATGAGAGCAGCGAGTTTAGGTGCTTTCATTGAAGCTATTAATGCATGATGATGCATTAATCCTCTGCTTTGATGTGTTTAAAACAGGGGAGTCATCTTTGGATCCAAGTGGTGGTGATCCGGAAGCTTGATTGGTGTTTCGGCAAGGGGCGAAACGGAATCGGTGAGTGGATTTTGGTTTTCAGCTTTGAAACCAATGTTTTGAAGGTTTGGGAGCTTAGTTTAAGTCTGAGCAACTTAGCTAAGCTCAAGAGTAATTTTTCGGGAAAACTCTCTTGATGATGGACCATGGTTTTGGTTGTATGCAATGTGGTTGTTTGCATGTTTTAAATCTGTTTTGAAAGCATATCTAGCATGTTTATTTGCTGAGATTATAAGCCATGTGTTGAAGGGAGCTCAAGGTAAGAGTTCCTTGTTTTTAAACATTGATTTAATGTGGTTTGATGCTTAAAATGTATGATGTTTATGGCTTGTTTAAATGCTTTAAAACAGTGAGATATTGATGATATTGATGCACATTGGCAAGTGATGGTTAAGGTCACAAAGGTGGTTAAAAGTCCTTGTGTGAGCCTTGTATATTTAAGAACATCAAGGTGTTTAAAAGTCCTTGGATGATTATTGTTAAGGACACAAAGGTGTTTAAAAGTCCTTATGTGGTCCTTGCCATGGTGTTTAAAAGTCCATGGGGCCATGGTGTTTAAAAGTCCATGGGGTTAAGGACACAATGGTGTTTAGAAGTCCATGTGTGGTCCTTGGTTGTTGTAAGATCACAATGGTGTTTAAAAGTCCATGTGTGAATCTTATGTGAAATGTATCACTTGTTGCCAATATGACATGTAATGAAAGTGAAGCATGAGATGCTTGTTTAAAATGTTTAAGAGCATGTGTAATGTTGCTTGAAGAATGGTTTATAAATGTGTTTTACAAATGCATTATTGTGTGGTTTTAAATGAGCTTTCCTCACTAAGTGGATAACTAAGCTCAAGTATGGTGAAGGTTTCTTAAACACTATTAGCTTTTGGCATTTGGCAATGAGGGACCTATATGGACGTTTTAGGAGATGTATTGAACTCCCTAAGTTTGTTTAATGTTGTTGTTAATGTTGGTACATTTAATTGGCCTTTATGTGGTTTGTTTGGAGATTTGATGCTTGAATGGTTTGCTAAGTAGGAAGCATGCCTTTAGATTTGGGGGTTTTCATGTTTGATGCCATGTTAATGTTTTGTTGATGCAATTATGTTCCTTGCATGTTGAATGTCTTGCTGGTAAAGTTTGGTTGCATTTGGAGCATGTTTGGTAGGTCAATTGTGTGTTTTATTAGCCAATTTTCTGCATTCTGGGCAGGCCGTATCGGAACGGGAGCTACCGTTTCGGAACGGGGGCCCTGTAGTGGCCCAGGCGTTCGAAACGGAAGGTACCGTTCCTAAACGAAAATGTCTCTGCCAGGCCTCGTTTTGGAACACGTTGCGGAACGGTCCCGCGTTTCGAAACAGGTTCTCCCTGTTTCGAAACACTTGACCGTTGGGGGCTGACATGGGCGGTTATATGTTTTGAAATGTTTGCATTTTGGTCCTGAAACTTGTTATTGCAATTGTATGAGTTTGGGATGTTCGGTTGAGCCAAAATTTGACTGAGATGCATGAAATATGATTAATTTCAAGTTGGTAACTTTAAATTGGATTAAGTCCTTTTAATTTACAGAATTTACAATTTGGTCCCTAAAGTTGTAATTTGTGCAATTGGGTCCTTGAACGTTCTCTGATGGTTATGATCTTTGAGTATGCTGTTTGTATGATCATATCTAGGGTTAATGTGCATCTAGACAAGTTTAAAAAGAAAAAAAGGGTCGTTAATCAAGGTTGACTTTCGGGTTGATTTTGGTTTTCCCCGTGTGACTTTCTTAATTCGGGTCAACCGTCTAGGCCGGGTTAAGGGGGTTACATTCTTAATCAATTCCTCATACAATCCACTTGATTTCTACATTGAATTTTCAAGGAAACTTGCCCAAATCAAGGAGAAATCATCATTTAGAGGTAAGCATGTTCTTCTCCTCTAAATACTCAGTTCTTTACTGAAATTCCCAAGTTTTCAATCCTTTATTAAAGTTTTATGAATGGTTTTAGTGTTGGAAACAATATTTTGGCTTAAAATTCAAGATTTTGGAAGAGATCTTGAGGATTTTCGTGGATCTTGGTTAGGCTCTGTTTTGAGGTTGTTTTCTAATGTATTTTGGATGTTAATTAATGTTGCAAATGAGGTTTTATCAATCAAATCTCGAATAGGTTTGTTTTCGTAAGTTTTGCTTGCTAGAATGGTGGTTTTTGGGGTGGTTTTGGTGATCTGCTGTTGTTGGACGTATAAGGTCATGTTTATGTTGCTTTTTGATGTTAATTGATTTTTAGAAATGTTTAGAATTGATAGATCTTGTCTGGGCTTTGTTTTGGGAGAGTTTGGAGGTGATTTCGGTTGTTTTTGGTAGCCGAAATGGGGTTCTTGAGTAGAGCAGCGAGTTGGGTTGTATTGCTGGTGATTTTAATGCATGGTGATGCATTAATCCTATGTTGTTATGTGTTTAAAACAAGGGAGAATGATCCGAAAGAAATAGACGTGGCGTTGGAAGTTTCGGATGCTTTGGAGGCGTGTCGGCTAGCATAGTTTTGTGTATCGGTGAGTGGAGATGGTTTTCCAGCTTTGAAACGATTATTTGGAGGTTTTGGGAGCTTAGTTTAAGTCTAAACAACTTAGCTAAGCCCAAGAGTAAGTTTTCGGAAAAACTTCTTCGGATGTGCTATGTTGTGGTTTGATGCATTGGTTATGAAATGCATGTTTAGTTACTGTTTTGAAAGCATATTTTATCACGATTAATGCTGGTTTTGAAAGCCATGTATTGAAGGATACTCAAGGTAAGAGATCCTTGGTTTGACATGTTATTAATTTGGTTATGATGCATGGAGATGCATGATGATAAGTGACTTTGATTAATGCTTAAAACAGTGAATTGATGATGGTATTTTATGTATATTGGCAAGTGATGAAATGGTTTTAGAGTACTTGAATCGGATATAGTTAGCCGGCTATAGGATTGGGTGCACCGTAAGTAATGTCTCCTTGGATGTTGAAGGGTTGTGATTGTACCGTAAACTCCATCTAAGAACCCTAGCGATTCAGGAAATTGGTGTCACCACGATGGAGGATGGCTCTCGTGGGTGGACTTGGTTAAGCGTCACAATGGTAGAGGATTTCTCCCATGTGTGAGCTTGGTTAAGGTGATTACAATGGTTGAGGTAGCTCCCATGTGTAAGCCTTGGGCTGTGTCCCGGCTCTCGCTAGTGGGTTATACAACTACCGATGAGTGATGTTGAGGGGTTGTGATTGTACCGTTAAACTCCATCACGGGTGTTGAGGGGTTGTGATTGTACCGATAAACTCCACCTTGTAGAGCCGGTAGTGTGTATGAAGCGTGTGGGACAACGCTTGTAATCCGCGTATCCGATTGTGTCTTGTGTTGAAATGGTTTGTGATCTATCACTCGAAAGCCAATTTAATGTCTTTGAATGTAATAAAGCGAGAGTTGCGTGAAAATGATGCAAGGTTGCATGGGAAATATATAAATGATACAAGAATGCATGTGATACTTGTTAAGCATGAGCAAAAGTATATCTTCTATTGTGAATGGTGCATATGTACATAGAATCTCATAAAGGCTTGTTTTAAAAAGGCACGTAATGCAAATGTTGCTTTTGTAGTTCATGTGTTTTGCACTTGTTGAATGCATGAGATAGATAGAAGGAACAATTGGTTTTCAAAAGGCATTTAGCTTTGAAATGATCGTCAAGCATGAGAAAAGTATAGTGTGAAGTGGAAGTGATTTCCAAGGAAATTGAGTTAAACTTTGCATAAAATGTTCATGCATGGGAAGGTTTAAAAGATAGTATTTGCAAGAGTGTGGTTTGGGGTGAGTTGTTTAGCATTTCAAAGTTAAAGGTTGGTTTTCATGTTGAGCAATGCATGGTTTAAAGCAATGTTCTTTCAAAGGAGGTTTTCAAACAATGCTTTGGTTTATTGAATTATATCTACATTTAAAGAAGGTTTTATGTTTCGCTGCATTGATGGTGTTTTGGTTTTGAGTATTCCTCACTAAGCATTATGTGCTTACACTCCTTTTTGTCCATTAATGCAGATATTTGAAGTTAGGAAAGCAAGAAGCAATGGATTCAAGAAGAGCTCCACTTGAGAAGTATGTCTTGGTTTATAGCTATAGATAATAAAGGCAATGGGGGGAGAGTCTTTTATGTTGTTGTGTAATGAGATTGTGTATGTTGACCATGTTCGGTTTATGGTTTGAACCTTGTTGTTGATCGCTTTGCCATATTTGAATCTTCTTCTTCATAAGTTGATATGCTATGCTTTTTGATTAAAAGCAAGATCATGTGTTGGATGTGATGAATGAGTAGGTGTGCTTAATGTTTGTAATGTATCTAGTCTTTGATGTAATTTGATAGTTATAATGCATATCATGTTGATGATGTGTTATGGAATGGTTTCAATTATGTTTGATGGTGTTTTGAAGTGAAAAACCAGAATTTTCTGCTATTTCTGGGCAGGGTGTATCAAGACACCCTTGGTTGTTTCGAAACAGGTGCTTGAAATGGCTTGGGCTTTTCGAAACGGCTAGAAGTGTTTCGAAAAACTTTTGCTACTGGAAGTGCCTGTTTCAGAACTGGGCGTACGACATGGGTGTTTCTATACGGGTGTCAGTGTTTCGAAACGGGTGACCGTTGGACACAGATTTTGCATGCTTTACATTTTAGTCTTGAAAGTTGTAATTGCAATTGCTTGAGCTTGAGATGTCTTTTAAAGCTGAAATTTGGCATAGTGGCTTGTAATATGTTTAATTGAGGTTTGGTAAAACTAAAATCTTTAAAGTCCTTTTATTTTCCAAAATTTACATTTTGGTCCCTAAAAGTGTATTTCTTGCAATTGAGTCCTTAAACGTTTCTGATCGTTGTGCTTCTCTCTTCCAAGGTTCTTGGGCTTTCACATAGGTTTAATGCGCATCTAGAGAAGTTTAAAGAGAAAAAAGGGTCGTTAATCAATGTTAACTTTCGGGTTGACTTTGGTTTTCCCCGTGTGATCTTCGTAGCAATGGGTCTAGCGTCTAGGCCGAGCTAAGGGGGTTACAAGCTTGCTAAACTAGACTTTGGGGCTGGTCGCTGAGGGAGTATCGATACCCTCTCTAAGAGTATCGATACCGAGATAGTTAAATTGGTTAAATGGTATCTTTGAATGTTTAAAATCTTTACATTTTAGTCCCTATTTATTTGATGTGCAATTATGGATGATTGACTGATCCTATGATGCTGATATTTCACCTGAAAGCGTATAATGAACCTAATTAAAGGTTGGTAATACAAGATTGAGGAAAACCCTTGGAATTTGTAAAGTTTGTAGAATGGCCCATAAAAATCGTAATTGGATAAAATTGATGAGCGTTTGTGTTGTGTTTGATCGGCTGCTTCGTAAAACACATAGGAACCTTAATTGCATCTAGACAAGATAAAAAGAAAAAAGGGTTGCTAATCGATGTTGACTTTAGCAAGTTGACTTCGATTTCCCCATGAAATTCTCTTAGTTCGGGTCAAATGCCTATACCGAGCTAAGGGGGTTACAATTGCCTATTCAATGAAAGATGAAATAGTTAATGAGAAATAATAATAAAATCAATGATAAATAGTTTGCAACTACACAAAACGATGGTTTTACCTATTTGAACTCACCGAAAAGCAATTCAATATACTTTCAAACACAACAATGAATCTATAAACATTCCCTATGCATACATAGCAGTTTTAAACATGGCAATTTTCATCAAGGTAATCTAAAGGCATGCTTCCTATGAAATCAAGGCATCTAAAAGTCAAATCTCAAAACAAGGTTTATACTATCATAGAAAGGCCATTTATAAGTTCAAAACCAATAACCAAACATGCACATAAAGGGAGTTCAAACACCTCTCCCACATAGACTATGGTACCCCCATTGCCCTTATTACTCTAGTATTTAAAATGAAACATACATTCAAAAAGTGAAGTGTCCTTAGATCCCCTTGCAAGTTTCTTCCTCGAAACACTTAGTTATCCGCATTGATGGACAAAAGAGAGCATAAGCATACAAGCTTAGTGAGGAGAGCTCAAACTAAAAACACCATCAATGCTTAAAAATCATTTTACACCATTTGGAAACCATCATGCCTTTTTGAAATCCATGCACTTCATTAACAAAAATCAGCATATTTTACATCTTGCAACAAGTATCGGTACAACCTTTTTGAAATCCTTGAGAAGGGTATCGATACTCCCTCGACGGATGTAACACTCAAATTGAAAAACACAAAGGTCGTACCGATACCTTTCGAACCCATATCGGTACACCCAAAACCAGTAGTCAAAATTTGTATCGATACGCCCCCCGCGTATTGGTACCCCCTTCCCAATTTGCAAGACCATATCGATACTCTAAGAAGGGTATCGATACCCTTCTCTCTGCAACTACACAAAATGATGGTTTTACCTATTTGAACTCACCGAAAAGCAATTCAACATACTTTCAAACACAACAATGAATCTATAAACATTCCCTATTCATACATAGCAGTTTTAAACATGGCCATTTTCATTAAGGTAATCTAAAGGCAAGCTTCCTATGAAATCAAGGCATCTAAAAGTCAAATCTCAAAACAACGCTTAAACTATCATATAAAGGCCATTTATAAGTTCAAAACCAATAACCAAACATGAACATAAAGGGAGTTCAAACACCTCTCCTACATAGACTATGGTACCCCATTGCCCTTATTACTCTAGTCTTTAAAATGAAACATACATTACAAAACTGAAGTCTCCTTAGATATCCTTGCAAGTTGCTTCCTCCAAGCACTTAGTTATCCGCATTGATGGACAAAAGAGAGAGTAAGCAAACAAGCTTAGTGAGGAGCGCTCAAACTAAAAATACCATCAATGCTTAAAAATCATTTTACACCATTTGGAAACCATCATGCCTTTTTGAAATCCATGCACTTCATTAACAAAAATCAGCATATTTTACATCTTGCAACAAGTATCGGTACGACCTTTTTGAAATCCTTGAGGAGGGTATCGATACGCCCTCGACGGATGCAACACCCAAATTCAAAAACACAAAGGTCGTACCGATACCTTTCGAACCCGTATCGGTACGCCCAAAACTAGTAGCCAATATTTGTATTGATACGCCCCCGCGTATCGGTACCCCTTCCTAATTTGCAAGACCATATTGATACTCTAAGAAGAGTATCGATACCCTTCTGTCTGCAACTACACAAAACGCTGGTTTTACCTATTTGAACTCAACCAAAAGCAGTTCAACATACTTTCAAACACAACAGTGAATCTATAAACATTCCTTATGCATACATAGCAGAGTTAAACATGGCAATTTTCATCAAGGTAATATAAAGGCATGCTTCCTATGAAATCAATGCATCTAAAAGTCAAATCTCAAAACAAGGTTTAAACTATGATATAAAGGCCATTTATAAGTTCAAAACCAATAACCAAACATGCACATAAAGGGAGTTCAAACACCTCTCCCACATAGACTATGGTACCCGCATTGCCCTTATTACTCTAGCCTTTAAAATGAAACATACATTCAAAACGTGAAGTCTCCTTAGATCCTCTTTCAAGTTGCTTCCTCCAAACACTTAGTTATCCGCATTGATGGACAAAAGAGAGCATAAGCATACAAGCTTAGTGAGGAGAGCTCAAACTAAAAACACCATCAATGCTTAAAAATCATTTTACACCATTTGGAAACCATCATGCCTTTTTGAAATCCATGCACTTCATTAACAAAAATCAACATATTTTACATCTTGCAACAAGTATCGGTACAACCTTTTTGAAATCCTTGAGGAGGGTATCGATACTCCCTCGACGGATGCAACACTCAAATTTAAAAACACAAAGGTCGTACCGATACCTTTCGAACCCGTATCGGTACACCCAAAACCAGTAGTCAAAATTTGTATCGATACGCCCCCCGCGTATTGGTACCCCCTTCCCAATTTGCAAGACCATATCGATACTCTAAGAAGGGTATCGATACCCTTCTCTCTGCAACTACACAAAACGATGGTTTTACCTATTTGAACTCACCGAAAAGCAATTCAACATACTTTCAAACACAACAATGAATCTATAAACATTCCCTATTCATACATAGCAGTTTTAAACATGTCCATTTTCATTAAGGTTATCTAAAGGCAAGCTTCCTATGAAATCAAGGCATCTAAAAGTCAAATCTCAAAACAAGGCTTAAACTATCATATAAAGGCCATTTATAAATTCAAAACCAATAACCAAACATGAACTTAAAGGGAGTTCAAACACCTCTCCCACATAGACTATGGTACCCCATTGCCCTTATTACTCTAGTCTTTAAAATGAAACATACATTCAAAAACTGAAGTCTCCTTAGATATCCTTGCAAGTTGCTACCTCCAAACACTTAGTTATCCGCATTGATGGACAAAAGAGAGAGTAAGCAAACAAGCTTAGTGAGGAGCGCTCAAACTAAAAACACCATCAATGCTTAAAAATCATTTTACACCATTTGGAAACCATCATGCCTTTTTGAAATCCATGCTCTTCATTAACAAAAATCGGTACGACCTTTTTGAAATCCTTGAGGAGGGTATCGATACGCCCTCGACGGATGCAACACTCAATTTCAAAAACACAAAGGTTGTACCGATACCTTTCGAACCCGTATCGGTACGCCCAAAACTAGTAGCCAAAATTTGTATTGATACGCCCCCGCGTATCGATACCTGCTCCTAATTTAAAAGACCATATCGATACTCTAAGAAGGGTATCGATACCCTTCTGTCTGCAACTACACAAAACACTGGTTTTACCTATTTGAACTCAACCAAAAGCAGTTCAACATACTTTCAAACACAACAATGAATCTATAAACATTCCTTATACATACATAACAGAGTTAAACATGGTAATTTTCATCAAGGTAATCTAAAGGCATGCTTCCTATGAAATCAAGGCATCTAAAAGTCAAATCTCAAAACAAGGTTTAAACTATCATATAAAGGCCATTTATAAGTTCAAAACCAATAACCAAACATGCACATAAAGAGAGTTCAAACACCTCTCCCACATAGACTATGGTACCCGCATTGCCCTTATTACTCTAGTCTTTAAAATGAAACATACATTCAAAACGTGAAGTCTCCTTAGATCCCCTTTCAAGTTGCTTCCTCCAAACACATAGTTATCCGCATTGATGGACAAAAGAGAGCATAAGCATACAAGCTTAGTGAGGAAAGCTCAAACTAAAAACACCATCAATGCTTAAAAATCATTTTACACCATTTGGAAACCATCATGCCTTTTTGAAATCCATGCACTTCATTAACAAAAACCAACATATTTTACATCTTGCAGCAAGCGTCTCATACTTCAACAGCAAAACCATTTGCTAAAACCCATTTGAAGCCTTTCCATGCATAGCTACCATATGCAAAGCTTAAAGAGTAAAACATGCATTTTTCATGATATGCATCATATACATTTCATAGCAATTTGACAATCATATTGGCTAAAAAGTGATCATCAACATTCTCATTTCTCAAAACGTATTGGATACACGTATTCACAAGTTTTGTCCTAACACTTCATACATTCTCACAGGCATCTCAAGGTTCACGCACGAGAGCTACTCTCCACCGTTGTGACACCCGTGGTGGAGTATTCAGTACCTTTCAACCCCTCAACACCACTCATCAGTAGATGTATAACCCCCCTAACGAGAGACGGGACACAACTCAATTTCCTCAATCGTTCGGGTACTCGGATGGAGTTTTCGATACATTCACAACTCCTCAACATCCAAGACGACTTGTTTATAGTGCACTCAATCCTATAGCCGACTAACTATATCCGATTTCATATTTAAATAACTTTTCACAACATCACTTTCCAATATATTTCTCATTTAGCACAAACCTCACCGTTTTCAAGCATTATTAAAAAGCCATAATCCAAGCATTAAATCATGCTTCATTAAACATGTATAAGCATAGGCATACAAGGATCACTTAGCATGTGCATCCTTCATCAATATGGCATTATAAAAAGTAAATCCCTTACTTGAAAACATGTTTAAAATAGTAGGTAACCACATATAAAAACAAGTGCATCAACAAGCTCCTAATAGCACAATCCGAGGAAGAAAATCACTTTACTCACTTCCAAACTTATTAAAGTGTTTCAAGATTACACTAAGTTCCCAAAACCACTTTAACGGCGTTTCAAAGATGGAAATCCCATTTCCACTCATCGACTCGCGAAAGCTCAATCGCCGACGCAAAAATCAAGCGTCTGAAGCCCCTGAATCTTCACCGATTGCTTCCAAATTATTCTCCCCTATTTATACTACACAAGAACAGAGGATCAATGCATCATAATGCATCAAAACCACCAGAAACTTAAACAATCGCGTCGCTCTATCCTAAAGCACTAAAATACCCATAAGAAACAACCGAAATCACCTCTGATTGCTCTCTAAACTTAGCCCAACCATCAACTAACAATTCCATCACATTTAACCATAAATGAACATACAAAAACATCCTAAAATCATCGTTATACCTCCAGCAACTCAGATTTCACATCAAAAACCCAAAAACCTAAAATCTAATAATCTGACAATTAGAGATCCATCTTATTTCGGGATTATTATAACAAAACCACTATTTCCTCATCATTTAACATCCAAAATATAATTAAAATCATTCACAAATCAATCAAAACAATGTCCAAACGAAAATCTTGAAAATCCATCTTTTAAATCTTTAACTAGCATTTTCCCCTTGATTTGCAATGAATTTGGTTAAATCCTTCAAGAAAACTCTTGCTCAATTTTGTAGAAATCCACGGGCATCAATTAGTAATAAAAAGTAAATGTAATAAGAAAATTCTCTGAAGATTTTAGTGAAGAAAAGGGAGTTTGGCTGCTGGGAAAAGTTGAGAGGAAAGTTTGAAGAAAAGTTGTTACGTGAGAAAATGATTAAACCGATGATATCTCGTTTTATTAAAACTCTTTTATTAGAACTCTTAATTAAACCATTTAAAGTGCCATATCAAGGGAGATATCTATTACCAACATGGTGTAATAGCTCCCTAAGGATTCTAAGTTTTGGCTCTCTTCAATTTAGCCATTAAAACAAAACTTTCAAAATTTACATTTTAGTCACCAAGCCGAAATATCGACTTTCAAAAAACCATTTTCAAAATTGGTTTCACTTTCCTTCACTACATATTTAATTAGGATTTTATTTTTTCACATGATTTTATAACATCACGAACTAAGATTTCCCTTAACCGACCAAGATCTCTAATCTAGATTCGACTAACCTAAACATATGCCTAAAACATCTAGGTCCAATACTGGGGCGTTACAGAAGTGCTTAAACAATTGCAAATTAACATTCCATTGGTAGAGTCCCTTGATCAAATGCCCAACTATGTAAAGTTCATGAAGGACATCTTGTCCAAAAAGAGGAAGTTGGAAGAGTTTGAAACTGTTGCTCTTACTGAAGTATGCAGTGCCATGATCCTAAACCGATTGCCACCAAAGCTGAAAGATCCATGCAGTTTTACTATCCCTTGTACAATTGGCAATAAATTCATGGGTAAGGTATTGTGTGATTTAGGAGCCAACATCAATTTGATGCCACTATATGTTTTCAGGAAGCTTGGTATAGAAGCAAGACCTACCACAGTGACACTTCAGTTGGCAGATCGATCTTATGCACATCCGAAGGGTAAGATTGAGGATGTGTTGGAAAAGTAGACAAATTTATATTTCCAGATAATTTTATCATTTTGGTTTATGTAGCTGACACTAACGTGCAAATTAGTTTGGGTAGGCCATTCCTTGTGTAACCATCTTAGCCCGACCTAGACGCCCGACTCGAACTAAGAAGATTATACGGGGAAAACCAAAGTAAACTCGTAAAAGTCAACCTAGATTAACGGCCCTTTTTTTCTTTTTATCTTCTCTAGATGCACATTATTATCCTATGTGTTTAGCAAAGCACTTAGGAGAAAACGACACAACGATTAGAGTTCATTTAGGGATTCAATTTGCATATTTTGACTTTTTGGGACTAAAATGTAATTTACAGAAAATACAAGGACTTTTCCATTTTTAAAGTTACCAATCCATAATTAGTCATGTAACATAGCAGCATATCAAATTTCATCCCAAATAGATCATCCAAACTCAACTAATTGAATAAACAATATTCAAGGACCAAAATGTATAAATTCAGAACTTAAAAGATTCCATTAACTGAAAATAACTAACCCGTATCGATACACTTCTCTCCGCATCGATACGCAAATCGACAGTAGCAACCCTTGGGAAAAGGGTATCGATACGCCCAAGCCCGTATCGAAACAACCTTCAAACATATGCCTAGGCGTATCGATACACGGGCAAATTGTATCGGTACACCTATGCTGAAAAGCTTGGGTTTGGCCTTAGCATATCGATACACGTCCCCGTGTATCGATACGCATACCAGAGATGCATTTTCAAAAGTTATTTTATCTCATTTAATCACATCTAAACATGCTGAGATCATGCATACAAGCTATAAACATTCTACTAAACATGTAAGCATCATCAAACAGTATAACATACTCATCAAGCACATCAACCCATAGTGAATCATAAGCTACTCTAGCAAGCCTAAGGAAACTAGCCATACCATGGACAAAACGCTAAAAGCAATACCGTAAACCAATAAGAGGTCATTTACAATCCAAAATCAGAAACGAAAACATGCTTAAGGTGTTAAACATCACCAACAAAACCAAGTGTAGAAATCCCACCCATTGCCTCTTATTACACTAAGGTAACCACATACATTGCTTAGATCAAAATGCTTGGATCCCACTTGCTCTTGGACTGCCTTGAATGCTCAATTCTTTACATTGATGAAACAAATGAGCGTAAGCATAAAGCTTAGTGAGGACCGCTAAAACCAAACATTCATCAATGCATTTATAAAACCAACATATCATCATTTGTAAACACATGCCTTCCTTTAAAACATGCCCTTCAAGGCATCAATGCACTTTTAAAACCACATGCTTATTGCATCATTATAAACAACAACAAAATCATTTGCTCATGCTTAAACCAAGCATCACATGCATTCCAGCATAATTCACAAGCATCTCATGCTTAATCTTTAATTATCAACATTATATTCGATCGCAAGTGATTAATCTCAAACCATATCAAAACCAACACAAATGACACAATCGGATACGCGGATTACAAGCGTTGTCCCACATGCCTCATACATACTACCGGACTACACAAGGTGGAGATACATGGCACAATCACAACCCCTTAACACTCGTGATGGAGATTAATGGCACAATCACAACCCCTCAACATCACTAATCGGTAGTTATATAATTCCACTAACGAGAGTATGAGACACATACTACAAGACTCACACACGGGAATAAACCATCCTCCGTTGTGATCTTAGCCTCAATCGTTAGGGTACTTGGATGGAGATTACGACACAATCACAACCCCTCGACATCCAAGGCGACTTTATTCACAGTGCACCCAATCCTATAGCCAGCTAACTATATCTGATTTAAGTAACCAAAAACCATTTCCATCACTTGCCAATATAATCATTCAACATCATTATTTCACTGTTTTACAACCATAAACCACAATGCAATTTTCACAAGCATAAACATGCTTAAACTCAAATGCATATATCTCATAAATTCAAGGATCACCTACCAAGTACATCCTTAACAAAATGGCATTAAAAACCAGCATCAACAATGCTTGAAACATGCTCTAAAACAGTAAACAAAACCACATTCAACTCAAGTGCATTTCCAACAAAAACATAGCACATTCTGGGAGAGACTTTCGAATCACTTACTCTTGAGCTTAGATAAGCGTTTCAAACTTACACTAAGCTCTCAAGACCTCACTCAAAGCGCTACAAAGCTGGAAAATCCATTTCCACTCACCAATACACGAAACCTCGCTCGCCGATGCGAAGATCACCCCTCTGAAGCCTCCAAAAATGCTTCGTTCGTTACCGGATCAAGATCCCCTATTTTCACATCATCAAAACAGAGATCCAAATGCATAAAAATGCATTTCAACACTAGAAACCAAACACAAACTCGTTGCTCACCAAAACTATACCAATTTACCCATCCAAAACAACCGAAAACTCAATCGATTGCTTCCTAAACCATGCCCAGCCAACATACATCACTTTCAACCATTATAAAACATCAAAACACATCTAAAGACAACCTAAACCCTCCCTTATACCTCCAACAAGAATAACATCAACATGTCACCTCAATAACCCAACTAAAACCTTCAAGAAACTCAAGAATCTTAAGGATTTCGGGATCTATACTATCAATACCCTTTCTCAACATAATAATCAACTCAAAACACAATTAAAACCAATCCAAAATAGAGCTCCTCAATACTCATCCGAAAATCAAGATTTAAAACACAATTTTGCAAGATTTTTATCTCAAATCAAAACTATAAGGAAAACTCAGCCAAGAACAACATTTAGAAGCCAAAGATCTTGGGAATTTCAATAAATAATCTAGATTGAAGGTTGAGAACGGGATTTGCCTCCAATCCTTGCCTTCCTTAATGATTGACAAGTTTTCCTTAAGAAATCTTGAAGAATTTTATGAGAACTCTTGAGATTTGTTTAGAAACCAAAGGGAGAGTGATTGGGAGAAAAGAAATCTGGAGAAAAGAGTTGGGAGATTGATTTTGCTGAAAAGAAAGTTAGTTACATGAAATGAGTTCTCAATTTCCCAATTAATTAAATAAATAAAAGCCTTTAAAAATCAATTAGTTTAAAAATCATTTTAAACACATGTCAAATTAAGGAAAGTCTAAATTTCCATAAAGCTCCCTAAAGATTCTAAGATTTTGGATCCTCTTTTAAAATTACATTTTCCACAGTTTTGAAACTTTACATTTTGGTCACTACCCAAAATGTACCACTTCCAAAGTCAATTTTGTAAAATTGTTTTGACCAACCTCTTAAACATGATTTTAGAGGATTTTAGAAATTTTTACCATATTTTTATCCTATCTCGATCCTTGATTTCTTTAAATCACCAAACACGATTCGAATCGTTTTCGACCGGTCCGATCCGATGTCAAAAACATCTAGGCCCAAAACCAAGGCGTTACAACTCTCCCCATCTTAGGAAATTTCGTCCCTAAAATTTTTACCAAAAGGAAAAAGGTGCGGAAACTGCTTCAACATGTCTGCCTTGCTTTCCCAAGTGGACTCCTCAACTCCTCGGTGTCGCCACAACACCTTGACAAGCTCTATCGTCTTGCCACGAAGAACTTTACTGCTACAAATTTGATGTCATCCTAGGCTTAGATTGGCTTAGTGAGCACCAAGCCTGAGTAGATTGTTGTAAAAGAAAAGTGTACCTTCGGGGTTTGGGCAAAGAAAATGTTGTACTGACGAATGCGAGGAATCCATCATTGTATGCTTTGACATTGGAAACCAAAGGCGAACTACAACTTCAAGACATTGACATTGTATGTGAATTTTCTAATGTCTTCCCCGATGAACTTCCAGGATGGCCCCCAACCCGTGAAGTAGAGTTTGGCATCGTGGTACAACCTGGGACTGCTCCCGTTTCCACTACACCAAATCGCATGGACGCTGTGAAGTTAAAAGAATTAAAAACTCAGATCTAAGACCTATTGAGCAAAGGATTTATTCAACCGAGCTTTTCACCCTGGGGAGCTTCGGTTCTCTTTGTTAAAAAGAAGGGTGGTTCTATGTGATTGTGCATCGACTACAGACAGTTGAATAAAGTAACCATCAAGAACAAATATCCATTGCCTATAATAGATGACTTGTTCGATCAATTAAAGGATGCCTCTATGTTTTCGAAGATCGATTTAAGGTCGGGCTACTATCAAATGAGGGTTAAAGAGTGTGTTGTGCCAAAGACTGCCTTCTGTACAAGATATGGACACTACGAATTCTTTGTGATGCCCTTTGGGCAAACCAATGCACCAGTCGTTTTTATAGATTTGATGAATCGTTTATTTAGAACCTACCTTGACAAGTTCGTAGTGGTGTTTATAGACAACATATTGATCTATTCCAAAAATGAAGCGAAGCATCGAGATCATCTTCGTATTGTACTTCAAACTCTAAGAGAGAAACAATTGTATGCGAAGTTTTATAAGCTTGAGTTCTGGCTCACCAAAGTTTCCTTTCTAGGGCATATTGTGTCGGCTTCAGGTATTCATGTGGATCCGTAGAAAGTCCAAGCTATTGTAGTTTTGCATTAACCAAAGAACATTAGTGAAGTCAGAAGCTTACTTGGGCTTGATAGCTATTATCGCAGATTCCTAAAAGGATTTTCTATGATAGCCGCTCCTTTAACCAAATTATTGAGGAAAGAAGCTCCTTTCGTTTGGTCTGAGGTTCAACAACGAAGTTTCGATCAATTGAAAGAAGTATTGAGTCATGCACCTGTTCTAACCTAACCTGAGTCCGAAAAAGGACTATACAGTTTACAGTGATGCATCGCATCTCGGGTTGGGATGTGTATTGATGCAAGAAGGCAAGGTTATTGCTTATGCTTCGAGAAAACTTAAGCCACATGTGATAAATTATCCTACTCACGACCTTGAATTGGTTGTGGTTGTCTTCGCATTGAAAATCTGGAGAAATCATCTCTACGGAGAGAAATGCTATCTTTTCGCCGACCATAAAAGCCTTATGTATTTTTGACTCAAAAGGAATTGAACCTTCAGCAACGGAGGTGGATGGAACTCCTTAAAGAATACAATCTTGTCAATTATTACCATCCGAGAAAGGCTAACGGTGTAGCTGATGCACTCAGCCGCAAACTTTTGCCTGGTAAGCACTGACAATGAATTTGGAGTTATATGTATTATGTAGTTCATTACCTCATTGTATCATTGTTATATTGTATCTCCTCGAGCAATTAATGCTCACTTCCGACTTCGGAAGCATCATTACCTTGTAGTTGAACTTCAAGTTCAGTCTACCATCGTTTTGCGAATCAATGATTTGCAACATCTAGATCCTGAGCTTCATACCATTGTCTCTAAACTATCGGATAACCCTGACTTTGGAATTAATTCTGAAGGAATTTTATGTTTCCATGACCGAGTTTGTGTACCTAATGATGAATCACTTCGCACTGATATCCTTTTAGAAGCTCATTCGAGTTCTTTTTTCGTTCACCCCGGGTCAGTGAAGATGTATAAAGACCTACGCGAACTCTATTGGTGGCCAGGCATGAAACATGCCATAGATGATTTCATTTCCAAATGCTTCACGTGCCAACGTGTTAAGGCAAAACATTATGCTCCTACTGGACTATTACATCCTATTGATCCACCGAAATGGAAATGGGAAAAGATAACTATGGACTTTTTTGGTGGTCTACCGTTAACCCCTGCGAAGCATGATGCTATATGGGTCATTGTAGATCGTTTCACGAAGTCAGCTCATTTTATACCGGTTAGAATGGACTACAGTCTCCCTAGGCTAGCCAACTTTTATATCAAGGAAGTAATCTGACTCCACGGAGTACCTAAGTCTATTATCTCCGATCGAGAACCTCAATTTGCATCTCGATTTTCGAGAACCTTACAAAGAGCTCTAGGCACCAGAGTTAATCTCATCACAACTTTCTGCCCTCAATCTGACGGCTAGTCAGAAAGGGTAATCCAGGTAAATCATCAAAAAATCTATCCATTGAAAATCCTAAAAGTATGCATTGTCACTGAATCTCTCTTTATACATATTTTGGAAGACATGCTTTGAGCATGCATTATTGACTTTGGTGGAACTTGCGAGAAATCTCTACCCCTTGTCGAATTTGCCTACAATAATAGTTGCCAAGCATCAATCCAAATGGCCACACATGAAGCATTGTATGGTAGGCGATGTAGAACTCCATTGTGTTGGTTGGAGCTTGGTGAGGGCAAGATGTTAGGCCCTGATTTACTTCGAGAAATTGAAGAGTGGGTCACTATCATTCGTGATCGTTTAAAGGCTGCCATCGATCGACAAAAAGCATATGCTGATCTCAAGAGAAGAGACATTGAGTATGAAGTTGGTAAAAAAGCCTTCCTCAAAGTATCACCATGGAAGAAAGTCTTGAGATTTGGCAAAAAGGGAAAATTGAGTCCCCGATTCATTGGACCCTTTGAAATTATTGAAAGAGTTGGTCTCGTGGCATATCACCTATTGTTTCCCTCAGAACTGGGTAAAATCCACGATGTTTTTCACATATCGATTTTCTGGAAGTACCATTCCGATCTCTCACACATTGTTAAACCTGAATCTGTAGATCTTTGACCAAAATTATCCTACGAGGAAGAACCGGTTAAGATTCTTGCTAGAAAAGTCAAGAGGCTTCGCAATAAAACTGTACCGTTGGTTAAAGTGCTTTGGAGGAGTCACACCATTGAGGAAGCTACATGGGAACCTGAAGAGACCATGAAACAACAATATCCACACCTCTTCGGTTCAAGTAAAAATTTGAGGACGAATATTTCTTTAGGGGGAGAGTTGTAACACCCCAAAATCTAGTCTAGTCGAAATTGGGTTCTGATGATCGGAAATTTTGCATCGATAAAGACTAAACATAGTATTGACTAGCTAATCATTGATATTGGACTTTATTGTATAGTACCAGGAACATATTAGTGTCTATATTACGAGAATTTGAAACTTGGAGACAACCTTATAAAGTATTGTGAATCTAGGGACTAATCTTGCGATTAGCCCCTTTTCCTTTAAATTTTCCCATACGTGGAAATATCTAGAGAGTTTCCTTCAAAGGAAACCTATTTTAATTAAAAATCTATAGAATAGCTAAAGGAAATAAATTTACCCGATTGCAAAATCACCAAGCACCTTAACTATCTTCATCTTCAGTATCTTCTTCAACTAAGCAAGCACCTCTATTGGAGATAATCTTAATCTTGGTTTTTCTTCATTCCATATATATCAAATTGTGGCTATCATTTGGGTAAGCAATAATCCTCAAACAATCGTTGGATTCCATGGATATGTCGAGCTTAAACTTAAACTAGGGTTTTGACCATCTATGGATATTTCATCGTTAGTGTTTATATTGAAGTCGGATATCGATTTTGATATTGTTGTATTGATTTTGATTTTGAAATATGGATCCTAAAAATTTTCTATTGACTTTCTAGCTCAAGAAGTGGAGAAAGAGGTTTCACTATCTCCATCTCAAGCTAGGAACAAGGGGATTGTTATCCGATAGCCTTGAAAGCTTTGAATTGCTAAGGTGAGTGTAGTCGGAGTCTCGGGATTAGGTGAAAAGCTTTCCCGAATCATTATTTGATGTTTTAGATTACATCGCTAATCTTGTCATTGGAGAATTTGCATTGGATGGTTAAACGAACACCTTGGTAAGTGTCGGTAAGTTTGTTATTGAACATCGAACATAGTCATTAATATTGTCATTGAGCATTGTCATTGATGTAGTAATTGTCATCTGATTATTGTATAGAAATCATTGGACATTGATATTGACATTGGACTATGAAATATTGATGATGAGATACATATACATTTGTCATTGGTAATATTGAAATCATCGGACATTGAAATATTATTGATTATTGAAATGGATGTGAACATTAGAACCTTGGATTTGAATCGACGTTGGATAAAATTGGCATGCCATAGAATTCATGAGCATAGTGTACGGGTGGACTATGGTCCTAAGGCTACGACTTATATTGATTTGGCGAGGCAGAGGGATGTGTATTGATATTTGTCATATTGGCGAGGCAGAAGGATTAGACAATTCATTGATTTGGTGAGGCGTAGGAATTCACATATCCATTATCTTGATTCAATCCAAGGGTTTATGATGAAATGAACATGTTAAACATTGTATATCATGGCATATCATTGTTATTGATAGACATGAGATCATGAATATAGAAATTCAATACATTGTTGTTGTTCATATTGTTTATGACTACCTCACTAGGCAAAGTATGTCTAACGTGTCACGTCTCATGCATTTTTTTCAGGTTGAAAGTTTGTGCATTGGAAGATCGGATTACAAAGGCAAGACAAGTCACTACAAGCCTCAAGTAATATGTTTTTGACTTATAATCTCCTAGGAAGGTGGAAAAGTAGTTGAAGTAGTCATTTATGCCCATTTTGTTGTGTTGGTGTAATGCCTAAGGGTTAATATGGTTAATAGCCCTAAATGGCCTTTTTGGTTAACTTGAAATGGTTGAAATTTGCATATTTAGCTCAAAAGGTAAAAACATTGTAAACATAGTCATATGGTTATGAAATTTGGCATGCTAGTAGTTTATACAATTGAAATATTGTGTGTAAAGTTTCGTTGTATTTGGACATTGTTCAATAGGTCAAATTGATTAAATACCAGCTAAAATCTGTCATTACAGGTCAAGTCGTATCGAAACGAGTGATGGTGTTTCGATACGGGCAAGCAGAAATTAGCCTGAAGAATAGGATGTATCGATACGGTCCATGGCTGTTTCGAAATATTTTGTCTCTAGAATCTTTCGTTTCGATACGGGTTCATAGTGTATCGAAACGAGTCAAAGTCAAAGGAGATCAACCCGTTTTGATATAGGGTATGCCCGTATCGGTACAGTCTTAAGGGTAAGGTCAACATGAGTTGACCATTGTTCACCCGTTTCGAAACAACTCTAGGTTTTTTCGATACGGGGTTAGGTAAGTTAGTTAAAGGCTCATTGAATAGATTTCTAATTTCACAGTTTAGTCACTAAACACTGTAAGGTTAAATTGAAAGAGTTTATGATCTCCAAATTTAATGAAATCTTGCAGACATGTCATTAAAGTAGTGAATTTTAAAATGGTAAGATCAATTGCATTGAAGGACCCCTAGTTTGTCGAAATTACAAATTAGTCCCTAAAACTTGTAATAATTGCAATTTAGCCCATGAATGACTAATCATTGTTTTTATGGATAAATTGGACTGAGTTATTTGATGGGAATGATTCATTGTATGATGTGGATTGAAACTATTAATAATAAAATGAAATTTTACTATACTGGTTTCAGTATTGATCATCGGTTTCACCTTCCGACTCGGTTCTCGACTAGACCGGGAAGAGGGTGTTACATGTTCCGAGACCAAATGCTATTGGAATACATGGTTTCAAAATAGGGGTGTCTGTTTCGAAATAGGGTCGTTAAGTTAGTTAAGATGGCATAATCTGTCAGTTTTTAATGTTTATATTTTGTCTCTATTTGTCTGATTTGCAATTTTAGGTGTTTTAATGATCGTATGATGCTGATATTTATCCTGCAAGCATGTAATGGACCTAATTAAAGGTTGGTAACATTAATTGGTAATTTGACCTTATATCAGAATGTTGCAAATGAATGGACAGTTGATGTTCGATTTAATTGGTATTATATTCGTTGTGCGAGTAAACTTTATAGAATTTAATTATGCATCTAGACAAGTTAATGATAAAAAAGGGTTGCTAATCGAGGTTGACTTTAACAAGTTCACTTTGGTTTTCCCCGTGTAATTCTCTTAGTTCGGGTAAAACACCTAGACCAGGCTAAGGGGGTTACATTTGTTTGTATCAGAGCCAGGTTACGAAAGAATGGGATGTATGTTGAATGTTGAATTATGATTGATGACATGTATCGATGCTATGCACGGTGAATGATTATACCATGATTTGATTGATATTGTGTGGTGTGTAGTGATTATGTGATGATATGATATGTGTGACTCGGATACCCATTGCCAATACTATCGGTAAAGAAAAGAGTTTGTTTTAAAAGATGGAATGAGTGACTTGGGTTCTTGCTATTTGTGAGACTAACAATTTTTGATATTGTATTTTCATGGTAAAACTGTTTATCATATCATGGGACTGAGACGAGATCTGAGAGGCAATGTACGAAATGTAGTTGAGAATGAGGTAGAGGTGGATGTTTAAAACTTGCCTCCTCCTTCTCCTGGTAGAGGTGGAGCTGATATAGGAGCTGACGCTGGAGGTTGTGGACCTCAGGTAGTGCAAAGGTCAGTTGCTCCTGACATGATACCTCTAATTCGGGCTGCAATGGCAGGCATGCACGCGGCTGCACCTCAGCCTGGTGCCAATGTTGGTTTACTCTTAGAGCGTCTACGTAGTCTAGGCAGGATAGAGTTTAAAGGTTTATCTCCAGAGGGTTTGCAGGCTTGGTTCAAAAGTACCAAGAGGATTTTGGGGCAGATGTGTTGCAATAATGTGTAGAAGCTGGGCTGCGTTGTCTCCTTGCTTCATCGAGATGCATATACATGGTGGATGACCATTACTACTGGTATGGAACCTGGTGATGTTACATGGGTGTTCTTAGTGAATGCTTTCAAGAAGTTCTTAGGTGTCCATTATTTGGATAAGAAGAAGAGGGAATTTATGGCGTTGATGCAGGGTAACATGAACGTTGTAGAGAATGAGGTGTAGTTCGTTCGATTGATCCAGTACGCCCCTGATCTGGTACCAGATGAACGAAAAGATGTGATAGGTTTCAGTATGGGTTGGTGAAGGAAGTGAAGACCCATATGCTTGCAGCTGAGTATACCGATTTTGATGCACTGGTTACTCGAGCCAAAGACATCGAGCAAAGTCTGGGATTGACGTCTCGCTCGGGAAGTTCTAGCTCCAGAAAGAGAGCTGCTGAGTATGATGGTTGGCGTGATTGAGGTAAGAGATCACGAGATAGAAGCTATCAGCGAGACCATCGTCGAGGCGGTGGTGGTAGATCGGGTCGAGGTCAGTATGGTCTGAATGTTGCTACATGTGGTTCTATGTGTAACCGTTGTGGAAAGAATCACATAGGAGAGTGTTGAGGAAAGCCCGTAACATGCTAGCAGTGTGGGGCTCAAGGTCATGTGAAGCGTGACTATCCGCAGTTGGCGAGGCAAGCACCAACTCGTGCTATGGAGCTTTAGAGGAGCTGTGGGCGTGACTGAGGTAATTTTTAGTGACGAGAGGATGGTCAGAGAAATGTGGCGCATGTAGTCACGGTGCAGCCAGAGGGTGGTGGACCAGCTCGAGTCTATACTCACCGTGAGGGTCGTAATGGCACGAATGTGATTGTAGGTACCTTTTCCTTGCAATCCTTGTCATTGCATGCTTTGATAGATTCTAGTTCTACACATTCATATATTTTGCATGAGCATGCTAGGTTGCTTGATGTGCCATTAGAATTTCATGATGTGGGTATGCAAGTTACGAGTTCGTTTGGTGAGACCGTAGTCGTTAGGAAGTTGTATAGAAGGTTTCCTTTGATGGTTCAAGGACATGTGTTTCCTGTTGATGTAATGGAGTTACCTTTCTATGGTTTCAATGTTATCCTTGGGATGGATTGGTTGTCGGAACTTAAAGATGTGGTTGATTGTGAGACCAAACGTGTTTCGTTGAAGCTTGTCGATGATTTTGAAGTTGTGGTGGTGGGTGAGAACCTAAAGTTCTTGTCCAATGTTGTTTCGACGGTGGAAGCTCACAAGTTGATGAATGGGGGTTTCGAAGCTTATTTGGCGTATGTGATGAACTCAAATATGAAGGAAGCCCGTCCGCATGATATTCATACAATTTGTGATTTTCCGGGGGTGTTTCCAGAAGAGTTACCTAGGTTGCCACCGGATAGGAAGGTCGACTTTTGCATAGAGACGTATGCGGGTACAGCTCCGGTATCCATTGCTCCTTATCGAATGGCACCAAAGGAGTTAAAGACGCAACTTCAGGAGTTGTTATATCGTGGTTTCGTTAGGCCGAGTATCTCACCTTAGGGAGCTCTAGTTTTGTTTGTTAAGAAGAATGATGAGAGAATGCAGATGTGTATAGACTATCCGAAATTGAATAAGTTGACGATAAAGAAGTACCATTTACCTCGGATTGATGATCTTTTTGATCAGTTTCATGGAGGGGCTGTGTTTTCAAAGATTGATCTAAGGTCGGGGTATTATCAGCTTAAGGTGAAGGATGTGGACATACCGAAGACAACTTTTCGTACGAGGTACGTGCATTACGAGTTCCTAGTGATGCCTTTTGGTTTGACGATTGCACCGGCTGCATTCATGGACATGATGAACCGGGTGTTCCACGAATATATTTATCAGTTTGTGGTGGTGTTTATCGATGATATCCTTGTGTACTCTCGTATAAAGGAGGATCACGATAAGCATTTGAGGATAGTGATGTAGGCTTTGTTGGATAATCAACTTGTAACGCCCCAGTTTTCGGCCTATGTGTTTTGTGCGTCGAGTCGAGCTAGTAGAACCGGAGGTAGGTGGTTCGAGACGTTAAAGGTGGTTCAGGGAAATCAAGGTTCGGGGTAGGATAAAAATGTGGTAAATTTTTTTAAAATCCTCTAAAATTATATTTATGAGGCTGGTTAAATAAATTTAGCAAAACGAGTTTTGGGAAGTGTACATTTTGGACAGTGACCAAAACGTAAAGTTTTAAAACTGTGGAAAAAAGGTGTTTTTAAAAAAGAGTCAAATTCTTAGAGTCTTTAGGGAGATTAATGGCAATTAAGCCTTTATCTAATTTTGCATGTGTTTTAAATGGATAATTAAATATTAAAAGGGTTTTTTATTAATTTAATAAAAGGGTGGTTATTTTGGTTAAACAAATTTGACGTTCATTTTCATTTTCTCCATTTCACTTCTGCCAAACACTCTTTATTTTATCTCATTTTCCATAATTCTTTCACTTCCATTTTATTTCTTGATTTTCAACTTCAATCTTGTGATTTCTCTCACATCTTTTTAAGATTCTTGAAAGCAAAACTTGACAAACTAGAAGAGCAGCAAGGATTAGAGGTAATTTTGGTGCTAACCCTGTAATCAAGTTTCTTTAATGAAATTCTAAAGATAATTGACTCTTGATTTAAGTTTTTGACTGAAGTTTTGTTGTGGTTTTGGTAAAAGGGTGAAATCTTGATAGAAAACATGATTTAATGTGATTTTCGGAGTTATTTTAATTTGATTAATTTGAGATGATTTCTAATCATGTTTTGGAAGGTTTATGATGATAAAATGAGACTTGATCATATTAATCCCAAAATCCTCCAGATATTTGTTTCTAAAGGTATTTTGGTTGGGTTTTAGGGTATTATGTGAGATCTAAGTTGCTGCAGGTATAAGGTTAGTTTTAGGTTGTTTTTGGATGTTGATTTATGGTTACAATGTGTTGGATGTGTTGGTTGATGGCTGGGCCGAGTCTATAGATTAATCGAATGAGATTTCAGTTGTTTTGGATGGGTATTTTGATGCTTCAGAGCAGGCAGCGAGTTCCAATTAAGTGCTAGTGTTTGGATGCATTATGGTGCATTGAGTATCTATTTTTAATGTGTTGAAAACAAGAGATAGTGTTATGAAATTGAATAGAGTGGCTTTGGAGGCTTCAGGCGGTTGATTGTCGCGTCGGCGGGTGAGGTTTTGCGAGTCGGTGAGTGGAAATGAGATTTCCAGCTTTGAATCATCTTGAAAGAGGTTTTGGGAACATATTATAAGCTTGAAATACTTACTAAGTTTGTAACACCCCAAATTTGGGCCTAGATATTTAGAATCTGAACCAGATCGGTCTAGGTAACGGTTCGAATATAAAAGGGAGTTTTAGGGAACACCTAGTTCGGGATGCTTTAAAAATATAGAAAAATCCTCATTTAATAATTAAAAGTGAATGGTGAAATCAATTTTACAAAATAGGGTTTGGAAATACTACATTTCGGTGTAGTGACCAAATCGCAGTTTTTGCAAAATTTAGCAGTGGCTATTTTGTAATGGATTGAAACTTTGAATCTTTAAGGAGCTAATTTACCAAAAATGTTTTCATCAGATTTTTCCTTAATTTGGGTGATTTAATTAATGATTTAATTAAATAAAATAAAGGTGATAAACTACCTTTGACTTTCATAACCACTTTTCTCTAATTTTCTCTCATTTAATTTTCTCTCAAAATCCTATCAACCAAACACTTTTTCTCCAGCAAATCTTACTATGATTTCCACTTCATTTGATGAGATTTCCATCAGTCGTTGATTCCTAATCAATCATTCAACAAATCCACTCGATTTCTACATTGTATTTTTCATGGAAACTTGCCCAAATCAAGGAGAAATCATCTTTTAGAGGTAAGCTTGTTCTTCTCCTCTAAATACTCAGTTCTTTACTGAAATTCCCAAGTTCTCAATCCTTTATTAAATATTTATGAATGGTTTTAATGTTGGAAACAAGAATTTGCCTTAAAACTCAAGATTTTGGAAGAGATCTTGAAGATTTTCGTGGTAATTGATTGGACTCTGTTTTGAGATGATTTTCTAATGTATTTTGGACGTCAAATGATGTTAGAAATGAGGTTTTATCAATCCAATCCCGAATAGGTTGTTTTTCCTAAGTTTTTGCTTGTGAAAATGGTGGTTTTTGGGGTGATTTTGGTGTTCTATTATGGCTGGAGGTATTAGGACGAGTTTAGGGTTGATTTCAATGTTAATTGATGTTTAGAAATGATTAGAAGTGATGGATCTTGGCTGGGTTTGGTTTTGGAAGAGTTTGAAGGTGATTTCGGTAGTGTTTGGTAGTCGAAATGTAGTTGTTGTGTAGAGCAGCGAGTTTTGGTGTGTTGGCTGATGATTTCAATGCATGGTGATGCATTAATCCTCTGGTCTTATGTGTTTAAAACAGGGGAGATATCTTCGGACACCTTTGGAGTTGTTCCGAAAGCTTAGATAATGTTTCGGCAAGCAAGCGAAATGAAATCAGTGAGTGCGTATGGTTTTAGAAGTTCTTGATGGACAAAGAATCAAGGTTTGGGGATTTAGGAAAGGTTTGAAACACCTTCCTAAGTCCGGAAGTAAGCATTGGCTAGATTGCTCTCTAGAATGTGGTGATTGCCCCTTAAATGCTTTTACATGCTCATGGTTTTAGATTGATAAATTCCTACTGTTTTTATGCATGAATTATAGCATGAGATGACGCTTGAAATGATTTCATTAAGTAACATATTGCATAGTTGAGATTTGAGCTTTTGTGCTAAAGTATAGCAAATGTTATGATTTTGAAAAGAGATAAGAATGTTTAGTTTTAATGCATGAAAAACAGTAGGTGAGATGTTGATTTGACATAATATATTGGCATAGATGTTGAGATACTTACCGGATATAATTGATCGATCAATAGGATGAGAGTGCACTATAAACTAAAATTCGTACATGCTATTTGGTAAAGCCAAAGGGAGAGAACCGATGATGGGCATTCCACCGGGTAGGACTTGGTGAAATACCCAAGTTTTGTGGCGATAAGAGATTCCGCCATGTGAGTACGGTGATGAGAGATTCCACCGGAAACTATGTTGCTAGACGAGTGAGTACGTTGATGTGAAATGCCAATATAAAATATGTTATGGTTTGATTCACATGTACCTTGATGTAATGATTTATGCTATGAGAAATGCATATGTGGTTTGTTTATGAAATGCTTTAGAGTACAAGCATGATTTTAGCCTTGCCATGAGTTTTGCATTGGTTTAAATGCATGAGATAGAACGAAGGTACATGTGGTTTCAAAGAGTATTGCTTTGAAAGATTTGCAAGCATGAGATAGAAATGAGCATGTGCTTTAAAAGCTTTTGATGAAAGTGTTTTCAAATTTGCATTATTGTGTTGGTTTTCTTTAGAGCATGCGTCACTAAGCATTTGTGCTTACGCTCTCTCTTTTACCAATAATGCAGATAATTGAGGTGTTTTCGGGCATAAAGGAAGCTAAGTTCATCCAAGGAAGTCCATGCTCACGTATGGTGAAGTTTTCATACACTTTAGTTTTGATAGATTGGCAATGGGAAACCAAGATTTGTATTTGGGAGATGTGTTAAACTCCCTAAGGTTGTGGTATGTTTGTTTTGGCTGGTTTGGATTGTAAATGGCCTTAATTGCTTGTTTTGAGGTTGGATTGCCTATTTGTGTTTTGATATTAGGAAGCATGCCTCTAGACTAACGAGATTGCATGTTTGATGCTATGATTGTGTTTGAGTGTTCCAAATATGTACCTTATATGTATGTTGACTTTTTTGTATGATTAGAGAGTCCTTGGGATGTGTTTGAATTAGGGGTGAGCGTTCGATCGAGTCGAGTTGAGTCAAAAAAATTCGAGTTATTCGAGTTGACGAGTCATATTTTACAACTAAAACTTTGTTTGAAATTTTTTCGATTCGAGTCTAGTTTAAGAAATTCGAGTCGAGTCGAGTCGAGTTTTCGAGTTCTTATAAAAATTTAACTGTAATTATTTATCATGTTATAGTAGGGTTTGATTCCAATTTAAACTTTTTTCTCTAATCATATAACATATGCACATATATATATTTTCACATATGACAATATTTCTTCATATTTTTATATATTAGTATTTATATATCATAAAAAATAGAGGGACTCGTCTCGAACTTAAAAATAAAACCACTAATTACTAAAAATTTCAAGTTATTCGAATTTCCATTTTACAACTCAAACTTTATTTGAAATTTTATTGAGTTATTCGAGTTTATGAAATTTCGAGTCGAGTCAAGACGAATCGAGTCAAGACGAGTCGAGTCAAGACGAGTCGAGTATTTTTGCCTCGAATCGAATCGAGTTATTCGGTTTTTCGAGTCGAGTTTTGCTCACCCCTAGTTTGAATAGGTTTTTGAGTGAAAAACTAGCATTTGCTGCAGTTTCTGGGCAAACCGTATCGAAACACCCTCTAGTTTTTCGGAAAGGGGGCCTGTAATGGCCTTCGTGTTTCGAAATGGTGGAGGCTATTTCGTAATGATTTGGCTACTAGAATGTCATGTTTCGGAACTGGACTCGGAACACACCTGCGTGCCGAAACGGTCAACGCCATTTCGATCCAGTGTTTTGATACGACAGGTGGGTGTTCCGAAACAGGTGACCGTTGAACACAAATTTGAATTGTTTTGATGTTTGCATGTTTTACATTTTAGTCCTAGATGTTGAGATTGCAATTGCTTGAGCTTGAGATGTCCAATTATGATGAAATTTGGCAGAGAAGCATGTAACATGACTAATTTCATAATGATAACCTTAAAATCAATGAAGATCTTCTAATTTACAGAAATTACAATTTGGTCCCTAATCTTGTGTGAAGTGCAATTGAGTCCCTATTTGTTATCCGATTGCTGTGCCTTTCTCTATCATGTTTCGTGAGTACTCACTTAGGGTTAACAAGTATCTAGACAAGATTAAAAAGAAAAAAAGGGTCGTGAATCATGGTTGACTTTCGGGTTGACTTTGGTTTTCCCCGTGTAACCTTCGTAGTTCGGGTCAATCGTCTAGGCCGGGCTAAGGGGGTTACATCTGTTGGTATCAGAGCTTGGTTCTCGAATAATTTGGGTTTGATATGTGGATGTTGTATGTGTTTATGTATGATGGTGACTCTTGGTGAAGGTGTAATTTATGAATGATGATGTATGATTCAATTGAGATGTTTTTTTTGTGATGTTATGCTATGTTTGGAGTGTGATAGGGGATCCCATTTCCATATCAAAACTATTGAGAGGAATTGTTTTCGAAAATGAGCTTGAGTAATTGGATTACTTACCTTATTGTGCCTAATTGTCTTTATTGCATTTTGTCAGTGCATTGTTTTCTATATAATGGGGCCACGTAGAGAGCTAAGGATAAATACTAGAGCTATGGCTCAGAATGAGAATGAGGAGAATGCTGAGAATGTAGAGGATTTACCTCCTCCTCCTGGTGGTGGTGGTGGTGGAGCTGGTAACGCTGGTGCTTGTGCTGGGGTCGCTGGACCCGAGGGTGTGCAGGGGCAAGCTGCTCCTGACATGACCATGTTGATTCAGGCTATTGCTGGAGCTTTCAAGGCAGCAGTAGCTGGAGCTCATGGAGCTGCGCATCAGGATGATGCCAATGTGAGGTTGCCTTTGGAACGTCTTTACAGTCTAGGAGGGACTGAGTTTAGGGGCTTATCTCCGGAAGGATCTGAGTCTTGGTTGGAGAGCACCAAGCGGATTCTGGGTCAGATGAACTATAATAATGTGCAGAAGCTGGGTTGTGTTGTATCACTGCTGCATGGTGACGCCTATACGTGGTGGACGACCACTATTTCTGGGATGGAGGATGACGAGGTGACTTGGACATTCTTTATGAATGCGTTCAAGCGGAAGTATCTGGGTGTGCATTACCGATAGGAGAAGAAAAGATAATTTATATCTCTTATGCAAGGCAACATGACAGTAGCTGTGTAACCCCCTTAGCCCGACCTAGACTGTTGACCTGAACTACGAAGATTACACGGGGAATACCAAAGTCAACCTTGATTTGCGACCCTTTTTTTCTTTTTAATCTTGTCTAGATACACATTAACCCTAAGTGAGTACTCACAAATCATATTTGATAAAGGCACAACGATCGGATAACATATAGGGATTCAATTGCAAGAAATACACTTTTAGAGACCAAAATGTAAATTTAGGAAAATAAAAGGACTTTGAAGATTTTAGTTTTACCAAACCTTAATTAATCATATTACAAGCCTCTCTGCCAAATCTCAACTTAAAAAGACATCTCAAGCTTAAGCAATTGCAAATACAACTTTTAGAACTAAAATGTAAAGCATGCAAACTTCAAGGCAATTCAAATCTATGTCCAACGGTCACCCGTTTCGAAACACTAACAACCGTATAGAACCACCCGTGTCGTACGCCCGTATCGAAACCAAGTTTGACAATATATATCATGTTAAACATCAACACATTCACTGTTTTTAAAGCATGCAACACCTTCAAGGCCAAAAAGCCGAACAAAGCATTTGAGACACAAATTGACAACTCACACTCACAAGGAATATCAATTTCATGCATCTTTCCTCAAACCAAGTTTGACAACCAACTCACATGCTTAGAAACCATGCTCAAACAATAAATTAAACCACATTGTCAAATCAAACACATCAAAACCCATTTTGATAGTTTTCAAAACAATAATAGCACAATTGAGAGAGAATTCCACTTTACTTACTTCCGAACTTAAACCGGCGTTTCAAGCCTGAATTGAAGTTCCCAAACCTCTTTTCAAAACTATTCCAAAGCTGGAAAACATGATCTCACTCACTGATACACAATACTATGCTAGCCGACAAGCCTCCCAAGCGTTTGAAACCTCCAATGCCACCTCTATCGCTTCCGGATCATTCTCCCTTGTTTTTAACACATAACCACATAGGATTAATGCTTCACTATGCATTAAAATCACCAGCAATGTAACCTAAACTCGCTGCTCTACTCAAGAACCTCATTTCGTCCACCAAAAACAACCGAAATAATCTCCAAACTCTCCCAAAACAAAGCCCAGCCAAGATCTATCAATTCTAACCTTTTATAAACATCAATTAACATCAAAAAGCAACATAAACATGACCTTATACCTCCAGCAATAGCAGATCACCAAAACCACCCCAAAAACCACAATTCTAGCAAGCAAAACATAGGAAAACAAACATATTCGGGATTGGATTGATAAAACCTTATTTCTAACATCATTTAACATCCAAAGTCACACGGGGAAAACCAAAGTCAACCCGAAAGTCAACCGTGATTAACGACCCTTTTTTTCTTTTTAAATCTTGTCTAGATGCACATTAATCCTAATTGTGATCACACAAACAACATACTCAAAGATCACAAACATCAGAGATCAAACAGGGATCCAATTGAACAAATTACAACTTTAGGGACCAAATTGTAATTTCTGATAATTAAAAAGGACTTAACCCAAATTAAAGTTACCAACTTGAAATTAATCAAGTTTCATTCTTCTCTGTGAAATTTCAGCTCAAAAGGACTTCCCAAGCTCATACAATTGAACAAACAAGATTCAGGACCAAAACGTAAACAATTAAAAACATATAACTGCCAATGTCAGCCCTTAATGGTCGGCCGTTCCGAAACCGATCGACCCCGTTCTGAAACCGATCGACACCGTTCCAAAACACGGCCTTGGCAGAGACCAAACCGTTTCGAAATGGTGCATACCGTTTCGGACGCCTGGGTTCATGCAAGGCACCCGTTCCGAAACGGTGCACACTGTTCCGAAACGCCTGCACAGATTGCAGCAAATTGGCATTCCAAAACATGCAATTCATCATTCAAACATGCTCCAAAAACCACCAAACTTTACCAACATGCAATTCAACATAAATGAGACATACTTGCATCAACAATTCAACAGAAACACAACATATAAGAAAAACCCCAAATCTATAGGCATGCTTCCTACACAAGCAACCATTTAGGCACAAACCTTCCAAAACAATCTCATTTAAGCCAAGTCATGTTCCAACAACATTAGCAACAACATTAAAACATTCTTGATCAAACATATACGATCACATACACATAAACCCGAGAGATTCTACCCCATTGTCTTTATTAACTATAGCTATTCACCGAGACATACATCTCCATTGGAGTCCACCTTGAATCCCTTGCTCCTTGCTGTCCAAGCTTCAAGAATCTGCATTGATGGACAAAAAGGAGCGTAAGCACATAATGCTTAGTGAGGAATGCTCAAAACCAAAACACCATCAATGCAGCGGGTCATTAAACACTTTTAAAACAAACCCGATTTGTTTACCAAAGCCATGTTTGGAAACCCTTTTCAACATCAAGCTCAAAACCATGCATTGCACATACATGAAAACCAACCCTTAGCTTAGCAAGCTAAGAAAACCTCTTCAAAGAACAACTCACAAAAATCAACCATTTAGCCAATCCATGCATAAACACCTTATGTAAAGCTTAAAACAAAACCATAGAAAACACTTCCATTTCATAATACCCATTCATAAACTTGATCATCCTTTCAAGCAAGAAAACCCTTTTAAACCATTATTCAAGCAATCCAATTCATGCATTAAACAAAGACAACTTATGAATCACATCATCATCATCACATGCCCTTTTAAAACAAGTCTTTACAAGACTCCAATGCATTAAAGAGATTTCATGCACACATGCATCATTTACCAAATGATAATCAACACTTGTTCAACTTAACAAGTAAACATGCATTCGCTAGCATCATACACTTTTCATGCAACCATGCATGTTTTCAAGCATCTCATGCTTCTTTATGATCAAGAACATTACATTGGCTTCCAAGTGATCAACCACATCAACTTTTCAACTCAACAACCCGATCGGATACGCGGATTCCGAGCGTTGTCCCTACGCTCCCTACACCCTACCAATCCAAGGTCTCCCAAATGGACTTTTAACCACCATTTGACCTCAACATCCTAAGGTTCCCATGTATGGACTTTTAAACACCATACAACCTTAGCTTTTCCCCAAGGTTCCCATGTATGGACTTTTAACCACCATACAACCTTGACATGCACAAGATTCCCATGTATGGACTTTCAAACACCATACAACCTTTGCATTCACCGTTTGGTAGTTGTAGAACATCACTAACGAGATCCGGGACACCCTACACAAGATCCACACATGGACTTAACACTGCCATTGTGATCTCAACAAGCACAAGGTTCTCACATATGGACTTTTAACCACCATATAACCTTTGCTCAACCAAGGTCCTCGAATGGGCAACACCTCCATTATGACCTCAATCATCTCGTTAGGATACTTGAAGGGAGCTTTCCGGTCCACTCTTGACCACTCCTCCTCCAAGGCGACTTAATTCACGGTGCACCCAATCCTATAGCCGGCTAACTATATCCGATCAACGAACCAAGAACCACTTTCATCACTTGCCAACATAACCATCTTACCATATTAATCCAACGTTTCACATGCATAATCATAATGCAAAACCATCACAACATTAGTCCAATGACTCACATGCATAACCAATATGCAAAACTATTACCTCATTAATCCAATGATTCACATGCATAACCAATATGCAAAAAGTATCATTTACCAACATCAATTCACTGTTTTAAAGCATCATACAAAGCCATAGATCAACATGCACCACCATGCATCAAAATCACAATTACCATATACAAAACCAAGAATCTCTTACCTTGAGCATCCTTCACAAATGGCTTTCAAAACCAGCAATAAACCATGCTTAATATATGCTTTCAAAACAGATTTAAACCATGCAAAACATATGCATCTCAATCATCAACCACAATAGCTTTTAAAACCAATCACAACACAATTCAAGAGCGAAAATCCAATCACTTACTCTTGAGCTTAGCAAAGTTGTTTAGACTTAAACTAAGCTCCCAAAACCATCAAACCTTGGTTTAAAAGCTGAAATCCCAACTTCACTCACCGATACTCAAAACAAGGCTAGCCGACAAGCCTTCCAAGCATCCAAAACCTTCTGCAACACCTTCAAAACTCACGGATCAAACTCCCCTATTTCAAGCACACAACAACAGAGGATTAATGCATCATTATGCATTAAGAACACCAGCAACAAGACTCAACTCGCTGCCCATCCCAAATCCAACAATTTGGCTACCAAACACAACCGAAAACACCTCCAAACACTTCCAAAACTTAACCCAGCCAAGATCCATCACTTCTAACCATTTTTAAACATCAATTAACATCCAAAATGATCACAAACACATCCTTATACCTCCAGGTATAACAGATCACCAAAAACACTCCAAAAACAACCAAAAACTCAAGCCAAACTTATGAAATTCAACCTATCCGGGATTGCATTGATTAAACCTCAACTTCTAATCAATTTAGCATTCATTTAACATCATTTTGACACTTCAAAACACTGCCCAAACAGATCACACGAAAATTTCACCAAAATCACCAAATCTTGCATTTTAAGCCAAAATCAAGATTTCAATTGAAAAGCCATTAACAAAACATAAATCAAGGATTGAGAACTTAGGAATTTCAGTAAAGAACTGATAGTTTAGAGGAAAAGGACGTTTTTACCTCCAAACTTGAATTTCTCCTTTTTAGAGCCAAAAAGCTTGATGAAACAACTTGCAAATTGAGAGGTTTTGTTGTAGAGATGATTAGGAATCACAAGAGAGTTGAAATGAGAGATTTAGATGCCAAAATCAGAGAAGAAAATCTGGAGAATTGTGTTTGGGTGGAGAGAAAATGAGAGAAAAGGAAAATTGAGAGAAAATAGAAAAGTTAGTTATAAAATGATAAAATGATTTCCCTCCACTTTCTTAAACTTTAAAATCAGAATAAAACTCTAAAATACCTTAGAAAAATCTGGAGAAATTCTTATTGGAATAATAGCTCCTTAAAGATTCAAAGTTTCAATCCTTTATAAAATTGTCACCGAACTTTCAAAAATTACATTTTGTTCACTAGCCAAAATGTCAACCTTCCGAACCTCATTTTCCAAAATTGATTTCACAGTTCACTTTTATATATTAAAAGATGATTTTAGAACATTTTTCCATATTTTTAATGCAACCCGAACTAGGCTTTCCTAAATTCACTCTTATATATTCGATCAGCACTTTGACCGAACCGGTCAACGCCCAAAACTTCTGAGCCCAAAACCGGGGCGTTACAACTCTCCCCGTTAGGAAATTTCGTCCTCGAAATTTCAACCGGCGAAAAGAAAACAACAACCTTCTCAAAGCAACACACAAGGCAACACAAAAGCCTCAACCAACACTGAACACTTTCCTCACAAAACTCCACCGAACCAAACACCACCACATGCTGTTCACAAAATCCGGAACACACAAAGATAGCCACAACTTAACCTTTCACATACCCGGACTGTACAAAGCCCCAACATCAACCTGAAGAACTTCAGCTCCAACAGCACACATCACTGTAACACATAACTCCCAAGACCTGCTTACGCAGAGACAACAACCAATCCAATTCAGCCACTCTATAAACTTCTCTGCTTCAAAAACTCTTGCAAACTCTCAAACCTCTTCCAAGGATTTTCCCAACAAGCAGAAATCCTTAAACATCAACTAATTACTCAAACTCCTCAACAAATGCTGATAATCCTTCACAACTGTTGCTAACATTACCACAACAACTCACCAGGATTACTCACCCAGATCCCAAGAATTACATCACAACCCCAACTTGACTCCGCCAGCCGTTTCATACACCACCAGCTGACTACAAGAAATTCACATACTCACAACCAGCCAACCACTTCTCACAAGAACCCAAACAACCAACAAAAGCCTTCGATCCTTCATAACCCTATCACTTCAAACTTCAACCATAACACTTGCATTACCTGAACATTGCTTATCAAAACACACATAACAGCTTCTGAACTCCTCAAAGGTTACTAAGAACCAACACTTACAAACACAACCCTTCCACAACAACTTAAAAACTAAGCTACTTCAGCACTTGGGAACACAACCACTAAGCTGCAACATCACTTAGCACCAAGGAACTACCCCTTCCACTTAGTTATTCAAACCACCAAACCGATTCTAAACTCAACCGATACTATCCAGCCCCAAACCACTAAACTCTCTTTAAGCAACAACACTATCCTTCCACCAACAGGCTATACCACTCTCACTATCACTAGCAACTAGTTTAACAAACTCCAACACTTCTAACTCTCACTCAGCACCAAACAACCTCTAAAAACCCATCATCCCACCTAATCCAACCACAACACTAACAGATTCGATTAGTTATTAGCGAGCGTGAACATCGTATGCATGATCACCTACATGCCCTATCAATGCCTGATGTACATGTATGCAAAACCTCTAATGTCATGCCACATGTATGCATGGACCAACATATATCATATAGCATATAACAATGATTTTAACTGTGCATGAATGCAAGTTCACACCCTCCAATAACATCCTCAAATCCGTCTAAGAACAACCTCCTACCTCCCTTCTAACTTATCTAACTCCATCATACCAACAACCATTAACCACCAGAAACTCACTAAGCCTTCTTCACACCCAAGATGTTCCCAAACAACTACCATTACCCCAAACAAGCTAGCAACAAGACTAAACTTACCACGCAAGGAAAACCAACAGAAACCAAACCAAGGTAACTAAAGCAAAGATCACTTAACAAGGTTACCTGAAAGCACAACACCACTCTGAAACTTTATCAGACGAGCTCTCTTCCTTGCGGAACCATCACCCTCCTGCCGCACCACTGCAGCACTAGCTAACACACCAGGGTCACCACCAACTCCTTGCGATAAGGAACCTTGGCTATTCCGAGCCAACATCAAACAATCACGTCTCATGTGTCCAGCAGACCCACATTTCCAGCAATTCTCCTTTCCCACACTCTTCACAACTTCCTGCTCTTTCTGCCACCTCTGAACCTTGCCTCGGCCGTGCCCACGACCTTTCTGAGACTCATTGGCTAACACCAAAGCTGACTTCACCTCAAGAGGACAATCACGCTTAACATGCACTTTGGAACCACAATTCTAGCAAGCACACGCGCCCCTACAACGTCCAACATGGCGCCTTTCGCAACGGTCACACACCGGTGGCTGAACCTCCACTCCTTGCTCAAGCAACACTTGCCCCACAACAGTACTATCTTCACATTGCTCAACCCTTGGAAATTCCCTTCCAAGATACCTCCCATAAAAGGCCGATACAAAGAAATCCCAATCAATATCAGGAATATGTGACGCCACAGCCACAGATGTCCACCAGGCACACGTATCCTCCAACATCAGAGAAACAACACTCCCCAACTTACAAGCATAATCACAGCTTTCCCGATCCAAGATCAGAATCACACTGGCCAACCAGGCCTCAAACTTCTCCGGTGAAGAACCATGATATTCCACAGCACCCAAATCAAGCAAACGCTGCTTCGGCAAACCCTCACATCCCACAGCCAGCACATCCACTGACTTTACCTCTACCACAGCCTGAGATGTTCCCAACACCTCCTGAACAACAGATAATGAACTTTTCATCACAGAACCAGTTTCTTTCCCTTGCCTTACCACTTCAACGCTAGGCACAGAAGGCTGAGACAAAACACCTCTACAAAAGGGTGAATTCCAAGCCTTAACAACCTGCCCCAAGGCAGCAACCATCTTACCCAACTGCCATTCTTCCCTCGACTTTGCCATACTACTAACAACAACAAACAAACAATCACAACAAGCAAACAAACCAGTTAGACCAACATTAAGCAAGGATTCAAACTCCAACTCCAAAATAACAAAATAGCTATATTAATAAGGCAATGGGTATCCCGAATCCTCCCCTTTTCATGACACAACAGTCAACACAACATGGATATCACAACATCAAGCATATCAAACAACATACTTTGATCATGCTTACATCAAACAGCATCCACTTGCAACAGCAAATTATCAACATAACATACTCACAACACATTCATCATGCATAACATCAGCTCATAGCACCAGCACATATCCACATAAACTCAACCATGATTCATAACAATAAAACATGCTTGCATACATCAGCAACATGCTCAGAAACATCAGCATCATGCCCAGAAACATCAACAATATACTCAGAAACACGTATTTCAACCAACTTTCGACCAAACATCAAAGTAACATCATACACACATCACAACAACTTACCGTTTTCCCCAAGCATTCGCAACTCAGCTCTAATACCACCAAATGTAACCCCCTTAACCCGGCCTAGACGGTTGACCCGAATTAAGAAAGTCACACGGGGAAAACCAAAGTCAACCTTGATTAACGACCCTTTTTTTTCTTTTTAAATCTTGTCTAGATGCACATTAATCCTAATTGTGATTACACAAACAACATACTCAAAGATCACAAACATCAGAGATCAAACAGGGATCCAATTGAACAAATTACAACTTTAGGGACCAAATTGTAATTTCTGATAATTAAAAAGGACTTAACCCAAATTAAAGTTACCAACTTGAAATTAATCAGGTTTCATGCTTCTCTGTGAAATTTCAGCTCAAAAGGACTTCCCAAGCTCATACAATTGAACAAACAAGATTCAGGACCAAAACGTAAACAATTCAAAACATATAACTGCCAATGTCAGCCCTTAACGGTCGGCCGTTCCGAAACCGATCGACCTCGTTCCGAAACACGGGCCGTTCCGAAACCGATCGACACCGTTCCGAAACACGGCCTTGGCAGAGACCAAACCGTTTCGAAATGGTGCATACCGTTTCGGACGCCTGGGTTCATGCAAGGCACCCGTTCCGAAACGGTGCACACTGTTCCGAAACGCCTGCACAGAATGCAGCAAATTGGCATTCCCAAACATGCAATTCATCATTCAAACATGCTCCAAAAACCACCAAACTTTACCAACATGCAATTCAACATAAATGAGACATACTTGCATCAACAATTCAACAGAAACACAACATATAAGAAAAACCCCAAATCTATAGGCATGCTTCCTACACAAGCAACCATTTAGGCACAAACCTTCCAAAACAATCTCATTTAAGCCAATTCATGTTCCAACAACATTAGCAACAACATTAAAACATTCTTGATCAAACATATACGATCACATACACATAAACCCGAGAGATTCTACCCCATTGCCTTTATTAACTATAGCTATTCACCGAGACATACATCTCCATTGGAGTCCACCTTGAATCCCTTGCTCCTTGCTGTCCAAGCTTCAAGAATCTGCATTGATGGACAAAAAGGAGCGTAAGCACATAATGCTTAGTGAGGAATGCTCAAAACCAAAACACCATCAATGCAGCGGGTCATTAAACACTTTTAAAACAAACCCGATTTGTTTACCAAAGCCATGTTTGGAAACCCTTTTCAACATCAAGCTCAAAACCATGCATTGCACATACATGAAAACCAACCCTTAGCTTAGCAAGCTAAGAAAACCTCTTCAAAGAACAACTCACAAAAATCAACCATTTAGCCAATCCATGCATAAACACCTTATGCAAAGCTTAAAACAAAACTATAGAAAACACTTCCATTTCATAATACCCATTCATAAACTTGAACATCCTTTCAAGCAAGAAAACCCTTTTAAACCATTATTCAAGCAATCCAATTCATGCATTAAACAAAGACAACTTATGAATCACATCATCATCATCACATGCCCTTTTAAAACAAGTCTTTACAAGACTCCAATGCATTAAAGAGATTTCATGCACACATGCATCATTTACCAAATGATAATCAACACTTGTTCAACTTAACAAGTAAACATGCATTCGCTAGCATCATACACTTTTCATGCAACCATGCATCTTTTCAAGCATCTCATGCTTCTTTATGATCAAGAACATTACATTGGCTTCCAAGTGATCAACCACATCCACTTTTCAACTCAACAACCCGATCGGATACGCGGATTCCGAGCGTTGTCCCTACGCTCCCTACACCCTACCAATCCAAGGTCTCCCAAATGGACTTTTAACCACCATTTGACCTCAACATCCTAAGGTTCCCATGTGTGGACTTTTAAACACCATACAACCTTAGCTTTTCCCCAAGGTTCCCATGTATGGACTTTTAACCACCATACAACCTTGACATGCACAACATTCCCATGTATGGACTTTCAAACACCATACAACCTTTGCATTCACCGTTTGGTAGTTGTAGAACATCACTAACGAGATCCGGGACACCCTACACAAGATCCACACATGGACTTAACACTGCCATTGTGATCTCAACAAGCACAAGGTTCTCACATATGGACTTTTAACCACCATATAACCTTTGCTCAACCAAGGTCCTCGAATGGGCAACACCTCCATTATGACCTCAATCATCTCGTTAGGATACTTGAAGGGAGCTTTCCGGTCCACTCTTGACCACTCCTCCTCCAAGGCGACTTAATTCACGGTGCACCCAATCCTATAGCCGGCTAACTATATCCGATCAACGAACCAAGAACCACTTTCATCACTTGCCAACATAACCATCTTACCATATTAATCCAACGTTTCACATGCATAATCATAATGCAAAACCATCACAACATTAGTCCAATGACTCACATGCATAACCAATATGCAAAACTATTACCTCATTAATCCAATGATTCACATGCATAACCAATATGCAAAAAGTATCATTTACCAACATCAATTCACTGTTTTAAAGCATCATACAAAGCCATAGATCAACATGCACCACCATGCATCAAAATCACAATTACCATATACAAAACCAAGGATCTCTTACCTTGAGCATCCTTCACAAATGGCTTTCAAAACCAGCAATAAACCATGCTTAATATATGCTTTCAAAACAGATTTAAACCATGCAAAACATATGCATCTCAATCATCAACCACAATAGCTTTTAAAACCAATCACAACACAATTCAAGAGGGAAAATCCAATCACTTACTCTTGAGCTTAGCAAAGTTGTTTAGACTTAAACTAAGCTCCCAAAACCTTCAAACCTTGGTTTAAAAGCTGAAATCCCAACTTCACTCACCGATACTCAAAACAAGGCTAGCCGACAAGCCTTCCAAGCATCCGAAACCTTCCGCAACACCTTCAAAACTCACGGATCAAACTCCCCTGTTTCAAGCACACAACAACAGAGGATTAATGCATCATTATGCATTAAGAACACCAACAACAAGACTCAACTCGCTGCCCATCCCAAATCCAACAATTTGGCTACCAAACACAACCGAAAACACCTCCAAACACTTCCAAAACTTAACCCAGCCAAGATCCATCACTTCTAACAATTTTTAAACATCAATTAACATCCAAAATGATCACAAACACATCCTTATACCTCCAGGTATAACAGATCACCAAAAACACTCCAAAAACAACCAAAAACTCAAGCCAAACTTAGGAAATTCAACCTATCCGGGATTGCATTGATTAAACCTCAACTTCTAATCAATTTAGCATTCATTTAACATGATTTTGACACTTCAAAACACTGCCCAAACAGATCACACGAAAATTTCACCAAAATCACCAAATCTTGCATTTTAAGCCAAAATCAAGATTTCAATTGAAAAGCCATTAACAAAACATAAATCAAGGATTGAGAACTTAGGAATTTCAGTAAAGAACTGATAGTTTAGAGGAGAAGGACGTTCTTACCTCCAAACTTGAATTTCTCCTTTTTAGAGCCAAAAAGCTTGATGAAACAACTTGCAAATTAAGAGGTTTTGTTGTAGAGATGATTAGGAATCACAAGAGAGTTGAAATGAGAGATTTAGATGCCAAAATCAGAGAAGAAAATCTGGAGAATTGTGTTTGGGTGGAGAGAAAATGAGAGAAAAGGAAAATTGAGAGAAAATAGAAAAGTTAGTTATAAAATGATAAAATGATTTCCCTCCACTTTCTTAAACTTTAAAATCAGAATAAAACTCTAAAATACCTTAGAAAAATCTGGAGAAATTCTTATTGGAATAATAGCTCCTTAAAGATTCAAAGTTTCAATCCTTTATAAAATTGTCACCGAACTTTCAAAAATTACATTTTGGTCACTAGCCAAAATGTCAACCTTCCCAACCTCATTTTCCAAAATTGATTTCACAGTTCACTTTTATATATTAAAAGATGATTTTAGAACATTTTTCCATATTTGTAATGCAACCCGAACTAGGCTTTCCTAAATTCACTCTTATATATTCGATCAGCACTTTGACCGAACCGGTCAACGCCCAAAACTTCTGAGCCCAAAACCGGGGCGTTACAGCAGATCACCAAAACCACCCCAAAAACCACCATTCTAGCAAGCAAAACATAGGAAAACAAACCTATTCGGGATTGGATTGATAAAACCTTATTTCTAACATCATTTAACATCCAAAATACATTACAAAATCATCTCAAAACAGAGCTCAATCAATTACCACGAAAATCTCCAAGATCTCTTTCAAAATCTTGAGTTTTAAGCCAAAATCTTGTTTCCAACATTAAAATCATTCATAAAACTTTAATAAAGGATTGACAACTTGGGAATTTCAGTAAAGAACTGAATATTTAGAGGATAAGAACAATATTACCTCTAAAAGATGATTTCTCCTTGATTTGGGCAAAATTCCATGAAAATACAATGTGGAAATCAAAAGGATTTGTTGCAAGATTGATTAGGAACCAATGAGTGATGGAAATCTCATCAATTGAAGTAAAAATCAATGTTAATTTTTCTGGAGAAAAGATGTTTGGATGATAGGATTTTGAGAGAAAAAGGAATGAGAGAAAATTGGAGAAAGGTAGTTATGAAAATCAAAAAGTAGTTTTCACCTTTCTTTTATTTAATTAAATCATTAATTAAATCACCGAAATTAAGGAAAAATCTGAAGAAAAACATTTTGGGTAAATTAACTCCTTAAAGATTCAAAGTTTCTATCCTTTACAAAACAGTCACTACTAAACTTTGCTAAAATCACAATTTGGTCACTACACCGAAATGTAGTATTTCCAAACCTTATTTTGTAAAATTGATTTCACCACTCTCTTATATATATATTAAATGAGGATTTTTAGATATTTTTCTATATTTTTAAAGCATCTCGAACTAGGCGTTTCCTAAAACCTCCTTTTTTATTCGAAACATTTCTCAGATAGGTCCGGTTCAGACCCTAAACTTCTAAGCCCAAATATGGGGTGTTACAAGCTGAGTATGAAATTCAGTTTGTACGCCTCAGTCAGTATGCACCTGAGCTAATCCCTAGTGAGCGAGAGAGGTGCGAACGATTTCGTTATGAGTTGGTAGTGGATGTTAAGACTTTTATGCTTGCGGCTGATTATACAGATTTCTAGGTCTTGGTCACTAGAGCCAAGGACATTGAATCGAACCTTGGTCTAACTAGTCGAGCTGGTGGATCTGGCTCCGGGAAGTGAGCGGCTGAACACGATTATGGTAGAGATCGCAACAAGAGGCATAAGGATAGGAAGCGGCATTATGATGCTAGGCGTGGGGTGGTAACCCTGGTAGAGGTCAGCAATGACCTAATGCTGTTCTGAGGACTCCTGAGTGTAACCGTTGTGGTAGACGGCATGGTGGCGAGTGTTAGGGTAACCTTGGGACATGCTGGAATTGTGGGAACCGAGGACATTTGAAGAAAGATTGTCCTCGGCCTTTGAGAGAGGGACAAGCTCCAGTGAGAGCAGCTCAACCACAGAGAGGTCGTGGGCGCGGCCGTGGTAATTTTCAGCGTAAGGATGATGGTGGCAGGAATGTAGCACATGTTGTGGCCGTTCAACCTAAGGGTGGTGGTCAGGCTCGAGTGTATGCCCATCGTGAGGGAAGGAATGATACAGATGTGATCTTAGGTACTTTTACTTTGGAATCCTTATCATTACTTTCTTTGATTGATTCTGGATCTACACACTCGTACTTATTGCAGTAACATGCTCAAATGCTTGGTTTACCTGTTGAGTCTTTGGATGTTGGTATGCGTGTGACTAGTTCCTTTAGTGAGACAGTTGTAATGCGAAAGTTGTATAGGAGATGTCCCTTGAAAGTTCAAAATCATGTTTTTCTTGTTGATCTCATGGAATTGCTATTATATGGTTTTGATGTAATCCATGGTATGGATTGGCTTGTTGAGCATCGAGCTGTAGTGGATTTTGAAAGCAAGCGAGTTTCGTTGAAACTTGCGGATGATTATGAAGTAGTGGTTGTAGGCGAGAATGAGAAGTTTCTTGCCAATGTGGTGTCTACATTGGAAGCAAGTCGAATGTTGAGGCAGGGTTGTGAGGCTTATCTAGCCTTTGTGATGAATCCTACTTCTAAGGAGTTGCGTGTTCAAGATATAAGAACTGTACGTGAGTTCCCTGGAGTGTTTCCGGTGGAGTTACCTGGATTGCCGCCTAGTCGAGAGGTGGAGTTTGGAATTGAGCTGTGTGAAAACACAACTCCGGTGTCCATTGCTCCCTATCGCATGGCACCTAAAGAGCTGAAGGAGTTGAAGAAGCAACTTCAGAAGTTGCTTGACTGCGGCTTCATTCGGCCTAGTGTGTCACCTTGGGGTGCACCGGTCTTATATGTGAAGAAGAAGGATAGCACTATGAGAATGTGCATTGATTATTGTCAGCTGAACAAGTTGACTATCAAGAATAGGTATCCTTTGCCGAGGATTGATGATCTTTTTGATCAGTTTTGGGGAGCGGCCGTGTTTTCCAAGATTGACTTAAGGTCAGAATACTATCAGCTTAAGGTGAAAGATGTGGATGTGCCGAAAACAGCCTTCAGAACAAGGTATGGGCATTATGAGTTCCTTGTAATGTCGTTTGGCTTGACGAATGCTCCTGCTGCTTTCATGGACACGATGAATAGAGTGTTCCATGAATACTTGGACAAGTTTGTTGTGGTGTTCATCAACGATATCCTTGTGTACTCTCGTATTGAGGAGGAGCATGAAGGTCATTTAAGGGTTGTCTTGCAAACGCTTCTAGAAAATCAGCTTTATGATAAGCTGAGCAAGTGTGAGTTTTGGCTAATGGAAGTTGTGTTCCTTGGTCATGTGGTTTCGGCTGAGGGGATTCGTGTTGATCCTCAGAAGATTGAGGCAGTGATGATTTGGAAGCCTCCTAAGTCCGTTCATGAAGTCCGTAGTTTCCTTGGGTTGGCAGGATATTATCGGAGGTTTGTAGATGGATTTTCAAAGATTGTCGCCCCTTTGACGAAGTTGTTGCAAAAAGATGTTAAGTATGAGTGAACAGAAGCAAGACAACAAGCTTTTGAGAAGCTTAAGGCAACTTTGACGCAAGCTCCTATCTTGGTTCAACCTGAATCAGGGAAAGAGTTTGTGGTGTACACTGACGCATCCTACGTTGGTTTGGGGTGTGTGCTAATGCAAGATGGTAAGGTGGTGGCTTATGCATCGCGATAGTTGAAGGTGCATGAGCGCAATTATCCTACGCGTGATATTGAGTTAGCTGCGGTGGATTTTGCTTTGAAGATTTGGGGACATTATCTTTATGGTGAGAAGTGTATTGTGTACACGGATCACAAGAGTTTGAAGTTTTTGATGTCTCGGAAAGAGTTGAATCTTATGCAACGGCATTGGGTGGAGTTGCTTAAGGATTACGATCTAATGATCGAGTACCATCCGAGAAAAGCTAATGTTGTGGCAGTTGCCTTGAGCAGGAAAGTGGCAGTAGAGTTAAGGGTTATGTTTGCTAGCTTGAGCATTTCGCGAGATGGAGGTCTTGTGGCTGAATTGCAAGTGAAACCATCTTTGGTTCAGTTGATAAAGGATAAGCAGTTGTTGGATGATTCTTTGGTGCCACATGTTCAGGATATTGCTGAGGATAGACCATCGGATTTCTGTTTTAATGATGATGGAGTTCTATGTTTCGGAAGACAGATAGTAGTGCCAAATGATGTGGAGTTGAGGCATACTATTATGACCGAAGCTCATAGTAGTCCTTTTGCTATGCACCCTGGTAGTACAAAGATGTATCGTGATCTGAAGGAAGAGTACTATTGGGTGGGTTTGAAGAAAGATGTTGCGAAATATGTGGGTAAGTGCATGGTTTGTCAGCGGGTTAAGGCTGAGCATCAGTTTCCTTCAGGGTTGTTGCAACCGTTGAGGATTCCTGAATGGAAGTGGGAAAGAATCACCATTGACTTTGTGTCTGGTTTACCTTTGTCGCCATCAAAGAAGAATTCGGTGTGGGTGATTGTCGATCGCTTTACGAAGTGTGCGCATTTCTTACCTGTGCATACCACATGTACCTTGGATAAGCTTGCAGTGTTGTTCATTGCTGAGATTGTACGTCTGCATGGGGTACCAAAATCTATAGTGTCAGATAGAGATCCGAGGTTTACATCGCAATTTTGGGAGTGTTTGCATCAAGCTTTGGGTACGCATGTGAATTTCAGTACTTCTTATCATCCACAGTCGGATGGACAGTCTGAGCGTGTTATCCAAGTGCTTGAGGATATGTTGAGGTGTTGCGTGATTGAGTTTCAAGGCTCTTGAGAGAAGCATTTGCCTTTGGTGGAGTTTGCTTATAATAATAGCTACCAGGAAAGTATTCAAATGGTACCTTATGAGGCCTTGTATGGGAGGAAGTGCATAACTCCTCTTTGCTGGGCTGAAACAGGTCAGAAGTTGGTCTCGATGCCGACTTTGTTGAAAGGAACCACCGAGAAGGTGAAGCTCATTTGTGAGCGGTTGAAGGCAGCTTCTGATCGACAGAAGTCTTACGCGGATTTGAAGCGTAAGGAGATTGAGTTTGCGGTGGGTGACCGTGTGTTCTTGAAGGTTTCACCATGGAAGAAGGTGATGAGATTTGGCCGGAAGGGTTAGTTGAGCCCTAGGTATATTGGACCATATGAGGTGATAGAACGTGTGGGTCCTGTTGCGTATAAGCTGAGGCTACCACAAGAATTAGAGAAGATACATGATGTATTTCATGTCTCCATGCTTTGGTGGTATAGATCGGATCCTTCGTATGTTATGCCTGTGGAGGAGGTTGAGTTGAATCCAGATTTGACATATGATGAGGAACTCGTTGAGATTTTGGATTCGTACAGTAAAGTTCTTCGTGGTAAGACCATTGAGCTGGTTAAGGTGTTGTGGAGGCATCGTGATGTTGAGGAAGCTACGTGGGAAAGGAATGAAGACAAAAAGAAGCAGTTTCCTTACCTTTTTCTTCCAGGTAAATTTCGAGGGAGAAATTTCTTAAGAGGGGGAGAGTTGTAACACCCCAAATTTGGGCCTAGATGTTTAGAGTCTGAACCGGATCGGTCTGGGTAACGGTTCGAATATAAAAGGGAGTTTTAGGGAACACCTAGTTTGGGAGGCTTTAAAAATATAGAAAAATATCTAAAAATAATCATTTAATAATTAAAAGTGAATGGTGAAATCAATTTTACAAAATAGAGTTTGGAAATACTACATTTTGGTGTAGTGACCAAATTGCATTTTTTGAAAAATTTAGTAGTGACTGTTTTGTATAGGATTGAAACTTTGAATCTTTAAAGAGATAATTTACCAAAAATGTTTTCATTAGATTTTTTCCTTAATTTGGGTGATTTAATTAAATAAAATAAAGGTGATAAACTACCTTTGACTTTCATAACCACGTTTCTCTAATTTTCTCTTATTTCATTTTCTCTCAAAATCTTATCAACCAAACACTTTTTCTCCAGCAAATCATACTATGATTTCCACTTCATTTGATGAGATTTCTATCACTCATTGATTCCTAATCAATCCTTCAACAAATCCACTCGATTTCTACATTGTATTTTTCATGGAAACTTGCCCAAATCAAGGAGAAATCATCTTTTAGAGGTAAGCTTGTTCTTCTCCTCTAAATACTCAGTTCTTTACTGAAATTCCCAAGTTCTCAATCCTTTATTAAAGATTTATGAATGGTTTTAATGTTGGAAACAAGAATTTGGCTTAAAACTCAAGATTTTGGAAGAGATCTTGAAGATTTTTGTGGTAATTGATTAGGCTCTGTTTTGAGTCGGTTTTCGAATGTATTTTGGATGTTAAATGATGTTAGAAATGAGGTTTTATCAATCCAATCCCGAATAGGTTGTTTTTTTCCTAAGTTTTTGCTTGTGAAAATGGTGGTTTTTGGGGTGATTTTGGTGTTCTGTTATGGCTGGATGTATAAGGACGAGTTTAGGGTTGTTTTTGATGTTTAGAAATGATTAGAAGTGAAGGATCTTGGCTGGGTTTGGTTTTGGAAGAGTTTGGAGGTGATTTCGGTAATGTTTGGTATTCGAAATGTGGTTTTTGTGTAGAGCATCGAGTTTTGGTGTGTTGGCTGATGATTTCAATGCATGGTGATGCATTAATCCTCTGCTCTTATGTGTTTAAAACAGGGGAGACATCTTCGAACACCTTTGGAGTTGATCCGGAAGCTTAGATAACATTTCGGCAAGCAAGCGAAACAAAATCGGTGAGTGTGTATGGTTTTAGACGTCCTTGAGGGACAAAGAATCAAGGTTTGGGGATTTAGGGATGGTTTGAAACACCTTCCTAAGTTCAAAAGTAAGTATTGGCTAGATTGCTCTCTAGAATGTGGTGATTGCCCCTTAAATGCTTTTACATGCTCATGGTTTTAGATTGCTAAATTCCTACTGTTTTTATGCATGAATTATATCATGAGATTATGCTTGAAATGATTTCATTAAGTAACATATTGCATAGTTGAGATTTGAACTTTTGTGCTAAAGTATAGCAAATGTTATGATTTTGAAAAGAGATGAGAATGTTGAGTTTTAATGCATGAAAAACAGTAGGTGAGATGTTGATTTGACATAGTATATTGGCATAGATGTTGAGATACTTACCGGATATAATTGATCGATCAATAGGATGAGTGTGCACTATAAACTAAAATTCGTATGTGCTCTTTGGGAAAGCCAAAGGGAGAGAACCAGTGATCGGCATTCCATCGGGTAGGACTTGGTGAAATACCCAAGCTTTGTGGCAATGAGAGATTCTGCCATGTGAGTACGGTGATGAGAGATTTCACCGGAAACTATGTTGCTAGACGAGTGAGTACGGTGATGAGAGATGCCACCGGAAGTGTCTAGTGAGGTGTCCGCATATACGAGTAATGAATAGATGTGAAATTCCAATATAAAATATGTTATGGTTTGATTCACATGTACCTTGATGCAATGATTTATGCTATGAGAAATGCATATGTGGTTTGTTTATGAAATGCTTTAGAGTACAAGCATGATTTTGGCCTTGCCATGAGTTTTGCATTGGTTTAAATACACGAGATAGAACGAAGGTACATGTGGTTTCAATGAGTTATGCTTTGAAAGATTTCCATGCATGAGATATAAATGAGCATGTGGTTTAAAAGCTTTTGATGAAAGTGTTTTCAAAGTTGCATTATTGTGTTTGTTTTCTTTAGAGCATGCCTCACTAAGCATTTGTGCTTACGCTCTCTCTTTTACCAATAATGCAGATAATTGAGGTGTTTTCGGGCATCAAGGAAGCTAAGTTCATCCAAGGAAGTCCAAGCTCAGGTATGGTGAAGTTTTCAAACACTTTAGTTTTGATAGATTGGCAATGGGAAACCAAGATTTGTATTTAGGAGATGTGTTAAACTCCCTAAGGTTGTGGTATGTTTGTTTGGCTGGTTTGGATTGTAAATGGTCTTAATTGCTTGTTTTGAGGTTGAATTGCCTATTTGTGTTTTGATATTAGGAAGCATGCCTCTAAAATTATGAGATTTCATGTTTGATGCTATGATTGTGTTTGAGTGTTCGAAATATGTACCTTATATGTATGTTGACTTGTTGGTATGATTAGAGAGTCTTTGGGATGTGTTTGAATAGGTTTTTGAGTGAAAAACCGACATTTGTTGTAGTTTCTGGGAAAATCGTATCGAAATACCCTCTAGTGTTTCGGAACAGGGGCCTATAATGGCCTTCATGTTTCGAAACGGTGGAGGCTATTGTGGAACTATTTGGCTACTGGAATGTCATGTTTCAGAACTGGTCTCGGAACACACCCGCGTACCGAAACGGTCAACGCCGTTTCGATCCAACGTTTTGATACGGCAGGTGGGTGTTCCGAAACGGGTGACCATTGAACACAGATTTGAATTGTTTTGATGTTTGCATGTTTTACATTTTAGTCCTAGATGTTGAGATTGCAATTGCTTAAGCTTGAGATGTCTGATTAAGATGAAATTTGGCAAAGAAGCATGTAACATGACTATTTTCATAATGGTAACCTTAAAATCAATGAAGATCTTCTAATTTACAAAAATTACAAATTGGTCTCTAATCTTATGTGAAGTGCAATTGAGTCCTTCTATGTTATTCGATTGATGTGCCTTTCTCTATCGTGTTTCGTGAGTACTCACTAAGGGTTAACAAGTATATAGACAAGCTTAAAAAAGAAAAAAAGGGTCGTGAATCAAGGTTGACATTCGGATTAACTTTGGTTTTCCCCGTGTAACCTTCGTAGAATCATAGTTCGGGTCAACCGTCAAGGCCGGGCTAAGGGGGTTACAAAATTCTGAAGTAAGTAAAGTGATTTTCTCCCTCAGATTGTGCTATTATGAGCCTTTGGATGCACTTGTTTTTAATTGCGTTTACCTACTATTTTAAAGCATGATTTGTGTTTATAAAATGTGGTTGATGATGCCATGTGGATTAAGGATGCACTAGGTAAGTTATCATTGTATGCATGTGTTTATGCATGGTTTAATGCTTGGAATATGGCTTTTTGTCTATGCTTTGGAAAAACAGTGAGGTATGCATTAAATGTGGATTATATTGACAAGTGATGTTGTGTAACGTGTTTTGTAAATGAAATCGGATATAGTTAGCCGGCTATAGGATTGAGTGCACTATAAACAAGACGCCTCGAATGTTGAGGGGTTGTGATCGTATCAAAGACTCCATTCAAGTACCCTAACGATTGAGGAATGTTTAAGGTTGGAACGGTAGAGGATAGCTCCCGGGTGAAAACCTTGTATGTGTCCCGTCTCTCGTTACTGGTCTATACATCTACCGATGAATGGTGTTTAAGGCTTGTAATTGTACCGAATACTCCACCATGGGTGTCACAACGGTGGAGGGTAGCTCCCGTGTGTGAGCCTTGAGGTGCCGGTAGAGTGTATGAAGTGTTTGGGACAACACTTGGTAATCTGTGTATCCGATATACTTTTTGAGAAATGAGAATGTTGTTGATCACTTGTAAGCCAATATAATTGAATTGTTGTGGAAATGTTTTTGATGCATATTATGGAAAATGCATGTTTTACCTTAAAGCTTTGCATATTGGTAAATATGCATGGAAGGATTGACTTTTGTGTAGCAATGGTTTTGTTGTTGTGAAGTATTTGGTACAAGTTGCATGATGATTAGCATGCTGATTTTAACGATGAAGTGCATGGATTTTCAAAGAGGCATGATGGTTTTCGAAAATGTGAAAATGGTTTAAAGCATTGATGGTGTTTTGGTTTTTGAGCATTCCTCACTAAGCTTATATGCCTATGTTCTCTTTTGCTCATCAATACAGATAATTAAGTAATTGGAAGCAGCAACTCACAAAGGAATTCCATGGGACTTAATTGAATGTATGTTTGGTTTTGGACTAGTGTAATAAAGGAAATGGGGGTGTCCAATGTTTCAGAGTTAGTTGTTTTGGTATTTTCTGGTTTGGTACAAGTTTGGTATGCTTATATTGGTTAGTAGATGGCCTTTAATTGTTGGATTGAGCTTGATTTTGAGATTTTAATTTTGGATTCTTGATTTTCATAGGAAACATGCCTCTAGAACTCATTCTTGATGTTTGTGATGCTTTGATGTTGATATTACCATGTGGTATTGATAGTTGAAGTGCATTTGAGATGCAAGCATGTTTAAATACATGTTGGAATGTTTTGGAATGGTTCTATAAGTGTTAAACGAGCAATTTGGACAAGTGTAGGCTGTAGGGTATCGGTACACTCGATAGTGTATCGATATGACCTTCGTAAATGGGAGGGGTGTACCGATATATGGAGGCGTATCGATACCCATTTTTGCCACTGGTTTTGGGTGTATAGATACGAGCCTCAAGCGTATCGATACGACCTTTGAATTGCTGAGTTTGGAAGGTTGCTCGTCAAGGGTGTATCGATACCATCTCTAAAGGTACCGATATGATGTTAGTTAAATTGGTTGAATGACATCTTTGAATGTTCAGAATCTTTATGTTTTAGTCCCTGATTTTTTATGGATGCAATTAAATGAGTTTTAATGGTTAATTTGAGCTATGTTATGACATAGATGCATGTATTTATACTAATTAAAGGTTGGTAAACCGAATTTGGGAAAAACACATGCAATTTGTTAAGTTTACAAAATGGTCCCTAAAATTGAAATTCGATGAAATAGATGAGCGTTTGAGTTGTGTTAGATATGCTGCTTTGTAGAACACATTGGAGCCTAATTTATATCTAGACAAGATAAAAAGAAAAAATTAGGGTTGTGTATTGAGATAAACCTTCCCGGTTTACATCAATATTCCCCGTGTGACCCGTTTAGTTCGGTCTATTTGCTAGGTCGGGTCGAGGAGGTTACATTTGGTGGTATCAGAGCCATGTTACGAAAGATTGGGACGATGGTAAGTTAATTGAAATGTCAATGTGTGTACTTGGTGATGTTTGTTTTGTACGGTGAATGTCATAAGTATGTTAATGTTGATTATGTGATGGTGATGCTATGTATGGTGATTGTAATATGAATATGAGTTGTTATAGGCGATAATAGATTAGGCTGAATCTTAATGCTTGTGATGCATGATGGTTGTGACATGTATGTCGTATGCTTTATGTTATTTTTGGGGGAAATTGGAATGCTCATTGTCTTATTACTATTGTGAAATTTTTTAAATAGAATTTGAAGTCTTTGATCCTTGCTAGACGCTGGCCAGATCTTTTGTTCTATTTTATATTCATGCCTTAAAGATAATAGCACAATGGGACCGAGGAGAGAGCTACATTCTGGGTCAGTTGCTCTGGCTGATGAGCAAAGGAATCAGGAGAACGAAGTTCTGCCTGGTGCGAATTTACCTCTTCCTCCACCACTACTTGGGGGTGAGGAGCAAGCGCAACGTGGACAGCCTGGTCCGACATTGGGTGATTTGTCGCCTTTGGTATAGGCGATGAGCTGTTGTTGCTGGAGTGCAAGTGCAAGCGCCTGTTGCTGGGCAACCGAGTTTTCCGTTGGAGCATTTGCAAAGTTTGGGAGGCGTGGAATATTATGGTTTGTCTGTTGAGGCATCCGAGGCTTGAATGGCCAATACGATCCGATTTTTCGATCAGATAGGGTGCAATAATGTACGAAAGCTGGGATGTGATGTTTTGTTGTTGCACGGTGATGCTTATGCTTGGTGGACTATTGTGACCACGACCATGGAACCCAACAAGGTGGATTGCGACTTCTTCCCGGCTGCCTTTGAAAGGAAGTATCTAGGAGTTAGATACTTGGATGATAAAAAGCGTGAGTTCATGTCCTTGGTGCAAGGAAACATGACAGTAGCTGAGTACGAGGTCCAGTTCGTACGTTTGAGCCAGTATGCTCTGGAGTTGGTGCTGAGTGATAGGCATCATTGTGATCGTGTAACGCCCCGGTTTTGGGCCTAGGTGTTTTGCCTGTCGGGTTAGGCTAGTGGAACCGGTAATCGGTTGTTTGAGAGGGTAAAAGGTGCTTCAGGGAAATCAAGGTTCGGTATGGAATACAAATGTGGTAAAATTTTCTAAAACCCTCTAAAATGATGTTTAAGAGGTTGGTTAAATCAATTTTGCAAAACAAGTTTTGGGAAGTGTACATTTTGGGTAGTGACCAAAATGTATGGTTTTAAAATTGTGAAGAAAGGGTGTTTTTCCAAAAAGATTTAAAATCTTAGAATCTTCAGGGAGCTTAATGACAATTAAGCATTTTCCCTATTTTGGCATGTGTTTTAAATGGTTTATTAAATATTAAAAGTGGCTTTTAATGATTTAATTAAAAAGGTAGTTATTTTGGTTAACAAAATTGACAATCATTTAATTTTCTTCATTTGCACATCAGCCAGACACTCTTCCATTCTCTCACTTTCAGATTTCTTTCACTTTCATTTTCTCTTTTGATTTTCAACATCTTTCTTGGGATTTCTCTCAAATATCTTCAAGATTCTTGAAAGCAAAACTTGCCAAATTAGAGAAAAAGCAAGAATTGGAGGTAAATTTAATGTGATTTCAGAGTTGTTTTGATTTGATTTGTTTGAGATGGTTTCTAATTGAGTTTTGAAAAGTTTATGATTTTGAAAAAGAGTCTTAATCATATTAATCCTGAAATCCTTGAGATCTTTGATTTTGAAGGTGTTTTTGGTTGGGTTTTTGGGGTGTAATGTGAGATTTGAGTTGTTAGATGTATAAGGATGGTCTTAGGTTGTTTTGGATGTTGATTAATGGTTGAAATGTGTTGGATTGTTGGTTGATGACTGGGCTGAGTATAGAGATCAATCGATTGAGATTTTGGTTGTTTTAGATGGGTAATTCGATGCTTTAGAGTAGGGCAGCGGGTTTCCTTTTGAGCGCTGGTGTTTGAATACATTATGGTGCATTGAATCTCTATTTTTAATGTGTTGAAAACAAGGGATAGTTTTCCGGAACCGATTGAAGTGGTTTTAGAGGCTTCAGACGGTTGATTGTTGCGTCCACAAGTGTGGTTTCACAAGGCGGTGAGTGGAAACTTACTTTCCAACACGGAATCATTTTTAGAAAAGGTTTTGGGGACTTAGTAAGACCTTAAAACGCTTTACTAAGTTCGAAAGTAAGTAAAGTGAATTTCTCCCTCGGATTGTACTATTACTTGCCTTTGGATGTACTTGTTTTAGTTGTGTTAACCCACTGTTTTAAAGCATGCTTGAGTTTATAAAATGTGGTTGATGATGCCATATGGTTTAAGTAAGCACTAGATAAGTGATCCTTGATCCATGTGTTGATGCATGAGTTTTTGAAGCATGGTTTAATGCTTGAGATATAGCTTATTATGAATGCTTCGGAAAAACAATGAGGTATGGATGAAATGTGGATTATATTGGCAAGTGATGTTGTGTAAAGTGTTTTGTAAATGAAATCAGATATAGTTAGCTAGCTATAGCATTGAGTGCACTATAAACAAGTCGCCTTGGATGTTGAGGGGTTTTGATTGTATTGAAAACTCCATCCCAGTACCTTAACGATTGAGGAATGTTTAAGGTTGCAACGGTAGAGGATAGCTCCCGGGTGCGGACCTTGTATGTGTCTCGTCTCTCGTTAGTGGGCTATACATCTACCGATGAGTGGTGTTGAAGGGTTGTAATTGTACCGATTACTCCACCACAGGTGTCACAATGGGGGAGGGTTGGTCCCGTGTGTGAGCCTTGATATGCCGGTAGAGTGTATGAAGTGTTTAGGACAACACTTGGTAACCCGTGTATCCGATATGCTTTTTGAGAAATGAGAATGTTGTTAATCACTTGTAAGCAAATATAATGGATTGAAATGTTATGGAAATGTTAATGATGCCTATTGTGGAAAATGCATGTTTTACTTTAGGCTTTGCATATTGGTGAATATGCTTGGAAGGCTTGATTTTTGTTTAGGAATGGTTTAATTGTTGTGAAAATGTGGTACTTGTTGCATGATGTTTAGCATGCTGGTTTTTATGATGAAATGCATGAGCTTTTAAAGAAGGCATGGTGATTTCAAAGAGTGAAAATGGATTTGAGCATTGATGGTGTTTTTTTTTTTGGTTTTGAGCATTCCTCACTAAGCTTGTATGCTTGTGCTCTCTTTTGCTCATCAATGCAGATAATTAAGTGATTGAAGGCAGCTACTTTCCAAGTATTTCCAAGATATTTCATTGAATGTATGTCTTGGTTTTGGACTAGTGTAATAAAGGAAATGAGGGTGTCCAGTACTATGAATGTTAGTTGTTTTGATATTTTCTAGTTTGGCACAAGTTTGGTATGCATATTTTTGTATGTAAGTGGCCTTTAAATGTTGGCTTATGCTTAAATTTGAGATTTGGCTTTTGATGCTTGAATTTCCTAGGAAGCATGCATCTAAAACCCATTATTGATGTTAGTGTTGCTTTGATGATATTATTGCCATATGAACTTCGTAGTTGAAGTGTAATTTGGTTGTAAGCATGTTTGAATGTATGTTGGAATGGTTTGTGATGGATTTTGAAGTGTTAAACCAGCAAAATTATACTTTGCAGGCCTAGGTGTTTTAGAACACCCTTGTCCGTTTCGAAACGGGTGTTTGAAAATGCCTTGGGGTATAGAATCGGGGTGGTTCATTTCGGTACGTTTTGCTACTTTGAAACCCTATTTCGAAACGAGTCAAGAGTAGTTTCAGTATGAGCCTCTTTTTCGAAACAAGTGCCTCTATTTCGATACACTCGTTCCGATATGGGGCTTGATGTTCCGAAATGGCAGGATGTTTTGACAGTTATTAGAATATATTGAATTTCTGTGTCTTTGTGTTTTGGTTCCAGTTTGTCATGTATGCAATTAAAGGAGTTCTAATGATAAATTTGAGTTAAGTTTTTTTTACCGAAATGCATGAAATGAGTTTGATTAATGGTTGGTGAAATAAAAATGGGCTAAACCCTTGTAATTTGTTAAGTTTAAAAAATAGTCTCTAAAACAGAATTTGGTAACAATCGACGTGCGTTCGAGTTGTCGTTTGATCAGCTACTTTGTTGAACATATTAGAAATTAACCTGCATCTAGAAAAGATAAAAAGAAAAAATAAGGTCATTTATTAAGGTAAACCTTCCCGGTTTACTTCAATATTCCTCGTATGACCCGTTCGGTTGGGTCTATCGGCTAGGCCAGGTCGAGGGGGTTATATTTGGTGGTATCAGAGCCAGGTTAAGAAAGGTTGGGATGAAGGTAAGTTGTTGTTAAGTAATTGAGGTGTGAATGTGTGTTCTTGGTGAAGTTTGTTTTGTTCGGTGAATGTCTTAAGCATGTTAATTTTGAATATATGATTGTAATATGAACGTGAGCTGTTATAAGTGATGTTAGATTGGGCTAAATCTTGATGCTTATGATGTATGATGGTTGTGATATGTATGTCGTATGCGTTATGCTATGTTGGGGGGGGATTGGAATGCCCATTGCCTTATTAGTATAGTGAAATGTTTTCAATTGAATTTGAAGTATTGGATCCTTGCTAGAAGTTGGTATGATCTTTTGTTTGTTTTATATTCATTCTTTAATGATAATAGCACAAGGGGTCCGAGGAGAGAGCTATGTTCTGGGTCAGTTGCTCTGGCTGATGAGCAGAGGAATCAAAAGAATGATGTTTTGCCTGGTGCGAATTTACCTCCTCCATCGCCACCACCACCTAAGGGCGAGGAGCAAGAGCAACGTAGACAGACTGGTCTGACGTCGGGTGATTTGATGCCTTTGGTACTGGTGATGACTGGAGCATTCCAGTCTGCTGTTGCTGGAGTGCAAGCTTCTACTGCTGGGCAACCGAGTTTGCCATTGGAGCGCTTGCAAAGTTTGGGAGGCGTGGAATATCGCGGTTTGTCTCCCGAGGCATCTGAGTATGGATGGTCAGTACGATCCAAATTTTGGATCAGATGGGGTGCAATGATGCACGAAAGCTGGGTTGTTTAGTGTCGTTGTTGCATGGTGATGCGTATGCATGGTGGACGACTATGACTACAACCATGGAGCCAAACGAGGTGGATTGGGATTTCTTTCAGGTTGCCTTTAAAAGAAAGTATCTAGGAGTCGGATACTTGGATGATAAAAAGCGTAAGTTCCTATCCCTGGTGCAAGGGAACATGGCGGTAGCTGAGTATGAGGTCCAGTTCGTACGATTGAGCCAGTATGATCTAGAGTTGGTGCCGAGTGATAGGCATCGTTGTGATCACTTTTGGTATGGTTTAATGTAGGACGAGAAGACACTCATGCTCGCGTCTAATTACACGGATTTCGATGTGCTGGTGACACGAGCCAAGGACATAGAGCAAAGTTTAGGTCTGACTTCTCGTATGGGTGGATCTTGCTCGAGTAAGAGAGCTACTGATGTTTGCCCTAGTGGAGGGCATAATAAGAGGAATCGTTACCATAGATAACAGCCTATGGCGAGGAAAGGTAATTTTGGGCGTGGTGCGCCAGCTCTGTGTAACCGAATGAGGTTTGAGCAGAATACCTGTTGGTCATGTGGATCGTGCGAGCATTTGAGGCGAGATTGTCCTGGCGCAGCTCGTGAGGTGTAGGCTCCTGTGGCTGGGGCTAATTCATGTTGGAACTATGGATCAGCTGATCACATGAGACGTGAGTGTCTCCTGTTAACAAGAGGTGGTCAGGGTTGTGCACTTGTTGTTGCATCGCAGAGAGGTCATGGGTGTGGCCGTGGTAATTTCCAAAGAAGGGAGGATGGGCAGAAAGGAGTGGATCATGTAGTTGTTGTTCAACCGGAGGGTGGTGCTCATGCGAGAGTGTATGTACATCGCGAGGGACGTAACGACACCGACGTGATTGCATGTACTTCGCCTTGCAATCATTTTCTTTGTTAGCATTGTTTTATTCTGGATCCACGCATTCATACATATTGAGTGATCATGCACATTTGCTTGACATTCTTGTTGAGATGCTAAATGTAGGAATGCAAGTAACATGCTCTTTTGGTGAAACTATTGTTACAAGAAAACTGTATTGGAGATGTCCTTTATCTTTTCAAGGCCATGATTTTTTAGTTGATTTGATGGAATTGCCTTTCTATGGTTTTGATTTGATTCTTGGAATGGATTGGTTGTCTGAACCTCGAGCTGTATTTGATGTTTGTGTTAAGCGAGTTACCTTGAAACTTGTGGAAGATTACGACGTGGTAATCGTAGGCGAGAACATGAAGTTCTTGTCCAATGCAATTTTGGCTCTTGAAGCAAGGCGGATGATTGAGTTGGGTTGCGAAGCTTTCTTAGCGTATGGGATGAACCGTGGTACAAAGGACGTGCGAGTGCAAGATTTACGAACTGTATGTGAATTTCCGAGCGTTTTTTCGGAAGAGTTACCTGGTTTTCCACCAAACAGAGAAGTTGAGTTTGACATTGAGTTGTATGAAAATACAGCTCTTGTGTCTATTGCTCATTATCGCATGGCACCTAAAGAGTTGAAGGAGTTGAAGATGCAAATTCAGGAGTTGCTTGATCGAGGGTTCATAAGGCCAAGTGCTTCACCTTTGGGTGCATTAGACTTTTTGTGAAGAAGAAGGATGGTACGATGCGTATGTGCATAGATTATCGACAACTAAACAAGTTGATGATTAAGAACAAGTACCCATTGCTGAGGATCGATGATTTGTTTGATTAGTTTTGTTGTGATTCAATGTTTTCGAAGATTGATTTGAGGTCTCAGCATTATCAACTAAAGGTTAAGGATGTAGATGTGCCTAAGACATCTTTTTGGACACGATATGGCCATTATGTGTTCTTGGTGATGCCATTTGGTTTGACAAATGCACCGACTGCATTCATGGATATGATGAATCGGGTGTTGCATGAGTTACTAGATCAATTCGTGGTAGTTTTTATCGATGATATTCTCGTGTACTCGCGTACCGAGGAGGATCATGATAAGCATTTGAGGATTCTGTTGCTAGTGCTGATGTAGAATCAGCTTTATGCAAAGCTGGGCAAGTGTGAGTTTTAGCTCAAGGATGTGGTTTTTCTTGGACATGTGGTGCCAGCCGAGGGTATTCGGGTTGATCCACACATGATCGAGGCGGTGATAAGTTGGAAAACACCTAAGTCGGTGACGGAGGTGCGTAGTTTCCTTGGGTTGGCTGCATATTATCGATGGTTTGTTGAAGGGTTTTCTAAGATTGTTGCACCTTTAACCAAGTTGTTGCAGAAGAATATTCGCTTTGAATGGACATATGTTAGGCAACAAACTTTCGAGAAGTTGAAGGAAGCTTTGACGCAAGCTCCTTTCTGTATTCAACAAGAATCGGGTAAGGAGTTTGTAGTTAATACTGATGCATCATATGCTGGTTTGGGTTGCGTGTTGATGCAAGGTGGGAAGGTCGTAACTTATGCGTCTAGACAATTGAAGGTACATTAGCGCAACTATCCTACACATGATCTAGAGCTCGATGCGGTGGTGTTTGCTTTGAAGATTTGGAGACACTACCTTTATGGTAAAATGTGTGTGGTTTACACCGATCATAAAAGTTTGATGTATCTCATGTTTCAAAGGGAGTTGAATCTTAGGCAACGAAGATGGTTGGAGTTGCTTAAGGATTATGATTTGACGATTGAGTACCATCTTGGAAAGGGCAATGTTATGGCCGATTCTTTGAGTAGGAAGGTAGCTGTTGAGCTGAGAGCCATATTTTCTCGGTTGAGTTTATCAAGTGATGGTGGGTTGATAGCCGAGTTTTAGGTGAAACCTTCCTTGATTCAGTTGATCAAGGATAAGCAGTTGCTTGATGGTTCGTTGGTGCCTCATGTTCAGGTTATAGCTGATGGTAATGCAATGGATTTTTGTTTCAATGATGATGGAGTTTTATGTTTCAAAAGTTGCATAGTGGTGCCGAAAGATGTTGAGTTGAGGCGCACTATTTTGACTGAAGCCCATAGCAGTCCTTTTGCTATGCACCCTGGCAGTACTAAGATGTATCGTGGTTTGAAGGATGAGTACTATTTGGTGGGGTTGAAAAAGGATGTTGCTGATTTTTTAAGTAAGTGTTTGGTTTGTTAGCGCGTGAAAGCTGAGCATCAGTTTCCTTCTGGTTTGTTACAACCTTTGAGGATACTAGAGTGGAAATGGGAAAGGATTACGATGGATTTTTTTATCTGGTCTGCCTTTGACACCATCTAAGAAGAACTCCATATGGGTGATTGTGGATCGTCTTACGAAGTGTGCACATTTCTTTTTGGTGCATACTACGTACACGTTGGATAAGTTTGCAGAGTTGTATATTGCTGAGATTGTGCGTTTTTGCATGGTGTGACTAAGTCCATAGTGTCTGATAGCGATCTGAGTTTTACAGTGAAGTTTTGGGAATGTTTACACCAGGCGTTAGGTACACGTTTGATTTTCAGCACTTCGTATCATCCTCAGACGGATGGACAGTCGGAGCGAGTTATCCAGGTGCTGGAGGACATGTTGAGATATTGTGTGATAGATTTTCAAGGTTCTTGGGAAAATCAGTTGCCTTTGGTGTTGTTTTCCTATAACAACAGTTATTAGGCGATCATACAAATGGCTCCGTATTTAGGCTTGTAGGGGAGAAATTGTAGGACGCCTCTTTGTTGGCTGAGGCGGGGCAAAAGTTGGTTTCCTTGCTGGATATGCTTAAGAGAACAACAGAGAAAGTGAAACTCATTTGTGAACGGTTAAAGGCTGCATCGGATCGTCAGAAGTCTTACGCAGATTTAAAGCGTAAGGAGATTGAGTTTGCGGTTGGAGATCGCGTGTTCCTAAAAGTATCGCCTTGGAAGATGGTGATGAGGTTCAGATGTAAGGGAAAGCGTAGTTCGAAGTTCATTGGACCTTTTGAGGTTGTGGAGCGAGTTTCTCTGATGGTTTATCGGCTGAGGTTGCTTAACGAGTTGGAGGAGATCCATGATGTGTTCATGTTTCTATGTTGCGGAGGTATATATCAGATCCAACTCATGTGATGCCTGTTGAGGAGATTGATTTGAATCTGTATTTATCCTATGATGAGGAAGCAGTGGGGATCCTTGATTCAAGAAGTAAAGTTCTTTGTGGTAAGACGATTGAGCTTGTGAAGGTGTTGTGGCGACACCGAAGAGTTGAGGAGGCCATGTGGGAGAGCAAGGCCGACAGGTTGAAGCAATTTCCGCATCTTTTTCCTTCAAGTATAATTTTGAGGATGAAATTTCCTAAGTGGGGGAGAGTATAAAGCCCCGGTTTTGGGCCTAGGTGTTTTGTGTGTTGGGTTAGGCTAGTGGAACCGATAATCGGTTGTTCGGGACGTTAAAAGGTTCTTCAGGGAAATCAAGGTTCGGATGGATAAAAATGTGGTAAAATTTTCTAAAACCCTCTAAAATGATGTTTAAGAGGTTGGTTAAATCAATTTTGCAAAACAAGTTTTGGGAAGTGTACATTTTGGGTAGTGACCAAAATGTAAGGTTTTAAATTATGGAAAAAAGGGTGTTTTTCATAAAAGAGTCAAAATCTTAGAATATTTAGGGAGCTTAATGGCAATTAAGCCTTTTCCCTATTTTTGCATGTGTATGGTTTATTAAATATTAAAAGTGGCTTTCAATTATTTAATTAAAAAGATAGTTATTTTGGTTAACAAAATTCACAATCATCCCATTTTCTTCATTTGCACATCAGCCAAACACACTCTCGTTCTCCCATTTTCCAGATTTCTTTCACTTTTATTTTCTGTTTTGATTTTCAACATCTTTCTTGTGATTTCTGTCAAATCTCTTCAAGATTCTTGAAAGGAAAACTTGCCAAATTAGAGGAGAAACAAGGATTGGAGGTAAATTTCATGCTAACCCTCTAATCAAGGTTCTTTAATGAAATATCAAAAGATATTTAGTTCTTTATTTATGTTATTGATTGAAGTTTCATTGTGGTTTTGACAAAATGATGAAATCTTGCTGGAAATGATGATTTAATATAATTTCGGAGTTGTTTTGATTTGATTTATTTGAGATGGTTTCTAATTGAGTTTTTAAAGGTTTATGATGCTGAAATAGAGTCTTAATCATATTAATCCCGAAAATCCTTGAGATCTTAGATTTTGAAGGTGTTTTTGGTTGGGTTTTTGGGGTGTAATGTGATATTTGAGTTGCCAGAGGTATAAGGATGGTTTTAGGTTGTTTTTGGATATTGATTTATGGTTGAAATGTGTTGGATGTGTTGGTTGATGCCTTGGTTGAGTTTAGATATCAATCGATTGAGATTTCGGTTGTTTTGGATGGGTAATTTGATGCTTTAGAGTAGGACAGCGGGTTTCTTTTTGAGTGTTGGTGTTTGAATGAATTATGGTGCATTGAATCTCTGTTTTAATGTGTTGAAAATGGGGGATAGTGTTCCGGAACCGATCAAAGTGTTTTTGGAGGCTTCAGACGGTTGATTGTTGCGTCGGCAAGTGTGGTTCCGCAAGGCGGTGAGTGGAAACTGATTTTCCAGTGTAACACCCCAATTTTGGGATTGGAAGTTTAGGGTCTGAACCGGACCGGTTTAAATTTCGATTCGAATATAAAAGGTGGTTTTAGGGAAAACCTAGTTCGGGATGCATTAAAAATATGGAAAAATATCTAAAAATCCTCTTTTATTATATATAAGAGAGTGGTGAAATCAATTTTACAAAATGGGGTTTGGAAATATGACATTTCAAGTTAGTGACTAAAATGTAATTTTTGAAAAGTTGGTGACTGTTTTAAAAGGATTGAAACTTTGAATCTTTAAGGAGCTAATTTACCCAAGGGAGGGTTTCTCCAGATTTTTCTTAAATTTTAAAGACTCATTTAATGTTATTTAATAAAAAGAAAAGAGGGAAAAGAGATATTTTGGTTTCATAACTAACTTTTGCCAAAATTTTCCCATTTCATTTTCTCTCAATTTTCCCTCAGCCAAACACATTTCCACAGCCACTTTTCCTTTGATTTTCACACCTAAAGTTGAGATTTCAATCTCTAAATGATTTCTAATCATTTCTACACCAAATCCTCATCATTTACTTATTGAATTTTCAAGAATTTTGGCTCTAAACAAGGAGAAATCCACATTTAGAGGTATGAACGTCCTTCTCCTCTAAATACTCAGTTCTTTACTGAAATTCCCAAGTTCTCAATCCTTAAATTGAGTTTTATTAAAGGTTTTAGTGTTGTGATCTTGATTTTGGCTTAAAATGCAAGATTTGGATTTAATTTTGAAGAAATTCGTATTAAATGATTGGGCTCTGTTTTGAGATGTCTTTTTGATGTATTTTGGATGCCTAAATGAGATGCAATTGAGGTTTAATCAATGCAATCCCGAATAGGTTGATTTTCCTAAGTTTTTACTTGAGTTAATGGTGGTTTTTGGGGTGATTTTGATGTTCTACTATAGCTGGAGGTATAAGGACGTGATTAGGTCCTTTTTGGATGTTAATTGATGTCTAAGAATGATTGGAATTGATGGATCTTGGCTGGGTAATGTTGTAGAGGTGTTTGGATGTGATTTCGGTTGTGTTTGGTAGCCGAAATGTGAGTTTTGATTAGAGCAGCGAGTTTAGGTGTTTTGGCTGAAGATTTTAATGCATGATGATGCATTAATCCTCTGCTTTGATGTGTTTAAAACGGGGGAGACATCTTCGGATCCTTGTGGTGTTGATCCGGAGGCTTGATCGGCATTTCGGCAAGCTTGCAAAACGGAATCGGTGAGTGAAGTTTGGTTTTCATCTTTGAAACCAATGTTTGAAGGTTATGGGAGCTTAGTTTAAGTCTAAACAACTTAGCTAAGCTCAAGAGTAAGTTTTCGGAGAAACTCTCATTTTGAAGAACCATGAGATGGTTGAATGCAATGTGTTTATTTTGCATGTTTAAATTCTGTTTTGAAAGTATATTTTAGCATGTTTAATGCTGGTTTTGTAAGCCATTGTTAAAGGATGCTCAAGGTAAGAGATCCTTGTTTTGAACATTGATAAATGTGGTTTGATGCATGGTGATGCATGATTATTTAATGGCTTGTTAAATGCTTAAAAACAGTGGATTGATGATGGTAAATGATGTATATTGGCGAGTGATGTGTTGGTTTAAAAGTACTTGAATCGGATATAGTTAGCCGGCTATAGGATTGGGTGCATTGTGAATAAAGTCGCCTTGGATGTTGAGGGGTTGTAATGGTACCGTAAACTCCATCCAAGAACACTAACGAGATGTCTAAGATCATAATGGTGGATAAAATGCCATGTGAGGATCTTGTGTTGTGTGTCCCGTGTTCTCGTTAGTGATGTTATACAACTACTAATGAGTGATGTGGAGGGGTTGTAATTGTACCGTAGACTCCATCACGAGTGTTGAGGGGTTGTGATTGTATCGGTAAACTCCACCTTGAGTGTTTGGTAGTGTGTATGAAGCGTATGGGACAATGCTTGTAATCCGCGTATCCGATTGTGTTTTGAGTTGAAAAATGGTTATGGATTGTCACTTGAAAGCCAATATGACATGTTGATGAATTGAAGCATGAGATGCTTGGTTTGTATGCATAAATGCATGATAAATGATGTTTTGAAATTAAAGGCCTTGGAAAGGTGTTTTTACAAAGTGCATTATTGTGTTGTTTTATTAGAGAATTTCTCACTAAGCATACGTGCTTACGCTCTCTCTTTCTTGAACCAATAATGCAGAGCATTGAAGTGCTTTAAGGGCAGCAAGGAGTTCAAGGATCCAAGTGAAAGTCCAAGCTCATGTATGGTGACTATTTTCACAACACTATTAGCTTTTGGTATTCGGCAATGGGAACCTAGATTGTGTTTTTGGGAGATGTTTTGGACTCCCTAAGTTTGGTTTAATGCCTATGGTTTTTGGAACTTGTAAATGGCCATTTGGTATTTTGTTTTGGAGATTTGATGATTGCTTGCTTTTCTATATAGGATGCATGCCTTTAGACTTGTGGTTTTTCTTATTTGAGGCCGTGATTGAGCTTTGATGGTGCAAATGTGTTCCTTTAATGTTTGATGACTTGCTGGCATGAAATGGAAGTCTTATGAGCGTGTTTGGTGTGTCGAAAGAGTGTAAAACATGCCTTTCTGCTGTTTCTGGGCAGGGTGTTTCGAAACACCCTTGCCTGTTTCGAAACAGGTGCATATTTTGGCCCGGGTGTTTCGAAACGGGCACAGGTGTTTCGAAACACTTTGGCTACTGCCAAGGGGTGTTTCTAAACGGCCTAGACTCGTTTCGAAACACTTGACCGTTGGGCACTGATTTGAATGGTTTTGAGGTTTGCAAGCTTTACGTTTTAGTCCTGATTTTTGTATTTGCAATTGATTGAGTTTGAGATGTCCGTTTGAGATGAAATTTGACAGATTAGCATGAAACATGACTAATTTCATAATGGTAACATAAAAATTGGTAAAGTCCTCTTAATTTCAAGAAGTTACAAATTGGTCCCTAAATTCGTATGTTCTGCAATTGAGTCCCTTATTGTTTTCCGATTGCTGTGATTTTTGAGTATGCTAATCTCAAGAGTACACCTAGGGTTAATATGCATTTAGAAAAGGTTAAAAAGAAAAAAAAGGGTCGTTAATCAAGGTTGACTTTCGGGTTGACTTTGGTTTTCCCCGTGTAATCTTCGTAGTTCGGGTCAACCGTCTAGGTCGGGCTAAGGGGGTTACATTTGGTGGTATCAGAGCTGAGTTCTCGAGTATTTGGGAACGGTTAAGTGGGTGATATGTGTATGATTGCTTGTATACTTTTTGAGTGAATGTTTGATGTATGAATTGTAAGTATGTTGCAATTGTGGTGTATGTTGTGGTGAAGCATGTTAGAGGGACCCATTGCCATATCAAAGCTAATGAAATGATTTGTTTTAATTGGAAACGAGCTTGAGTACTTGGATTGCTTACCTTGCTGAGCCTGCCTTTGTTTATTGCATTTGTGATTGCATTGTTTAGTGAATGGGACCTCGTAGAGAGACGAGGATTAATACGCGAGCTATGGCTCAAAATGAGAACGAAGAGAATGCTGAAAATATGGTGGATTTACCTCCTCCACCCGGTGGTGGTGGTGCTGGGGGTGAGGGAGCCGGTGTTGGTGCTGGTGCTGGGGTCGCTGGACCTAATGCCGGGCAGGGGCAAGCTGCTCCTGACATGTCAGTGTTGATTCAGGCTATTGCTGGAGCCTTTCAGGCGGCGGTTGCTGGAGCTCATGGAGCTGGGCATCAGGGAGATGCTAATGTTAGACTACCTCTGTAATTCTTGCGCAGTCTGGGAGGGACTGAGTTCAGGGGTTTGTCTGCTGAAGGTTCTGAGTCTTGGTTGGAAAGTACCAAGAGAATTTTGGGACAAATGAACTGCAGAAGCTGGGCTGTGTAATATCATTGTTGCATGACGATGCGTATACCTGGTGGACAACCACTATCTTCGGAATGGAGGATGCTGATGTGACTTGGACGTTCTTTCTGAACGCGTTCAAGAGAAGGTATCTGGGTGTGCGGTACCTGGATGAAAAGAAAAGGGAATTCATGTCTCTTACTCAAGGGAGCATGTCAGTGGCTGAGTACGAGGTTCAGTTTGTCCGACTCAGTCAGTACGCACCTGAGCTTATCCCTGATGAGTGGGAAAGGTGTGAACATTTCCGTTATGGTTTGGTGACGGAAGTGAAGACCTATATGTTGGCTGCTGAGTACACTAATTTGATGTGCTGGTTGGTAGAGCGAAAGATATTGAGTTGAATTTGGGTTTATCTTTTAGAGGTGTTGGTCCTAGTGCGGGCAAGCGAGCTGCTGAGTATAGTTCCGGTGGCGGATGGAACAAGAGAGGACGTGATCGGAAGTATCAGTCTTCAGCTAGGCGTGGTGGTGGAGGGCAAGGTGCGCCTATTCAGGGAGATAAGGCGAGAGCTGATCAGAACACATGTTGGGCATGTGGATCGCGTGGTCATCTGAGGCGTGATTGTCCTCGAGCAGCGAGGGAGGTACAGGCTCCTATTGTGGTGACCGATACTTCGTGCTGGAACTGTGGTTCGGCGGATCACATGAAGAGAGAGTGTCCTCTGTTGGCCGGTGGTTGTTAGGGACGTGCTCCTGGAGTTGTTGCACTACAGAGAGGCCGTGGGCGCGGCCGTGGTAACTTCCAGCGGAGGGAGGATGGTGGAAGGAATGTGGCTCATGTGGTAGTTGTTCAGCCTGAGGGTGGTGGCCAGGCCAGAGTGTATGTTCAGAGGGAGGGGAGGAATGACACGGATGTGATCGCAGGTACTTTCACTTTGCAATCCTTGTCATTACTTTCCTTGATTGATTCTGGATCTACACACTCATACATATTGCGTGAACATGCTCAATTGCTTGGTTTGCCTGTTGAGTCTTTGGATGTTGGTATGCGTGTAACTAGTTCTTTTGGTGAGACTGTTGTGACGCGAAAGCTTTATAGAAGATGTCCCTTGGTTGTGCAAGATCATGTTTTTCATGTTGATCTTATGGAATTGCCTTTCTATGGTTTTGATGTAATCCTTGGTATGGATTGGCTTGTTGAGCATCGAGCTGTAGTGGATTTTGAGAATAAGCGAGTTTCGTTGAAGCTTGCGGATGATTATGAGGTAGTGGTGGTCGGTGAGAATGTGAAGTTTCTTGCCAATGTGGTGTCTACATTGGAAGCGAGCCGGATGCTGAGGCAAGGTTGTGAATCCTACCTCGCCTTTGTGATGAGTCCTAGCTCTAAGGAGTTACGGGTGCAAGATATCAGGACTGTGCGCTTCCTGGTGTGTTTCCGAAGGAGTTGCCTGGATTGCCTCCTAATCGCGAAGTGGAGTTTGGGATTGAGCTGTATGAAAATACAACTCCAGTGTCCATTACTCCTTATCAAATGGTACCTAAAGAGTTGAAAGAGCTGAAGACGCAACTTCAGGAATTGCTTGATCGTGGTTTCATTCGGACGAGTGTGTCACCTTGGGGTGCACTGGTCTTGTTTGTGAAGAAAAAGGATGGCACTATGAGAATGTGCATTGATTACCGTCAGCTTAACAAGTTGACTATCAAGAATCGGTATCCATTGCCGAGAATTGATGATCTTTTTGATCAATTTCGGGGAGCGGTTGTGTTCTCTAAAATTGACTTAAGGTCAGGGTATTATCAGTTAAAGGTGAAGGATGTGGATGTGCCAAAGACAACTTTCAGAACGAGGTATGGGGATTATGAGTTTCTTGTGATGTCGTTTGGTCTGACGAATGCTCCTGCAGCTTTCATGGACATGATGAATAGAGTGTTCCATGAATACTTGGATAAATTTATTGTGGTGTTCATTGATGATATTCTCGTGTACTCTCGTACTGAGGAGGAGCATGAAGGGCATTTGAGAATTGTGTTACAGGCTTTGTTGGAGAATCAACTTTATGCCAAGCTGAGCAAGTGTGAGTTTTGGCTTAGAGAGGTTGTGTTTCTTGGTCATGTGGTTTCTGCTGAGGGGATTCGTATTGATCCTCAAAAGATTGAGGCAGTGATGAATTGGAAGCCTCCTAAGTCTGTTCATGAAGTCCGTAGTTTCCTTTGTAACGCCCCGGTTTTGGGCTCAGAAGTTTTGGGCGTTGACCGGTTCGGTCAAGGTGCTGATCGAATATATAAGAGTGAATTTAGGAAAGCCTAGTTCGGGTTGCATTAAAAATATGGAAAAATGTTCTAAAATCATCTTTTAATATATAAAAGTGAACTGTGAAATCAATTTTGAAAAATGAGGTTCGGAAGGGTGACATTTTGGCTAGTGACCAAAATGTAATTTTTGAAAGTTGCGTGACTGTTTTATAAAGGATTGAAACTTTGAATCTTTAAGGAGCTATTATTCCAAAAAGACTTTCTCCAGATTTTTCTAAGATATTTTAATGCAAAATTCTGATTTTAAAGCTTAAGAAAAGTGGAGGGAAATCATTTTTACTATTTTGTAACTAACTTTCCATTTTCTTCCAATTTTCCTTTTCTCTCATTTTCTCTCAACCCAAACATTTTCTCTCCAGATTTTCTCCTCTGATTTTGTCACTCAAATCTTCCTTTTCAATTCTCCTTGGATTCCTAATCATCTCTACAACAAAACCTCACCATTTGCAAGTTGTTTCATCAAGCTTTTTGGTTCTAAAAAGGAGAAATTCAAGTTTGGAGGTAAGAACGTCCTTCTCCTCTAAACTATCAGTTCTTTACTGAAATTCCTAAGTTCTCAATCCTTGATTTGTGATTTATTAAAGGCTTTTCAATTGAAATCTTGATTTTGGCTTAAAATGCAAGATTTGCTTGATTTTGGTGGAATTTTCGTATGATCTGTTTAAGCAGGGTTTTGAGGTGTGTTTTTGATGTTAAATGAATGCTAAATTGATTAGAAGTTGAGGTTTAATCAATGCAATCCCGGATAGGTTGAATTTCCTAAGTTTGGCTTGAGTTTTTTGTTGTTTTTGGAGTGTTTTTGATGATCTGTTATACCTGGAGGTATAAGGATGTGTTTGTGATCATTTTGGTTGTTAATTGATGTTTAAAAATGGTTAGAAGTGATGGATCTTGGCTGGGTTAAGTTTTGGAAGTGTTTGGAGGTGATTTCGGTTGTGTTTGGTAGCCGAAATGTTGGATTTGTGATGAGCAGCGAGTTTGGTTGTGTTGCTGGTGTTTTTAATGCATAATGATGCATTAATCCTCTGTTTTTGTGTGCTTGAAACAGGGGAGTTTGATCCGTGAGCTTTAGAGGCATTGCGGAAGGTTTCGGATGCTTGGAAGGCTTGTTGGCTAGCCTTGTTTTGTGTATCGGTGAGTGAAGTTGGGTTTTCAGCTTTTAAACCAAGGTTTGAAGGTTTTGGGAGCTTAGTTTAAGTCTAAACAACTTTGCTAAGCTCAAGAGTAAGTAAATGGTTTTTCGCTCTTGGTTGTGTTGTAAATTGGCTTTAAAAGCAATTGTGTTTGATGGTGGCTATGCATGGTTTATATTCTGTTTTGAAAGCATATTTTAAGCATGGTTTAATGCTGGTTTTGAAGGCCATATGTGATGGATGCTCAAGGTAAGAGATCCTTGGTTTGTACATTGAAAATGTGGTTTTGATGCATGGTGTTGCATGATGTTTCATGGCTTGTTGTAATGCTTTAAAACAGTGGATTGATGATGGTAAATGATGTTTTTTGCATATTGGTTATGCATGTGAATCATTGGACTAATGTGGTAAGATGGTTATATTGGCAAGTGATGTAAGTGGTTCATGGTTCTTTGATCGGATATAGTTAGCCGGCTATAGGATTGGGTGCACCGTGAATAAAGTCGCCTTGGAGGTGGAGTGGTTAAGAGTGAACCGGTAAACTCCCTTCAAGTATCCTAACGAGATGGTTAAGGTCATAATGGAGGTTGAATGCCCATTCGAGGACCTTGGTTAAGCAAAGGTTATATGGTGGTTAAAAGTCCATATATGGGAACCTTGTTCTTGTTAAGATCACAATGGTGGTGTAAAGTCCATGTGTGGATCTTGTGTAGGGTGTCCCGGATCTCGTTAGTGATGTTATACAACTACCAATCGGTGAATGCAAAGGTTGTATGGTTGTTAAAAGTCCATACATGGGAACCTTGTGCATGTCAAGGTTGTATGGTGTTTAAAAGTCCATACATGAGAACCTTGGGAAAAGTTAAGGTTGTATGGTGTTTGAAAGTCCATACATGGGAACCTTGTAGAAAGCTAAGGTTGTATGGTGTTTAAAAGTCCATACATGGGAACCTTAGGATGGTGAGATCAAATGGTGTTTAAATGTAACGCCCCGGTTTTGGGCTCAGAAGTTTTGGGCGTTGACCGGTTCAGTCAAAGTGCTGATAGAATATATAAGAGTGAATTTAGGAAAGCCTAGTTCGGGTTGCATTAAAAATATGGAAAAATGTTCTAAAATCATATTTTAATATATAAAAGTGAACTGTGAAATCAATTTTGGAAAATGAGGTTCGGAAGGTTGACATTTTGGCTAGTGACCAAAATGTAATTTTTGAAAGTTGCGGGACAGTTTTATAAAGGATTGAAACTTTGAATCTTTAAGGAGCTATTATTCCAAAAAGGATTTCTCCAGATTTTTCTAAGATATTTTAAGGCTTTATTCTGATTTTTAAAGAGTATGAAATGTGGAGGGAAATCATTTTCACCATTTCTTAACTAACTTTTCATTTTCTCTCAATTATCCTTTTCCCTCATTTTCTCTCCACCCAAACACAATTCTCCAGATTTTCTTCTCTGATTTTGGCATCTAAATCACTCATTTCAACTCTCTTGTGATTCCTAATCATCTCTACAACAAAACCTCTCAATTTGCAAGTTGTTTCATTAAGCATTTTGGCTCTAAAAAGGAGAAATTCAAGTTTGGAGGAAAGAACGTCCTTCTCCTCTAAACTATCAGTTCTTTACTGAAATTCCTAAGTTCTCAATCCTTGATTTGTGTTTTGTTAATGGCTTTTCAATTGAAATCTTGATTTTGGCTTAAAATGCAAGATTTGGTGATTTTGGTGAAATTTTCGTGTGATCTGTTTGGGCAGTGTTTTGAAGTGTCAAAATGATGTTAAATGAATGCTAAATTGATTAGAAGTTGAGGTTTAATCAATGCAATCCCGGATAGGTTGAATTTCCTAAGTTTGGCTTGAGTTTTTGGTTGGTTTTGGAGTGTTTTTGGTGATATGTTATACCTGGAGGTATAAGGATGTGTTTGTGATCATTTTGGATGTTAATTGATGTTTAAAAATGGTTAGAAGTGATGGATCTTGGCTGGGTTAAGTTTTGGAAGTGTTTGGAGGTGATTTCGGTTGTGTTTGGTATCCAAATTGTTGGATTTGGGATGAGCAGCGAGTTAAGTCTTGTTGCTGGTGTTTTTAATGCATAATGATGCATTAATCCTCTGTTGTTGTGTGCTTGAAACAGGGGAGTTGATCCGTGAGCTTTGGAGATGTTGCGGAAGGTTTTCGGATGCTTGAAAGGCTTGTCGGCTAGCTTTGTTTTGAGTATCGGTGAGTGAAGTTGGGTTTTCAGATTTTAAACCAAGGTTTGAAGGTTTTGGGAGCTTAGTTTAAGTCTAAACAACTTTGCTAAGCTCAAGAGTAAGTGATTGGATTTTTGCTCTTGAATTGTGTTGTGTTTGGTTTTAAAAGCTATTGTGGTTGTTGATTGAGATGCATATGTTTTGCATGGTTTAAATCTGTTTTAAAAGCATATTTTAAGCATGGTTTATTGCTGGTTTTGAAAGCCATTTGTGAAGGATGCTCAAGGTAAGAGATCCTTGGTTTTGTTTATGGTAATTGTGATTTTGATGCATAGTGGTGCATGTTGATCTATGGCTTTGTATGATGCTTTAAAACAGAGAATTGATGATGGTAAATTTTACTTTTTGCATATTGGTTTTGCATGTGAATCATTGGATTAATGAGGTAATGGTTTTGCATATTGGTTATGCATGTGAATCATTGGAATAATGAGGTAATGGTTTTGCATATTGGTTATGCATGTGAATCATTGGACTAATGTTGTGATGGTTTTGCATTATGATTATGCATGTGAAACGTTGGATTAATATGGTAAGATGGTTATGTTGGCAAGTGATGAAAGTGGTTCTTGGTTCGTTGATCGGATATAGTTAGCCGGCTATAGGATTGGGTGCACCGTGAATTAAGTCGCCTTGGAGGAGGAGTGGTCAAGAGTGGACCGGAAAGCTCCCTTCAAGTATCCTAACGAGATGGTTAAGTTCATAATGGAGGTGTTGCCCATTCGAGGACCTTGGTTGAGCAAAGGTTATATGGTGTTTAAAAGTCCATATGTGAGAACCTTGTGCTTGTTAAGATCACAATGGCGGTGTAAGACCATGTGTGGATCTTGTGTGGGGTGTCCCGGATCTCGTTAGTGATTTATACAACTACCAATCGGTTATGCAAAGGTTGTATGGTGTTTAAAAGTCCATACGAGGAGAACTTGTGCATGTTGAGGTTGTATGGTGTTTAAAAGTCCATGCATGGGAACCTCGGGAAAAGCTAAGGTTGTATGGTGTTTAAAAGTCCATACATGGGAACCTTAGGCTTGTAAGGTCAAATGGTGTTTAAAAGTCCATTTGGGAGGCCTTGGATTGGTAGGGTGTATGGAGCGTAGGGACAACGCTCGGAATCCGCGTATCCGATCGGGTTGTTGAGTTGAAAAGTGGATGTGGTTGATCACTTGGAAGCCAATGTAATGTTCTTGATCATAAAGAAGCATGAGATGCTTGAAATGATGCATGATTGCATGTGAAGCATGAGATGCTTGAAAAGATGCATGGTTGCATGAAAAGTGTATGATGCTAGTGAATGGATGTTTACTTGTTAAGTTGAAACAAGTGTTGTTTATCATTTGGTAAATGATGCATGTGTGCATGAAATCTCCTTAATGCATTGGAGTCTTGTTAAGACTTGTTTAAAAAGGCATGTGTTAATGATGTTGTGGTTCATGGGTTGTCTTTGGATAATGCATGTATTGGATTGATTGAGTAAATGATTTTAAAGGGCTTCTTGCTTAAATGGTTTTTAAGTATAAGAAGGGTATGTTGTGAAGTGTGAATGTTTTCCAAGGTTTTGATTTAACTTTGTATATGGTGTTTATGCATGGGATGGTTAAATGGATGATTATGTCACTTATGCTTTGAAAAGGTTTTCTTAGCTTGCTAAGCTAAGGTTTGGTTTCATGTATGTGCAATGCATGGTTTAAGCATGATGTTGAAAAGGAGTTTTCAAACATGGTTTTGGTTTATCAAATCGGGTTGTTTTTAAAGTGTTTTGTAACCCGCTGCATTGATGGTGTTTTGGTTTTGAGCATTCCTCACTAAGCATTATGTGCTTACGCTCCTTTTTGTCCATCAATGCAGATTCTTGAAGTTTGGACAGCAAGGAGCAAGGGATTCAAGGTGGACTCCAATTGAGATGTATGTCTCGGTGAATAGCTATAGTTAATAAGGGCAATGGGGGTAGAATCTCTCGGATTGATGTTTTTGTATTTGTATATGTTCGGACAAGTATGTTTTAATGTTGTTGATGTTGCTGAATCATGATTTGGCTATAATGGGATTGTTTTGGAAAGATTGTGCTTAATTGGTTGCTTGTGTAGGAAGCATGCCTATAGAATTGGGGCTTTTTGCATATGATGTTGTTCTGATGATTTATTGATGCTTGCAAGTCTTATATATGTTGAATTGCATGCTGGTAAAGTTTGGTGGCAATTGGGACATGTTCGAATGATCTATTGCATGTTTTGGTATGCCTTTTTACTGCAATCTGTGCAGGCGTTTCGGAACAGTGTACACCGTTTCGGAACGGGTGCCTTGCATGAACCCAGGCGTCCGAAACGGTATGCACCGTTTCGAAACGGTTTGGTCTCTGCCAGACCCCCGTTGCGGAACGCGTTGCGGAACGGCCCCGAGTTTCGAAACGGGCTCTGCCTGTTTCGGAACGGGTGACCGTTGGGTCCCTGTTTGATCTCTGATGTTTGTGATCTTTGAGTATGCTGTTTGCATGATCACATCTAAGGTTAATGTGCATCTAGACAAGATTAAAAAGAAAAAAAAAGGGTCGTTAATCAAGGTTGACTTTCGGGTTGACTTTGGTTTTCCCCGTGTGACTTTCTTAATTCGGGTCAACCGTCTGGGCCGGGTTAAGAGGGTTACATTTGGTGGTATCAGAGCTGAGTTGCGAATGCTTGGGGAAAACGGTAAGTTGTTGTGATGTGTGTTTGTTGTTTACCTTGATGTGTGGTTGGAAGTTGGTTGAAACATGTGTTTCTGAGTATGCTGCCGATGTTTCTGAGCAAATTGTTGATGTTTCTGAGCATGTTGCTGATGTATGCAAGCATGTTTTGTGGTTATGCATCTTGGTTGAGTTTATGTGGAAATGTGCTGATGCTGTGAGCTGATGTTATGCATGATGAATGTGTTATGATTATGTTATGTTGATAATATGCTGTTACAAGTGGATGCTGTCTGGTATAAGCATGGTCAAAGTATGTTGTTTGATATGCTTGATGTTGTGATATCCATGTTGTGTTGACTGTTATGTCATGAAAAGGGGAGGATTCGGGATACCCATTGCCTTATTAATATAGCTATTGTGTTATTTGGAGTTGGAGTTTGAATCCTTGCTTAATGCTGGTCTAACTGGTTTGTTTGCTTGTTGTGATTATTTGTTGTTGTTAGTAGTATGGCAAAGTCGATGGAGGAATGGCAGTTGGGTAAGATGGTTGCTACCTTGGGGCAGGTTGTTAAGGCTTGGAATTCACCTTTCTGTAAAGGTGTTTTGTCTCAGTCTTCTGTGCCTAGAGTTGAGGTGGTTAGGCAAGGGAAAGAAGTTGGTTCTGTGATGAAGAGTTCATCATTTGTTGAGCTGGAGGGGTTGGGGACATCTCAGGCTGAAGTAAAGGTAAAGTCAGTGGATGTGCTGGCTGTGGAATGTGTGGGTTTGCCGAAGCAGCGGTTGCATGATTTGGGCGCTGTGGAATATCATGGTTCTTCACCGGAGATGTTTGAGGCCTGGTTGGCCAGTGTGATTCTGATCTTGGATCAGGAAGGCTGTGATTATGCCTGTAAGCTGGGAAGTGTTGTTTCCTTGATGTTGGAGGATGCGTATGTCTGGTAGACATCTGTGGCGATGGCGTCACATATTCCTGATATTGATTGGGATTTCTTTGTATCTGCTTTTTGTGAAAGGTATCTTGGAAGGGAATTTCCAAGGGTTGAGCAATGTGAAGATAGTGCTGTTGTGGAGCCGGTGTTGCTTGAGCAAGGAGTGGAGGTTCAGCCACCGGTGTGTGACCGTTGCGAAAGGCGCCATGTTGGACGTTGTAGGGGCGCGGGTGCTTGCTGGAATTGTGGTTCCAAAGTGCATGTTAAGCGTGATTGTCCTCTTGGAGTGAAGTCAGCTTTGGTGTTAGCCAAAGGGTCTTTGAAAGGTCGTGGGTACGGCCGAGACAAGGTTCAGAGGTGGCAGAAAGAGCAGAAGATTGTGAAGAGTTTGGGAAAAGAGAATTGCTGGAAATGTGGGTCTGCTGGACACATGAGACGTGATTGTTTGGGGTTGGCTCGGAACAGTCAAGGTTCCTTACCGCAAGAAGTTGGTGGTGACCCTGATGTGTTAGCTGGTGCTGCAGTTGTGCCGCAGGAGGATGATGGTTCCGCAAGGAAGAAAGCTCGTCTGATGAAGCTTCAGGGAGGTGTTGTGTTTTCAGGTAACCTTGTTAAGTGATCTTTGCTCTAGTTACCTTAGTATGGTTTTGGTTGGTTTTTTCCTTGCGTGGTAAGTTAGTCTTGTTGCTAGCATGTTGGGGTAATGGTAGTTGTTTGGGAGCATCTTTGGTGTGAAGAAGGCTTAGTGAGTATCTGGTGGTTAATGGTTGTTGGAATGGTGGAGTTAGATAAGCTAGAAGTGAGGTAGGAGGTTGTTCTTAGACGGATTTGAGGTTGTTATTGGAGGGTGTGAACTGGCATTCATGCACAGTTAAAATCATTGTTATATGCTATATTATATATGTTGGTCCATGCATACATGTGGCATGACATTAGAGGTTTTGCATACATGTACATCAGGCATTGATAGGGCATGTAGGTGATCATGCATACGATGTTCACACTCGCTAATAATTAATCGAATCTGTTAGTGTGGTGGTTGGTTGGGATGATGGGTTTTTAGAGGTTGTTTTGGTGCTGAGTGAGGGTTAGAAGTAATATCAAGCTAGATGCTAGTAGTGGTGAGAGTGGGGTATAGCATGTTAGTGGAAGGATAGTGTTTGTTGCTTAAGGAGTTTAGTGGTTTGGTGGTGAAGGGTACCGGTTGAGGTTAGTATCGGTTAAGTGGTTTGTGTAGCTAAAAGGAAGTGGTAGTTCCTTGGTGCTAGTGATGTTGCAATTTTGTGGTTGTGTTCCCAAGTGCTGAGGTAGCTTAGCTTTTATGTTTTTGTGAAAGGGTTGTGTTGGTGAGTGTTGGTTTTTAGCAACCTTTGAGGAGTTGAGGAGCTGTTATGTGTGTTTTGGATAAGCAATGTTCTGGTAATGCAGGTGTTATGGTTGGAGTTTGTAGTGGAAGGATTATGAAAGATCGAAGGCTTTTGTTGGTTGTTTGGGTTCTTGTGAGAAGTGGTTGGCTGGTTGTGGTTAAGAAAGTTCCGTTTGAAGTCAGTTAGTGGTGTGTGGAACGGTTGATGGAGTCAAGTTGGGGTTGTAATGTAATTTTTGGAATCTGGGTGAGTAATCTTGGTGAGCTGTTATGGTAATGTTAGCGGCGGATGTAAAGGATTGTCAGCTTTTGTTGAAGAGTTTGAGTAACCAGTTGACGTTTAAGGATTTCTGCTTGTTGGGAAAATCCTTGGAGGAGGTTTGGGGGTTTGCAAGAGTTTTTGAAGCAGAGAAGTTTGCATAGTGGCTGAATTGGATTGGTTGTTGTCTCTGTGTAAATAAGTCTTGGAGTTGTGTGTTACAGTGATGTAGGCTGTAAGAGCTGGAGTTCTTCAGGTTGATGCTTGGGCTGTGTACGGTCCGGTTATGTGAAAGGTTAAGTTGTGGCTATCTTTGTGTGTTCTGGATTTAATGAATAGCATGTGGTGGTGTTGGGTTCGGTGGAGTTTTGTGTGGAATGTGTTCAGTGTTGGTTGAGGCTTTTGTGTTGCCTTGTGTGTTGTTTTGAGAAGGTTGTTGTTCTCTTTTCGCTGGTTGAAATTTCGAGGACGAAATTTCCTAAGGGGGGGAGAGTTGTAACGCCCCGGTTTTGGGCTCAGAAGTTTTGGGCGTTGACCGGTTCAGTCAAAGTGCTGATAGAATATATAAGAGTGAATTTAGGAAAGCCTAGTTCGGGTTGCATTAAAAATATGGAAAAATGTTCTAAAATCATATTTTAATATATAAAAGTGAACTGTGAAATCAATTTTGGAAAATGAGGTTCGGAAGGTTGACATTTTGGCTAGTGACCAAAATGTAATTTTTGAAAGTTGCGGGACAGTTTTATAAAGGATTGAAACTTTGAATCTTTAAGGAGCTATTATTCCAAAAAGGATTTCTCCAGATTTTTCTAAGATATTTTAAGGCTTTATTCTGATTTTTAAAGATTATTAAATGTGGAGGGAAATCATTTTCACCATTTCTTAACTAACTTTTCATTTTCTCTCAATTATCCTTTTCCCTCATTTTTCTCTCCACCCAAACACAATTCTCCAGATTTTCTTCTCTGATTTTGGCATCTAAATCACTCATTTCAACTCTCTTGTGATTCCTAATCATCTCTACAACAAAACCTCTCAATTTGCAAGTTGTTTCATTAAGCATTTTGGCTCTAAAAAGGAGAAATTCAAGTTTGGAGGTAAGAACGTCCTTCTCCTCTAAACTATCAGTTCTTTACTGAAATTCCTAAGTTCTCAATCCTTGATTTGTGTTTTGTTAATGGCTTTTCAATTGAAATCTTGATTTTGGCTTAAAATGCAAGATTTGGTGATTTTGGTGAAATTTTCCTGTGATCTGTTTGGGCAGTGTTTTGAAGTGTCAAAATGATGTTAAATGAATGCTAAATTGATTAGAAGTTGAGGTTTAATCAATGCAATCCCGGATAGGTTGAATTTCCTAAGTTTGGCTTGAGTTTTTGGTTGTTTTTGGAGTGTTTTTGGTGATCTGTTATACCTGGAGGTATAAGGATGTGTTTGTGATCATTTTGGATGTTAATTGATGTTTAAAAATGGTTAGAAGTGATGGATCTTGGCTGGGTTAAGTTTTGGAAGTGTTTGGAGGTGATTTCGGTTGTGTTTGGTAGCCAAATTGTTGGATTTGGGATGAGCAGCGAGTTGAGTCTTGTTGCTGGTGTTTTTAATGCATAATGATGCATTAATCCTCTGTTGTTGTGTGCTTGAAACAGGGGAGTTTGATCCGTGAGCTTTGGAGATGTTGCGGAAGGTTTTCGGATGCTTGGAAGGCTTGTCGGCTAGCTTTGTTTTGAGTATCGGTGAGTGAAGTTGGGTTTTCAGCTTTTAAACCAAGGTTTGAAGGTTTTGGGAGCTTAGTTTAAGTCTAAACAACTTTGCTAAGCTCAAGAGTAAGTGATTGGATTTTTGCTCTTGAATTGTGTTGTGTTTGGTTTTAAAAGCTATTGTGGTTGTTGATTGAGATGCATATGTTTTGCATGGTTTAAATCTGTTTTAAAAGCTTATTTTAAGCATGGTTTATTGCTGGTTTTGAAAGCCATTTGTGAAGGATGCTCAAGGTAAGAGATCCTTGGTTTTGTTTATGGTAATTGTGATTTTGATGCATAGTGGTGCATGTTGATCTATGGCTTTGTATGATGCTTTAAAACAGAGAATTGATGATGGTAAATGTTACTTTTTGCATATTGGTTATGCATGTGAATCATTGGATTAATGAGGTAATGGTTTTGCATATTGGTTATGCATGTGAATCATTGGAATAATGAGGTAATGGTTTTGCATATTGGTTATGCATGTGAATCATTGGACTAATGTTGTGATGGGTTTGCATTATGATTATGCATGTGAAACGTTGGATTAATATGGTAAGATGGTTATGTTGGCAAGTGATGAAAGTGGTTCTTGGTTCGTTGATCGGATATAGTTAGCCGGCTATAGGATTGGGTGCACCGTGAATTAAGTCGCCTTGGAGGAGGAGTGGTCAAGAGTGGACCGGAAAGCTCCCTTCAAGTATCCTAACGAGATGGTTAAGGTCATAATGGAGGTGTTGCCCATTCGAGGACCTTGGTTGAGCAAAGGTTATATGGTGTTTAAAAGTCCATATGTGAGAACCTTGTGCTTGTTAAGATCACAATGGCGGTGTAAGACCATGTGTGGATCTTGTGTGGGGTGTCCCGGATCTCGTTAGTGATTTATACAACTACCAATCGGTTATGCAAAGGTTGTATGGTGTTTAAAAGTCCATACGAGGAGACCTTGTGCATGTTGAGGTTGTATGGTGTTTAAAAGTCCATGCATGGGAACCTCGGGAAAAGCTAAGGTTGTATGGTGTTTAATAGTCCATACATGGGAACCTTAGGCTTGTAAGGTCAAATGGTGTTTAAAAGTCCATTTGGGAGGCCTTGGATTGGTAGGGTGTATGGAGCGTAGGGACAACGCTCGGAATCCGCGTATCCGATCGGGTTGTTGAGTTGAAAAGTGGATGTGGTTGATCACTTGGAAGCCAATGTAATGTTCTTGATCATAAAGAAGCATGAGATGCTTGAAATGATGCATGATTGCATGTGAAGCATGAGATGCTTGAAAAGATGCATGGTTGCATGAAAAGTGTATGATGCTAGTGAATGGATGTTTACTTGTTAAGTTGAAACAAGTGTTGTTTATCATTTGGTAAATGATGCATGTGTGCATGAAATCTCCCTAATGCATTGGAGTCTTGTTAAGACTTGTTTAAAAAGGCATGTGTTAATGATGTTGTGGTTCATGGGTTGTCTTTGGATAATGCATGTATTGGATTGATTGAGTAAATGATTTTAAAGGGCTTCTTGCTTAAATGGTTTTTAAGTATAAGAAGGGTATGTTGTGAAGTGTGAATGTTTTCCAAGGTTTTGATTTAACTTTGTATATGGTGTTTATGCATGGGATGGTTAAATGGATGATTATGTCACTTATGCTTTGAAAAGGTTTTCTTAGCTTGCTAAGCTAAGGTTTGGTTTCATGTATGTGCAATGCATGGTTTAAGCATGATGTTGAAAAGTAGTTTTCAAACATGGTTTTGGTTTGTCAAATCAGGTTGTTTTTAAAGTGTTTTGTAACCCGCTGCATTGATGGTGTTTTGGTTTTGAGCATTCCTCACTAAGCATTATGTGCTTACGCTCCTTTTTGTCCATCAATGCAGATTCTTGAAGTTTGGACAGCAAGGAGCAAGGGATTCAAGGTGGACTCCAATTGAGATGTATGTCTCGGTGAATAGCTATAGTTAATAAGGGCAATGGGGGTAGAATCTCTCGGATTGATGTTTTTGTATTTGTATATGTTCGGACAAGTATGTTTTAATGTTGTTGATGTTGCTGAATCATGATTTGGCTATAATGGGATTGTTTTGGAAAGATTGTGCTTAATTGGTTGCTTGTGTAGGAAGCATGCCTATAGAATTAGGGCTTTTTGCATATGATGTTGTTATGATGATTTGTTGATGCTTGCAAGTCTTATAGATGTTGAATTGCATGCTGGTAAAGTTTGGTGGCAATTGGGACATGTTCGAATGATCTATTGCATGTTTTGGTATGCCTTTTTGCTGCAATCTGTGCAGGCGTTTCGGAACAGTGTACACCGTTTCGGAACGGGTGCCTTGCATGAACCCAGGCGTCCGAAACGGTATGCACCGTTTCGAAACGGTTTGGTCTCTGCCAGACCCCCGTTGCGGAACGCGTTGCGGAACGGCCCCGAGTTTCGAAACGGGCTCAGCCTGTTTCGGAACGGGTGACCGTTGGGTCCCTGTTTGATCTCTGATGTTTGTGATCTTTGAGTATGCTGTTTGCATGATCACATCTAAGGTTAATGTGCATCTAGACAAGATTAAAAAGAAAAAAAAAAGGTCGTTAATCAAGGTTGACTTTCGGGTTGACTTTGGTTTTCCTCATGTGACTTTCTTAATTCGGGTCAACCGTCTGGGCCGGGTTAAGGGGGTTACATTAAAAGTCCATTTGGAGACCTTGGATTGGTAGTATGTATGAAGCGTGGGGGACAACGCTTGTGATCCGCGTATCCGATTGGATGTTGAGTTGAAAAGTGAAAGTGGTTGATCACTTGGAGGCCAATACAATGTTCTTGGTTATAAAGAAGCATGAGATGCTTGAAAAGATGCATGGTTGCATGAAAAGTGTTAAATGCTTGTGAATGCATGTTTACTTGTTAAGTTGAACAAGTGTTGATTATCATTTGGTAAATGATGCATGTGTGCATGAAATCTCTTAAATGCATTGGAGTCTTGTTAAGACTTGTTTTAAAAGGCATGTGATGATGATGTTGTGGTTCTTAAGTTGCCTTGGTTTAATGCATGTGTTGGATTGTTTGAGTAATGGTTCTTAAATGGTTTCTTGCTTGGTATGACATTCAAGCATGGGAAAGGTATGAAATGAATGGAAGTGTTTTCCAAGGTTTGAATTTAACTTTGCATATGGTGTTTATGCATGGAATGGTTAAATGGATGATTTTGCAAATTATGCTTTAAAAAGGTTTTCTTAGCTTGCTAAGCTAAGGGTTGGTTTTCTTGTTTGAGCAATGCATGGTTTAAGCATGTTGTTGAAAAGGAGTTTTCAAACTTTGCTTGGTAAACAAATCGAGTTGCTTTTCAAAGAGGTTTTATGACTCGCTGCATTGATGGTGTTTTGGTTTTGAGCATTCCTCACTAAGCATTATGTGCTTACGCTCCTTTTTGTCCATCAATGCAGATTCTTGAAGTTTGGACAGCGAGAAGCAAGGGATTCAAGGAGGACTCCATTTGAGATGTATGTCTCAGTGAATAGCTATAGTTAATAAAGGCAATGGGGTAGAATCTCTTGGGTTGATGTTTATGTGTTCGTATATGTTCGGACAAGGATGGCTTTATGTTGTTGTTGTTGTTGGACATGTTTTGGCTTATATGAGATGGTTTTGGAGATTTTGTGTTTAAATGGTTGCTTGTGTAGGAAGCATGCTTATAGAATTGGGGCTTTTCATATATGTTGTTATATTGATGTATTGTTGATGCAAGTATGTCTCCTATATGTTGAATTGCATGATGGTAAAGTTTGGTGGCTTTTGGAGCATGTTTGGATGATCATTTGCGTGTATAAGCATGTCTTTTTCTACATTATGTGCAGGGCGTTTCGGAACAGGGACTACCGTTTCAGAACGGATGCCCTGAATCAGCCCAGGCGTCCGAAACGGTAGACACCGTTTCGAAACGGAAAGCATTCTGCCAGCCACCTGTTTCGGTACGCGTTGCGGAACGGCCCCGCGTTTCGAAACGGGCTCTGCCTGTTTCGGAACACGTGACCGTTGGGGGCTGACAGTGGCAGTTAAATGTTTTGGAATGTTTGCATTTTGGTCCTGAAACTTGTTTGTGCAATTGTATGAGTTTGGGATGTCCATTTGAGCTGAAATTTGGCAGAGAAGCATGAAACCTGATTAATTTTAAGTTGGTAACTTAAAATCTGGTTAAGTCCTTAAAGTTTTCAGAATTTACAATTTGGTCCCTAAAGTTGTAAATTGTTCAATTGGGTCCCTGTTTGATCTCTGATGTTTATGATCTTTGAGTATACTGTTTGTATGATCACATCTAAGGTTAACATGTATCTAGACAAGTTTAAAAAGAAAAAAAGAGGGTCGTTAACCAAGGTTGACTTCCGGGTTGACTTTGGTTTTCCCCGTGTGACTTTCTTAATTTGGGTCAACCGTCTGGGCCGGGTTAAGGGGGTTACATCCTTGGTTTGGCGGGGTACTATCGGAGCTTCGTGGATTGGTTTTCAAAGATTGCTGCACCTTCGAAGAAGTTGTTGCAGAAGGATGTTAAGTATGAGTGGAGGGAAGCGAGACAACATGCTTTTGAGAAGCTTAAGGCAGCTTTAACGGAAGCTCCTATCTTGGTTCAACCTGAATCAGGGAAAGGTTTTGTGGTGTAGATGCGTCCTACGTTGGCTTGGGATGTGTGTTGATGCAAGAGGGTAAGGTGGTGGCTTATGCATCGCGTCAGTTGAAGGTGCATGAGCACAATTATCCTACGCATGACATTGAGTTAGCTGCGGTGGTTTTTGCTTTGAAAATTTGGAGACATTACTTGTATGGTGAGAAGTGTACTGTGTACACGGACCACAAGAGTTTGAAGTATCTGATGTCTCAGAAAGAGTTGAATCTTAGGCAACGACGTTGGATAGAGTTGCTTAAGGATTACAATTTGACTATCGAGTACCATCCGGGTAAAGCTAATGTTGTAGCGGATGCCTTGAGTAGGAAGGTAGCTGTTGAGTTGAGGGCTATGTTTGCCAGTTTGAGCATTTCGCGTGATGGTGGTCTTGTGGCTGAGTTGCAAGTGAAACCATCCTTGTTTCAGTTGATTAAGGAAAATCAGTTGTTGAATGATTCCTTGGTGCCACATGTTCAGGATATTGCGGAGGATAGGCCATCAGATTTCTGCTTTAATGATGATGGAGTTTTATGCTTTGGTAGTCGGATAGTAGTGCCCAATGATGCTGATTTGAGGCGTGCTATTCTGACTGAAGCTCATAGTAGTCCTTTTGCTATGCACCCTGGTAGTACTAAGATGTACCGTGATCTTCGTGATGAGTACTATTGGGTGGGTTTAAAGAAAGATGTTGCTGAGTTTGTAAGCAAGTGCATGGTATGTCAGCGAGTTAAAGCTGAGCATCAGTTTCCTTCAGGGTTGTTGCAACCGTTGAGGATTCCTGAGTGGAAGTGGGAGAGGATTACCATGGACTTCGTGTTTGGTTCGCCTTTGTCGCCATCGAAGAAGAATTCGGTGTGGGTGATTGAGGATCGCCTGACGAAGTGTGCGCATTTCTTGCCTGTGCATACTACGTACACTTTGGATAAGCTTGCGGAGCTGTACATTGCTGAGATTGTGCGGCTGCATGGTGTGCCAAAGTCGGTTGTGTCGGATAGAGATCCGAGGTTTACATTGCGTTTCTGGCAGTGTTTGCATCAGGCTTTGGGTACAGGGTTGAATTTCAGTACTTCTTATCATCCGCAGTCGGATGGACAGTCTGAGCGTGTTATCCAGGTGTTGGAGGATATGTTGAGGTGCTGTGTGATTGAGTTTCAGGGTTCTTGGGAGAAACATTTTCCTTTGGTAGAGTTTGCCTATAATAATAGTTTTCAGGCAAGTATTCAAACGACACCTTATGAAGCTTTGTACGGGAGGAAGTGTAGGACTCCTCTTTGTTGGAATGAAACGAGTCAGAAGTTGGTTTCGATGCCAGCTTTGTTGAAGGGAACCACCGAGAAGGTGAAGCTCATTTGTGAGCGATTGAAGGCAGTTTCTGATCGGCAAAAGTCTTACGCGGATTTGAAGCGTAAGGAGATTGAGTATGCGGTGGGTGACTGTGTGTTTTTGAAAGTTTCGCCTTGGAAAAAGGTGATGAGGTTTGGTCGAAAGGGTAAGTTGAGCCCTAGATACATTGGACCACACGAGGTGATTGAGCGTGTGGGTCCTGTTGCGTACAAGTTGATGTTACCGCGAGAGTTAGAAAAGATTCATGATGTGTTTCATATTTCTATGCTTCGGAAGTATAGATCGGATCCTTCTCATGTGATGTCTGTGGAGGAAGTGGAGTTGAATCCGGATTTGACCTATGATGAGGAACTAGTGAAGATTCTGGATTCGGATAGTAAAGTTCTTCGAGGCAAGACCATTGAGTTGGTAAAGGTGTTGTGGAAGCATCGTGGTGCTGAAGAAGCCACGTGGGAACGGAAGGATGACATGTTGAAGCAGTTTCCGTACCTTTTTCCTTTAGGTAAATTTCGAGGACGAAATTTCTTAAGGGGGGGAGAGTTGTAACACCCCAATTTTGGGCTTGTAAGTTTAGGGTCTGAACCGGACCGGTTTAAATTTCGATTCGAATATAAAAGGTGGTTTTAGGGAAAGCCTAGTTCGGGATGCATTAAAAATATGGAAAAATATCTAAAAATCCTCTTTTATTATGTATAAGAGAGTGGTGAAATCATTTTTAGAAAATGGGGTTTGGAAATATGACATTTCAAGTTAGTGACTAAAATGTAATTTTTAAAAAGTTGGTGACTGTTTTAAAAGGATTGAAACTTTGAATCTTTAAGGAGCTAATTTACCAAGGGAGGGTTTCTCCAGATTTTTCTTAAATTTTAAAGACTCATTTAATGTTATTTAATAAAAAGAAAAGAGGGAAAAGAGATATTTTGGTTTAATAACTAACTTTTGCCAAAATTTTCCCATTTCATTTTCTCTCAATTTTCCCTCAGCCAAACACATTTACACAACCACTTTTCCTTTGATTTTCACACCTAAAGTTGAGATTTCAATCTCTAAATGATTTCTAATCATTTCTACACCAAATCCTCATCATTTTCTTATTGAATTTTCAAGAATTTTGGCTCTAAACAAGGAGAATCCACATTTATAGGTATTAATGTCCTTCTCCTCTAAATACTCAGTTCTTTACTGAAATTCCCAAGTTCTCAATCCTTAAATTGAGTTTTATTAAAGGTTTTAATGTTGTGATCTTGATTTTGGCTTCAAATGCAAGATTTGGATTTAATTTTGAAGAAATTCGTATTAAATGATTGGGCTCTGTTTTGAGATGTCTTTTTGATGTATTTTGGATGTCTAAATGAGATGCAATTGAGGTTTAATCAATGCAATCCCGAATAGGTTGATTTTCCTAAGTTTTTACTTGAGTTAATGGTGGTTTTTGGGGTGATTTTGATGTTCTACTATAGCTGGAGGTATAAGGACGTGATTAGGTCCTTTTTGGATGTTAATTGATGTCTAAGAATGATTGGAATTGATGGATCTTGACTGGGTAATGTTGTAGAGGTGTTTGGATGTGATTTCGGTTGTGTTTGGTAGCCGAAATGTGAGTTTTGATGAGAGCAGCGAGTTTAGGTGTTTTTGCTGAAGATTTTAATGCATGATGATGCATTAATCCTCTGCTTTGATGTGTTTAAAACAGGGGAGACATCTTCGAATCCTTGTGGTGTTGATCCGGAGGCTTGATCGGCATTTCGGCAAGCTTGCGAAACGGAATCGGTGAGTGAAGTTTGGTTTTCATCTTTGAAACCAGTGTTTGAAGGTTATGGGAGCTTAGTTTAAGTCTAAACAACTTAGCTAAGCTCAAGAGTAAGTTTTCGGAGAAACTCTCTTTTTGAAGAACCATGAGATGGTTGAATGCAATGTGTTTATTTTGCATGTTTAAATTCTGTTTTGAAAGCATATTTTAGCATGTTTAATGCTGGTTTTGTAAGCCATTGTTAAAGGATGCTCAAGGTAAGAGATCCTTGTTTTGAACATTGATAAATGTTGTTTGATGCATGGTGATGCATGATTATTTAATGGCTTGTTAAATGCTTGAAAATAGTGGATTGATGATGGTAAATGATGTATATTGGCAAGTGATGTGTTGGTTTAAAAGTACTTGAATCGGATATAGTTAGCCGGCTATAGGATTGGGTGCATTGTGAATAAAGTCGCCTTGGATGTTGAGGGGTTGTAATGGTACCGTAAACTCTATCCAAGAACACTAACGAGATGTCTAAGATCATAATGGTGGTTAAAATGCCATGTGAGGATCTTGTGTTGTGTGTCTCGTGTTCTCGTTAGTGATGTTATACAACTACCAATGAGTGATGTGGAGGGGTTGTAATTGTACTGTAGACTCCATCACGGGTGTTGAGGGGTTGTGATTGTACCGGTAAACTCCACCTTGAGTGTTTGGTAGTGTGTATGAAGCGTATGAAGTGTTGTTTTATTAGAGCATTTCTCACTAAGCATACGTGCTTACGCTCTCTCTTTCTTGAACCAATAATGCAGAGCATTGAAGTGCTTTAAGGGCAGCAAGGAGTTCAAGGATCCAAGTGAAAGTCTAAGCTCATGTATGGTGACTATTTTCACAACACTATTAGCTTTTGGTATTTGTCAATGGGAACCTAGATTGTGTTTTTGGGAGATGTTTTGGACTCCCTAAGTTTGGTTTAATGCCTATGGTGTTTGGAACATGTAAATGGCCATTTGGTATTTTGTTTTGGAGATTTGATGATTGCTTGCTCTTCTATATAGGATGCATGCCTTTAGACTTGTGGTTTTTTCTTATTTGAGGCCGTGATTGAGCTTTGATGATGCAAATGTGTTCCTTTGATGTTTGATGACTTTCTGGCACGAAATGGAGGTCTTATGAGCGTGTTTGGTGGGTCGAAAGAGTGTAAAACAGGCCTTTCTGCTGTTTCTGGGCAGGGTGTTTCGAAACACCCTTGCCTGTTTCGAAACAGGTGCATATTTTGGCCTGGGTGTTTCGAAACGGGCAGAGGTGTTTCGAAACACTTTGGCTACTGCCAAGGGGTGTTTCTGAACGGCCTAGACCGGTTTTGAAACACTTGACCGTTGGGCACTGATTTGAATGGTTTTGAGGTTTGCAAGCTTTACGTTTTAGTCCTGATTTTTGTATATGCAATTGATTGAGTTTGAGATGTCCGTTTGAGATGAAATTTGACAGAGAAGCATGAAACATGACTAATTTCATAATGGTAACATAAAAATTGGTAAAGTTCTCTTAATTTCCAGAAGTTACAAATTGGTCCCTAATTTCGTATGTTGTGCAATTGAGTCCCTTATTGTTTTCCGATTGCTGTTATTTTTGAGTATGCTTATCTCAAGAGTATACCTTGGGTTAATATGCATTTAGACAAGGTTAAAAAGAAAAAAGGGTCGTTAATCAAGGTTGACTTTCGGGTTAACTTTGGTTTTCCCCGTGTAATCTTCGTAGTTCGGGTCAACCGTCTAGGCCGGGCTAAGGGGGTTACATCCAGCATGGAAACATTTTTAGTAAAGGTTTCGGAACTTAGTAAGATCTTGAAACGCTTTACTAATTTCAGAACTATGTAAAGTGAATTTCTCCCTCTGATTGTACTATTATGAGCCTTTGGATGCACTTGTTTTAATTATATTAACCCACTGTTTTAATGCATGCTTGAGTTTATAAAATGTGGTTGATGATGCCATATGGTTTAAGGATGTACTAGGTTAGTGATTCTTGTATGCATGTGTTGATGCATGAGTTTTTGAAGCATGGTTTAATGCTTGAGATATGGTTTATTATGAATGCTTTGGAAAAACACTGAGGTATGCATGAAATGTGGATTATATTGGCAAATGATGTTGTGTAAAGTGTTTTTTAAATGAAATCAGATATAGTTAGCCGGCTATAGGATTGAGTGCACTATAAACAAGTCGCCTTGGATGTTGAGGGGTTGTGATTGTATCAAAAACTCCATCCAAGTACCCTTACGATTGAGGAATGTTTAAGGTTGCAACGGTAGAGGGTAGCTCATGGGGTGTGAACCTTGTATGTGTCCCATCTCTCGTTAGTGGGCTATAGATTTACAAATGAGTGGTGTTGAGGGGTTGTAATTGTACCGAATACTCCACCACGGTTGTCACAACGGTGGAGGGTTACTCCCGTGTATGAGCCTTGAGATGTCGGTAGAGTGTATGAAGTGTTTGGGACAACACTTGGTAATTCGTGTATTCGATATGCTTTTTGAGAAATAAGAATGTTGTTAATCACTTGTAAGCTAATATAATGGATTGAAATGTTATGGAAATGTTAATGATGCCTATTGTGGAAAATGCATGTTTTACTTTAAGCTTTGCATATTGGTGAATATGCTTGGAAGGCTTAATTTTTTTAGCAATGGTTTAATTGCTATCAAAATGTGGTACTTATTGCATGATGTTTAGCCTGCTGATTTTATTGATGAAATGCATGGGCTTTTAAAGAAGGCATGGTGGTTTCAAAGAGTGAAAATGGTTTTGAGCATTGATGGGCATTTTTTTTGTATGCATATTTTGGTATGTAAGTGTCCTTTAAATGTTGGATTATGCTTAGATTTGAGATTTGGCGTTTGATGCTTGAATTTCCTAGGAAGCATGCATATAGAACCCATTATTGATATTAGTGATGCTTTGATGATGTTATTGCCATGTGAACATGGTAGTTGAAGTGTAATTTGGTTGTAAGCATGTTTGAATGTATGTTGGAATAATTTGAGATGGTTTTTGAAGTGTTAAACCAACAAAATTATACTTTGCTGGCCCAGGTGTTTTGGAACACCCTTGTCCGTTTTGAAACGAGTGTTTGAAAATGCCTTGGGGTATCGAAACGGGCTGGTCCGTTTCGGTATGTTTTGTTACCGTGAAACCCTATTTCGATACGAGTCAACAGTAGATTCGGTACTAGCACGCGTTTTGAAACATGTGTCTCTATTTCGATACACTCGTTTCGATACAAGGCTTGATGTTCTGAAATGGTAGGTTGTTATGACAGTTATTGAAATATTTTGAAGTCTTGTTTCTTTGCGTATTGGTCCCAGTTTTTCATGTATGCAATTAAAGGAGTTCTAATGATTAATTTGAGCTGAGTTTTTACCTAAATGCATGAAATGAGTTTGATTAATGGTTGGTAAAATGAAAATTGGATAAACCCTTGTAATTTGTTAAGTTTACAAAATGGTCCCTAAAACCGAATTTGTTAATAATCGACGTGTGTTCGAGTTATCGTTTGATCTGTTGCTTTGTTGAACACATAGGAACCTAACCTACATATAAAGAAGATAAAAAGAAAAAAAATAAGGTCGTTTATTGAGGTAAACCTTCTTAGTTTACTTCAATATTCCCTATGTGACTCGTTCGGTTCAGTCTATCGGCTTGGCCGAGTCGACGAGATTACAGATCGCTTCCGATATGGCTTGGTACATGACATGAAGACGTTCATGCTCGCATCTGATTACACGGATTTCGATGTGCTAGTGACATGAGCCAAGGATATAGAGCAAAGTTTGGGTTTGTCATCTCGCGTGGGTGGCTCTAGCTTGAGTAAGAGAGCTGCAGATTCTGGCCCTAGTGGTGGGCAGAACAAGAGGATTCGTGACCGTAGGTATCAGCCTGAGGCGAGGCGAGGTAATTCAGGGTGAGGTGCGCTAGCTCAGCCTAATAGGGTGAGGTTTGAGCATAATACTTATTGGTCATATGGATCGTGAGAGCACTTGTGGCGAGATTGTCCTCACGTGGCTCGTGAGGTGCAGGCTCTTGTGGTTGGGGATAATTCTTGCTGGAACTGTGGATCAGCTGATCACATGAGACGTGAGTGCCCTTTGCTAGCTGGAGGTGGTCAGGGACAAGCACTTGTTGTTGCACCACAGAGAGCTCGTGGGCGCGGCCGTGGCAACTTCCAATGGAGGGAGGATGGGCAGAGAGGTGTGCCTCATGTTGTTGTTGTTGTTCAACTAGAGGGTGGTGGTCATGCGATAGTGTATGCACATCGTGTGGGATGTAATGACACTGACTTGATTGAAGGTATCTTCGCCTTGCAATCCTTGTCTTTGTTAGCTTTGATTGATTCTGGATCTATGCGTTCATATATCTTGAGTGAGCATGCACATTTGGTTGATTTTCCTGTTGAGATTGTAGACGTAGGAATGCAAGTAACAAGCTCTTTTGGTGAAACTGTTGTTACAAGAAATATGTATAGATGGTGTCATTTATCTGTTTAAAGCCATGTGTTTTCAGTTGATCTTATGGAATTACCTTTCTATGGTTTTGATTTGATTCTTGGAATGGATTGGTTGACTGAGCATCGAGCTATAGTCGATTTTGATGTTAAGCGAGTTACCTTGAAACTTGGTGATGATTATGAAGTAGTAATTGTAGGCGAGAATGTGAAGTTCTTGTCCAATGCAATTTCAGCTCTTGAAGCGAATCAGATGATGGAGTTGGATTGCATAGCTTTCTTAGCTTACGTGATGAACCCTGATACGAGGGAAGTGCAAGTGCAAGACATACGAACTAGTTATGAATATCCAGGTGTCTTCCCGGAAGAGTTGCCTGGCTTGCCACCTAACAGAGAAGTTGAGTTTGGCATTGAGTTGTATGAAAATACGACTCCAGTGTCCATTACTCCTTATCGGATGTCACCTAAGGAATTGAAGGAGTTGAAAACACAACTTCAGGAGTTTCTTGATCGAGGGTTCATAAGGCCAAGTGTCTCACCTTGGGGTGCACCGATTTTGTTTGTAAAGAAGAAGGATGGAACGATGCGTATGCATATAGATTATCGACAACTGAACAAGTTGACGATTAAGAACAAGCACCCTTTGCTGAGGATTGATGATTTGTTTGATCAGTTTTGTGGTGCTTCAGTGTTCTCGAAGATTGATTTGAGGTATGGGTATTATCAACTGAAGGTTAAGGATGTGGATGTAACCAATACAACTTTTCAGACAAGGTATGTCCATTATGAATTCTTAGTAATGTCGTTTGGGTTGAAAAATGCACCGGCTGCATTCATGGATATGATGAATCATGTCTTCCATGAATTCCTAGATCAATTTGTGGTAGTGTTTATCGATGATAACCTCGTGTACTCGTGTACCGAGGAAGATAATGATAAGAATTTGAGGATTGTGTTGAAAGTGCTGTTGGAGAATCAACTTTATGCTAAGCTGAGCAAGTGTGAGTTTTATGCTAAGGTCGAGGCGGTAATCAGTTGGAAAACGCCTAAATCGATGACGGAGGTGCGTAGTTTCCTTGGGTTAGCTGGTTATTACCGAATGTTTGTGGAAGGTTTTTCCAAGATCGCTGCTCCTTTGACCAAGTTGTTGCAAAAGAATGTTTGCATTGAATGGACGGATGTTAGGCAACAAGGTTTCGAGAAGTTGAAAGAAGCATTGATGCAAGGTCCTATCTTGATTCAACCAGAATTAGGTAAGGAGTTTGTGGTTTATAGTGATGCATCATATGTAGGTCTAGGTTGCGTGTTGATGCAAGGTGGGAAGGTTGTAGCTTATGCGTCTAGACAACTGAAGGTGCATGAGCGCAACTATCCTACTCATGATCAAGAGCTTGCTGCGGTTGTGTTCGCTTTGAAGATTTGGAGACACTACCTTTACGGTGAAAAGTGTGTGCTTTACATTGATCATAAAAGTTTAAAGTATCCCATGTCTCAAAAGGAGTTGAATCTTAGGCAACGAAGATGGTTGGAGTTGTTTAAAGTTTCTCACGTCTCAAACAGACTTCTATTTTAATGATGATGTTGTTTTATGTTTCAAAAGTCAAATAGTTGTGCTGGAAGATGTTGAGTTGAGGTGCACTATTTTGACCGAAGCTCATATTAGTCCTTTTGATATGCATTATGGTTGTACTAAGATGTATCGTGGTTTGATGGATAAGTACTATTGGGTGGGGTTGAACAAGGGTGTTGCTGATTTCATAAGGGAGTGTATGGTTTGTCAGCGTGTGAAAGCTGAGCATCGATTTCCTTTTGGTTTGTTACAGCCTTTGAGGATACCATAATGGAAATGGGAAAGTATTACGATGGAATTTGTGTCCGGTCTGCCTTTGACACCGTCTAAGAAGAACTCCATCTGGGTGATTGTAGATCGTCTAACGATGTGTGCACATTTTTTTGCTGTGCATACTACGTATACGTTGGATAGGTTAGCAGAGTTGTATATTGCTGAGATTATATGTTTTCATTATGTGCCTAAGTCCATAGTGCTAGATAGAGATTCGAGGTTTATAGCGAGATTTTGGAAATGTTTACACCAAGTGTTGGGTACACGTTTAAATTTCAGCACTTCGTATCATCCTCAGGCGAATGAACATTCGGAGCGGGTTATCCTGGTGCTAGAGGATATGTTGAGGTGTTGTGTGATAGATTTCCAAGGTTATTTGGAAAAACAGTTGCCTTTGGTTGAGTTTGCCTATAATAACAGTTTCCATGCAAGTATACAAATGGCTCTATATGAGGGTTTGTATGGGAGAAAATGTAGAACGCCTCTTTGTTGGGCGGAGGCGGGGCAAAAGCTGATTTTCTTGTCGGATATGCTTAAGGGAACAACTGAGAAAGTTAAACTCATAAGTGAACGATTGAAGGCTGCTTCGGATTGTCAAAAGTCTTAAGCGGATTTAAAGCATATGGAGATTGAATTTGAAGTTGGAGATCGTGTGTTCCTAAAGGCATCGCCTTGGAAAAAGATAATGAGGTTCAAACGTAAGGGAAAGCTTAGTCTAAGGTTTATTGGACCTTATGAGGTTGTGGAGCGAGTTTGTCCTGTGGCTTATCGGTTGAGGTTGCTCTCGAGTTGGAGAAGATCCATGATGTGTTTCATGTTTCGATGTTGCAGAGGTATAGATTGGATCCATCTCATGTGATGCCAATTGAGGAGATTAAGTCGAATCTGGATTTATCTTGTGACGAGGAACCAATGGGGATTCTTGATTAGAGTAGCAAACTTCTCCGTGGTAAGACGATTGAACTTGTAAAGGTGTTGTGGCGACATCAAGGGGTTGAGGAGGCCACGTGGGAGAGCAAGGCGGACATGTTGAACCAGTTTTCACACCATTTTCCTTCAGGTAAAATTTTGAGGACGAAATTTCCTAAGTAGGGGAGAGTTGTAACGCCCCGGTTTTGGGCCAAGGTGTTTTCTGCGTCAAGTTGGGCTAGTGGAACCGGAGGTCGGTGCTTCGAGACGTTAAAGGTGGTTCAAGGAAATCAAGGTTCGGGGTAGGATAAAAATGTGGTAAAAATTTCTAAAATCCTCTAAAATTACATTTATGACATTGGTTCAATTAATTTTGCAAAACGAGTTTTGGGAAGTGTACATTTTGGATAGCGACCAAAACGTAAAGTTTTAAAATTGTGGAACAAGGTTTTTTTTCTAAAAGAGTTAAATTATTAGAATCTTTAGGGAGCTTAATGGCAATTAAGCCTTTTATCTTGTTTGACATGTGTTTTAAATGAATAATTATATATTAAAAGGGGTTTTTATTAATTTAATAAAAGGGTGGTTATTTTGGTTAAACAAATTTGATGTTCATTTTCATTTTCTCCATTTCACTTCATCCCAACACTCTTCATTTTCTCTCATTTTCCAGAATTCTTTCACTTCCATTTTCTTTCTTGATTTTCAACTTCTCTCTTGTGATTTCTATCAAATCTTTTCAAGATTCTTGAAAGCAAAACTTGCCAAACTAGAAGAGAAGCAAGGATTCGAGTTAATTTTTGTGCCAACCTGCTAATCAAGGTTCTTTAATGATATTTCAAAGATAATTAACTCTTGATTTAAGTATTTGATTGAAGTTTTGTTTTGGTTTTGGTAAAATGGTGAAATCTTGATAGTAAAGATGATTTAATGTGATTTTCGGAGTTATTTTAATTTGATTTATTTAAGATTGTTTCTGATCAAGTTTTGGATGGTTTATATTGTTGAAATAGAGTCTTGATCTTATTAATCCTGAAATACTTGAGATATTTGTTTTAAAGGTGTTTTTGGTTGGGTTTTTGGGGTATTATGTGAGATCTAAGTTGCTAGAGGTATAAGGTTGGTTTTAGGTTGTTTTTGGATGTTGATTTATGGTTAAAATGTGTTGGTTGATGGCTGGGCCGAGTCTAGAGATCAATCGAAGGAGATTTAGGTTGTTTTTGTTGGGTATTTTGATGCTTCAGAGCAGGGCAACGAGTCCCAATTAAGTGTTTGTGTTTGGATGCATTATGGTGCATTGAGTCTCTGTTTTTTAATTTGTTGAAAACTTGGGATAGTGTTCCAGAATCGAAGGAAGTGGCTTTGGAGGCTTCAGACGGTTGATTGTCGCATCGGCGAGTGAGGTTTCGCGAGTCGGTCAATGGGAATGAGATTTCCAGCTTTGAATCATCTTGAAAGAGGTTTTGGGAACTTACTGTAAGCTTGAAACGCTTTACTAAGTTTGAAAGTAAGTAAAGTAATTTTCACCCTCGAATTGTGCTATTATGAGCCTTTGGATGCACTTGTTTTTAATTGCGTTTACCTACTATTTTAAAGCCTGATTTGTGTTTATAAAATGTGGTTGATGATGCCATGTGGTTTAAGGATGCACTAGTTAAGTGATCCTTGTATGCATGTATTTATGCATGGTTTAATGCTTGGAATATTGCTTTTTGTGTATGCTTTGGAAAAATAGTGAGGTATGCATTAAATGTGGATTATATTGGCAAGCGATGTTGTGTAATGGGTTTTGTAAATGAAATAGGATATAATTAGCTGACTATAGGATTGAGTGCACTATAAACAAGCCGCGTTGGATGTTGAGGGGTTGTGATTGTACCGAAGACTCCACCCATGTAGCCTAACGATTGAGGAATTTTTAAGTTTGCAACAGTAGAGGATAGGTCCTGGGTGCGAATCGTGTATGTGTCCTGTCTCTCGTTAGTGGGCTATACACCTTCCGATGAGTGGTGTTGAGGGGTTTAATTGTACCGAATACTCCACCACGGGTGTCACAACGATGGATGGTAGCTCCGCGTGTGAGCCTTGAGGTGCTGGTAGTGTATGTAGTGTTTGGGCAACACTTGGTAATCCGTGTAAATGTTTGTGATGCATATTATGAAAATGAGAATGTTGTTGATCACTTGTAAGTCAATATAATTGATTGAATTGTTGTGGAAAATGCATGTTTTACCTTAAAGCTTTGCATATTGGTAAATATGAATGGAAAGCTTAATTTATGTGTAACAATGGTTTTGTTGCTGTGAAGTATTTGTTACAAGCTGCATGATAATTAACATGCTGATTTTAACAATGAAGTGCATGGATTTTCGAAGAGGGCATGATGTTTTTCGAAAATGTGAAAATGGTTTAAAGCATTGATGGTGTTTTGGTTTTTGAGCATTCCTCACTAAGCTTGTATGCTGATGCTCTCTTTTTCTCATCAATGCAGATAATTAATGTAACCCCCTCAACCCAACCAAGCCGATAGACCGAACCGAACGAGTCACACGGGGATATTGAAGTAAACCGGGAAAGTTTACCTAAATAAATGACTTTTTTTATTTTTATCGTGTCTAGATTCAAGTTAGATTCCTATGTGTACATACACAAGCAGCGGATAAAACATCAACACAATCGCCGATTATTTATAGCCAAATAAGGATTAGGGACCGTTACGTAAAATTGGTAAATTATAAGGGCTTTTGCCAAAATCAAGTTACCAACCTTTAATTATGTTCGTTACATGCTTAACGGTGAAATCTCGGCTCAAAACAACCTTTAGAACTCATTCAATTGCATACAAGGCAAACAGAGACCAAAACGCAAGAAACAATAACTCAGAACAATTCAAAAACATGTTCAACAGTCAAACGTTTCGGAACAGAATGCCCTGTATCGAAACGACCGTTTTATAACATAGCTGGCCGTTTCGATACGCAAGTTCGTTTCGAAACTCCCTAAGACACGTTTTAGTACGATGGTTCACAGAGGAAAACTGTTCCGGAACATGTCTCACTATTCCGAAACACCAAGGCCATTTCAGGCCACCATTTCAAAACATGCAAGGGTGTTTCGAAACACTTGGGCCTGCAATGTTCTAGAAAGCTGGTCTAACTCAATTTTTACCTTTCGAAACCATCCCGACACATGCCCTAACTTATAGGCAACTTGAATACACATCAAAGACAACTTATTCAATGCATAAGAAATATCATAGCCTCATTCTCGGAAGAAATGGAACTAAAAGCATGCTTCCTAAAAGTTAAAAACCCCAAAAGACTAAAATCCAATTGCAAGCATAATCCAAAATTCAAAGGCCATTTAGATTTCCAAAATATGCATCACAAACTTGCACAAAACCAGAAATTAACAAACCAACAACATTCATTGCATTGGACACCCCCATTGCCCCTATTACACTAGTTCAAAAGCACAAGATACTTTTAGCAAATGTCTTGGTAAGATTCCTCGAAGATGTTGCCTCCAAAAGCCTAATTATCTGCATTGTTGAACAAAGAGAGCATAATGTCACACCCCACCATTTTTCCCTAAAATCCAAACCGAGGTTCTTGCCACCCCTTGGGCACTTTTGAAGCAAACTAGCACCAAGGAGGGCACTAGAAGCATCTAGGACGGCCAACACTTATCTTGAAGGGTCCATTGCGTTCTAGAAGGATTCGGGACGTTCTCTCCAGTCCAGACACACCCGGGAGAACCTAGAAGACCAAAGAGAGCTCGGGAAGGCTCGGGAAAGCTCGCGACAACTCCGGAAGACCCTGGAGCTCTCTAGAACATTTTTGATAGATGAAGATGTATGTAAACATGGATAGACATATGTAGAATAATCTAGAAAGATGTAGATATAAGCTAGATATTTTGGGACGCAAATCTGTGACCGTTGGATCAAAACGATCCTAGCCGTCTATTAGGGAGGTGGGAGCCTATAAATAGGGCCACCCCCTCATTTTGTAACTCACTCAAGCATTTAGCCACTTAAGCCTTCATGTAAAGCATACTTTGTAAAGCTTCCTTCTTAGTTCAATACAAGTCTTTTACTTGTAAACTATCTTGCCTTCTCTTGTGTTCCTAGTTTGGCCATCGCGTTGCGTGAAGGATCAAGGCTGGTTAGCACCATCAAGACTTGCTAACGCCGCACGGATCATGTTTGAGAGAATTAGTCCGTGACAGTTGGTATCAGAGCAAGTTACGAGACTCGAGATATGGCAAAAATGGGAAAGGGTCAAACCGTTAGCTCATCCAACGCGGAAGTCGTGCATGACCGAGGGCGCGAGGAGATGGTTGAGCCTACTGAGACAAGGCCTAGGGCCAAGTCCAAGGACATGCTCTCTAGATTGGAGACCCATCTTACCCACATGGAGGAGAATGTGGTGGGTGTGAGTACCCAAGTGGACGACCTTACCAATCAGGTGGAAGGCCTTGAGGCGGAGGAAACCATGCACGCAGAAATGGGGCAAATCTGCGATCTCCTAATGGGGGAGCTCTCGAAGGTACGTGACTCTTTCCAACAAGAGCTTGCTCATTCTCATGCTCAAATTGAGACCTTGCAAGGCGACCTTGCTTTGTGCAAGAGAGCCATGGCCGCCGGGCCAAGCAATACTTATGAGTCTAGGAAGGTCGAGGTGCCCAAACCTAGGACCTTCTCGGGTGCACGCAATGCAAAAGAAGTCGACAACTTCTTGTATGGTTTGGAACAATATCTAGTTGTGGTGGGAATCGTGAACGAGGCCGCAAAGATCAAAACCACCTCACTTTACCTCACCGACACAGCTATGCTTTGGTGGAGGAGAAGGCGTAGTGATGTGGAGAAGGGCACGTGCACCATGACTACCTTCGATGATTTCAAGAAGGAGCTTAAAAGGCAATTCTACCCATAGAATGCCGAAGATGAGGTGAGGGCACGATTGCGAAGGCTCAAGCAGTCGGGGAGAATTCGTGACTATGTAAAGGAGTTCACCACCCTAGTGCTCGAGATCCCCGATCTTTCTGACAAATACTCCCTTTTCAACTTTATGGATGGCCTCCAACAATGGGCCAAGGTCGAGCTCAGGCGACGAGGAATTCAAAACTTAGTCGATGCCATTGCCATAGCAGAAAGCCTTGTTGACTACTATAGAAACAAGGAGTCCAACAAGTCGAAGGACAAGAAAGGTGGCCATGCCAAAGGTGGGGGAGACAAGAGCCATCGCAAGGAGGGACACCATGAAGACAACGCCTCCAAGCACAAAGACTCATCTTCATGGAAAGGCAAGGATAAAGGCAAAGCTAAAGACACCCGAGGCCCGAGGCGACCTTCATCCAACAAGTGCTTCGTTTGTGATGGAGACCATTGGGTCCGAGAGTGTCCGCAGAGGCAAGCCCTAAACTCGCTCCTCGCGAAGCATCGAGAAGGAGGTGACACCGACAAAGAGGATGAAGGTGTCCAGATGGGGTCAATGCAACTACTCAATGTCATCCAATCTGCCCCTATGACCGAAGCCAAGGGATTGCTCTATGTAGACGTCACCGTCAATGGGAAAGCATCGAGGGCAATGCTCGACACAGGTGCGTCTCATAACTTTGTCTCTTTAGAAGAAGCTAAGAGAATAGGTCTTAAAGCCGTAGGCGGAGGCGGATCCATCAAGGCAGTCAACTCAGCAGCCAAGCCCATCCATGGAATCACACGAGGAGTCAAGACCATTGTGGGAAAGTGGTCAGGGCACATCGACTTCTCCGTGGTGCTGATGGACGACTTCAAGATCGTCCTAGGGCTTGAGTTCCTTGATCAAGTAAAAGCATTCCCAGTGCCCTTTGCCAACAACATGTGCATCATGGATGGCAATCAAGCATGTATGGTGCCCATGACTAGGGCTACCAAGCAAGATACCAAAGTACTCTCCGCCTTGAAGTTCAAGAAGGGCGTCAAGAGAAATGAAGAAAGCTACTTGGCCATCCTTAGTGAGTATGATGAAGAGGAGGCCATGCTCGACGAAGACCTTCGAAGGGAGGTAGCCCAGGTGCTTGATGAGTTCAAGGATGTTGCACCACCCGAGCTACCCCGAAGACTACCACCAAGAAGGGAAGTAGATCACAAGATCGAGTTGGAGCCCAGCACCAAGCCACCAGCCATGGGGCCTTACCGCATGGCACCCCCAGAGTTGGAGGAATTAAGGAGACAACTCAAAGAGCTACTCGATGCAGGGTTCATCCGACCATCCAAGGCACCATTTGGGGCACCAGTTCTTTTCCAGAAGAAGAAGGATGGTTCGCTAAGGATGTGCATTGACTACCGAGCACTCAACAAGGTCACTATCAAAAACAAGTATCCAATCCCTCTCATCTCAGATATGTTTGACCAGCTCGGGCATGCACGATACTTCTCCAAGTTGGATCTTCGATCGGGATACTACGAAGTGTGCATTGCGGAAGGGTATGAGCCCAAGACCACATGCGTCACAAGGTATGGTTCTTATGAATTTCTAGTCATGCCCTTCTGACTAATCAATGCCCCAGCAACTTTTTGAACCTTGATGAACAAGCTTTTCCATCCCTACCTCGATCGGTTCATGGTCGTCTACCTTGACGACATTGTGGTGTACAGCAAGACCCTTAAGGAACATGTTGAACACCTAAGGGAAGTGTTCAAGGTTCTGCGAGAGAACCAGCTCTTCATCAAGAAGGAGAAATGCTCCTTTGCCAAGCCCGAAATCATGTTCCTTTGGCACCGAATCAAGGATGGGAAGTTAATGATGAAGGATGGAAAGGTGCGAGCCATTCAAGAGTGGGAGCCACCCACCAAGGTACATGAGCTACGATCCTTTCTGAGACTGGTGAACTACTATCGCCGATTCATCAAGGGCTATTCAGCGAGAGCAACACCCTTAACCGAGCTCTTGAAAAAGAACAAGCCATTGGTGTGGTCACCAGCCTGCCAAGAGGCCTTTGAAGACTTGAAGAAGGCCGTTTGTGAGGAGCCAGTACTAAGGTTGGCCGACCACACCAAGCCGTATGAGTTGCACACCGACGCATCGGATTTTGCTATAGGAGGGGTTGTTATGCAAGATGGGCATCCGATCGCATACGAGAGTCGGAAGCTCAACGACACCGAGAGGCGCTACACCGTGCAAGAGAAGGAGATGACTGCCATCATTCATTGCCTCAGGGTGTGGCGACATTACCTCCGAGGGGCTAAGTTCTTGATCTTAATCGACAACGTAGCAACTAGCTACTTCAAAACTCAGAAGAAACTTAGCCCAAAGCAAGCTAGGTGGCAAGATTTCCTAGGCGAGTTTGACTATATTCTACAATACAAGCCAGGCAAAGCGAATGTAGTCACCGATGCACTAAGTCGAAAGGCAGAGTTCGCAGCATTAAGCCAAGCCACCATCCCACTTCTTGATAGGATCAAGGAGGGTCTACACCAAGAGCCCCTTGCCAAGAACATCATCGCACTAGCCAACGAGGGGAAGACCCGGCGATTTTGGGTGAGTGATGGATTACTCTACACCAAGGGCAACCGTCTATATGTGCGAAAGTGGGGCAATCTACGCAAGGAGCTGATCAAGGAGTGTCACGACTCCTTATGGGCAGGGCATCCAGGTCTGCGTCGTACTCTTGCACTCTTAAAGTCCAACTACTATTGGTCCTGGATGCACGATGACGTGGAAGAGTATGTGAGGACTTGTCTTGTGTGCCAACAAGACAAGGTTGTCCAACAACAACCAGGAGGGCTCTTAGATCCTTTGCCTGTACCCGACAAGCCTTGGGAGAGTGTCTCTATAGACTTTATCACATGTCTCCCCAAGTCAGAAGGGTTTGGAAGCATAATGGTCGTGGTAGACCGATTCAGCAAGTATGCCACCTTTATTGCAGCATCCCCTGATTGCACAGCCGACAAGGCAGCAAGGCTCTTTCTCCACAACGTGGTCAAGTTGTGGGGCGTACCAAGCAACATTGTGAGCGATCGGTATCCAAGATTCACAGGGAGGTTCTGGACCGAACTCTTCAAGATGCTAGGGCCCGACCTTAACTTCTCAACAAGCTTCCTTCCCCAGAGTGACGGGCAAACCGAGCGCATCAATGCTCTCTTGGGGTTATACTTAAGGCACTACGTTAGTGCTAATCAGAGAGATTGGGCCAAGCTTCTCGACGTTGCTCAGTTCTCCTACAACCTTCAGAGGAGCGAAGCCACCAACCGAAGTCCCTTCGAGATTGTCTTGGGACACCAACCGACCACACCGCTCTCTCTTGCCACGCGCTATGAAGGGAAGAGCCCCGCAGCCTACAAGCTTGCCAAGTCATGGCACGAGCAAAATGAGCTTGCTCGAGCATCCTTACACAAGGCTGCTAAGAGGATGAAGAAGTGGGCAGACAAGAAAAGAAGGCCCCTAGAGTTCAAGGAAGGAGACCTTGTCATGCTCAAGCTCCTACCCCAGCAGTTCAGGACCCTAAGAAGGGTGCACAAGGGATTAGTCCGCAAGTACGAGGGACCATTCCCAGTGATCAAGAGAGTTGGCAAGGTGTCTTAAAAACTTCAGCTTCCACAGAGGCTCAAGATTCATCCAGTCATTCATGTGAGTTTGTTGAAGCCTTATCATGAAGACTTGGAAGATCCATCGAGGGGAGTTTCCACTAGAGCACCCACAGCCGTGGTCACTTCCTTCGTCAAGAAAGTTGAAGAAGTGCTAGCTGATCGACTAATTAGGCGAAGGGGCGTGCCAGCTTATAAGGAGTACTTCATCAAGTGGAAGGGTCTGCCCATTGCCGAGGCGAGTTGGGAGACTGAAGAAGCCCTTTGGCAATTCAAGGACCAACTTCGAGAGTTCAACGAAGGCGCGACGAGGGCGTCGCGAGCTTTGGTGGGGGAGAATGTCACACCCCGCCATTTTTCCCTAAAATCCAAACCGAGGTTCTTGCCACCCCTTGGGCACTTTTGAAGCAAACTAGCACCAAGGAGGGCACTAGAAGCATCTAGGACGGCCAACACTTGTCTTGAAGGGTCAATTGCGTTCTAGAAGGATTCGGGACGTTCTCTCCAGTCCAGACACACCCGGGAGAACCTAGAAGACCAAAGAGAGCTCGGGAAGGCTCGGGAAAGCTCGAGACAACTCCGGAAGACCCTGGAGCTCTCTAGAACATTTTGGATAGATGAAGATGTATGTAAACATGTATAGACATATGTAGAATAATCTAGAAAGATGTAGATCTAAGCTAGATATTTTCGGAGGCAAATCTGTGACCGTTGGATCAAAACGATCCTAGCCGTCTATTAGGGAGGTGGGAGCCTATAAATAGGGCCACCCCCTCATTTTGTAACTCACTCAAGCATTTAGCCACTTAAGCCTTCTTGTAAAGCATACTTTGTAAAGCTTCCTACTTAGTTCAATACAAGTCTTTTACTTGTAAACTATCTTGCCTTCTCTTGTGTTCCTAGTTTGGCCATCGCGTTGCGTGAAGGGTCAAGGCTGGTTAGCACCATCAAGACTTGCTAACGCCGCACGGATCGGGTTTGAGAGAATTAGTCCGTGACAATAAGCATGCAAGCTTAGTGAGGGTTGCTCAAAACCACAAACATCAACAATGCACAAAACCATTTTCACTCTTTTTAAAAGCATCATGCCTTTCTTAACAAACCATGCACTTTAACATCAAAATCATTATATTAAACATCATGCAACATGATCCAATCAAAATGAGCAATTAAATCATTGCTACTCATTTTCCAAGCCTTTCAAGCATAAACACCATTATGCTAAGCATAAGCCAAAACATGCATTGTAACACCCACTTCCTGGGTTGGTCGAGAACCGGGTCGGAGAGCATTATCGAAAGCAAAACCGAAATCGGAGACATAAATTTTAAACCTTTTTAACCAATATTTTATTGCCAAATATGTCAATTTTATTACTAACTCAAAATTCAGTATAGCTTTAAAACCTTATACAAAACAAAGGCAACATATACACAATAGTAGGGCCACAAGCGACTAGTTTAATTGCTTTTCCACCATTCTAGGAGTTTATAAAGACAAAACACATTACTCTAAGCTTGTAATGACTTGTCGATCTGCCGACTTCTCCGATCTCGAACCGAACACCTTGCTAGCCTGAAATGTTATGGAAATGAATGCATTAGACTTACATAGTCTAAGTGAGGTAGTCAATAACAATGAATGAACATGGTATGTCATTTATCATACTTTAATGACGATCAATTATGCAATAAACAGGGCATGCTCCTCATTCATAAAAACATAGTATCAATCATCATATCATCAATGACAATATTATAACAAAACAATACCGATAACCAATAATCTTCCTTGGATCAACTCATGGTAATTGGATACATGAATTCTATGGGAATGACAATGCTATGGCAATAATATTATGACAATAAAAATATCATATCAATAACAATGCAATGACCATATTCAATGCTATATTTATAACTCAAAAATAATTTTATTGATGTCTTTATTAGTCTTTTAGCATCATTCGCCTTGGAACACTTTTGGACTTAGGTAACTTTGGTTCGATAGTCGGTAATAAATAAGCTCAAAGCACAAAGCAATGGCTTGTTTCAATACAATATCAATGATTCAATGCTTCTGGTGCCCGTACTCACTCCAATCGAACCTCTGCCTCGCCGAGGGTCGTCACCCTTGAGCCGTGGCTCACGGACCGCAGTCCCGATAAATATACCAAGTACCAAGCCAAAGTATCCAATGACTTTTCCTCAATAATATTTTATTGATACGATATCTTTATCAATGCCTATAACAGTGTCAAATAGAGAAGTCGATAATAGTGTCAATGACAATATCAATTGCAATATCTTCACATCGATATCAATAACAATGATTCAATGTCAATAATTTAATGACCACATGCACACATCAACACCAATATCTCAATAGCAATATGCAATAATCAATGTTTGATGCTCAATGATTCATGTAGCAATGTTTCAATGACTTCGATGACAACAACAATAATGCTTCGAACACGATCTCAATGCGAGACTTACATCGACTTACGAATGGAGTCTACCAAGAGATTCGATGCAATTTACCTTAAGATAATGTTAGCTACTTAAACGAAATTAACAACAATGAATTCGGAAAGGCTGCTCGCCTAATCCGAGACTCTGACTACACTCACCTCGATATTAAGGCTCCCGAAAAACGATGCCTTTTTCCTTGATTGTCGGTTATTCTTTCTCGATTTCTTGAACTAGATTGAATTTGAATCGGTTAGGACTGACAAGACAATATCGAATAAATAAAAAAATATTTATGAGACTCGATACCGAAACTAAGACCAACCAAGGATTTATGCTTACCCCGACGTCGACAGATATTCGATATTACTATATCGAAAATATCGGACAATCAATCAAACACTGAATCGTATATTTATTTCTCTTCTCACTCAGTCTATCTTACTAATTTTATTGAATTCTTTCTCACTTTTACGTGAGTGACCAATGCCCCATGCCCCCTTTTATACTTGATTTGCTGTCCCCTAATCTACTCTAAATTTCCCACGTATTCTTATATTGTGGCATGGAATGAGAAATCAAATTCCCTTGCTTAGCCACATGTGGCTTTGGTGGCCACCTTATTTGCTTGTAAAAAGCCACGCAAGTGACAATTGCCACATTCAATCTCTAACGGACGAGTGGCCTGACTCCATGGGTGCGTGGATTGCCTTTAGGCAATTCCTTCAAATGGAGGAACTGCCACGGTATCCAATTCTTTATAATAATAATAATAATAATAATAATAATAATAATAATAATAATAATAATAATAATAATAATCGAATAATCAGGTTTCCAACTTAATTTCTACTAGACCGGTATCCAATTGCCACATGCATCTTTCACAATGTGCATTAAAAACATTTTCCATAGTAACTCATTTCATTATATTGGCTCACAAGTGATAAACAACAATCTAAAAAACATATATCAGATACATAGATTACCAAGGGTTGTCCCACACCCTTCATACACTCTACCAGCATTTCAAGGTTCACACACGAAAGCGACCCTCCATCGTTGTGACACCCGTGGTGGAGTATTCGGTACAATCAAAACCCCTCAACACCACTTATCGGTAGATGTATGATCCACTAACGAGAGACAAGACATACACAAGGTTCGCACCCGGAAGCTACCCTTAACCGTTGCAATCTTAAACAATCCTCAATCGTTAGGGTACTTGGATGGCATATTCGGTACAATCACAGCCCCTCAACATCCAAGGCGACTTGTTTACAGTGCACTCAATCCTATAGCCGACTAACTATATCCTATTTCATTTATAAAACACTTTATTCGACATCACTTGCCAATATAATCCATATCTCATGCATACCTCACTGTTTTTACAAAGCATTCATGATAAGCCATAAACAAGCATTAAACCATGCTTAAAACCTCATGCATCAACACATGCATACAAGGACCACTTACCTAGTGCATCCTTAAACCACATGGCATCATCATACACAACTTATATACCCAAAAACGTGCTTTAAAACAATAAGGGAATGCAATTAAAATCAAGTGCAACCAAAGTCTCAAAATTAGCACAACCGAGAGAGAAATTTCGATTTACTTACTTCCAAACATAATAAAACATTTCAAGCTCTTATTAAGTACCCAAAACTTTTCTAAAACGTTTCCACACTGGAAACCGAATTCCACTCACCAACTCGCGAATCCACGCTTGCCGACGCGACTACCGATCTTCCGAGGCCTCTAAAAACACTTTGTTTGTTTCCAGATTACTATCCCTTGTTTTGAACACATCAAAACAAAGGTTCAATGCATTAAAATGCATCTAGAACTCCAACACACACAAGAAATCTCGCAGCCCTGCTCTAAATCATCAAACACCCATTCGAAACAACTGAAAACTCAATCGATTGACCTCTAGCCTCAGTCCAGCCATTACCCAACTCACCCAACACATTTTCAGCATTAATCAACATCCAAAAACAACCTAAAACCATCCCTATAACTCAATCAAATCAAATTCCTCAAGAACACCTCAAAAACCCACCCAAAAGCACTTAAAAATTAAGGATCTCAAGGATTTCGGGATCTATATGATTAATGTTGAGTGTGTAAAAGTTCTATTATTTACACCCTTTATAACCCATATTTCTGCTGCATTCAAGCATCATTACATTGCATTTAGGTAAGTTTACAGTAAAACATCACAAATACACTAAAGGCACGGATTCTACTAAAAGATGGCTGATTTTGTAGGTTGCTGCCATAATTGACGAGGAAGGCAGGCACTGGGCAGAGAAGCAGAAGAGCTGAACTGGACAAGCAGACGAGGAGGATGAAGCTGCCATGGACATGTCGTGACAGCAAGGTGACAGCAACCTTATGAAGAGGAAAAGTAGAATGGACCTCGATAGATAGAGAAAAATATGCTCGTCTGTCGTGTGACAGCCAAATATTTTTCCAAGCCCCGGATCAAAGGATATGTCAAGCCAAAGCTCAAGGAGAGGAATTCCCATGAAACAAGGAGGCGGCTGAAAAGTAGGAATCCTTAAAGATTAAGCATTTATTAGAATCTTACTTTTCATTAAAGTTGTAATTCTTGTTAACTTAGAATACTTGAGCCCAAAGATTATATAAGGGCATAGATTTAACCTAGGAGGCATCCAATACCCTATAACCGATAACCTAAACCCCTCTGTCGTTTACCTGTCACCGACATGTTCTAAATTCCCCCTAGGGCCACGGGTTGTTTTGTAAAGTAGTTGCAAGGGTTGTTTTGTTTTAGGATTTTCCAAGTTCAATAAAATAAACTTCAAGTTCTCTTATTTTGGTTTTAACATCTTGCAAGAGCATCGGGAGAGCATTGTGAGGTTATCTATTTACTTAGCATCGGGAGAGTTAAGTATACGAAAGAGATAAGAGCGCGTTCTCTAGTTTATAGTTGAACCATCTCGTGCCTAGGGATAGGGCGAGGTTAAGTGGCTAAGGAAGAATTCATACACATCGGTGTTCATCCTTCAATTCACGCCGGGAGGTATCATCAAAGACGTGATCATCGACAGACTTGGACCTAGGGATAGGCCAAGGCAGATCTGGGATTCTTGCCAAACTTGAAGTACGGAGTTGGTGTGTGCGCTGCCGCGACAGCCTACGGACAGCCGCCGCGACAGGTGCTGTCGACGACGGGCACGACGATAGAACTGGAGATCCTAAGTAATTCAATACCTGCACTACTGAGCAACTCAATACCAGCCCATTCTCTCTATCTTGATAATTCTACTCTTTTACTTAAGTTTACTCTATTATTCTCGTGACAACTCTTAATTATTTCTTTACTTTCGTGTAGTGAAATAAGGTGAAGTCATTAGCCCAATCCCTGTGGAGACGATATTCGATAATTTGTATCACTTTACTACTTGCGTCGTGTACACTTGCACTACAATTGCGATAGACTCTTTTACACGCGACAAGTTTTTGGCGCCGTTGCCGAAGATTGGCAACATAACTACATCTTGATTTTATTGCACTTTTCGTTTTTATTTTTATTTTCGTTTTAATTTTTATTTTTCTTTAATTTTTCTTTGGTGCTTTCAACTCTCGCTTTTCACGAGGTTTTCTCGTTTATGCGCATATCTAAAAGAGGTGAAGATCCAGAGTATCCATTAGATCCGGAAATCGAACGTTCCTTCAGTCTCAAGAAACAACTTTGCCGACTTTTAGACAGAAACGAATACCTCGAGGAACAGCTAGAGAAGATGGGCCATAACCAACCTGCCGGCGGTCGCATACCACCCCTTGGCGATAACCACCCGCCTGTCGGTGACCCGCCCGCAGCAGATGGACGACGGTCATGTCGTGACTACATGCTGAACGATCATGTAGAGCTGGAGACCACACTGCCGGATATTGATGTTGACAACTTCGAACTTAAACCTGTCATGTTTAGTATGATCAACAATGCCGGGCAGTTTAGTGGTGCTGTGACAGAAGATGCTAGGGAGCATCTCAAGACGTTCCAGGAGATCTATGGTTCGTTTAGACTGCCAGGAGTTAGTCCGGAGATACTAAGGCTTCGGTTATTCCCTCATTCATTGAGGGACAGAGCTAAAACTTGGTGGAATAAACTTACACCGGGTTCAATCGTAACTTGGGCAGATTTATCTCGTGAATTTTTATCTCGTTTTAATCCTTCGCATTTATCTGAGCGATTACGTAATGAAATTGCTACTTTTCAACAGGAAGACGACGAGCCGATGCACGAGGCCTGGGACAGATTTACTACTCTTCTTCGAAACTGCCCAATGCATGGATTTCCCGTCTGGAATCAGGTAACTAAGTTTTATAATGCTGCCAACTTACAAACTCGCATTCGAATTGACTCGGCAGCAAACGGATTATTATTGGATAAAGATCCGGACGAGGCATTACAAGTCTTGAAAAATCTAGCTAAGAATGAGGAGCAGTTTCCGACAGCAAGAAGAGGGGGTAAACGGGTACTTGCTGTCAAGGACTATGAGGCCGACAGCACTATGAAATCACATGTAGCATTCCTTACTAAAGCAATGAAAAGGTTATTGAATGAAGATGAATTACAAGGATTTGCTGTCGAGGAAGTTTGCACCATCTGTGAGGGAAATCATAATAGTCGGGATGAGTGCCCAATACAAATAGAAGAGGGAAAATATGTTGGAAATTACAAGCCGAACTATAATTCCAACAATTACAATCCTAATTGGAGGAAGGATCCCAAATTTTCCTGGAGTAATCCTAACAATGCCCTGAATCCACAAGCACATAATCATAATCAGGGAGGACCTAGTTTGCTCACGCGACAGCAACTGCCGCCGCAACTGCCGCAACACCTGCGGCCGCAGTAGCAACAACAGCCGCCACCTGCCACGAGCAGTATATTGGAACAAACTCTGGCCACATTTATGTCTCAGACCGGTACGTATATGGAGAATATGAATCAGTTTGTCAAGAAAACGGAAACCTTTATGGATAAAACCGAGATGAGGATGACAAATCATGAAGCTACCTTGAAATCTCTAGAGACACAAATGGGTCAGGTTTCTCAACATATTAAGCCGAGGCAAAATGGAGGATTCCCTAGCAATACTGAAAATGCTAGACCACCCCCACATGAGCAATGTAAGGCTATTACTACTAGAAGTGGGAAGAAATTACCAGGGCCGGAAAAAGAAGTTGAAACAGAAAAGGAACCTGCCTTGGATAAACCTGCCGAGGAAGCTGCCCCGATAGGTAACAAACAGACTGCTGCCGAGGAGCCTGTCACGACAGCAGAAGCGACAGAGGAGAAAAACGATGATTACCGTCCTCAGATTCGCATGGAGTGGGAAGGGCGTATTGCTGATTATCGTCCTCCACCACCTTTTCCCCAACGGATACAACAAGCTAAGCATGAATCTCAACTTAAAAAGATTTATGATATTTTTAAGCAGGTTCATATTAATATTCCGTTGTTAGATGTTGTTAGGGAGATGCCCGGTTATGCTAAATTTCTCAAGGATGTTATGTCAAAAAAATCTAAACTTGGGGAATTTGAAACGGTAAAGATGACAGAAGGTTGCATGAGCATTCTTCATCGGTAGCCACCCCAGAAAAAAGAAGGATCCGGGGAGTTTCATCATACGTTGCGTAATCGGAAATAAATTTGTGGGTAAGGCACTTTGTGATCTTGGTGCTAGTGTTAATTTAATGCCCAAGTCTGTTTTTCAGAAATTAGGCATTGGAAAGGCACGGCCCGCGACAGTGACCCTGCAGCTAGCCGACCGCTCTTACGTTCATCCCGAAGGAAAAATTGAAGATATTCTGGTAAGAGTGGATAAGCTTATTTTTCCTGCTGACTTTCTTATTTTAGATTGTGAGGCAGACGAAAATGCACCAGTCATCCTTGGGCGACCCTTCTTAGCCACGGGAAGATCATTGATTGATGTGGAGAAAGGAGAACTCACCATGCGCGTGAACGATCAAGAGATTAAGTTGAATGTTCTCCAAGCAATGAAACATGCTGATGTAGACGAGGAATGCAAGGCTATCACTAATGTTACCCTTGATCAACCCTGCATCAGGTCGGGCTGTCACGATATTAAATTTGGACACTGCTGCGGCAGCCATCTGGAGGACTGTCACGACAGCAATAACGACAGCTCTGACGACAACAACTCCTCTGAATCCGATACATCTGATACTGAAGATCAGGAGGAGGTAAACTGGTTAGGCAATCGTCCAGGTAAGTTATTCGAACCCTTGAATTATACTTCGGATAACCATGTAATCCAAAAGCCATCTATTGTTGAACCACCTGCTTTAGAACTAAAGCCCCTGCTAGGGCAGCTTAAATATGCTTATCTTGGTTCCAATGACACACTGCCCGTAATCATCTCTGCTAAGCTGCCGTAGGAACAGGAACGACAGCTAATCGACATGCTAAGGCAGCACAAAAAGGCGATTGGATGGACGATTGCTGATATACAAGGCATTAGTCCGGCATTATGCATGCACAAAATCCTTCTCGAGGAAGATCATAAGCCGACTATAGATGCCCAAAGGCGGTTAAACCATGCGATGAAGGAGGTAGTGCGTAAAGAGATAATTAAATGGTTATATGCCGGTATTATTTACGCCATCTTCGACAACAAATGGGTGAGCCCGGTGCAATGTGTTCCCAAGAAAGGAGGAATGACCGTGATAACCAACAAGAACAATGAGTTAATCCCAACCAGGACTGTGACCGGTTGGAGGGTTTGTAGGGACTATCGGAAGCTTAACAAAGCTACCCGAAAGGACCACTTCCCTTTACCCTTTATTGATCAAATGCTTGATAGATTAGCGGGAAAACCTTACTATTGTTTTCTTGATTGTTATTCAGGTTATAACCAAATTGCCATCGCACCTGAGGATCAAGAAAAAACGACTTTTACATGCCCCTACGGAACATACGCGTTTAGGAGGATGCCGTTTGGACTCTGTAATGCACCTGCCACCTTCCAAAGGTGCATGATGGCCATATTCTCCGACATGGTAGAGGACTTCCTTGAGATTTTTATGGATGATTTTTCCGTCTTTGGAGACGATTTTGAGAGCTGCCTCGGCAATCTTCAAAAGGTACTTGAAAGATGTGAAAAATCTAATCTTGTTCTAAATTGGGGAAAATGCCACTTTATGGTGGACGAAGGGATAGTCCTTGGCCATAATATTGGCTGCCGTGGGATAGAAGTCGACAGGGCCAAAATAGATGTCATTGAGAAACTGCCGCCGCCAACGACAGTCAAGGGCATAAGGAGTTTTCTAGGGCATGCTGGTTTTTATCGAAGATTCATTGCAAATTTTTCAAAAATCACAAAGCCGCTATGCCATCTTTTGGAGCAGAACCGACCCTTTGACTTTAATGATGAATGTACTGAAGCATTCAAGGTTCTGAAAGAAAAACTAGTGACAGCCCCCATAGTACAGCCACCAGACTGGACACAGCCTTTTGAGATTATGTGTGATGCTAGTGACTATGCTGTCGGGGCAGCACTTGGGCAGCGCAGAGATAAGTTGTTTCATGTTATATACTATGCTAGCAAAACATTAAATGACGCCCAAGTAAACTACACCACCACAGAAAAGGAGCTGTTAGCTGTGGTGTTCTCCATCGACAAGTTTCGTTCTTACATACTTGGGACGAAAGTAATAATACACACCGACCATTATGCCCTAAAGTATTTATTCGCAAAGAAGGATGCAAAACCCAGATTAATACGGTGGATCTTGCTATTACAAGAATTCGACCTTGAGATCAAGGACAAAAAGGGGACAAAAAGGGGACAAAAACGGTGTATACCGTTTCGGACGCCTGGGTTCATTCAAGGCACCCGTTCCGAAACGGTGCACATTGTTCCGAAACGCCTGCACAGATTGCAGAAAAAGGCATTCCAAAACATGCAACTAATCATTCATACATGCTCCAATTGTCACCAAACTTTACCAGCATGCAATTCAACATATATAAAACTTGTAAGCATCAACAACTCAACAAATTAACTTCATATGCAAAAAGCCCCAAATCTATAGGTATGCTTCCTACACAAGCAACCATTTAAGCACAAACTTTCCAAATCAAACTCATCAAAGCCAATACATGATTCAGCAACATCATCAACATTAAAACATACTTGTCCGAACATATACAAACACAAAAACATCAATCCGAGAGATTCTACCCCCATTGCCTTTATTAACTATAGCTATTCACCGAGACATACATCTCAATTGGAGTCCACCTTGAATCCCTTGCTCCTTGCTGTCCAAACTTCAAGAATCTGCATTGATGGACAAAAAGGAGCGTAAGCACATAATGCTTAGTGAGGAATTCTCAAAACCAAAACACCATCAATGCAGCGGGTTACAAAACACTTTTAAAACAACCCGTTTTGACAAACCAAAACAATGTTTGAAAACTCCTTTTCAACATCAAGCTTAAACCATGCATTGTACATACATGAAACCAAACCTAGCTTAGCAAGCTAAGAAAACCTTTTCAAAGCACAAATTACATAATCATCCATTTAACCATTCCATGCATAAACACCATATGCTTAGTTAAATCAAAACCTTGGAAACACTTCCATTTCATATTACCCTTTCATAAACTTGAACATCATTACAAGCAAGAAACCCCTTTTAAACCAATATTCAAGCAATCCAATTCATGCATTAAACAAAGACAACTTATGAATCACATCATCATCATCACATGCCTTTTAAAACAAGTCTTAACAAGACTCCAATGCATTAAGGAGACTTCATGCACACATGCATCATTTACCAAATGATAATCAACACTTGTTCAACTTAACAAGTAAACATGCATTCACTAGCATCATACGCTTTTCATGCAACCATGCATCTTTTCAAGCATCTCATGCTTCTTTATGATCAAGAACATTACATTGGCTTCCAAGTGATCAACCACATCCACTTTTCAACTCAACAACCCGATCGGATACGCGGATTCCGAGCGTTGTCCCTACGGTCCATACACCCTACCAATCCAAGGTCTCCCAAATGGACTTTTAAACACCATTTGACCTTACAAGCCTAAGGTTCTCATGTATGGACTTTTAAACACCATACAACCTTAGCTTTTCCCGAGGTTCCCATGCATGGACTTTTAAACACCATACAACCTCAACATGCACAAGGTTTCCATGTATGGACTTTTAAACACCATACAACCTTTGCATAACCGATTGGTAGTTGTATAAATAACTAACGAGATCCGGGACACCCCACACAAGATCCACACATGGTCTTACACCGCCATTGTGATCTTAACAAGCACAAGGTTCTCATATCTGGACTTTTAAACACCATATAACCTTTGCTCAACCAAGGTCCTCGAATGGGCAACACCTCCATTATGACCTTAACCATCTCGTTAGGATACTTGAAGGGAGTTTACCGGTCCACTCTTGACCACTCCACCTCCAAGGCGACTTAATTCACGATGCACCCAATCCTATAGCCGGCTAACTATATCCGATCAACGAACCAAGAACCGCTTTCATCACTTGCCAACATAACCATCTTACCATATTAATCCAATGTTTCACATGCATAAACATAATGCAAAACCATCACAACATTAGTCCAATGATTCACATGCATAACCAATATGCAAAAACTATTACCTCATCATTCCAATGATTCACATGCATAACCAATATGCAAAACCATTACCACATTAGTCCAATTAATCACATGCATAACCAATATGCAAAAAGTATCATTTACCATCATCAATTCACTGTTTTAAAGCATCATACAAAGCCATTGATCAACATGCAACACTATGCATCAAAACCACAATTACCATATACCAAACCAAGGATCTCTTACCTTGAGCATCCTTCTCAAATGGCCTTCAAAACCAGCATTAAACCATGCTTAAAATATGCTTTCAAAACAGATTTAAACCATGCAAAACACATGCATTTCAATCATCAACCACAATTGCTTAAAAGCCAATTTCACAACACAATTCAAGAGCGAAAATCCTTTCACTTACTCTTGAGCTTAGCAAAGTTGTTTAGACTTAAACTAAGCTCCCAAAACCTTCAAACCTTGGTTTAAAAGCTGAAAACCCAACTTCACTCACCGATACACAAAACAAGGCTAGCCAACAAGCCTTCCAAGCATCCGAAAACCTTCCGCAACACCTTCAAAGCTCACGGATCAACCTCCCCTGTTTCAAGCACACAACAACAGAGGATTAATGCATCATTATGCATTAAAAACACCAGCAACAAGACTCAACTCGCTGCTCATCACAACACCAATAATTCGGCTACCAAACACAACCGAAATCACCTCCAAACACTTCCAAAACTTAACCCAGCCAAGATCCATCACTTCTAACCATTTTTAAACATCAATTAACATCCAAAATGATCACAAACACGTCCTTATACCTCCAGGTATAACAGATCACCAAAAACACTCCAAAAACAACCAAAAACTCAAGCCAAACTTAGGAAATTCAACCTATCCGGGATTGCATTGATTAAACCTCAACTTCTAATCAATTTAGCATTCATTTAACATCATTTTAACACTTCAAAACACTGCCCAAACAGATCACACGAAAATTTCACCAAAAATCACCAAATCTTGCATTTTAAGCCAAAATCAAGATTTCAATTGAAAAGCCATTAACAAAACACAAATCAAGGATTGAGAACTTAGGAATTTTAGTAAAGAATTGATAGTTTAGAGGAAAAGAACGTTCTTACCTCCAAACTTGAATTTCTCCTTTTTAGAGCCAAAATGCTTAATGAAACAACTTGCCAATTTAGAGGTTTTGTTGTAGAGATGATTAAGAATCACAAGAGAGTTGAAATGAGTGATTTAGATGCCAAAATCAGAGAAGAAAATCTGGAGAATTGTGTTTGGGTGGAGAGAAAATGAGAGAAAAGGAAAATTGAGAGAAATAGAAAAGTTAGTTAAGAAATGGTAAAAATGATTTCCCTCCACATTTCATAATCATTAAAATCAGAATAAAGCCTTAAAATATCTTAGAAAAATCTGGAGAAACTCTTTTTGGAATAATAGCTCCTTAAAGATTCAAAGTTTCAATCCTTTATAAAACTGTCCCGAAACTTTCAAAAATTACATTTTGGTCACCAGCCAAAATGTCAACCTTCCGAACCTCATTTTCCAAAATTGATTTCACAGTTCACTTTTATATATTAAAATATGGTTTTAGAACATTTTTCCATATTTTTAATGCAACCCGAACTAGGCTTTCCTAAATTCACTCTTATATATTCGATCAGCACTTTGACCGAACCAGTCAACGCCCAAAACTTCTGAGCCCAAAACTGGGGCGTTACAGACTTGGATGCTACTTCAAAGAGAGTGCGATTACAGACAACAATCATTGTCTAAAGCTTGCAGAGAACCATCAGAGTGGAAGCTAGAGAATTCTCCTCATTATAGAAGCCATCGAGAGAGGCCGATGGAGTGGGAGATCTGTAGCACAGTTGGACGGCATGGATGGAGTTTGTCAAGGACACTCGACTCTTTTCTTTTCCTTTCTTGATAAACAGTCAATACTTAATATTTTTTGTGGATGTTTTATGCTCAGACATGAGCTAATTACTTTACTTGGGATTATTGCGTCCCATGATTTTATGTTTTGATTTCTTTATTATAGTGCTATAGTTGTTTTCCCTTTATCAATCATGTTCAACGTACCTCATACGTAGTTATTATAAGAGCTACCGAGAGAGGCCTTTTAACTATTGATATGTGGCTTAATATCGAGGGAGTTAGGTTACACAAACTTGAACAGTGGGGCTAAATTGTTAACTTAGTTCTAATCTGGCATAGACATAAGTTTCAGATTTTAACGACTAAAAGGGAGTTTTTAAACAAATAATAGGGTTGTTAGGGTTCATGCAGACATGTATTATCTTAACCTCAATGTTATTAACTTCTAGAAATTGAGAGAGTCAGAAGTTCAGTAGAAAATCTTATCGAGTAGATAACAAATTTAATGGTTTACGCACACATGTATTGCCAGTCGCTATAGCATTGTAATAAGCAATCAACATATATCATTAACAATAATCCCAACTTCCATAATTATCTTTTATTCGATGCAGTTGTTCATCTTAATCATAGCAATTATTAGTTTAATTGTTTTAGTTTTAAGCAACCCTTCAAACACCACCACCTACAAACACATTCCTAAGTTCAAAAGCTTCGTAGTTATTGTTCCAATCATCGTGGGTTCAACACTATACTCATCACTTTATTACTTGATACGACAAGTATACTTTCTCTAAAGTGCGTCACTATTCGGCAAGCATCAAGTTTTTGGTGTCGTTGCCGGGGATTGCCAATTGATAATTACATTGTAATTGCGCTTAAGACTTTATTTTATTTACATTTAATTTTTTGTTTTTGTTTTTTATTTTTCTTTCTTAGGTTCGTTCTAGTGCATGACCGCAAGGTCTAACAGATAACCTATTCTCCCATACATCTAGAGATTGATGGACAAGGAGTTGGACAGGGAGTTGGAGCGGTGCGAAACTGTAACGCCCCGGTTTTGGGCTCAGAAGTTTTGGGCGTTGACCGGTTCGGTCAAAGTGCTAATCGAATATATAAGAGTGAATTTAGGAAAGCCTAGTTCGGGTTGCATTAAAAATATGGAAAAATGTTCTAAAATCATATTTTAATATATAAAAGTGAACTGTGAAATCAATTTTGGAAAATGAGGTTCGGAAGGTTGACATTTTGGCTAGTGACCAAAATGTAATTTTTGAAAGTTGCGGGACAGTTTTATAAAGGATTGAAACTTTGAATCTTTAAGGAGCTATTATTCCAAAAAGGATTTCTCCAGATTTTTCTAAGATATTTTAAGGCTTTATTCTGATTTTTAAAGATTATGAAATGTGGAGGGAAATCATTTTCACCATTTCTTAACTAACTTTCTATTTTCTCTCAATTATCCTTTTCTCTCATTTTCTCTCCACCCAAACACAATTCTCCAGATTTTCTTCTCTGATTTTGGCATCTAAATCACTCATTTCAACTCTCTTGTGATTCCTAATCATCTCTACAACAAAACCTCTCAATTTGCAAGTTGTTTCATTAAGCATTTTGGCTCTAAAAAGGAGAAATTTAAGTTTGGAGGTAAGAACGTCCTTCTCCTCTAAACTATCAGTTCTTTACTGAAATTCCTAAGTTCTCAATCCTTGATTTGTGTGTTGTTAATGGCTTTTCAATTGAAATCTTGATTTTGGCTTAAAATGCAAGATTTGGTGATTTTGGTGAAATTTTCGTGTGATCTGTTTGGGCAGTGTTTTGAAGTGTCAAAATGATGTTAAATGAATGCTAAATTGATTAGAAGTTGAGGTTTAATCAATGCAATCTCGGATAGGTTGAATTTCCTAAGTTTGGCTTGAGTTTTTGGTTGTTTTTGGAGTGTTTTTGGTGATCTGTTATACCTGGAGGTATAAGGATGTGTTTGTGATCATTTCGGATGTTAATTGATGTTTAAAAATGGTTAGAAGTGATGGATCTTGGCTGGGTTAAGTTTTGGAAGTGTTTGGAGGTGTTTTCGGTTGTGTTTGGTAGCCAAATTGTTGGATTTGGGATGAGCAGCGAGTTGAGTCTTGTTGCTGGTGTTCTTAATGCATAATGATGCATTAATCCTCTGTTGTTGTGTGCTTGAAACAGGGGAGTTTGATCCGTGAGCTTTGCAGATGTTGCGGAAGGTTTTCGGATGCTTGGAAGGCTTGTCGGCTAGCTTTGTTTTGAGTATCGGTGAGTGAAGTTGGGATTTCAGCTTTTAAACCAAGGTTTGAAGGTTTTGGGAGCTTAGTTTAAGTCTAAACAACTTTGCTAAGCTCAAGAGTAAGTGATTGGATTTTCGCTCTTGAATTGTGTTGTGTTTGGTTTTAAAAGCTATTGTGGTTGATGATTGAGATGCATATGTTTTGCATGGTTTAAATTCTTTTTAAAAGCATATTTTAAGCATGGTTTATTGCTGGTTTTGAAAGCCATTTGTGAAGGATGCTCAAGGTAAGAGATCCTTGGTTTTGTTTATGGTAATTGTGATTTTGATGCATAGTGGTGCATGTTGATCTATGGCTTTGTATGATGCTTAAAAACAGAGAATTGATTATGGTAAATGATACTTTTTGCATATTGGTTATGCATGTGAATCATTGGATTAATGAGGTAATAGTTTTGCATATTGGTTCTGCATGTGAATCATTGGACTAATGTTGTGATGGTTTTGCATTATGATTATGCATGTGAAACGTTGGATTAATATGGTAAGATGGTTATGTTTGCAAGTGATGAAAGTGGTTCTTGGTTCGTTGATCGGATATAGTTAGCCGGTTATAGGATTAGGTGCACCGTGAATTAAGTCGCCTTGGAGGAGGAGTGGTCAAGAGTGGACCGGAAAGCTCCCTTCAAGTATCCTAACGAGATGGTTAAGGTCATAATGGAGGTGTTGCCCATTCGAGGACCTTGGTTGAGCAAAGGTTATATGGTGTTTAAAAGTCCATATGTGAGAACCTTGTGCTTGTTAAGATCACAATGGCGGTGTAAGACCATGTGTGGATCTTGTGTGGGGTGTCCCGGATCTCGTTAGTGATTTATACAACTACCAATCGGTTATGCAAAGGTTGTATGGTGTTTAAAAGTCCATACGAGGAGACCTTGTGCATGTTGAGGTTGTATGGTGTTTAAAAGTCCATGCATGGGAACCTCGGGAAAAGCTAAGGTTGTATGGTGTTTAAAAGTCCATACATGGGAACCTTAGGCTTGTAAGGTCAAATGGTGTTTAAAAGTCCATTTGGGAGGCCTTGGATTGGTAGGGTTTATGGAGCGTAGGGACAACGCTCGGAATCCGCGTATCCGATCGGGTTGTTGAGTTGAAAAGTGGATGTGGTTGATCACTTGGAAGCCAATGTAATGTTCTTGATCATAAAGAAGCATGAGATGCTTGAAATGATGCATGATTGCATGTGAAGCATGAGATGCTTGAAAAGATGCATGGTTGCATGAAAAGTGTATGATGCTAGTGAATGCATGTTTACTTGTTAAGTTGAAACAAGTGTTGTTTATCATTTGGTAAATGATGCATGTGTGCATGAAATCTCCTTAATGCATTGGAGTCTTGTTAAGACTAGTTTAAAAAGGCATGTGTTAATGATGTTGTGGTTCATGGGTTGTCTTTGGAAAATGCATGTATTGGATTGATTGAGTAAATGATTTTAAAGGGCTTCTTGCTTAAATGGTTTTTAAGTATAAGAAGGGTATGTTGTGAAGTGTGAATGTTTTCCAAGGTTTTGATTTAACTTTGCATATGGTGTTTATGCATGGAATGGTTAAATGGATGATTATGTCACTTATGCTTTGAAAAGGTTTTCTTAGCTTGCTAAGCTAAGGTTTGGTTTCATGTATGTGCAATGCATGGTTTAAGCATGATGTTGAAAAGGAGTTTTCAAACATGGTTTTGGTTTGTCAAATCAGGTTGTTTTTTAAAGTGTTTTGTAACCCGCTGCATTGATGGTGTTTTGGTTTTGAGCATTCCTCACTAAGCATTATGTGCTTACGCTCCTTTTTGTCCATCAATGCAGATTCTTGAAGTTTGGACAGCAAGGAGCAAGGGATTCAAGGTGGACTCCAATTGAGATGTATGTCTCGGTGAATAGCTATAGTTAATAAGGGCAATGGGGGTAGAATCTCTCGGATTGACGTTTTTGTATTTGTATATGTTCGGACAAGTATGTTTTAATGTTGTTGATGTTGCTGAATCATGATTTGGCTATAATGGGATTGTTTTGGAAAGTTTGTGCTTAAGTGGTTGCTTGTGTAGGAAGCATGCCTATAGAATTGGGGCTTTTTGCATATGATGTTGTTCTGATGATTTGTTGATGCTTGCAAGTCTTATATATGTTGAATTGCATGTTGGTAAAGTTTGGTGGCAAATGGAGCATGTTCGAATGATCTATTGCATGTTTTGGTATGCCTTTTTGCTGCAATCTGTGCAGGCGTTTCGGAACAGTGTACACCGTTTCGGAACGGGTGCCTTGCATGAACCCAGGCGTCCGAAACGGTATGCACCGTTTCGAAACGGTTTGGTCTCTGCCAGACCCCCGTTGCGGAACGCGTTGCGGAACGGCCCCGAGTTTCGAAACGGGCTCTGCTTGTTTCGGAACGGGTGACCGTTGTGGGCTGACATGGGCGGTTAAATGTTTCAAAATGTTTGCAGTTTGGTCCTAAATCTTGTTTGTGCAATTGTATGAGTTTGGGATGTCCGTTTGAGCTGAAATTTGGCAGGGAAGCATGAAACCTGATTAATTTTAAGTTGGTAACTTATAATTTGGTTAAGTCCTTAAAGTTTTCAGAATTTACAAATTGGTCCCTAAAGTTGTAAATTGTTCAATTGGGTCCCTGTTTGATCTTTGATGTTTGTGAACTTTGGGTATGCTGTTTGCATGATCACATCTAAGGTTAATGTGCATCTAGACAAGATTAAAAAGAAAAAAAAAGGTCGTTAATCAAGGTTGACTTTCGGGTTGACTTTGGTTTTCCCCGTGTGACTTTCTTAATTCGGGTCAACTGTCTGGGCCGGGTTAAGGGGGTTACATAAACAATGGCCAAGAACGATAGAAGGATCGACCACCTACCACAGCTAGAAGGTCCATTAGAGATATCATTGAGCATGTTATCAATAACCTCAATCAAACGATTGTTATGCCTGTTCTAGGGACAACCCACTTTGTGCTAAAGCCCGTGGTGTTCGACATGCTCAACACCATTGGTCAATATAGAGGATCACCAAGAGAGGATGCTCGGGAGCATATTTAAGCATTCCTAGAAGTCTGTCACTGTTTTAGGCAACCAGAGATCCCTACCGATGCTTTGTGACTTAAGTTATTCCCCTTCCCTCTGGAGATCGAGGCAGAGCATGGTTGAGCACTTGTTTTGCAGGATCCACTACATCTTGGGATGACTTGTTCAGCAAGTTTCTACACCGATATGATCCACCAAATGTGCACAATAAGAAGCGAAATCATCTCTTTCGAACAATATGATGATCAGTCCATGTATAAATCATCTCTTTCGAACAATATGATGATCAGTCCATTGTTTATGTAACCCCCTTAACCCGGCGTAGACGGTTGACCCGAATTAAGAAAGTCACACGGGGAAAACCAAAGTCAACCCGAAAGTCAACCTTGATTAACGACCCTTTTTTTTCTCTTTTTAATCTTGTCTAGATGCACATTAATCCTAATTGTGATCACACAAACATCATACTCAAAGATCACAAACATCAGAGATCAAACAGGGACCCAATTGAACAAATTACAACTTTAGGGACCAAATTGTAATTTCTGATAATTAAAGGGACTTAACCCAAATTAAAGTTACCATCTTGAAATTAATCAGGTTTCATGCTTCTCTGTGAAATTTCAGCTCAAAAGGACTTCCCAAGCTCATACAATTGAACAAACAAGATTCAGGACCAAAACGTAAACAATTCAAAACATATAACTGCCAATGTCAGCCCCTAACGGTCGGCCGTTCCGAAACCGATCAACCCCGTTCCGAAACACGGGCCGTTCCGAAACCGATCAACCCCGTTCCGAAACACGGCCTTGGCAGAGACCAAACCGTTTAGAAACGGTGCACACCGTTTCGGACGCCTGGGTTCATGTAAGGCACCCGTTCCGAAACGGTGCATACGGTTCCGAAACGCCTGCACAGATTGCAGCAAACAAGCATACCAAAACATGCAATTGATCAATCAAACATGCTCCAAATGTCACCAAACTTTACCAGCATGCAATTAAACATATTTAAGACTTATAGGAATCATCAAAACAGCAAACTAACATCATGAGCAAAAAGCCCCAATTCTATAGGCATGCTTCCTACACAAGCTAGCTATTCAAACTCCAAACTTGCAAAATAAGCATATAAGGTTCCAATTCAAAAACCAGCAATCTCAACAACATTCAACATACTTAGGGAGTCTCAAACACCTCCCAAAACATACACATTGGTCCCCCATTGCCAAATCACACAAAAGCTAAATGTTTAACAAAACCTTCCATACATTGAGCTTCACTTGAACTTGATTGCTTGCCCTTCCTTGCAGCCCCTCAAGGTACTCTAATGCTCTGCATTATTGAATTAAGAAAACGTAGAGAGCGTAAGCAAAAGCTTAGTGAGGCATGCTCTTTAAAAACCATTCAATAATGCATTTAAAACCATTTATAAACATGCTTAAAATCAACCTTTGCACATGTCATATTGGCTCAAGTGACAAATTCCATTTCATAAAACAAGTTCAACAACTTTCCCAAGGACTTTTAAACACCTTGGCCCCAAGGACTTTTAAACACCTTGGCCATAGACTTTTAAACACCATGAATAAGGACCACACAAGGACTTTTAACCACCTTTGTGTCCAATGCTTGAATCACCCCAAGGACTTTTAAACACCTTGGCCCCAAGGACTTTTAAACACCTTGGCCCCATGGACTTTTAAACACCATGGACAGGATCACCTAAGGACTTTTAACCACCTTAGTGTCCGCAACAAGACTCATCCAAGGACTTTTAACCACCTTGATGATCTTAAGTAACAAGGCTCACTCAAGGACTTTTAACCACCTTAGTGACCTTAACATTTCCAAAACATCACTTGCCACTATACATCATATTCATCATTTAATCCACTGTTTTAAAGCATTAAACCAAGCCATTTTCATCATGCATTTCAATGCATCAAACCTCATTATTTCAATGTACAAAAGCAAGGTACTCCTACCTAGAGTTACCTTCAACATATTGCTTACAACATCAGCAAAATCCATGCTAAAACATGCTTTCAAAAACAGTAATTAAAAACATGCAAATCATCATTTTGCAACACATCAAAGTCATGGCCACCACTAGAGAGAAAATCTGAAAACTTACACTTGAGCTTAGCAAAGTTGTTTAGACATAAACTAAGCTCCCAAAACCTTCAAACCTTGGTTTTAAAGCTGAAAATCCAATTTCCACAAATGCACTCACCAATTTCCAGTTTGCTTCAAGCCAAAGCACAAAATCAAGCTTCCGGATCAACCAATCTTGGATCCAAAGATGCCTCCCCTGTTTCAACACATCAAAGCAGAGGATTAATGCATCGTCATGCATTAATTGCTTCAATGAAAGCACCTAAACTCGCTGCTCTCATCCAACCTCCATTTTCGGCCACCAAACACAACCGAAAATGCATCCAAACCACTTCTAAACAAAGCCCAGCCATAAACCAGCAAAACCTCACTTCCATTAACATCATATAACATCTAAAAACAACCTAATAACAACCTTATACCTCCAGCAACATCAGATCACCAAGATCACCTCAAAAACTACCTTAAAACACAAGCTAAAGTTAGGAAACTCAACCTATCCGGGATTGCATCAATCAAAACTCAATTCCACATCATTTTAGAGATCATTTAATATCAAAAACATCTCTTAAATCACAGATTACTCAGATCTAACGAAAATCATCAAAAATCATCAAAATCTTGCATAATAAGCCAAGATCCATTAATTAACTTAAAAACCTTTAATTAAACATCAATTTAGGATTGAAAACTTAGGAATTTCAGTAAAAAACTGATAGTTTAGAGGAGAAGGACGTTCTTACCTCCAAACTTGTGTTTCTCCACTTTTTGGAATGAAAAACCTTGATGAATCAAGAAGCAATTGAAGAGGTTTTGAAGATATGTTGATTTGGAATCAAATGAGAGTTGAAAGGAGGAATTTATGTGAGAAAATCAGAAACAAATCTCTGGAAATGTAGTGTTTGGTTTGAGAGAAAATGAGAGAAAGAAAATGAGAAGTTAGTTGAGAAAATTGCCAAATGAGCTTTTCCCTCCTTTTTGATATCTTTAAAATCAGAAAATAGCTTATAAAATCTTAGAAAAATCTGGAGAAATCACTTTTGGATTAATAGCTCCTTAAAGATTCAAAGTTCCAACCCTTTATAAAACAGCCACCAAACTTGCGAAAATTACATTTTGGTCACTAGCCAAAATGTCACACTTCCAAAACTCATTTTCCAAAATTGATTTCACAGTTCACTTAATTATATTAAAAGATGATTTTAGAACATTTTTCCATATTTTTTATGCAACCCGAACTAGGCTTTCCTAATTTAACCTCTTAAGATTCGAACAGCACTTTGACCAACCGGTCAACGCCCAAAACTCCTAAGCCCAAAACCGGGGCGTTACAACTCTCCCCCCCTTAAGAAATTTCGTCCTCGAAATTTACCTGAAGGAAAGAGATAAGGAAACTGCTTCAGCATGTCTTCCTTCCGCTCCCACGTGGCTTCCTCAACACCTCGATGCTTCCACAGCACCTTCACCAACTCAATGGTCTTGCAACGAAGAACCTTACAATTCGAATCCAGAACCTTCACCGGTTCCTCATCATAGGTCGAATTCGGATTCAAAACCACATCCTCCACAGGCATCACATGCGAAGGATCAGATCTATACTTCCGGAGCATAGAAACATGAAACACATCATGAATCTTCTCCAACTCCTGAGGTAACCTCAGCCGATACGCAACAGGACCCACACGCTCAACCACCTCATATGGTCCAATGTACCGAGGGCTCAACTTACCCTTCCGGCCAAACCTCGTCACCTTCTTCCAAGGCGAAACCTTCAAGAACACACGGTCACCCACCGCATACTCTATCTCCTTAAGCTTCAAATCCGCGTAAGACTTTTGCCGATCAGAGGCAGCCTTCAACCTCTCACAAATGAGCTTCACCTTCTCGGTGGTCCCTTTCAACAAAGCAGGCATCGAAACCAACTTTTGACCAGTTTCAGCCCAACAAAGAGGAGTCCTACACTTCCTCCCATACAGAGCCTCATAAGGTGCCATCTGTATACTCGCCTGATAACTATTGTTATAAGCGAACTCAACCAAAGGCAGATGCTTCTCCCAAGAACCTTGGAACTCAATCACGCAGCACCTCAACATATCCTCCAAAATCTGAATAACTCGCTCAGACTGACCATCCGACTGAGGATGATAGGATGTACTGAAATGCAACCTTGTACCCAGAGCTTGATGCAAACACTGCCAGAAACGCGATGTGAACCTCGGATCCCTATCCGACACAATCGACTTAGGCACACCATGCAACCTCACTATCTCAGCAATATACAGCTCTGCCAGCTTATCCAAAGAAAACGTAGTATGCACAGGCAAGAAATGCGCACACTTCGTCAAGCGATCCACAATCACCCAAACAGAATTCTTCTTTGATGGAGAGAAAGACAAACCAGATACAAAATCCATGGTAACCCTCTCCCACTTCCATTCAGGGATTTTCAACGGTTGCAACAAACCAGAAGGAACCTGATGTTCAGCCTTAACTCGCTGACACACCAAACACTTGCTCACAAACTCTGCGACATCCTTCTTCAAACCTACCCAATAGTACTCATCACGAAGATCACGGTACATCTTAGTACTACCAGGGTGCATAGCAAAAGGACTACTATGACCTTCAGTCAGAATAGCACGCCTCAACTCAACATCAGCAGGCACTACTATCCGACTACCAAAACACAACACACCATCCTCATTAAAGCAAAAATCCGAAGGTCTACCCTCCGCGATATCCTGAATATGAGACACCAAGGAATCATCCAACAACTGCTTTTCCTTGATCAACTGAACCAAAGATGGTTTCACTTGCAACTCAGCAACAAGACCACCATCCCGCGATATGCTCAAGCTAGCAAACATAGCTCTCAGCTCAACAGCTACCTTCCTACTCAAGGCATCCGCAACAACATTCGCTTTTCCAGGATGATACTCAATCGTCAGATCATAATCCTTGAGCAACTCCAACCAACGTCGCTGCCTAAGATTCAACTCCTTCTGAGACATCAGATACCTCAAACTCTTGTGATCCGTGTACATAGTACACTTCTCACCATACAGATAATGTCTCCAGATCTTCAGAGCAAACACTACCGCAGCCAGCTCAATATCATGCGTAGGATAGTTGCGCTCATGCACCTTCAACTGCCGCGACGCATAAGCCACAACCTTACCCTCTTGCATCAGCACACACCCCAAACCAACATAGGATGCATCACTATAGACCACAAACTCTTTCCCTGATTCAGGCTGAATCAAGATAGGAGCTTGCGTCAAAGCCGCCTTAAGCTTCTCAAAAGCCTGCTGTCTCGCTTCCGTCCACTCATACTTAACATCCTTTTGCAACAGCTTCGTCAAAGGAGCAGAAATCTTGGAAAAACCATCCACAAACCTCCGGTAGTATCCTGCCAAACCAAGGAAACTACGGACTTCATGAACAGACTTAGGAACTTTCCAGTTCATCACCGCTTCAATCTTCTGAGGGTCAACACGAATCCCCTCAGCTGAGACCACATGCCCAAGAAACACCACCTCCCTAAGCCAAAACTCACACTTGCTCAGCTTAGCATAAAGCTGATTCTCCAACAAAGCTTGCAGCACAATCCTCAAATGCTCTTCGTGCTCCTCCTCAGTACGCGAGTACACGAGGATATCATCAATGAACACCACAACGAACTTGTCCAGGCATTCATGAAACACACAATTCATCATGTCCATGAAAGCAGCATGAGCATTTGTCAAACCAAACGGCATCACAAGGAACTCATAATGCCCATACCTTGTCCTGAAAGCTGTCTTAGGCACATCCACATCCTTCACCTTCAACTGATAATACCCTGACCTCAAGTCAATCTTAGAGAACACAGCAGCTCCCCGAAATTGATCAAAGAGATCATTAATCCTCGGCAAAGGATACCGATTCTTGATAGTCAACTTGTTCAGCTAACGGTAATCAATGCACATCCTCATCGTGCCATCTTTCTTCTTCACAAACAAGACAGGAGCACCCCAAGGCGACACACTCGGCCGGATGAAACCACGATCTAGCAGCTCTTGCAACTGCGTCTTCAGCTCCTTCAGCTCCTTAGGTGCCATTCTATAGGGAGTAATGGACACAGGAGTTGTATTCTCATACAGCTCAATTCCAAACTCCACCTTTCGATTAGGAGGTAAACCAGGCAACTCTTCAGGAAAAACACCAGGAAACTCCTTCACAACCTTGATATCTTGCACCCTCAACTCCTTAGAGCTAGGATTAATCACAAAAGCTAGATAAGCTTCGCAACCCTGCCTCAGCATCTTACTCGCCTCCAAGGTAGACACCACATTAGCAAGAAACTTCACATTCTCGCCAACTACAACAACTTCATAATCATCCGCAAGCTTAAGCGAAACCCGCTTATTTTCACAATCCACAAAAGCACGATGCTCAGCAAGCCAATCCATACCAAGGATCACATCAAAACCATAGAAAGGCAACTCCATAAGATCAACATGAAAGACATGTTCTTGAACAACCAAGGGACACCTTCTATAAAGCTTTCGAGTCACAACAGTTTCACCAAAAGAACTAGTGACACGAACTCCAACATCCAAAGACTCAACAGGCAAACCAAGCAATTCAGCATGCTCACGCAAAATGTATGAATGCGTAGATCCAGAATCAATCAAAGAAAGCAATGACAAGGATTGCAAAGTAAAGGTATCTGCAATCACATCAGCATCATTCCTCCCCTCGCGCTGAGCATACACCCTAGCTTGGCCTCCACCCTCAGGCTGAATAGCCACAACATGAGCTACTCCGCGACCACCTTCCTCTCTCCTCTGAAAATTACCACGGCCGCGCCCACGACCTCTCTGCGGTGCAACAACAGGAGCACGATCTTGGCCACCAGCCAACCTCGGACAATCTCGCCTCAGATGGTCAACAGAACCACAGTTCCAACATCCATTACCAGCTGCCGCAGCAGGAGCTTGCACCTCCCTCACAGCACGAGGACAGTCACGCTTCATGTGACCTCGCGAACCACAGATCCAGCAAGCACTAGGTTCAGCTCTAGCATAACCACCTCTAGCAGGTGCACCACCACCTCTCTTGGCTGAGGACTGATACCTCTGATCACGTCCCCTCTTGTTCCGTCCACCTCCGGAACTATACTCAGCAGCTCTCTTGCCAGAACTCGCTCCAGCACCCTTCGCAGCTAAACCCAAGTTCATCTCAATGTCCTTGGATCGACTAACCAACACATCAAAATCATTGTACTCAGCAGCCAACATGTAAGTCTTTACTTCCGTCACCAAGCCATAACGGAACCTTTCGCATCTCTCTCGCTCATCAGGTATCAGCTCCGGTGCATACTAACTGAGGCGCACAAACTGCACTTCATACTCAGCCACACTCATGCTCCCTTGGGTAAGAGACATGAATTCACGCTTTTTCTCATCCAGATATCTCACTCCAAGATATCTCCTCTTGAACGCATTCTGAAAGAATGTCCAAGAAACATCAACTTCAGCCATCCCAGCTATGGTGGTCGTCCACCACGTATATGCATCGTCCTGTAGCAAGGACACAACACAGCCCAACTTTTGCACATCCGTGCAGCTCATCTGACCCAAGATACGCTTGGTACTCTCTAGCCAAGCTTCTGAACTTTCAGTAGACATACCTCTGAACTCAGTCCCACCAAGACTGCGCAGACGCTCCAAAGGTAATCTGACTCCAGCATCTCCCTGATGCCCAGCTCCTTGAGCTCCAGCTACTGCTGCTCGAAAAGCACCCGCAATAGCTTGTACCAGCATAGACATATCAGGCATAGCTTGCCCCTGACCAACCTCTGGTCCAGCAGCTCCAGCACCAGTTGCAGCTTCAGCTCGCTCACCTCCAGCACCACCACCAGACGGAGGAGGGGGTAACACAGCACTACCCGTATTCTCTTCATTCTCATTCTCATTGGGAGCCGTAGCTCGCACACTACCTCTTAACTCTCTACGTGGTGCCATACTTTTACCATGCAATCACAATGCAAAAATAAAACAAGTCAGGCCCAGCAAGGTAAGCAATCCAAGTATTCAAGCTCAATTTCATTCAAAATCAACATCTTTTCATTAGCTTTTGTTTGGCAATGGGTACCCTCAGCATGCAACATCACAACATACATCTCAATTGCATCAACATCACAAGCCACTGAGCATGCTTTCAAACAACAAGCACACAAGCCAAACATGCTTCAATCATGCATACATTCATTCCCAATTACTCGCAAACTCAGCTCTGATACCACCAAATGTAACCCCCTTAACCCGGCCTAGACGATTGACCCGAATTAAGAAAGTCACACGGGGAAACCAAAGTCAACCCGAAAGTCAACCTTGATTAACGACCCTTTTTTTCCTCTTTTTAATCTTGTCTAGATGCACATTAATCCTAATTGTGATCACACAAACATCATACTCAAAGATCACAAACATCAGAGATCAAATAGGGACCCAATTGAACAAATTACAACTTTAGGGACCAAATTGTAATTTCTGATAATTAAAGGGACTTAACCCAAATTAAAGTTACCATCTTGAAATTAATCAGGTTTCATGCTTCTCTGTGAAATTTCAGCTCAAAAGGACTTCCCAAGCTCATACAATTGAACAAACAAGATTCAGGACCAAAACGTAAACAATTCAAAACATATAACTGCCAATGTCAGCCCCTAACGGTCGACCGTTCCGAAACCGATCAACCCCGTTCCGAAACACGGGCCGTTCCGAAACCGATCAACCCCGTTCCGAAACACGGCCTTGGAAGAGACCAAACTGTTTCGAAACGGTGCACACCGTTTCGGACACCTGGGTTCATGTAAGGCACCCGTTCCGAAACGGTGCATACGGTTCCGAAACGCCTGCACAGATTGCAGCAAACAAGCATACCAAAACATGCAATTGATCAATCAAACATGCTCCAAATGTCACCAAACTTTACCAGCATTCAATTAAACATATTTAAGACTTATAGGAATCATCAAAACAACAAACTAACATCATAAGGAAAAAGCCCTAATTCTATAGGCATGCTTCCTACACAAGCTAGCTATTCAAACTCCAAACTTGCAAAACAAGCATATAAGGTTCCAATTCAAAAACCAGCAATCTCAACAACATTCAACATACTTAGGGAGTCTCAAACACCTCCCAAAACATACACATTGGTCCCCCATTGCCAAATCACACAAAAGCTAAATGTTTAACAAAACCTTCCATACATTAAGCTTCACTTGAACTTGATTGCTTGCCCTTCCTTGCAGCCCCTCAAGGTACTCTAATGCTCTGCATTATTGAATTAAGAAAACGTAGAGAGCGTAAGCAAAAGCTTAGTGAGGCATGCTCTTTAAAAACCATTCAATAATGCATTTAAAACCATTTATAAACATGCTTAAAATCAACCTTTGCACATGCTCAAAAGCATACTTAAAACAAGCAATCTCATGCTTCAACATAAACATTAAAACAAGCATCTCATGCTTCATAATATACTTAACATGTCATATTGGCTCAAGTGACAAATTCCATTTCATAAAACAAGTTCAACAACTTTCCCAAGGACTTTTAAACACCTTGGCCCCAAGGACTTTTAAACACCTTGGCCATGGACTTTTAAACACCATGAATAAGGACTACACAAGGACTTTTAACCACCTTTGTGTCCAATGCTTGAATCACCCCAAGGACTTTTAAACACCTTGGCCCCAAGGACTTTTAAACACCTTGGCCCCATGGACTTTTAAACACCATGGACAGGATCACCTAAGGACTTTTAACCACCTTAGTGTCCGCAACAAGACTCATCCAAGGACTTTTAACCACCTTGATGATCTTAAGTAACAAGGCTCACTCAAGGACTTTTAACCACCTTAGTGACCTTAACATTTCCAAAACATCACTTGCCAATATACATCATATTCATCATTTAATCCACTGTTTTAAAGCATTAAACCAAGCCATTTTCATCATGCATTTCAATGCATCAAACCTCATTATTTCAATGTACAAAAGCAAGGTACTCCTTACCTAGAGTTACCTTCAACATATGGCTTACAACATCAGCAAAATCCATGCTAAAACATGCTTTCAAAAACAGTAATTAAAAACATGCAAATCATCATTTTGCAACACATCAAAGTCATGGCCACCACTAGAGAGAAAATCCGAAAACTTACACTTGAGCTTAGCAAAGTTGTTTAGACATAAACTAAGCTCCCAAAACCTTCAAACCTTGGTTTTAAAGCTGAAAATCCAATTTCCACAAATGCACTCACCAATTTCCACTTTGCTCCAAGCCAAAGCACAAAATCAAGCTTCCGGATCAACCAATCTTGGATCCAAAGATGCCTCCCCTGTTTCAACACATCAAAGTAGAGGATTAATGCATCATCATGCATTAATTGCTTCAATGAAAGCACCTAAACTCGCTGCTCTCATCCAACCTCCATTTTCGGCCACCAAACACAACCGAAAATGCATCCAAACCACTTCTAAACAAAGCCCAGCCATAAACCAGCAAAACCTCACTTCCATTAACATCATATAACATCTAAAAACAACCTAATAACAACCTTATACCTCCAGCAACATCAGATCACCAAGATCACCTCAAAAACTACCTTAAAACACAAGCTAAACTTAGGAAACTCAACCTATCCGGGATTGCATCAATCAAAACTCAATTCCACATCATTTTAGAGATCATTTAACATCAAAAACATCTCTTAAATCACAGATTACTCAGATCTAACGAAAATCATCAAAAATCTTGCATAATAAGCCAAGATCCATTAATCAACTTAAAAACCTTTAATTAAACATCAATTTAGGATTGAAAACTTAGGAATTTCAGTAAAGAACTGATAGTTTAGAGGAGAAGGACGTTCTTACCTCCAAACTTGTGTTTCTCCACTTTTTGGAATGAAAAACCTTGATGAATCAAGAAGCAATTGAAGAGGTTTTGAAGATATGTTGATTTGGAATCAAATGAGAGTTGAAAGGAGGAATTTAGGTGAGAAAATCAGAAACAAATCTCTGGAAATGTAGTGTTTGGTTTGAGAGAAAATGAGAGAAAGAAAATGAGAAGTTAGTTGAGAAAATTGCCAAATGAGCTTTTCCCTCCTTTTTGATATCTTTAAAATCAGAAAATAGCTTATAAAATCTTAGAAAAATCTGGAGAAATCACTTTTGGATTAATATCTCCTTAAAGATTCAAAGTTCCAACCCTTTATAAAACAGCCACCAAACTTGCGAAAATTACATTTTGGTCACTAGCCAAAATGTCACACTTCCAAAACTCATTTTCCAAAATTGATTTCACAGTTCACTTAATTATATTAAAAGATGATTTTAGAACATTTTTCCATATTTTTTATGCAACCCGAACTAGGCTTTCCTAATTTAACCTCTTAAGATTCGAACAGCACTTTGACCAACCGGTCAACGCCCAAAACTCCTAAGCCCAAAACCGGGGCGTTACATCAGCCAATGGTACTTTGCTCAATAAAGAACTTGGCAATGCTTTCAAGATACTTGACCAGATAGCCAAATCCGACTTTTAGTTCCCAAGGGGGAGATTGATGCCAGGACCTAAGGAATCTAGAGCACTACAGCTGGATGATCCTCAGACCATTGCTGCCCAGCTCTCCACCATCACCAACTTGCTCAAGAACATGCAAGGGTCATCTAATGTCCAAGAGGCCATGGTAGTATAGTACACTAATGAGCACTATGATAGGGAACATCAGTCGAGTGAGTTCCCCCAATGACAAGAATCTGGATGCTTTGTAGGGAACACAAGCAGTAACAACAACCCCTACTCCAACACCTAAAACCCATGCTGACGGCAACATCCAAATTTTTGTTTGGGGAGGAAACAAAGGCAATTCAGGATCACAACAAAATGCAACATAGGAACCTCCTGCATTCCAACAAAAGACTCAGAGGTAGAACCATGGAGTTTCTAACTCCAATCTTAATTCTTTTCATGATTCTTACACAAATTTTATGGAAACTGCTCGAGTTTTTATGCAGGATCAAGCAGCCCACTTGAAGAACCATAGTGACATACTCACAACGCATGCTACCATGTTACAAAACCAACAATAGATCATGCAAAATAACACTTCCTCGATAATGTCCTTCGAAACACAAGTTGAGCAGATTGCCCAAATGCTGAAAGTACGACCATTTGGCGGATTACGTAGTGATATTGAAGTAACTAAGGCCTTTAATGCAGAGAAATGCAATGCCATCACCTTGCGTAGTGGTACGCAATTGAGGACAAAAGCGAAGTTTGGGGTAAGTTCTCCAGTAGACCCTACTCTAGGAAAGCCATCCATCGATGCTTCTGCACCTATGGAACCAGCTCATGCAGATAAGGATCCAACTCACGTTCCTGATACAATGAGTGACCTTGCTAGTGAAGGTAAGGAACACAATGCAAGGGATGCTCTTGCATCCAGTAAACCACACGATGAGCCTAGAGCAAACAAGATTTGGCAAAGATTTGGTCGACCTTCCTCACAAAAGCAACAAATTCAAAAATCGTCGACTTGCCGAATGTGGGAGAATTTTCCTCGGGAAGGACGAAACCACCACGAGACCATGAGATGAAGTATGGCCTCATCTTCAAATCCAAAAAGATTGACCAAGGTTTGTGGATCAACCCAAAACATCTTCCACATGAGGTAGGATTCGATAGCTATCACTTGAGAATGACCAGGATTAGAGATACAATAGGCATTGTCATAGAAGAGAAGAACCATATTACGATACAAAGTACCGGGTAAGCTCAAAAAGCATAAGAAATTCCAACGCCTCAGTAAAGTGAGAACAAAATTGAAAACGTTCAGAATCCAAAAAGGGTATAGAGATAACACGCTCACGGCGGATAGCATGATCTTGAAAGAGCTTGAAGTTGGTACGGGCGTATTTGTTTCTAAGACTCTTTTGATAAAATACAATAAGGTTTGGATGAGAAGAATCGTCATCGATGTTAGAACTTCCACCGGCCTCATCAGTTCGTATTTTATTCCTAGAACCTATATTCAAAATCTTGATATAAATCAAGACACAAAAAACATGTATGCGTAAATCAACGAAATTTAATCCAATAGTTAATCCAACAATCAAGGTGTATAAAAATCTATACAATATAATTTAAAAACATATATAAATATAAAATAAATTTTTGGTAAAAAGAGTTTCGAAAAAAATAAAGAAAAATATACGATATAGTTTTTATATTCAATTTTTTTAGTTTTAAAGAAATTTTGCAAAAACTTCAAAACCGATACTATAAGTATATATTCTATAACAAAATTGAGTAAAAATATTAAAGAAAATGAAACGAAAATTTAAAAAGAAAAGAAAAGGGGTTTATACCTTTTAGACATAAAAACAAAAGAAAAGGGGTTTATACCTTAATGTAGATTGAAAACCCCCAAAAAATTTTAGGTTTTGATGTGAAAAATCAAGGGATTTGAAGAGTTTTTATAAGGGTTTTCCATTAAGGTTTGAGAGAAAAAGAGAGTTTGTGTTTTAATTAAGGTTTGATACTTATTTCAGGCTATTTAAAATAGTCCGCACGTACGCATATCGGAACGGGGGTCTCGAAATACTTTCGAGCCGTTTTGGTATGAGACTTGTTTCGATACAGGTTGACCATGTTTCGTAACAACACCGCAAACCCATATCGAAACACGAAGATCTCGTTTCGATACAATTCATTACTGTAATCAACTTAGATCCAGCCTGTATCGAAACAGATGTACCTGTTCCGATGCACCTTTGCCAGAAAATGCATTTTAGGCAGTTTTAAGTCCAAAAGGCCAAATTAGATCAAGCTTAAATGCATGTAAATGATATATGAGCATGTTAAATGAACTAAAATAGTTGCATACTCCCCTTAAAAATAAGCATAGATGCATTAAGAAACAAAATCTCATAAGAATGATCATCATTCAAAATTCAAGCAAATTATTGCACTTAAGGGATCTGAAAAGTCAAGATAGGCTAGTTAGACCTAAATCCCTCCTAAGAGTCCAAAACGCTTTTTGTCTAGAGGTTTGGTAAAGATATCCACTAATTGGCTTAAGGTGTCAACATACTCTAGAACTACATCTTTCATTAAGACATGATCCCTAATGAAATGATGTCTTATTTCTTTGTGTTTGGATCTAAATTGTTGGATGGGATTCTTAGTGAGACATATTGCACTAGTGTTATAACACTTAAGAGGTATGATACCTACATCAACTCCATAATCTAAGAGTTGTTGCTTCATCCAAAGAACTTGAACACAACAACTCTCGGCTGATATGTATTTCGCTTCGGTGGTAGATAAGGCTACACTATTTTGTTTCTTAGAGAACCAAGATATGAGCATACTACCTAGGAATTGACATGTCCCAGAGGTGCATTTTCTATCTACTTTACATCCCCCATAATCCGCATCGGAGAAGGCATGAAGGTCAAAGGATGATTCTTAGGATATCAAAGACCTAAACAAGGTGTGTCTCCAAGGTATCTAAAGATTCTCTTAATGGCTGTAAGGTGAGATTCTCTAGGACTAGCTTGAAACCTAACACACTAGCAAACACTAAACATGATATCAGGTCTACTTGCAGTAAGGTAAAGCAAAGATCCAATCATGGAACGACAAAGCTTAGAATCAACACACTTACCTCTTTCATCCTTATCAAGCTTAATTGATGAGCTCATATGAGTGGCTTGAGGCTTCACGTTCTCCAAGCCAAACTTCTTGAGCATATCATTGATGTATTTAGCTTGATTGATGGATATGTCATCCCGCCTTTGCTTGATTTGGAGCCCCAAGAAGAATGAGAGCTCCCCCATCATACTCATCCTCAAATTCACCTTGCATTAGATTAGAAATTTCTTGGCAATAAAACACATTAGTAGAACCAAAGATAATGTCATCAACATAAATTTGAACTACTAATATGTCATTTCCATTTCTTTTAATGAAAAGTGTAGTATCCACCTTCCCCTTTTCAATACCTTTTTCAACTAAAAAGTTTGAAAGTCTTTCATACCAAGCTCTAGGAGCTTGTTTCAAACCATATAAAGCTTTTGTTAGTTTAAAAACACGGTTTGGAAAGTTTGGATCTTCAAAACCAGGTGGTTGTTCTACATACATTGTTTCATTTAAAAAACCATTTAAAATGACACTATTGATATCCATTTGAAAAGTCTTGAATTCATTAAAGCATGCAAATGCAAGAAGCATCCTTATTGCTTCCATCCTAGGTATAGGTGCATAGGTCTCATCAAAATCAATTCTCTCTTCTTGAGTGTAACCTTGAGCAACAATCCTAGCCTTGTTTCTCACTATGTTACCACTTTCATCTAGTTTGTTTCTAAAAAACCATTTAGTTCTTATAGTAGACTTATTATTAGGCCTATCAACTAATGTCTAAACATTACTCCTCTCAAATTGATTCAATTCCTCTTACATAGCCAATAGCCAAAATTCATCATTTAATGCTTCTTTGATATTTTTAGGCTCTATACATGAGATGAATGCTATATTATTCATAAGTTTAAAAGAGGATCTAGTGGTTACCTCCTTGGATGGATCACCCAAGATTTCACCAACTTTGACATAGTTGAGTTCCCTTGGGTAGCTCACTTCCTTTTCTCCAAGGTTCATGTCCTTCAAGGATTCTATGGGAGGATCTTGTTCTTCTTCCTCTTTTGTTGGAACCTCATCCACTTTTGATGATTGTCCACTATAAGAAGCTTCAATGATTCCTACATCATCATCACCATAAGAATCTTTTCTCGGAAGGAGGTTATCATCGAAAACCACATGAATTAACTCTTCTACAACTAAGGCTCTTTTGTTAAAGACTCGATAAGCTTTAGAGTTTGAAGAATATCCTAAGAAAATAGCTTCATCACATTTTGCATCAAATTTACCCAAATTATCTTTTCCATTGTTTAAAACAAAACACTTACATCCAAAAGAATGAAAATAAATAATATTATGCTTTTAAGAATTTAAAATCTCATATGGGTTTTCTTTAAAAGTGGTATAATCATTACTCTATTAATAATATAGCAAGAAGTGTTTGTGGCTTCCGCCCAAAAATACTAAGGTAAATTGTTTTCACAAAGCATGGTTCTAGCCATTTCATCTAAAGTTCGATTTTCCTCTCAACTACCCCATTTTGTTAACGAGTGCGAGGTGCGGAAAAATTATGGCTTATACCATTTTTATTACAAAAATCATCAAAACCTAGATCTTGAAATTCGGGTCCATGGTCACTTCTAATATGGGAAATATTTTGACCAAGGTCATTTTGAGTAATTTTTGGAAATGTGGTGAATTTTTCTAAAGCCTCATCTTTAGTAGTTAAAAAGGGAACCCTAGTATATCTAGAGAAATCATCAACAAGCACAAAAGCTTATGATTTTCCACCAAAGATAATTGTCCTAATTGGCCCAAAGAGATCCATATAGATCAATTGCAATACCCTAATTGTAACGCCTCTTTCCCAGTCTGGTCGAGAACCGTGTCGGAAGGTGATACCGACGATCAATACAGTGAATGAAGCAATAAAATTCCAGTTTAATATTAACATTTTCATCAATAACATACAATGAATCATTACCACAAAGTAACTTAGTCCAGTTGATCCATACGAAGCAATAATTAATCATTCAGGGCTAATTCCTAACCATTACAAGTTTTAGGGATCAAATTGTAAATTTGAAAAATTAAGGGTCCTTCAATGCAAATGATCATACAAAATTGAAATTCACTACAGTATTAACAAACCTATAAAATTTCATTCAATTTGGAGCCCATTAGCTCATTCAATTTAATCTTTCAAAATTTAGTGACTAAAATGTGAACATTGCAATTTGTCTAATATGCCTTTAACTAACTTAACTAACCCCGTATCAAAAGATCCTAGGGCCGTTTCGAAACGGGTGGACGATGGTCAACCCATGTTGACTTTAATCTCTAGACCGTTTCGATACGACAACCCCCTAAATCGAAACAGATTGACTTTCCTTTGACTTTGACCCGTTTTGATACGCTATGAACCTGTATCGAAAAAATAGATTCTAGTGACAAAATGTTCTGAAATGGTTGTATACCATATCAATACGCCCCTGTTCCTTATGTTCATTTATGCTTACCCGTATCGAAACGCCATCACCCGTTTCGATACAGCCTGGCATATAATGGCAGAATTTTGCTAGGTTTTTATTCGATTTAACCTACCGAACAATGTCCAAATGCAAAGAAACTTTACACACAACATTTCAAAGGTATAAACTACTAGCATGCCAAATTTCATGACCATACAAATACGTTTATTATTTTTGACCTTTATGAGCCATGTATGCACTTTTAAACTACTTTAAGCCAAAACAAATGGGCCATTTAGGGCCATCAATCAGATTATAACATAGGCATGACACAAACATATCAAAATGAGCATAAACGACTAGTTCAACTACTTTTCCACATTCTTAGGAGTTCATAAGTTAAAACACATTACTTTAAGGCTTGTAGTGACTTGTCTTGCCTTGACTATCCGATCCTCAAACACACGATCTTTCAAACTAAAATGCATGAGATGAGACACATTAGGCATACATTGCCTAGTGAAGTAGTCTTAAACAAAATGAACAACAATGTGACAAGTATCTATATACATGCTCTCATATTCATCAATGTGAATACTATGCATCAATAATAATATTTAACATATTCATTTCACCATTAATCCTTGGATTGAATCAAGATAGTGGACACGCGAATTCCTACGCCTTGCCAAATCAATGAATGGTCTAGTTCCTCTGCCTCGCCAATATGACCAATATCAATACACATCCCTCTCCCTCTCCAAATCAATATAGGTCGTAGCCTTAGGATCGTAGTTCACCCGTACATTGAGCTCATGAATTCTATGGCATGCCAATTGTATCCAATGTCTATTCAAATCCAAAGTTTCAATGTTCATATCCATGTTCAATATTCAATGAGGAGATCAATAACCAATGATTTCAATAATATCAATAACAGACATGTCTCAATAACAATGTTTAATGGTTCAATGCTAATATCAATATCTGATGATTTCTTTACAATACTTCAATAACAATGACTATATCAATGAAAATGCACAATGATGATACCAATGACTATGTCCGATGTTCAATAACAAACTTGCTGACACTTACCAAGGTGTCTGTTTAACAATCCAATGTAACTTCCTCAATAGTGATATTAGCTAAATGCTCTCGGACTACACTCACCTCAAATTCGATGCTCCTACTCCCGAAGTAACTTCCTGAATAATAAAAGATTCAGGAAGGGTTTTCGCCTAATCCTGAGACTCCGACTTCACTCACCTCAAAGTTTGATGCTCCTAATGCTCTCGGATAACAATCCTCTTGTTCCTAGCTTTGGATGGAGACGATGGATGCTCTTTATCATCTTCTTGAGCTAGAAAATCAATAGGAGTGTGTTAAGAACAATACTACTATATTGTAAAGTGCTCATAACTCTTAGGGGGCGTTTGGTTCGTGGAAAAGATTATTACCTGGGGGAATGATCTTTTCCAGAATCACATACCCACGTTTGGTTGGAGACCATTCTCTCCAAGGGGGTAATTTTACATTCCCAACAATAGCAGTTTTTCATTAAATGGTGGGAATGTGATTCCCTTGGATTTCTTAGGTATTTGTTAATTCCCTCCTCTTTGGACCATATTACCCCTATGTTAATAGATTTTGTTCATATAGATCCTTTGTAAAATTTAATTAGTTGATTAAATGTGTGTGGTGTAAATTAATTAAATATTTATATTTAATATTAATTTAATATTTAAATGGTGTTACAAATATTTAATGTATTTTTATTAATATTATTATGATGTTTATAAGTTATATGTTGCGATAGCATATTGCTTAAAAATTAATAAGTTTAGAGTTCATGTTTTTAATTTTATTTTTATGTTTATGACCTTGTAAAATATTTTAGTAGGTTAAACTTATTATATAAATTCTTATTAGTATTATACAACTTTTAGATTTATTTTATTATTTACTTAAATTTGCTTGACATGTCACAAGTAATAAAAAAATTAAAATTTTGAACATATTAAATTTCTAGCATTTAAAAATTTACAAAATATTTTAATAGAGGATAACTAGGGTAAGTAAATATAAAATAGTTTTTTTAATAGTCAAAAGGTGATTACAAGGTAGCATATACAAAGTGATTGAACCCAGGTCTTCTAGGACGAACTTCATCCATTTTCCACTGAGACCACTTGTTAGGTTCTTTTAAAGAATAGTTAATATAATAATTAAATTAAATATGATAAATATATAATTTTTACAAATTTTAGATAGTGTAACAAAAATAATTCTATTAATTTTTGTGCATGTATTTTTATGTTAATATTGAAAGTTTAACATGTTAAAAAGAAAATATAACATATGGACAATTTAGTAAATTTTACTTCCAGATAACCTTATATACCTCCAGTCAAACACAGTAATCTTACATTCCTACACAATAAACCAAACAAGGTAATGTCACATTCCTAGTAACGTGTCAAGTAATGTTAAATTCCGGAAATCTTATTCCCAAAGGTAATCTTACATTCCGTGAACCAAACGCACCCTTATATGTCATGCACATTTCATCTCATATTATTGCTATTCTCAAGTACATTTTAGGCATAATTAGATGCATGCATGCATTATTTACAGTATTATTTGCTTTGCCTTGTTCTTGTTGAATATCTTTGATTTAGTAAGAAAATATATTGTTTTAGTTTAGTTTTAGTTTCAGGTGCTAGAAGTTGTCCGGTGGAGATAGGAGCTGAGGAGTTGATGTTCAGGCAGCAATCCAAAGAGCTTTACTGAAGCAGCTCAATACAAAGAGAGACGTTGCCGAGTAGCTGCCGCTGACATATCTGCTGCCCGGGGCAGTAACATGAGGATTGATGAATTGGAGTGCGATTGGAAGAGCATAATTTTCTGAGTCCAATTATCCCATCCACGAAATTTATTGATGCCAGATAACAACGGACAGAGCCGCCCAAGAGGAAATCATCCAAGCGAGCTTAAGCTTACTTGTGGCACAAGGAGTACAAATTCAAGTCAAAGAAGTCAAATTTAAAGGATGCATTCAATGTAAAAGCTACTTTATCTTAAAGAAGACTTCTACTCCAAGGAAGACATGGTCTAGGCCATGCCCTATGTATATCCGATCATACCTTGTATTTTAGAGAACTCATAGTCGACATAGCTTAGGTTTCTCTAGTGTTTTCTTGCCGCCACTATGTTCTAAATTCTTTTGGGTTGGGTTATGTTGTAAAGTAGTTGTGAGAACAGGTATTTTAGGTTTAAGTTTGTTTTTGCAATAAATTCAAGGTTTGCTTATTTCATGTTCTTCATTGTTTTCAATTGAGTCGAGAGATCGATTATGAGCAATCCATTTGTTTGGCATCGAGAGAGTCAAACTCACGAAAGAAGTAAGCACGATCTCATAAATAATAGGCGTTGATCAATCAAGCCTAGAAATAGGTTAGGGTTTAAGGCGACTAAAAGAGGACGAACCAAAGGTTGTTGTTCATTGCAAGATTCATGCCAACGGGTATTATCTGCAGTGGGGCAAAAACAATATTCTGACTTAGACATAAGCTTAATCATTATCGAAGTGTTCTGCCGAGCCCTGAAGGTTAACCAAGTTTGTCATTGAGCCAATCGTTCGTTCCGCCTACCGAGGTAGCGAAAGCGTCGAAGCATCAATTTGCCATCTTCCGTCGAGGCAGCAAAGTCTGGCAGCGTAATACAACTTAACCTATTCAACGTAGTTTCACACTACGGAACATCATTACCTGACCCATTCTATCACTCTAATCTTTTCTACTATTTACGTGTGTTTATTTATTTTTCTCTTAAACAAACTAAAATTAACTTGTTCATTTATTTTCTGCACAGGAATTGACATTCGAAACAGCTGTCAAATTCTCGTGGGAGACGATATCTTTTATACTATAACTTGATAAGAGTGTGCACTTGTGCTCATATTTAGATAACACCCAAACGCTCTACAGATATCACAATCAAGTTAGCGATATCAAAATCGATATCTAAACTAGTAATAGCTATTAGATATCAATATGACCATGGATAGACAAACCCTAATTTGTGATGGAGCTTTTTATATCCATGGAACTTAATAATTATTTAAAGGGATAGACTTACCCGACCATTATCATTGTTTTAATAGCAACGATTCAAAGAAAACTAAGCTTTAAACCAAGCTCTAATGGAGGCGTGTGCTTAGGTTGAAGGAGATGATAGCTTTAAGGGAGGTGCTTGCTTTCATTAACAATCAGGTAAGCTTTTCTTTCAATTCTCTTTTATCATATTTCAATACAATGAATTGATGGGTTTCCTGCACATGCAGGAGGCTCATCCAATTCATCCACGTAGGTGGTAATTTTATTTGAGGAGGGGCTAATCGTAAGGTTAGTCCCTCAACTCTCAATACTTTGTGACTTTATCCCCAAACTTTCAATTTTCTCCAATTAGATACTAAATAGGTTTCAATACTATTCGATAGAATCCTATGACAATATTTTAACTTGATTAGAGTCCAATATCCACAATTAACTAGACGATACAATATCCAAACTTTATCGATGCAAAACTTCTGATCACTGGATTTTGGGGTGTTACAACTCTCCCCCCATAAGAAAAATTCGTCCTTGAATTTTACTTGAACAGAAGAGGTGTCGATATTGTTATTTCATGGTCTCTTCAGGTTCCCAAGTGGCTTCCTCAACCGTGTGGCTCCTCCAAAGCACTTTAACTAACAGTACAGTTTTGTTGCGAAGCTTCTTGAATTCTCTTGCAAGAATTTGAACCGGTTCCTCTTCGTAGGATAGATTTGGTCGAATTTCTACAGACTCAAGTTCCACAATGTGTGAAGGATCAGAATGATACTTCCGAAGCATCGATACATGAAAAACATCATGGATTTTACCCAAAATAAGAGGGCAACAATAGAATGTATGCCACGGGGCCAACTCTTTCGATGACTTCAAAGAGTCCAATGAATCGGGGACTCAATTTTTCCTTCTTGCCAAATCTTAAAACTTTCTTCCGTAGTGATACTTTGAGGAAGGCTTTTTCACCAACTTCGTACTCGATATCTCTTCTCTTGAGATCATCATAAGCTTTTTATCGATCAAAGGCAACCTTTAAACGATTGTGAATAATGGTGACTTGTTCTTCAGTCTCTCGAAGCAAGTCAGGGCCGAACATCTTGCCCTCACCAACATCTGACCAACACAATGAAGTTGTAAATCGCCAACCATATAATGCTTCATACGAGGCCATTTGGATTGATGCTTGGTAACTATTATTATAGGAAAATTCAATAATGGGTAGAGATTTCTCCCAAGTTCCACCAAAATCAATAATGCATGCTCAAAGCATGTCTTCCAAGATCTGTATAGAAAGATTCAATAACAATGCAAATTTCTAAGGTTTCAATGGACAAGTTTTTCGATAATTTACTTGGATTACCCTTTCTGACTGGTCGTCGGATTTAGGGTGAAAAGTTGTGCAAAGATTAACTCTAGTGCTCAGAGCTCATTGTAAGGTTCTCCAAAACCGAGATGCAAATCAGGGATCTAGATCGAAGATAATTGACTTAGGTACTCCATGGAGTCGGATTACTTCCTTGATATACAAGTTAGTTAATTTAGGGAGAACGTAGTCCATGCTAACCGAGAAAAAAAGAGCTAACTTTGAGAAACAATCTACAATGACCCATATGGCATCCAACTTCGCGGGAGTTAACGATAGACCACTAACAAAATCCATAGTGATCTTTTCCCACTTCCATTTTGGTGGATTGATAGGCTGTAATAATCTGGTATGAGCACATTGTTCTGCCTTAACATGTTGGCACGTGAGGCATTTGGAAATGAAATCAACTATGGCATGCTTCATGCCTGGCCACCAATAGAGTTCACGTAGGTCCTTATACATCTTCACAGACCCGGGATGAACAGAAAAAGAACTCAAATGAGCTTTAGAGAGAATTTTGGTGCGAAGAGATTCATCATTAGGTACACAAACTCGATCATGAAAACACAAGAGTCCTTCATAAATAATTCTGAAGTCGGGGTGGTCTGATAGCTTAGAGACAATAGATTGAAGCTCAGGATCTTGCTCTTGCAAACCCTTGATTCACGAAATGATGGTAGAGTGAACTTGAAGTTTAGATACAAGACAACCATGCTTTCGAAGTCGGAAGTGAGCGTTAATTGATTGAGGGGCTACAATATGGCAATGGTATAATAAATTAATATACCATACAATACATATAACTCCAAATTTATTGTCAATGCTTACTAGGCAAAAGTTTGTGGCTGAGTGCATCAGCTACAATGTTGGCCTTGCTTAGATGGTAATCAATGACAAGATAAAAATCTTTAAGGAGTTCCATCCACCTCCGTTGCCGAAGGTTCAACTCCTTTTGCGTCAATAGGTAATGTCTCCAGATTTTTCTCCGTAGAGGTAATGTCTCCAGATTTTTAATTTAAAGACAACTTCAGCTAATTCAAGGTCCTGGGTGGGATAATTCATTTCGTGTGGCTGAAGTTGTCTCGAAGCATAAGAGATGACTTTGCCTTCTTGCATCAATACACATCCTAACCCGAGGTGCGATGCATCACTGTAAACTATGTAGTCCTTTCCGGATTGTGGTTGGGTCAGGACTGGTGCATGGGTCAGTATTTGCTTTAACTGATCAAAACTCCATTGTTGAACATCGGTCCAAACAAAAGGAGCTTCTTTTCTCAATAATTTGGTTAAAGGAGCGGCTATCATAGAAAACCCTTTCACAAATCTTTGATAATAGCCAGCAAGCCCAATGAAGCTTCTAACTTCACCAATGTTCTTCGGTGGGTGCAAATCTACAATAGCTTGAATTTTCTTTAGGTCCACTTGCATACCCGAAGCTGACACAATATGTCCTAGAAAGGAAACTTTGGTGAGCCAAAACTCACACTTAGAAAACTTCGCGTACAACTGCTTCTCTCTTAAGGTTTGAAGCACAATACGAAGATGATATCGGTGTTCCACTTTCATTCTTGGAATAGATCAATATGTCATATATAAACACCACTACGAATTTATCAAGATATGGTCTAGAAACCCGATTCATCAAATCCATGAACGTAGTTGGTGCATTGGTTAATCCTAAGGGCATCACCAAGAATTCGTAGTGACCATATCTTGTACGGAAGGCAATTTTCGGTACATCACACTCTTTAACTCTCATTTGATAGTAGCCCGACCTTAAATCGATCTTGGAAAACAAAAAAACATCCTTTAGTTGATCGAACATGTCGTCTATTCTAGGCAATTGATATTTTTCTTGATGGTTACTTTATTGAACTGTCGATAGTCAATACACAATCACATTGAACCATCTTTCTTCTTTACAAAGAGAACAGATGCTCCTCAAGGTGAATAGCTCGGTTGAATGAATCCTTTGTTCAACAAGTCTTGAATCTGGGCATGTAATTCTTTTAATTCCACAGATGCCATGCGATTTGGTGCAATGGAAACTGGAGTAGTCTCAGGCTGCACCTCGATGCCAAACTCTCCTTCACGGGTTGGGAGCAATCCCATAAGTTCATCAAGAAAGACATCAGGAAATTCACATACTGTGTCAATGTATCGCAATTTTGATTCGCCTTTAGTCGCCAATGTCAAAGAACACAATGATGGAGTCTGTGCGTTCATCAGTACAACACTTTCCTTCCCCAGACCTCGAAGGTACAAATTCCTCTTACAACAATCTACCCAGGCTTGATGCTTATTAAGCTAGTCCAAACATAGGATGACATCGAATTCATGGATCGGTAAAGACAACAAATTTGCCGGAAAAGGAATCCCTTGCATCAATAAGGGGCAGTTTGTAACACCCCAATTTTGGGCTTAGAAGTTTAGGGTCTGAACCGGACCGACCTGATTTTCGGTTTGAATATAAAAGGTGGTTTTAGGCAAAGCCTAGTTCGGAATGCTTTAAAAATATGGAAAAATATCTAAAAATCCTCTTTTAATATATATAAGAGAGTGGTGAAATCAATTTTACAAAATAAGGTTTGGAAGTGTGACATTTCGAAATAGTGACTAAAATGTAATTTTTGAAAAGTTCAGTGGTGATTGTTTTGTAAGGATTGAAACTTTGAATCTTTAAAGAGATAATTTACCCTAGATTGATTTCTCTAGATTTTTCTTAGATTTTAATGATTCATTTAATGTTTAATTAATTAAAGGAAAAGTGGGAAACCATATTTTAGCTTTTCATAACTAACTTTCTTAAAAACTTTCTCATCTCACTTTCTCTCAAAATTCCCTCAGCCAAACACATTTCTACAACAACATTTCTTTTTATTTTAACACCAAATGATGAGGTTTCAATCATCAATTGATTCCTAATCCTTTCTACATCAAATTCTATTGTTTTGCTTATTGAATTTTCAAGGATTTTGGCTCTAATCAAGGAGAAATCTACATTTAGAGGTAAGGATGTTCTTCTCCTCTAAATACTCAGTTCTTTACTGAAATTCCCAAGTACTCAATCCTTAACTAAAGTTTTGTAAAAGGTTTTAATGATATGAACTTGGTTTTGGCTTAAAACTCAAGATTTGGAAGAAATCTTGAAGAAATTCGTGGTGATTGTTAAGGCTCTGTTTTGAGATGGATATTAATTGTATTTTGGATGTTTAACGATGTGTAATTGAGGTTTAATCAATGAAATCCCGAATAGGTTGAATTTCCTAAGTTGTTGCTTATGAAAATGGTGGTTTTTGGGGTGATCTTGGTGTTATGTTATAGCTGGAGGTATAAGGACGAGTTTAGGTTCTTTTTGGATGTTAATTGATGTTTAGGAATGGTTAGAAGTGATGGATCTTGGCTGGGTTATGTTGTGGAAGAGTTTGGAGGTGATTTCGGTTGTGTTTGCTAGCCGAAATGTTAGATTTGGTTAGAGCAGCGAGTTTAGGTGTAATGGCTAAAGATTTCAATGCATGATGATGCATTAATCCTCTGCTTTGATGTGTTTAAAATAGGGGAGGCATCTTCGGTTACTTGTGGTGTTGATCCGGAGGCTTGATTGGCGTTTCGGTAAGCTTGCGAAACGGAATTGGTGAGTGAAGTTGGGATTTCCAGCTTTGTAATGAATGTTTGAAGGTGTGGGAGCTTAGTTTAAGCCTAATCAACTTAACTAAGCTCAAGAGTAAGTTTTCGGAAAAACTCCCTTGGATGAGCCATGGATTGGTTCGATGCATTTGTTGATAATTGCATGTTTAAATTCTGTTTTTGAAAGCATGTTTAGCATGGTTAATGCTTGTTATAAAGGCCATTTGTTGAAGGATGATCAAGGTAAGAGATCCTTGGTTTGATTTGTTAAAAATGTGGATCGATGCATAGTGATGCATGTTGTTAAATGGCTTTGATTTAGATGCTTTAAAACAGTGGATTATTAATGATAATTGATGTATATTGGCAAGTGATGTGTTGGTTTTAAAGTACTTGAATCGGATATAGTTAGCTGGCTATAGGATTGGGTGCACCGTGAATTAAGTCGCCTTGGATGTTGAGGGGTTGTAATTGTACCGTAAACTCCATCCAAGTACACTAACGAGATGGTTAAGATCACAATGGTGGTTAAAAGTCCATGTGTGGATCTTGTGTTGTGTGTCACGTGTTCTCGTTAGTGATGTTATACAACTACCGATGAGTGATATGGAGGGGTTGTGATTGTACCGATCAACTCCACCTTGTGCTGTTCGGTAGTGTGTATGAAGCGTATGGGACAACGCTTGTAATCCGCGTATCCGATTGTGTTTTGTGTTGTAAATGGTTATGAATTATCACTTGAAAGCCAATTTGACATGTTGTACTAATGAAGCATGAGGTGCTTGTATAAGAATGCAAGGTTGCATGAATAATGATAATGTTGTGTTAAAAGGCTTTGAGAAAAGTAATTTATAAAATGCATTATTGTGTTTTTCTTTCAAACATGCCTCACTAAGCATTTGTGCTTACGCTCTCTCTCTTGAACCAATAATGCAGATAATTGAGGTGTTTGAGGGCAGCAAGGAGGCTAAGAATCCAAGGGAAAGCTAAGCTCATGTATGGTGACTTTTTCACAACATTATTAGTTTTTGATATTTGGTAATGGGAACCTAGGATGTGTTTTTGGGAGATGTTTTAGACTCCCTAGTTGTGGCGTGATGCCTTAAATGATTTTGATATGTAAATGGCCATTTTGGTGCTTGCTTTGATGCTTTAATGGTTGTTTGGCTTGGTTATTAGGATGCATGCCTATAGACTTGTGGATTTCCCTAATTGATGCCATGAATGAGTTTTAATGTTGCAAACATGTACCTTATATGCATGATGGCTTGTTGGCATGATTAGGAAGTCATTAGGATGTGTTTGAGTGGTTAAAAGTATATTAAACCAGCAAATTCTGCACTTTCTGGGCAATCCGTATCGGAACGGGCACTAGCGTTTCAAAACGGGTAGAGGTCGTTCTGAAACGTTTTGGTCACTGCCAGGCCCTGTTTCGATACAGGTCTTGAAACGAACCTACGTTTCGGAATGGTCAACCCCGTTGCGAAACAGGCGACCGTTGGGCACTGATTTGAATGGTTTTGTGGTTTGCAAGCTTTATGTTTTAGTCTTGAAAATCGGTTTTTGCAATTGCATGAGTTTGAAATGTCTGATTGAGGTGAAATTTGACAGGGAAGCATGTAATATGACTAATTTGATTTTGGTAACTTAAAAATCAGCTAAGTCCCTCATCTTTCCAGAAATTACAATTTGGTCCCTAACTTTTCTATGTTGTGCAATTGAGTCCCTCAATGTTTTCTGCTCGCTGTGCTTTTCAAGTATGCTCTTCTCAAGGGTACGCTTAGGGTTAATGTGCATCTAGATAAGTTTTAAAAGAAAAAAAGGGTCGTTAATCAAGGTTGACTTTCAGGTTGACTTTGGTTTTCCCCGTGTAATCTTCGTAGTTCGGGTCAACCGTCTAGGCCGGGCTAAGGGGGTTACATTTGGTGGTATCAGAGCTGAGTTCTTGAGTAAACGAGAATGGTAATTTGGGTGATGTATGTATGATTGCATGATGTGCCTTTTTGAATGAAAGTGTGATGTGTGAATTGTAAAGTATGTTACAATTGTGATGTATGTTGTGATGAAGCATGTTAGAGGAACCCATTGCCATATCAAAACTAATGAAATGAATTGTTTTGTTTGGAAATGAGCTTGAGTACTTGGATTTCTTACCTTGCTGAGCCTGGTTATGTTTATTGCATTTGTGTTAGTGCATTGTTTTAGTGAATGGGACCTCGTAGAGAGACGAGAATTAATACGCGAGTTATGGCTCAGAACGAGAATGAGAACAATGTTGAAAATGTTGTGGATATACCTCCTCCTTCTGGTGGTGGACCGCCCGGTGGTGGTGGTGCTGGAGGTGATGGAGCTGGTGTTGGTGCTGGTGCTGGGGTTGTTGGACCTGAAGCTGGGCAGGGGCAAGCTACTCCTGACATGATAGTTTTGATTCAAGCTATTGCTGGAGCCTTTCAGGCGGCAGTAGGTGGAGCTCATGGAGCTGGGCATCAGGGTGATACTAATGCAAGATTACCTTTGGAATGTTTGCGCAGTCTGGGAGGGACTGAGTTCAGTGGTTTGTCTGCTGAGGGTTCTGAATCTTGGTTGGAAAGCACCAAGAGGATATTGGGACAAATGAACTACAATGATGTGCAGAAGTTAGGATGTGTGGTATCGCTGTTACATGATGATGCGTATACCTGGTGGACGACCACTGTCTCTGGATTGAAGGAAGTTGATGTGACTTGGACGTTCTTTCTAAACGCATTCAAGCGAAAGAATCTAGGTGTGCGATACCTGGATGAAAAGAAAAGAGGATTCATATCTCTTACACAAGGGAGCATAACGGTGGCTGAGTACGAGATCCAGTTTGTCCGTCTCAGTCAGTATGCACCTGAGCTTATCCCGGATGAGTGGGAGAGGTGTGAGCATTTTCGATATGGTTTGGTGACGGACGTAAAGACCTTTATGCTTGCCGCTGAGTACACTGATTTTGATGTGCTGGTTAGTAGGCGAAGGACATTGAGTAGAACCTGGGTTTGTCTTCCAGGAGTGTTGGTTCTGGCTCGGGCAAGAGAGTTGCTGAGTATAGTTCTGGTGGTGGACGGAACAAGAGAGGACGAGATAGGAGGTATCAGTCTTCTGCTAAGTGTGGTAGTGGAGGGCATGGTGCACCTATTCAGGGAGACAGGGCGAGAGCTGATAAGAACACGTGCTGGGCGTGTGGGTCCTGTGGTCATTTGAGGGGTGATTGTCCTCGGGCATCGAGAGAGGTGCAGGCTCATGTGGCAGTGACTGGTAATTCATGCTGGAATTGTGGTTCGGCGGACCAAATGAGGAGGGAGTTTCCTTTGTTAGCCGGTGGTGGTCAGGGACGTGCTCCTGGTGTTGTTTCACCACAGAGAGGTCGTGGCCGTGGCCGTGGTAACTTCCAGCGTAGAGATGATGGTGGAAGGAATGTGGCACATGTGGTGGCTGTCCAACCTGAGGGTGGTGGCCAGGCTCGAGTGTATGCGCAGCGAGAGGGGAGGAATGACACGGATGTGATCATAGGTACCGTCACTTTGCAATCCTTGTCATTACTTTCCTTGATTGATTATGGATCTACACACTCATACATATTGCATGAACATGCTCAATTGCTTGGTTTGCCTGTTGAGTCTTTGGATGTTGGTATGCGTGTAACTAGTTCCTTTGGTGAGGCCGTTGTGACACGGAAGTTATATAGAAGATGTCCCTTGGTTGTGCAAAACCATGTTTTTTCATGGTGATCTCATGGAATTGCCTTTCTATAGTATGGATTGGCTTCTTGAACATCGAGCTGTGGTGGATTTTGAGAACAAGCGAGTTTCGTTGAAGCTTGCGGATGATTATGTGGTAGTGGTGGTTGGTGAGAATGTAAAGTTTCTTTCCAATGCGGTGTCTTCCTTGGAGGCAAGCCGAATGCTGAGGCAAGGTTGTGAAGCCTACCTAGCCTTTGTGATGAATCCTAGCTCTAAGGAGTTGCGAGTTCAAGATATCAGGATTGTGCGAGAGTTTCCTGGTGTGTTTCCAGAGGAGTTACCTGGATTGCCTCCTAATCGAGAAGTAGAGTTTGTGATTGAGCTATATGAAAACACAACTCCAGTGTCCATTATTCCTTATCGAATGGCACCTAAGGAGTTGAAGGAGCTGAAGACGCAACTTCAGGAGTTGCTTGATCGTGGTTTCATTCGGCCGAGTGTGTCACCTTGAGGTGCACCAGTCTTGTTTGTGAAGAAAAAAGATGGCACTATGAGAATGTGCATCGATTACCGCCAGCTTAACAAGTTGACTATCAAGAATCGATATCCATTGCCGAGGATTGATGATCATTTTGATCAATTTTGGGGAGCGGCTGTGTTCTCTAAGATTGACTTATGGTCAGGGTATTACCAGCTCAAGGTGAAGGATGTGGATGTGCCAAAGACAGCCTTCAAAACGAGGTATGGGCATTATGAGTTCCTTGTGATGCCGTTTGGTTTGACGAATGCTCATGCAGCTTTTATGGACATGATGAATAGAGTGTTCCATGAATACTTGGACAAATTTGTTGTGGTGTTCATTAATGATATCCTCGTGTACTCTCGTACTGAGGAGGAGCATGAAAGGCATTTGAGGATTGTGTTGCAAGCTCTGTTGGAGAATCAGTTTTATGCTAAGTTAAGCAAGTGTGAGTTCTGGCTCAGGGAAGTTGTGTTCCTTGGTCATGTGGTTTCTACTGAGGGGATTCATGTTGATCGTCAGAAGATTGAGGCAGTGATGAATTGGAAGCCTCCTAAGTCTATTCATGAAGTCCGTAGTTTCCTTGGTTTGGCAGGATACTACCGGAGGTTCATGGATGGATTTTCGAAAATTGTTGCACCTTTGACGAAGTTGTTGTAGAAGGATGTCAAGTACGAGTGGACGGAAGCGAGACAGCAGGCTTTTGAAAAGCTGAAGGCATATTTGATGCAAGCTCCTATCTTGGTTCAACCTAAATCAGGGAAATAGTTTGTGGTGTATAGTGATGCATCCTATGTTGGTTTGGGTTGTGTATTGATGCAAGAGGGTAAGGTGGTGGCTTATGCATCACGACAGTTGAAGGTGCATGAGCGCAATTATCCTACGCATGACATTGAGTTAGATGTGGTGGCTTTTTCTTTGAAAATTTGGAGACATTACCTGTATGGTGAGAAGTGTACGATGTACATGGTTCACAAGAGTTTGAGGTATCTGATGTCTCAGAAAGAGCTGAATCTTAGGTAACGATGTTGGGTGGAGTTGCTTAAAGATTACGACCTGACGGTCGAGTACCTTCCGGGCAAAGCAAATGTTGTAGCGGATGCCTTGAGTAGGAATGTGGCAGTGGAGTTGAGAGCTATGTTTGCCAGCTTGAGCATTTCGCGAGATAGAGGTCTTGTGGCTGAGTTGCAAGTGAAACCATCCTTGGTTCAGTTGATAAAGGATAAGGAGTTGTTGGATGATTCCTTGGTGTCACATGTTCAGGATATTGCTGAGGATAGGCCATCGGATTTCTGCTTTAATGATGATGGAGTTTTATGTTTTGGGAGTCGGATAGTAGTGCCCAATGATTCTGAGTTGAGGCGTGCTATTCTAACTGAAGCTCATAGTAGTCCTTTTGCTATGCACCCTGGTAGTACAAAGATGTATCGTGATCTTAAGGATGAGTACTATTGGGTGGGATTAAAGAAAGATGTTGCTGAGTATCTGAGCAACTGCATGGTTTGTCAGCGAGTTAAGGCTGAGCATCAGTTTCCTTCTGGGTTGTGGCAACCGTTGAGGATTCCTGAGTGGAAGTGGGATAGGATTACCATGGACTTTGTGTCTGGTTTGCCTTTTTCGCCATCGAAGAAGAATTCGGTGTGGGTGATTGTGGATCACCTTACGAAGTGTGCGCATTTCTTACATGTGCATACTACGTATACATTGGATAAGCTTGCAGAGCTGTACATTGCTGAGATTGTGCGGCTGCATGGTGTGCCAAAGTCGATCGTGTCGGATAGAGATCAAAGGTTTACATAGCGTTTATGGGTATGTTTACATCAAGCTTTGGGTACACGGCTGAATTTCAGTACTTCTTATCATCCACAGTCGGATGGACAGGCTGAGCGTGTTATCCAAGTGCTGGAGGATATGTTGAGGTGCTGTGTGATTGATTTTCAAGGCTCTTGGGAGAAGCATTTGCCTTTGGTGGAGTCTGCTTATAACAATAGCTACCAGGCAAGTATTCAAATGGCACCTTATGAAGCCTTGTACGGGAGGAAGTGCAGAACTTCTCTGTGTTGGGCCGAAACAAGTCAGAAGTTGGTATCGATGCCAGCCATGTTGAAAGGAACCACCGAGAATGTGAAGCTCATTTGTGAGCGATTGAAGGCAGCTTCTGATCGACATAAGTCTTACGCGGATTTGAAGCGTAAGGGGATTGAGTATGCGATAGGTGACCGTGTGTTTTTCAAGGTTTCACCTTGGAAGAAGGTGATGAGGTTTGGTCGAAAAGGTAAGTTGAGCCCTAGGTACATTGCACCATACGAGGTGATTGAGCGTTTGGGTCCTGTTACGTACAAGTTGAGGTTGCCGCAAGAGTTGGAAAAGATTCATGATGTGTTTCATGTCTCTATGCTTCAGAGGTATAGATCGGATCCTTCGCATGTTATGCATGTGGAGGAAGTGGAGTTGAATCCAGACTTGGCCTATGATGAGGAGCCAGTGGAAATTCTGGATTCAGACAGTAAAGTTCTTCGAGGTAAAACCATTGAGTTGGTAAAGGTGTTGTGGAAGCATCGTGGTCCTGAGGAAGCCACGTGGGAACGAAAGGATGACATGAAGAAGCAGTTTCCGTATCTCTTTCCTCCAGGTAAATTTCGAGGATGAAATTTCTTAGGGGGGGAGAGTTGTAACACCCCAATTTTGGGCTTGGAAGTTTAGGGTCTAAACCAGACCGGTCTGATTTTCGATTTGAATATAAAAGGTGGTTTTAGGGAAAGCCTAGTTCGGGATGCTTTAAAAATATGGAAAAATATCTAAAAATCCTCTTTTAAAATATATAAGAGAGTGGTGAAATCTATTTTACAAAGTAAGGTTTGGAAGTGTGACATTTCGAAATAGTGATTAAAATGTAATTTTTGAAAAGTTCAGTGGTGACTGTTTTGTAAGAATTGAAACTTAGAATCTTTAAGGAGCTAATTTACCCAAATTTGATTTCTCCAGATTTTTCTTAGATTTTAATGATTCATTTAATGTTTAATTAATTAAAGGAAAAGAGGGAAACCATATTTTAGCTTTTCATAACTAACTTTCTTAAAAACTTTCTCATCTCATTTTCTCTCAAAATTCCCTCAGCCAAGCACATTTCTACAGCAACATTTCTTTTCATTTTCACACCAAATGATGAGGTTTCAATCATCAATTGATTCCTAATCCTTTCTACAACAAATTCTATTGTTTTGCTTATTGAATTTTCAAGGATTTTGGCTCTAATCAAGGAGAAATCTACATTTAGAGGTAAGGACGTTCTTCTCCTCTAAATACTCAGTTCTTTACTAAAATTCCCAAGTTCTCAATCCTTAATTAAAGTTTTATAAAAGGTTTTAATGATATGAACTTGGTTTTGGCTTAAAACTCATTATTTGGAAGAAATCTTGAAGAAATTCATGGTGATAGTTTGGGCTCTATTTTGAGATGGATTTTAATTTTATTTTGGATGTTTAACGGTGTGTAATTGAGGTTTAATCAATGCAATCCCGAATAGGTTGAATTTCCTAAGTTTTTTCTTATGAAAATTGTGGTTTTTTGGGTGATCTTGGTGTTCTGTTATAGCTGGAGGTATAAGGACGAGTTTAGGTTCTTTTTGGATGTTAATTGATGTTTAGGAATGGTTAGAAGTGATGGATCTTGGCTGGGTTATGTTGTGGAAGAGTTTGGAGGTGATTTCGGTTGTGTTTGCTAGCCGAAATGTTAGATTTGGTTAGAGCAGCGAGTTTAGGTGTAATGGCTAAATATTTCAATGCATGATGATGCATTAATCCTCTGCTTTGATGTGTTTAAAATAGGGGAGGCGTCTTCGATTACTTGTGGTGTTGATCCGGAGGCTTGATTGGCGTTTCAGAAAGCTTGCGAAATGGAATTGGTGAGTGAAGTTGGGATTTCCAGCTTTGTAATGAATGTTTGAAGGTGTGGGAGCCTAGTTTAAGCCTAATCAACTTAACTAAGCTCAAGAGTAAGTTTTCGGAAAAACTCCCTTGGATGAGCCATGGATTGGTTCGATGCATTTGTTGATAATTGCATGTTTAAATTCTGTTTTTGAAAGCATGTTTAGCATGGTTAATGCTAGTTATAAAGGCCATTTGTTGAAGGATGCTCAAGGTAAGAGATCCTTGGTTTGATTTGTTAAAAATGTGGATTGATGCATAGTGATGCATGTTGTTAAATGGCTTTGATTTAGATTCTTTAAAATAGTGGATTATTGATGATAATTGATGTATATTGGCAAGTGATGTGCTGGTTTTAAAGTACTTGAATCGGATATAGTTAGCCGGCTATAGGATTGGGTGCACCGTGAATTAAGTCGCCTTGGATGTTGAGGGGTTGTAATTGTACCGTAAACTCCATCCAAGTACACTAATGAGATGGTTAAGATCACAATGGTGGTTAAAAGTCCATGTGTAGATCTTGTGTTGTGTGTCCCGTATTCTCGTTAGTGATGTTATACAACTATCGATGATTGATGTGGAGGGGTTGTGATTGTACCGTTAAACTCCATCACGGGTGTTGAGGGGTTGTGATTGTACTGGTAAACTCCACCTTGTGTGTTCGGTAGTGTGTATGAAGCGTATGGGACAACGCTTGTAATCCGCGTATCTGATTGTGTTTTATGTTGTAAATGGTTATGGATTATAACTTGAAAGCCAATATGACATGTTGTACTAATGAAGCATGAGGTGCTTGTATAAGAATGCAAGGTTGCATGAATAATGATGATGTTGTGTTAAAAGGCTTTGAGAAAAGTATTTTATAAAATGCATTATTGTGTTGTTTCTTTTGAGCATGCCTTACTAAGCATTTGTGCTTACGCTCTCTCTCTCTCTTGAACCAATAATGCAGATAATTGAGGTGTTTGAAGGCAGCAAGGAGGCTAAGAATCCAACAGAAAGCTAAGCTCATGTACGGTGACTTTTTCACAACATTATTAGTTTTTGATATTTGGCAATGGGAACCTAGGATGTGTTTTTGGGAGATGTTTTGGACTCCCTAGTTGTGGCGTGATGCCATAAATGATTTGGATATGTAAATGGCCATTTCGGTGCTTGCTTTGATGCTTTAAAGGTTGTTTGGCTTTGTTATTAGGATGCATGCCTATAGACTTGTGGATTTCCCTAATTGATGCCATGAATGAGTTTTAATGTTGCAAACATGTACCTTATATGCATGATGGCTTGTTGGCATGAGTATGAAGTCATTAGGATGTGTTTGAGTGGTTAAAAGTATATTAAACCAGCAAATTCTGCACTTTCTGGGCAATCCGTATCGGAACGGGCACTAACGTTTCGAAACGGGGGCCTGTAATGGCCTTCGTGTATCGAAACGAGTAGACGTCCTTCCGGAACGTTTTGGCCACTGCCAGGCCCTGTTTCGATATAGGTCTCGAAACGAACCCGCGTTTCGGAACGATCAACCCCGTTCCGAAACAGGCGACCGTTGGGCACTGATTTGAATGGTTTTGTGGTTTGCAAGTTATACGTTTTAGTCCTGAAAATTGTTTTTAGCAATTGCATGAGTTTGAGATGTCCGATTGATGTGAATTTTGACAGGGAAGCATGTAATATGACTAATTTGATTTTGGTAACTTAAAAATCAGCTAAGTCTCTCATCTTTCCAGAAATTACAATTTGGTCCCTAACTTTTCTATGTTGTGCAATTGAGTCCCTTAATGTTTTCTGATCGCTGTGCTTTTCAAGTATGCTCTTCTCAAGGGTACTCTTAGGGTTAATGTGCATCTTGATAAGTTTTAAAAGGAAAAAAAAGGGTCGTTAATCAAGGTTGACTTTGGTTTTCCCCGTGTAATCTTCGTAGTTTGGGTCAACCGTCTAGGCCGGGATAAGGGGGTTACACAGTTCTTACACACTACCCTTACGATGAGGCAATCTCCTAAGGGATTGTTTATAGAAATTCTTGATGCTATAGGTTCAGAATACATATTATACTTCTTAACTACTATGGTACTTATAAAAGAGTAAGTAGAAGCAGGGTCAATCAATGCATATAAATAATGTGAATATAGATCGATGGTACCTACAATAACGTTAGGTTCATCCTCTTCTTATATACTCCTCACATGATACATTTGGGCAGGGGCTTTTGAATCTTGCTTATTAAAGGGTTAACCTGGACCACTCAAGTGTCCTAAAGTTCATGATTATCCTTGCTTCAATCATTTACCTCGAAAGGATTGAGCATGAGAAGCAGTAGTAGTCGGTGTAGCAGCAAATTTGGTTGCATTCAAAGGGCAGTCATGAATAAAGTGACCATGTTCACCATAGTAGTAACATACTCCAATCTGTTTACGGCATTGACCCACTGAATGTCTATTCTGACAATAATTGCAAACTGGATGTTGGTTTCCTCGATTTGAACCTCCAGTGCTATCGACGGACGTTGCTTTAGCAAAAGACTGTGTCACAGACTGAGGCCTCTTGATGTTCCCAGAACGAGAGGGTTGTGGATAGATATTTTGTTTGAAGCTTTAATATCTACCTTTCTTGTTCCATCTCGGGGGTCGAGAATCATCCCAGAACCTCTTCTCAAACTTTCCAAACCCACCAGCTCGTTAAGCTTTATGTGCTGCTTCAGTGGCCTTAACTCGATTCACCTCTTCCTCATTCTTTATATATTCGGCACCATATCTATAGTACTTGAAAAAATCATGGATGTATTATTCGATCGATCGACCACCTTGTTTGAGGTGAAGGAAGGCGCTTCTCCTTTCAGCAAGGTAAAACTCACTGATATATTTCTTGCGAAATTATTTAAGGAAGAACTCCCAAGTCACCATGTCTTCAGATATTGTCAATGTGGTAGTTTCCCAGGAATGAAGCGCCTCATCAACAAACAACGTGATAACAGACTCGAGCTTGTGCTCATCCGAGCACTGAAGTTGCTTATTCAAAATCCGCAAGCTGTTGTGCAACATGTATTTGGCAACTTCAGGGTTGTCATCATATTGTCCAGTAAAAGTATAAGCTCGATACTGTGAGAGGTTATCAACGGGTGCTTGAGTGTGTTGAATAGTAGGAGTAATAGATTGCACGACTTGTTTGGCCCTCATAGCAGACTGTTTGAACATGTTGTCCATGTTCTTGTAACACTCAGCCTGAGTGGTAGGTGATGTAGGCTCGGTACCCTGAACATGAGGGTCTTACGGTTGCAGTGGGTTCTGAGGATTTCCTCCTCTAAACTCCTCGCCATGCGTCGAGAAGCCGGTGGCAAGCTCGTCTATGTGAGCTTCATTAGTTTCAGATATATCTATATGAAAGATCGGATTAGTGGACAAGTCACAATTTACGCAATATATAACTCCTAGGTGGCAAAGTAACACAATAACAATGCAACAAACTTCGGTTTAGTCCTAGAATCGAATAAACTCTAGCTCTGATACAACAAATATAACACCCCCTTCCCAGTCTGGTCGAGAACCAGGTCCGAAGGTTATACCGTTGGTCAATACATTGAACGATGCAATAAAATTCCAGTTTATTCTTAACATTTTCATCAATATAATACAATGTATCATTACCACAATGTAACTTAGTCCAGTTGATCCATACGAAGAAATAATTAATCATTTAGGGCTAATTCCCAACCATTACAAGTTTTAGGGAACAAACCGTAAATTTGATAAATTAAAGGTCCTTCGATGAAAATGATCATACAACATTGAAATTCACTACAATATTAACAAACATGTAAAATTTCATACAATTCAGAGTCCATTAGCATATTTAATTTAATCTTTCAAAATTCTGTTTCTAAACTGTGAACATTGCAATCTGTCTAATATGCCTTTAACTAACTTAACTAACCTCGTATCGAAACATCCTAGGGCCGTTTCGAAACGGGTGGACGATGGTCAACCCATGTTGACTTTACTCTCTAGACCGTTTCGATATGACAGCCCCCTATATCGAAACGGATTGACTTCCTTTAAGTTTGACTTTGACTCGTTTCGATATGCTATGAACCCATATCGAAACATTAGATTCAAGTGACAAAATGTTCCAAAACGGATATAGACCGTATCGGTACGCCCCTGTTCTTTAGGTTCATTTATGCTTACCCGTATTAAAACGCCATCACCCATTTCGATACGGCCTAACTTGAAATGGCAGATTTTTGCTTGTTTTTATTCGATTTAACCTATCGGACGATGTCCAAAAGCAAAGAAACTTTACACACAACATTTTAATGGTATAATCAACTAGCATGCCATATTCCATGACCATACGAATACATTTACTATGTTTTGACCTTTATGAGCCAAGTATGCACTTTTAAACTACTTTAAGCCAAAACAAAAGGGCCATTTATGGCCATCAATCATATTATAACATAGGCATCACAGAAACATATCAAAATGGGCATAAACTACTAGTTCAACTACTTTGCCACCTTCCTAGAAGTTCATAAGTTAAAACACATTACTTTAAGGCATGTAGTGACTTGTCTTGCCTTGACTATATGATCCTTGAACAGATGATCTTTCAACCTAAAATGCATGAGATGAGACACTTTAGGAATACATTTCCTAGTGAGGTAGTCTTAAAGAAAATGAACAACAAAGTGACAAGTATCTATATACATGCTCTCATGCTCATCAATGTCAATACTATGCATCAATAATAACATATTCATTTCATCATTAATCCTTGGATTGAATCAAGATAGTGGACACGTGAATTCCTACGCCTCGCCAAATCAATGAATGATCTAGTTCCTCCGCCTCGCCAATATGACCAATATCAATACACATCCCTCCGCCTCGCCAAATAAATATAGGCCGTAGCCTTGGGACCGTATTCCACCCGTACATTGAGCTCATGAATTCTATGGCATGCAAATTTTATCCAATGTCTATTCAAATCCAAGGTTTCAATGTTCATATCCATGTTCAATATTCAATGAGGATTCCAATAACCAATGATTTCAATAATATCAATGACAAACATGTCTCAATAACAATGTTTCATGGTTTAATGCCAATATCAATATCCGATGATTTCTTTACAATATTTCAATAACAATGACTATATCAATGACAATGCAAAATGATGATATCAATGACTATGTCCGATGTTTATTAACAAACTTACCGACACTTACCAAGGTGTCTGTTTAACAATCCGATGTAACTTCCTCAATGGTGATATTAGCTAAATGATTGAAACCAACAATAAAAGATTCTGGAAAGCTTTTCACCTAATCACGAGACTTCGACTACTCTCACCTCAAAATTTGATGCTCCTAATTCTCTCGAATAACAATCCCCTTGTTCCTAGCTTTGGATGGAGATGATGGATGCTCTTTATCAACTTCTTGATCTATGAAATCAATATGAGTGTGTTAAGAATGATACTATGATATCATAATCAAGTTAGAGATATCAAAATCGATATCTAAACTAGTAATAGCTATTAGATATCAATATGACCATGGATTGAGAGACCCTAATTTGTGATGGATCTTGATATATCTATGGATCTTAATAATTATTTAAGGGGATAGGCTTACCCGATCACTATCACTGTTTTGATAGCAACGATTCAAAGAAAACTAAGCTTTAAACCAAGCTCTAATGGAGGTGTGTACTTAGATTGAAAGAGACGATATCTTTAAGGGAGGTGCTTGCTTTCATTAACAATCGAGTAAGGTTTGGTTTCAATTCTCTTTTATCATATTTCAATACAATGAACCGATGGCTTTCCTTCACATGAAGGAAGCTTATCCAATTCATCCACGTAGTTGGTAATTTTATTTTAGGAGGGGCTAATCGCAAGGTTAGTCCCTCAACTCTCAAAATTATGTGACTTTACCCCTAAACTTTCAATTTTTCCATTTTGCCACTAAATAGGTTTCAATACTATTCGATAGAGTCCGATGACAATATTTTAACTCGATTAGAGTGTAATATCCATAATTAACTAGCCGATGCAATATCCAAACTTTATCGATGCAAAATTTCTGATCACTGGAACCCAATTCCGACTAGACCAGATTTTGAGGTGTTACACTTCTAGTTGAAACATCGTTAATTGGTTTAAATGAGTTTCTTTTATGTTTACCCTTGGCACATGCATCAAAAAATTTATCCAATGAGAACTTTATCTTGGGTAAACCTCTAACTAGATTTTGGGAAACTAATTTTGATAAGATACTCATGCTAGCATGTTCTAGTTTCATATGCCATAACCATGCATCATGTTCATCTTTAGCTACAAAACATGCATTTGAAATGTTTATGTCATCTAAATGCACCATATATATATATATTACCTATGCGATAATCTATGAGCATAGTCTTATTAGGTTCAATGTTCATTATCTTGCAACCATTAACATCAAAAAGAACATTAAAACCTTTATCACAAAATTGACTAATGCTCAACAAATTATGTTTTAGACCGTTGACATAAAGAACATTTTCAATTAAGATTGAAGAGTGATTACCAATGGAACCTATTCCTTCAATATGGCCTTTGGAGTTGTCACCGAAAATCACCACTCAACCACTTTTAGGCTTTAGATCCAGGAATCTACTCTTGTCACCGGTCATGTGTCTTGAGCATCCACTATCAAGGTACCATGTGTTTTGACTTGAAGCATTGGCCTTGTAGTGATGTTCCCCTTACAAACAAAGATTAGTTCTTGATTTTTGGTACCCAAATCATTTTGGGTCCATGTGAGTTAGCTCCCAAATAATTGGTTCCCTTAGGAATCCAAGAAGAAATAACATCAACATTGTTAGAAATTACAAGTTCCTTAGGAAACCACACACTCCTAGCTCTTTTACCTCTAGGATGCCTATGAAGGCTTCTTTATTTGTAGTTATTAAAATTTCTCTTTACATATTGGGTTTTTGAAGAATTCCCTTTTTCAAAACTTTTTTCCCAATAGTGTTAAGAGAAGCTTTTAGTTTATCCATCACCTCGTGGTGATAAACATGGTATTTTAAAGAAAGTAATTCAAATCAATGCATTACTTTTCAAATTCATTTGAGGAATTTTGTAAAAGAAAAACCTTCTTTTCAAGTTCCGAGTTGGTCTTGGAAAGTGAATTGTTTTCAGCTCTTAAAACTGAAATCATTTATTTGTTTTTCAAAACCGATTTTTTGTATTTCTCAAACAACTCATCGTAAACCTCTTGCAACTACTCATAAGCATCATGTAGTTCATCAAAAGTGAAATCTAAACTAGATGAGTGAGGGTTTACCATATGAACATCATCAATGGCCATGAGGCAAAGGTTGGCAACTTCTTGCTCCTCTTCGGATGACTCCTCATCACTCCAAGCAGCAACATTTTCCTTAAGCTTCTTCTTCTTCCTAAAGCCCTTCTTTTTGAGTTGAGGACAATCAGATCGAATATGCCCTAGCTTTTTGCACTCATAGCATATCAGTTGGTCTTTCTCTTTCTCTTTGTTCTTGTTCTTGAAGTCTCATCTTCTATTGAACATTCTTCCTCGATTGGACTTCATGAACCAAGCGAATTTCTTGGCTATCATAGCTAATTCTTCTTTCTTCTCATGTAAGCTAGAATCACTCTCTTCAAGTGAAACCTTGAGAGTAATTCCTTCCTTGTTCTCCTCTACCTTCTTCTTCTCCACTCTTTTTTCTTCTCTTTTCTTTTCTTCTTCTCTTCATTTCTTCATGATCTCACGAGTGAGAAGAGATCCCACCAACTCATCGAGCTTTAAGGTCTTCAAGTTCTTGGCCTCGATGATTGTGATTCTTTTTCCTTCCCATGAATTCAGGAGAGAATAGAGGAGCTTCTGAACTTGCTTGTCTTCGGGAATGGTCTCACGGAAGCCCCAGAGACCATTGACGATGACCGAGAAGCGATCGAACATTTTAGTGATGCTTTCCTTGGGCTCCAACTTGAAACTCTCGTAGCTATAGTTAAGGATCCCAATCTTGGTCTCCTTGAAGTTGTTGGTTCCTTCATATGTGGTCTCTAGCTTGTCCCACACCTCCTTAGCACTTGTACACGAAGACATATTCAAGTACATATTCAGTCCAAGAGCATAAAAGATCATGTGTAGAGCTTTGTCATTGATTTGAAGCTTATTTCGTTCTTCATTGGTCATTTCATGCTTGGACTTTGGAATGAGTCTTCCTTCATCGGTTCTCTTCAAGGGAATGGTTGGGTCATCTTCCACAACATCCCATATGAGATAATAATTAGATTTGATGAAGAGCTTCATCCTATTCTTCCATTAGGGATAGTTATCCCCATTGAAGAGACTTCGAGATAGATTGTGACTCATAGTTGTTGTCGGAGGTAGATGTCATTGCTTCTAATTGTTGTTGATTGAACTCTCCAAGAATCGAATCAAGAGGGTGTTGGAGTATGCCCAAAGACCAATCATATGATGATTGAATAGACATACTATTTTACTAGATTTATCAAGCAATGGCATTGCCGTTATTATCATTTGGTACATTTTTGTGCATCAAACTAACCATTGGATAATAATGTCCATACAATAATACGATTATTGTTAAATAGGATCCTTAGTCGAATATTATTATGGGTATGGACAGTGATAATATATATAGACTAATGTGTGGTTGATGACAAGCATTGTCATTGACATAGAGATGTCAAAATCAACACATAAGTATTTGTTAGAGAACAACATACTGGATTGACCCGCTATGAGCACGTTTCTTGGGTAATTATGTGACAGTCACAATATTTCTCATGATAAACATATGTATAATCCTCAGACTTGAGATCAACATGATTTCAACATAAAGATTTACGTATTTTGACATAGTCAAACGTGTGTCGTAACTGACTACATTATAAAGACTGATGATTGGATACGTGATGACCTATGTAGTGAAATATGGTTGATCAAGAAAGGATATGCCCCTCCTACATAATGGGAGAAATATCTTTGGGCACTTGATTGAGTGAGATTAGAAAATGCATGGCCATGCTCGAATATTATGATATGAGATATCATAGAGATTCGTTTATCATAATCTACTCAAGACATCAAGAAACACTAGATGGACAACGCAAGTGTGACTAACCCATGACTTGTGTTCATCTAAGATATAAAGGACAAAAGGATGCAATACATAAAGGAAGTTTATTCAGGAATTAGAAAAGTCAAACCATGACTTCATGCAACTTAGGTAGCAATGATGTATTGCTAGATGCCACTCATTGTTTGTAAAATTAGAACAGTTCTAATTTTGCTACTAATGTTGCATGAACCTACAAGGGTCACACCCTTCGAATAAAACGAATAAAAATTGGAAACCATACTCCCTATTTTAGGGAGGTTGCCGAAAATCCCCTATGGGATAGGGGAAATCGACAACTCCCTTAAATGGGAATAATATTGGATAAATATTGTATTTATCAAATATTTTTTAGAGTATGAAAAATATTTAGAGACTTAAATATTATAGAATAAGATTCTAGAAATTTAAATATATATTTGGAATTTATATAATGTATATTTAATTCCAAGTTTATGTAGAATTAGATTCTACATAATTAAAAATATTTATTTAAATATATTTAAATCCAAGTAAAGATAGAATAAGATTCTATATAATAAAAATATATATATTTGGATTAAATATAATGTATATTTAAATCCATGTTTTATGTAGAATAAGATTCTATATAATTAAATATATATATTTCATTTAATATTATTAAATATAATGTATATTTAATATTAACCAATTTCAAGTAGAATTAAATTCTATGAATTTTGGTTGAACTTGGATTTAAGGTATTCAACTAGAATTAAGTCTCTGAATACTATTTAAAGGGACAAGGGCTAGCAACCAAATCATCCCTCTTCCTCCTCTTGAAGATTTCTACAACACCCCTAGGGATTCCCCACTAGAATTCGACATATCTCAGAAAGCTCTCTGAGAAGCTGTTCGATATTTTTCTGGTGTTCTACTTACCCCTGGAAAATCCCTAAAGATTCCCTTGCTCAATTGTAAGTCTTGGTTGAACTCCTGGTCGATTTCAGACTCCCTCTGGAATCCCTGGAGGGATTTCGACTTCTCCTTGGAAGGTGTTCAAACCTGTCGAAATTTATCCCTAAGTGTTAGGGAGGCGGAAACTTTGTTTGTTTTGTTCGGGTGGACTCCGTAGAAGTTTTTTTGCGAACTTGTGACGATTATGGTTTTACTTGACGTGGTTATTCCGACATACCGTCGGTTTTCCAATTTCTAGAGTTTTAAAAGGTAACTCTTCATCTTTACACCCCAGATTCGTTCTTTTACATGGATCCTGGTTGGATTACGTCGGATTAATTTTTCCGTTGCGCCACGGGGCGTGCCGACGTGACCCAACAATGGTATCAGAGCCACTTGTATCATACGAATACGGACCTAAATTCTTGGGTGATGTTTATGTATGAGATGCATGATGTTTGATTCGATTTAGATATTTATCGTTTATCGTATCACACCTAATAAAGACTTATTTTGATTATCACTGAATGATTAAGAGTTAATCATAGCTATGTTAGGTTGCTTCAATGTTAAATGTTAACATGTTGAGACTAATAGTTAGTCTAGAGAACAAGTAGTTGTTCGTAGTTTCATAGATTTATGAAATCTCTGAACGGCTTCTAATTTGATAAAAGTTATCAAACTATCTTTCACGGTGAATCCATAAGAGTTATGGTTAGACGTTATGAAAAATGCATGTCAAGGATTGGCATCATCAAAGACCTGCTACTTAAGTGTGCCTAGTGCGCCACCTCTCTTTCATGTTGACCTACCTAGTGCTTTTGTTCATTAACGCAAATGGTTTATGAAACCTTGTGATCTTTCTTTGGCCCATTAACCGCAACATAGGGATAATCAGTTTAAAACTCTGTAAACACATCGTTACTTTGTTCGTACGATGTTTGAAATGCATGTTAGATTGCACGATGTTTGTTTTGCATGGTTATAGCCCATAGCCTTTATAGTTTTGGTTTTTATAAATACGGCCTGCATGTCGTGCCTTTCTCTATCTTCTATTGTACTTCTCTTCTCATCTCACTCCCTCGCATGTAACGCGAGTTTCTAAAAATTGTAAATACTCATGAAGATAAAGCAAGGACCAAGGTAGCAGCATGGTGGGCCTTCCCTGGTAGACCAGGCGTTTCAGAAGAAAATTCTATCTTCAGTAGAATGGTCCTCCCATTGGCTTGGGACGGGTCGCCTTAGGTTAAGAAGGACTATAATCATTGCATATTTATTTACCGCTTATATTTACCTTGTATGTGATGCAATGGATGTTTTATAACCATGATTAAACATAGTTCTATTGATAGGATCAATGTTAAAATGATGAGATAATTAAGTAAATCCCTCACTATAATTCTAAGTATGTTTTAACCATCCAATATTTACCCTCGTTAAAGCTTCGATCGATATAATGTGAGCTTTGCCAAAGCAATGTCACATTTATCTATCTTAGTTAAACGCGAAGAATAAGCTAGTGATATTCGCCGATTGAGATATTTGTATTGACTTAGCTGGGTTGTTCTAATAGGATTAGAAAACCTAGTGGTTAAAAGTTTTGGATAATCATAAGATGATTTAAAGAACAAGAGTTGTTCGCCAAAAGATGAGGAATTACATGAGATGTAATTAGTAAGGTGTTACTTACCTAAATAACCATTTCCTAAAAGACTGGTCAAAGCTGATTTAGGAATGGTGAGATACAAATCCTCACTCACTAGAAAAACTATTGAAACATTTTTCCAAAATGAAAACTAGAGGGTTTTTAATTTTGAAGAAAATAGTGGGAGTAAATTTATAGTAAAGACGTATCTATAAATTTTAAAATTTAGTAAAACTTATGTAGCATATTTTCTTTGTTGTAGAATTAATGGCAAATAATACTCTATCTCTGCGATCTATCCTTGAGAAGGATAAGCTCAATGGCATAAACTTCCTTCACTGGTTCCGCAATTTGAGAATTGTTCTCAAACAGGAAAAGAAGGAATATGTCATTGAAGAACATGTTCCTGATGAACCGGTTGCCACTGCTTCCAGAGCTGACAAAGACAAGTTTAAGAAACATATAGACGACATGCTGGATATCGGTTATCTTATGCTTGCCTCCATGACCCCTGAGCTTCAAAAGCAACATGAGGACATGGTAGCTTATGATATGATTCAAAATCTCAAGGAGAATTATGAAGGGAAAGCTCGTCAAGAGAGGTACGAGACCTCTAAAGCTCTGTTTCAATGCAAGATGAGTGAGGGATCTCCCGTAGGAGCATACGTCATCAAAATGATGGGCTACATCCAAACGTTGGAGAAGCTCGGCTTTCCGCTGAAAGACGAATTAGCTACTGATGTCATCCTACAATTGTTGCCAGATAGTTTCAATCAGTTCATCCTTAATTTCAATATGAATGAAATTAACAAGACGTTGCCACAGTTGCTCGTCATGTTGAGAACTGTTGAAATCAACCTGAAGAAGGTAGGACCTAAACATGTTTTGATGGTCCGCAAGGGCAAGAAGAAAGGTAAATCGGCAGCAAAGTCTAAAGGTGATGGTAAGACCAAAACCGATGGAAAGGAGGCATTGAAACCTAAGAAGGGAATCAAGAAGGATGGAAAATGTTTCCATTGCGGCAAGACCAGACATTGGAAGAGAAATTGCCCCACACACCTACAAGAAGTCAAGAAAGCAAAAACGAGTGAGGTATCAACCTAAGAGGCTTCTAAAAAAAGGCATCCGAATAGACATGGACCTGCGAATGGAAATAAAGCAAGAGTTGCTACATCATCCATTAGGATATGTGTTTTTGCTTAGATAGATTTGTTTTAGTTTTTAAGATTATTATTTTGTGCCTAAGTTTTAGTTATCTTGTAAGGACAAGATATTTTAATTTTGAGATTATTTAAATAAATGTTATTCTTTTAATCTCTTATGGCACAACGAATCAATGATCTTTAAACTAATCAAATCAATAATATTTATAAGATAAATAAAAAAATGACTAATCTCAAACTCATAAAAAGTATTAAGGTAATTTGATGAGATCAAATTTAAGAATATTTAAAGTTTGATGAACTTTCAAAGAATATGGGATTGTCCCATAATTAAATCCCACAAGTGAAACGAAAAGTCTTCGAAAGAGAATCAAATATGTTAGACATGTTTTGATTCAGAACAAGTCATTTTCGACTTCTTTACACACTAGAAAAACAACTCTTATACTTAATCGTGTTTTTTCGAAACGTCATATAAGATATGGACTAAGAATTATTCTAGAATAAGATTCTAGAAATTTAAATATATATTTGGAATTTATATAATGTATATTTAATTCCAAGTTTATGTAGAATTAGATTCTACATAATTAAAAATATATATTTAAATATATTTAAATCCAAGTAAAGATAGAATGAGATTCTATATAGTAAAAATATATATATATATATTTGGATTAAATATAATGTATATTTAAATCCATGTTTTATGTAGAATAAGATTCTACATAATTAAATATATATATATTTCATGTAATATTATTAAATATAAAGTATATTTAATATAAACCAATTTCAAGTAGAATTAGATTCTATGAATTTTGGTTGTACTTGGATTTAAGGTATTCAACTAGAATTAAGTCTCTGAATACTTTTTAAAGGGACGAGGGCTAGCAACCAAATCATCCCTATTCCTCCTCTTGAAGATTTCGACAACACCCCTAGAGATTCCCCACTAGAATTCGACATATCCCAAAAAGCTCTCTAAGAAGCTGTTCGATATTTTTCTGGTGTTCTACTTGCCCCTGGCAAATCCCTGAAGGTTCCCTTGCTCAATTTCAAGTCCCGGTTGAACTCCTGGTCGATTTCAGACTCCCTCTGGAATCCTTGGAGGGATTTCGACTTCTCCTTGGAAGGTGTTCAAACCTGTCGAAATTTATCCCTAAGTGTCAGGGAGGTGGAAACATTGTTCGTTTTGTTCGGGCGGACTCCGTAGAGGTCGTTGCGAACCTGTGACGATTCCGGTTTTACTTGACGTGGTTATTCTGACATACCGTCGGTTTTCCAGTTTCCAGAGTTTTAAAAGGTAACTCTTCATCTTTTCAACCCCGGATTCGTTCCTGTACATGGATCCTGGCTGGATTACGTCAGATTAATTTTTCCGCTGCACCACGGGGCATGCCGACGTGACCCAACAGAGGGTTGTAATCCTTCCGATGAGTGTAGCTCTGATACCAATTGTTGAGTTGATCACACAATTGCAAATGGTCAAGAGGGGTAAATTGATAATTAAAAATTTAAAGGGAGGAATAGAATAAGTTAAAATGATGGTACAAGATAATTTAGAGTGGTTCAAGCTTCTAACAAGTTGTACATCCACTACCTTAGCTCCCACTAAGGATTTTCAACCAATCCACTAATTGATTCTTCTTTTTTCTCGGATTAGGAGGGAACCATAAAAACTGAGTAAGCTTTTCTACCTAAAGCATAATCAAATTCACTCACAATTACAAAGAATGAAAGGCAATCTCTCAATAGATTAATTAATTTCCCAATTACAAACTAACACTCCCCAAACTTGAAAGATAGATAAACAATGAAGAATTTTACAAGTTGGGTACACAAATTTGACTCTATAAGCTCAAGGGTTTGGAATAAATGCTTAGATTTTACTTGAAGGTTCAATAGTTGTTGATGGTGCTTTTGAGGCTTGCTTTTATACCATCCTATTGACTTCTAGTCGTTTGGGTGGTTGAGATCATCAATAGAGTCGTTGGGTGTCGTATCGAAACGGCTATAAGTTGTATCGAAATGTTTTGAAACTGTAAATTGGTGTTTCGAAAGAGCCAAGAGGTGTATCGAAACACTTAACCAATTTTTCAAAAGTTTGGTTCTGACAAGTAACGACTAGTTCATTTCATGCTCGATTTTGAATATACTTAACGGGCTTGCCCGATTCGAAACCGTTTCGACTCGGTATGAGCCGTTTCGAAACCACACTTAAAAATCAAAAGCCTAGATAAAGGTTGTATCGAAACGCGCTCGCCCATTTCGAAACCCTTTTCCCAAAATAGTTTAGTCCGTATCGAAACAGACGTTTCTAGTGGCAAAATGTATCGGAAACGCTTTGGGGTGTTTCGAAATGCTTGGGCAATTTTGAGTGTTTTTGGGTTTGAAACACTTAGAAAATTTTACGAGGTTTAAGTTTTGACATCAAAACATTTTAAGTATAAATTTTACTTGTCAAATGTGAGTCTTTTGAGTACTTAAAAAATTATTTATTTTGCAATTTAGTCTTTAGATTATTTGTTATATCAAAATCAAAACATTGGTTTTACAAATTCATATAGTTTCGAGATTACAATGTTAAAACATTTATCTTAACATTAATAAACTCAATTAAACCAAATTTCCACAATTAAAACATCAAAACCCATTGGAAAGCAATTATAAATGATCATGAACTTGGGAATTTTAGTAAAGAACCTTACATTAAAGGATAAGAACATACCTTACCTCCAATGTATGAGTTTCCCCTTAATTGGATGTTTTCCTCTTAAAAATCAAAGAGATTCAATAAGATTTTTGGAAAGTAAACTAAAGAATCATTTACGAAATAAAAGAGTTATGAAATCAATATCATTACCTTAAATATTCTGATGAAAAGAATATGTTTGGCTAAAGAGAAATTGAGAGAAAATCTTGAGAAAAGAAAGTTACGTCAAATTGTGATTTTATAATAATCCTAGTTAAGGGAAATCTCATATTAGACGAATGGTATAAAAGCTCCTTAAAGATTCAAAGTTTTGACCCTTTACAAAGCAGTCACTAATCCCAATTTTCAAAATTTACACTTTGATCACTAGTCCAAAATGTCACATTTCCGAAACTTGTTTCCCAAAATTTATTTGACCAAAACCATTTATGTATTTAACAAAGACCTTTATGTATTTATCACCTTCCTAAATATGTTTTCCCTAAACTTATCCTGAAACTTACCTGAATCTCTAACATCGGTCCAACGGACCCCAAAACCATCCCAAAAACCTTTAGGTCCAAAACTGGGGCGTTACACTCTTCTTAAATGAAACTTCAACATCTTCAGTGCCGCATGTCTACTTTGCAGACTTCTATCCACCAAAGCCACGCTCGAGTCACTAGCAACATATGGAATATAAATGAGAGGCTTTTTACCATACATAATCTCATAAGGGGTAGCCTAAATTGCAGAATGGTATGAAATATCGCACTACCACTCTTCTAAATGCAACCAATTATCCCATTCATTAGGCTTCTCCCCTATCATGCACCTCAAGTAGGTTTCGAGAAACTTGTTTAACCTTTCTGTTTGACCATCTGATTGTGGGTGGTAAGTAGTAGATGCATGAATATCTATTCCAAACTTGCTAAATAGTTCTTGCCAGAACATGCTAATGAAAATCTTGTCCATGTAACAAAAAATCTCACTGGGAAGGCCATGTAACTTGAATATGTTTTCCAAAAACACTTTGACAACATCCTTTTCAGTGAATGGATAACTCAATGACAAGAAATGACCATACTTTGAGAGCCTGTCAACTACCACTAGTATGGTATCCTTCTTCCTTGACACTAGTAACCTTTCAACAAAATCCATGCTAATAGATGACCACACACTCTCAGGTATGAGGTAAATGTTGTAACATCAACCTAAGGTGTGTCTAATCATCCTTGTTCTTTTGACATGTAGCACATTCTCTAACCATTCTCTTAACATCCTTCCTCATTCCCTTCTAGTAGAAAGATGTAGAGCGTTGGGGTGTTCTCTAAATAGGAGCACAAGTGCACACTCTTGTCAAGTTTTGAACCTTTACAAAACAATCACTAAATCTAGTTTTCAAACCTTACACTTTGGTCACTAGTCCAAAATGTCACATTTCCAAAACTCGTTTCCAAAAATTGATTTCACCAAAACCTTTTATGTATTTAAAAAGGATTTAAGATATTTTTTCCATATTTTTATCACCTTTCGAAATATGTTTTCCTTGAACCCATCTCAAAACTTACCTGAATCTCTAACATCGGTCCAACGGACCCGAAAACCATCCCAAAAACCTTTAGGCCCAAAATCGGGGCGTTACAACTCTCCCCCACTTAGGAAATTTCGTCCTCAAAATTTTACTTGAAGGAAAAAATGCGAAAACTATTTCAATATGTCCGCCTTGCGTTCCCATGTGGCCTCCTCAACTCCTCGATGTCCCCACAACACCTTTACAATCTCAATCGTCTTACCACGAGAACTTTATTACTGGTATCAAGAATCTCAACAGGTTCATCATCATAAACAAATCTGATCCCAACTAAATATCCTCCACCAGCATAACATGCGATGGATCCGAACGATACCTCCGCAACATCGATACATGAAACACATCATGAATTTTCTCCAACTCAGGAGGTAACATCAAACGATACGCAACAGGACCATCACGCTCAACAATCTCATACGGTCCAATAAACCTTCGACTAAGCTTACCCTTACATCCAAACTTCATCACCTTCTTCCAAGGCGACCCTTTCAAAAATACACGGTCATCAACTGCATACTCAATCTCCCTACATGTCAATTCCGCTTACAACACAAATAAGCTTCACTATCTCATTTGTGCTTTTTCAAGACATCAGGCAAGGAAACATTCTTTTCCCCAACCTCAGCCAAACACAAAGGCGTATGACACTTCCTACCACACAAGGATTCATACGGTGACATTTGTATACTAGTTTGGCAATTGCTATTATACGAAAACTCTACCAAAGGCAACTATTTCTCCCAAGTTGGAATCCAATGACACAACATCTCAACATATCCTCTAAGACCTGAATCACACGTTCAGACTAGCCATCCGACGGAGGATGATACGAAGTACTAAAATTAAACCGTCTACCAAAAGCTCTAAGCAAACACTCCCAAAACCTTGCCGTAAACCGCAGATCTATATCTGAAACTATAGACTTGGGCACTCCGTGCAAATGCACAATCTCAGTGATGTATAAATCTACCAACTTATCCAAATTATACGTCGTATGCATAGGCACAAAATGGGCACACTTCGTAAATTGATCAACACTCACCCAAATGGAATCTTTCTTAGTTGGAATTAATGGTAACCCAAACACAAAATCCATGGTGATTCTCTCTCATATACATTCTGGTATCCTCAACGGTTGCAACAACCTGGAAGGAAACTGATGTTCAACCTTAACACACTAACACACCATGCACGTAGCAAAAAAATCAGGAACATCTTTATTTAGACCAATCCAATAATACTCTTCCTTCAAGCCTCAATACATCTTAGTACTACCCGGATGCATAGCAAAACGAACACTACGCGCTCCGGTTAGAATGGTTCGCCTCAACTCATCATCATTAGGCACCACTATCCGATCCTTGAAACACAACACTCCATCATCATTAAAATGAAAATCTGTCGGATTCCCACCCATAATATCCATAACATGTGGCCCCAACTCCTCATCATAAGGTTTCTTATCCTTTATCAATTGTGAAAATGATGGATTCACTTGAAATTCGGCAGAAGACCACCATCTTGTGTCACACATAACTGTGCAAACATCGCTATTAACTCCACCGCAACCCTGATACTCAAGCCATCCGCCATCACATTAACCTTACCCGAGTGATACTCGATTGTCAAATCATAATCCTTAAGCAACTCAAACCACCTACATTCCTAAGATTCAAATCCTTTTGAGCCATAAAATATTTCAAACTCCTATGATACGTGTACACAATACACTTCTCACCACAAGATAATGCCTCAAAATCTTTAAGGCAAACACAATCGCGGGAAGCTCAAGATCATGGGTAGGATAGTTGCGCTCGTGCGCCTTTAATTGCCTATAAGCCCAAGCCACAACTTTTCCACCTTGCATCAATGAACAACCCAAACCAATGTATGATGCATCACTATAAACCACAAACTCTTTACCCGACTCAGGTTGAATCAAGATAGGAGCTTGTGTCAAAGCTTTGTTCAGCTTCTCGAAAACTCGTTTCATATCATCTATCCACTCAAAATGAACATTCTTTTGCAACAACTTGGTCAACGGAGCAGCGATTCGTGAAAAATTATCCACAAACCTGGATAATAACCAACCAACCCAAGAAAACTACGAACTTTCTGAACCGACTTAGGTGATTCCCAACTCATCATCGCCTCGATCTTATGTTAATCAACTCGAATTCCTTCGGCTGATACAACATGTCCAAGAAAAATAACTTCTCTAATCCAAAACACGCATTTGCTTAACTTAGCATACAACTGGTTATCCAACAAAACTTTGCAATACAATTCACAAGTGTCGATCATGATCCTCCTCGGTACGAGAGTACACAAATATATAATTGATAAACTCAACCACAAATTGATCCAGAAACTCATGGAACACACGATTCATCATATCCATGAATGCAACAGGTGCATTCGTCAAACCAAACGGCATCACCAAGAACTCATAATGCATTTACCTCATATGAAAATAAGTTGTAACCCCCTTAGCCCGACCTAGACGGTTGACCCGAACTACGAAGATTACGCGGGGAAAACCAAAGTCAACCCAAAAGTCAACCTTGATTTACGACCCTTTTTTTTCTTTTTAAACTTATATAGATGCTCATTAACCTTAAGCGTACTCTTGAGAAAAGCATACTTGAAAATCACAACGATCGGAAGGCAATAAGAGACTCAATTGCACAACATACAAAGTTAAGGACCAAAATGTAAATTGTGGAAAGATGAGGGACTTTGCTGCTTTTCAAGTTACCAAAATCAAATTAGTCATATTACATGCTTCCTTGTCAAATTTCACTTCAAACGGACATCTCAAACTCAAGCATTTGCAAATACAAAATTCAGGACTAAAACGTAAAGCTTGCAAACCATAAACCATTCAAATCAGTGCCCAACGGTCAAGTGTTTCGAAATGGGGGTTGACCGTTCTGAAACGCGGGTTCGTTTCGAGACCATTATCGAAACAGGGCCTGGCAGTGGCAAAAGTATTTCGGAACGACCCTGTCCGTTTCGATACACGAAGGCCATTACAGGCCCCCGTTTTGAAACGTTAGTGCCCGTTCCGATACGGACTGCCCAGAAAGTGCAGATTTTGCTGGTTTAACATACATTTAAACACTCAAACACATCCTAATGACTTCATAATCATGCCAACAAGTCATCATACATATTAGGTACATGTTTGCATCATCAAAACACGATCATGGCATCGAATAGAGAAATTCACAAGACTATAGGCATGCATCCTAATGTCGAAAGCAAACTATCATCAAAACATCAAAGCAAGCACCAAAATGGCCATTTACATATCCAAAACATTTAAGGCATCATGCCACAACTAGGGAGTCCAAAACATCTCCCAAAAACACAACCTAGGTTGCCATTGCCAAATATCAAAATCTAATAATGTGTGAAAACATCATCATACATGAGCTTAGCTTTCCCTTGGATTCTTAGCCTCCTTGCTGCCCTCAAACACCTCAATTATCTGCATTATTGGTTCAAGAGAGAGAGCGTAAGCACAAATGCTTAGTGAGACATGCTCTAAAGAAACAACACAATAATGCATTTTGTAAAAACATTTTCCACAAAGCTCTTTAGCACATAAACATCATTATTCATGCAACATTGCATTCCCAACAAGCATCTCATGCTTCAATATCATTAACATGTCATATTGGCTTCAAGTGATAATCCATAACCTTTTACAACATAAAACACAATCGGATATGCGGATTACAAGCGTTGTCTCATACGCTTCATGCACACTACCAAACACACAAGGTGGAGTTTACCGGTACAATCACAACCCCTCAACACCCGTGATGGAGTTTAACGGTACAATCACAACCCCTCCACATCACTCATTGGTAGTTGTATAACATCACTAACGAGAACACGAGACACTCAAAACAAGATCCACACATGGACTTTTAACCACCATTGTGACCTTAAACATCTCCTTAGTGTACTTGGATGGAGTTTACGGTACCATTACAACCCCTCAACATCCAAGGCGACTTTATTCACGGTGCACCCAATCCTATAACCGGCTAACTATATCCGATTCAAGTACTTTAAAACCAACACATCACTTGCCAATATACATCATTTTCCATCAATAATCCACTGTTTTTAAAGCATTAAAAACAAAGCCATTTACAACATGCATCACTATGAATCAATCCACATTTTAACAAAACAAACCAAGGATCTCTTACCTTGAGCATCCTTCAACAAATGGCTTACATAACCAGCATTAATCATGCTAAACATGCTTTCAAAAAAAGAATTTAAACATATAATTATCAACAACTGCATCGAACCAATCCATGGCTCTTCCAAGAGAGAGTTTTCCCGAAAACTTACTCTTGAGCTTAGTTAAGTTGATTAGACTTAAACTAAGCTCCCAAACCTTCAAACATTCAATACAAAGCTGGAAATCCAACTCCACTCACCAATTCTGTTTCGCAAGCTTGCCGAAACGCCGCTCAAGCCTCCAGATCTACACCAAAAGGACCCGAAGATGCCTCCCATGTTTTAAACACATCAAAGCAGAGGATTAATGCATCATCATGCATTAAAATCTTCAGCCATTACACCTAAACTCGCTGCTCTCACCAAATCTAACATTTCGGCTACCAAACACAACCGAAATCACCTCCAAACTCCTCCACAACATTACCCACCCAAATCCATAACTTCTAAACATTCTTAGACATCAATTAACATCCAAAAAGAACCCAAACTCGTCCTTATACCTCCCGCTATAACAGAACACCAAGATCACCCCAAAAACCACCATTTTCAAAAGCAAAAACTTAGGAAAATCAACCTATTCGGGATTCCATTGATTAAACCTCAATTACACATCATTAAACATCCAAAATACATTAAAAAGCCATCTCAAAATAGAGCCCAAACAATCACCACAAATTTCTTTAAGATTTAATCCAAATCTTGAGTTTTAAGCCAAAATCAAGATCACAACATTAAAACCTTTAATAAAACTTAATTTAAGTATTGAGAACTTGGGAATTTCAGTAAAGAACTGAGTATTTAGAGGAGAAGAACATCCTTACCTCTAAATGTATATTTCTCCTTGATTAGAGCTAAAATCCTTGAAAATTCAATAAGCAAATGAAGAGGATTTGATGTAGAAAGGATTAGGAATCATTTGAGGATTGAAATCTCATCATTTGGTGTGAAAATCAAAAGAAAAGTTGTTGTAGAAATGTGTTTGGCTGAGAGAATTTTGAGAGAAAATGAGATGAGAAAATTTTAAAGAAAGTTAGTTATGAAATCTCAAAATTGGTTTTTCTCATTTTCCTTTAATTAATTAAACATTAAATGCATCATTAAAATCTAAGAAAAATCTGGAGAAATCAATCTTGAGTAAATTAGCTTCTTAAAGATTCAAAGTTTCAATCCTTACAAAACAATCACCACTAAACTTTTCAAAAATTACATTTTAGTCACTAATTCGAAATGTCACACTTCCAAACCTTATTTTGTAAAATTGATTTCAATATATATATATATATATATTAAAAGAGGATTTTTAGATATTTTTCCATATTTTTAATGCAACCCGAACTAGGCTTTCCCTAAAACCACCTTTTATACTCGAACCGAATATCAGACCGGTCCGGTTCAGACCCTAAACTTCCAAGCCCAAAATTGGGGTGTTACATCAGTCTTAGGCACATCCACATCCTTCACATTCAACTGATAATATCCAGACCTTAAATCAATCTTAGAAAACACTGAAGCACCTCGAAACTGGTCAAACAGATCATCCATCCTTGGAAAAGGATATTTGTTCACAATCGTCAACTTGTGCAGTTGCCGATAATTAATGCATATCCGCATCGTGCCATCCTTCTTTTTCACAAATAAAACCGGTGCACCCCAAGGCGAAACACTAGGCCTAATAAACACTCGATCAAGCAACTCTTGAAGTTGCATCTTCAACTCCTTCAACACTTTTGGCACCATCCGATAGGTAGCAATAGACACTAGAGCTGTATTTTCATACAACTCAATGCCAAACTTAGCATCTCTATTTGGCGGCAAACCAAATAATTCTTCTGGAAACTTACATATTGTACGTATGTCCTGAACACGCACTTCCTTTGATTCCGGATTCATAAAATAGGCCCCAAAAAGCTTCACATCTCAAATCCATCAAAAGACTTGCTTCTAAAGCCGAAACAAAATTGAACAAGAATTTAACATTCTCACCCACGATTACTAATTTGTAATCATCAACAAGTTTCAAGGTAACTCGCTTGGTTTCAAAATCAACCCTAGCCTTATGTTTGGCCAACCAATCCATACCCAATATTACATCAAAACCATGAAAAGGAAACTCCATTAAATCAACCACAAACACATGACCTTGAACAATTAAAGGATATCTACTAGAAAATCTTCTTTTAACAATTGTTTCACTAAAATAATTATTTAATTGTATACCCACATCTAATACCTCAATCGACATATCATGTAACACCCCAATTTTGGGCTTACAAGTTTTGGGTTTGGACCGGACCGATCAGGTTGGGGTTCGAATATAAAAGGTGATTTTTAGGAGAGCCTAGTTCGGGTTGCATTAAAAATATGGAAAAATGTTTTAAAATCCTCTTTTATTATATATAAGAGAAAGGTGAAATCAATTTTACAAAATGTGGTTTGGAAGAGTGACATTTTGGGTTAGTGACCAAAATGTAATTTTTGAAAACTGTGTGACTGTTTTAAAAAGGATTGAAACTTTGAATCTTTAAGGAGCTATTTATCCAATAGGAGTTTCTCCAGATTTTTCTAAAATATTAATGGTTTAATTAATGGTTTTTAAATAAAAGTAAAGGGAGGGAAGATATTTTGGCATTTTCTAACTAACTTTCCAAATTTCCATTTTCCTTTTCTCTCATCTTTTCTTTCAAACCAAACACATTTCTCCAGAGCATTTTCCTCTGATTTTGGCATCTAAACATGAGATTTTAATCCTCTTTTGATCTCTAATCATCTCTTCGTCAAAACCTTTGTAATTGCTATTTTGATCTTCAAGAATTTTGGTTCTAAAAAGGGAGAAACTCAAGTTTGGAGGTAAGAACGTCCTTCTCCTCTAAACTCTCAGTTCTTTACTGAAATTCTTAATTTCTCAATCCTTGAATTGTGTTTTGTTAAAGGTTTTGCAAAGGTATTCTTGATCTTGGCTTTAAAATGCAAGATTTGGTTGATTTTGATGAATTTTCGTATGATCTGATTAGGCATAGTTTTGAGGTGTCTTTTTGATGTTAAATGAATGTTAAATTGATGAGAAGTTGAGGTTTAATCAATGCAATCCCGAATAGGTTAATTTTCCTAAGTTTTGCTTGAGTTTTTGGTTGTTTTTGGAGTGATCTTGATGATCTGTTATAGCTGGAGGTATTAGGACGTGTTTGGGATTATTTTGAATGTTAATTGATGTTTATAAGTGGTTAGAAGTGATGGATCTTGGCTGGGCTAAGTTTTGGAAGTGTTTGGAGGTGATTTCGGTTGTGTTTGGTAGCCGAATTGTTTATTTTGCAAGGAGCAGCGTGTTGAGTTGTGTGGCTGGTGTTTTTAATGCATAATGATGCATTAATCCTCTGTTATTGTGTGCTTGAAACAGGGGAGATTGATCCGTGAGCATTAGAGGTGGTGTGGAAGGTTTCGGATGCTTGGAAGGCTTGTTGGCTAGCCTTGTTTTGTGTATCGGTGAGTGAAGTTGGGTTTTCAGCTTTTAAACCAAGGTTTGAAGGTTTTGGGAGCTTAGTTTAAGTCTAAACAACTTAGCTAAGCTCAAGAGTAAGTAAATGGAATTTCTCTCTTGGTTGTGTTATGAAATGGTTTTTAAAGCACTTGTGATTGTTGGATGCAATGCATGTGATTTGCATGTTTTAAATTCTGTTTTGAAAGCATATTTTAGCATGGTTTAATGCTGGTTTTGAAAGCCATGTGTGGATGATGCTCAAGGTAAGAGATCCTTGGTTTGTACATTGGAATTGTGGAATTTATGCATAGTGTTGCATGTTGTTTAATGGCTTTGTGTGATGCTTCAAAAACAGTGGATTGATGATGGTAAATGGTGGTTTTTGCATTTTGGTTATGCTTGTAAATCAATGGATTAATGTGGTAAGATGGTTATATTGGCAAGTGATGTAAGTGGTTCTTGGTTACTTGAATAGGATATAGTTAGACGGCTATAGGATTGGGTGCACCGTGAATAAAGTCGCCTTGGATGTGGAGTGGTTGTGAGTGAACCGGTAACTCCATCCAAGTACACTAACAAGATGGTTAAGAACACCATGGTGGTTAAAATTCCATGGGTGGGTCTTGTGTTAAGGTCATAATGGTGGTTAAAATTCCATTTGAGGACCTTGGGTAAGCAAAGGTTATAATGGTGGTTAAAATTCCATTTGAGGACCTTGTGCTTGTTAAGATCACAATGGTGGTGTAAAGTCCATGTGTGGATCTTGTGAAGTATGTCCCGGATATCGTTAGTGATGTTATACAACTACCAATGGATAATGTGAAGGTCATATGGTGGTTAAAATTCCATATGAGGACCTTGTGAATGTCAAGGTTATATGGTGGTTAAAATTCCATATGAGGACCTTGTGAATGTTAAGGTTATATGTTGTTAAAATTCCATATGAGGACCTTGTGAATGTTAAGGTTATATGGTGGTTGAAATTCCATATGAAGACCTTGTGTATAGTAAGGTCAAATGGTGGTTAAAATTCCATTTGGCAACCTTGGAATTGGTAGTGTGTATGAAGCGTGGGGACAACGCTTGTGATCCGCGTATCCGATTGGATGTTGAGTTGAAAAGTGGATATGGTTTATCACTTGGAAGCCAATATAATGTTCTTGAATGTAATGAAGCATAAGATGCTTGAAATGATGCATGGTTGCATGAGAGGTGTATAATGATTTATGAATGCATGTATTACTTGTTAGCTTGAACAAGTGTTGTTTATCTATTGAGAATGGAACATGTGTGCATGAAATCTCTTTAGTGCATTGAAGTCTTGCGAAGACTTGTTTTTAAAGGCATGTGATGCAAATATTGATGGTGTGGTTCATATGTTGCATTTGTTTAAAGCACGTGTTAGATTGAATGAGTAAATGGTTTTTAAAAGTTTCTTGCTTTAAGATGATTTTCAAGTATGAGAAATGTATGGTGTAAAGTGGAAGGGTTTTCCAAGGATTTTGTATTTAACCTTGCATATGATGTTCTTGCATGGAATGGTTAAATTGTTGGTTTTGCAAGTTTGTGCTTTGGAAAGGATTACTTAGCTTTCTAAGCTAAGGGTTGGTTTTCATGTTTGAGCAATGCGTGATTTTAAGCATGTTGTTGAAAAGGGTTTTCAAACATCGCTTTGGTTTATTGAATCGAGTTTGCTTTTAAAAGTGGTTTTATGACTCGCTGCATTGATGGTGTTTTGGTTTTGAGCATTCCTCACTAAGCATTATGTGCTTACGCTCCTTTTGTCCACCAATGCAGATATTTGAAGTTGGAACAGCGAGAAGCAAGGGATTCAAGGAGAACTCCACTTGAGATGTATGTCTCGGTTAATAGCTATAGATAATAAAGGCAATGGGGGGGAGAATCTCCTATGTTGATGTTTAATGAGATTGTATATGTTGGACAAGTTTGGTTTATGGTTTTGAACTTTGTGGTTTAACGCTTGCAACGTTTGAATCATCTTATGCTTAAGTCAATATGTTATGCTTCTTGTTTTAAAAGCATGTTTGAGTGTTGGATATGTTGAATGAGTTGGTGCACCTAGGGGTGGTCTTGTATCTAGATTTTGATGCAATTATGTCCCTTGTGTGTTGAATGACTTGCTGGTATGATTTGGTTGCCTTTAGAGCATGTTTGATGGGTCAATCGTGTGTTAAACCAGCAATTTTTCTGCAATCTGGGCAGCCTGTTTCGGAACAGGTGCTACCGTATCGGAACGGGGGCCTGAAATGGCCTGGGCGTTCCGAAACGGTTTGGCCTCTGCTAGGCCCTGTTTCGGTACCAGTTCCGGAACGGTCCCGCGTTTCGGAACAGGTCTTCCCTGTTCCGGAACACTCGACCGTTGGCACTGAAATTGTTGGTTAAATGTTTTGAAAACCTTACGTTTTGGTCCTGATCTTCGTATATGCAATTGGATGAGTTTGAGATGTCCGTTTGAGCTGAAATTTGACAGGGAAGCATGAAACATGACTAATTTCATATTGGTAACTTTTAATTGGGTTAAGTTCCTGTAATTCTCAGAATTTACAATTTGGTCCCTAATTCCTTAATTTGTGCAAGTGAGTCCCTGAATGTTCTCTGATTGAAATGATCTTTATGTATGCTGATCTTGTGAACATATCTAGGGTTAATATGCATCTAGATAAGATTAAAAAGGAAAAAAAAAGGGGTCGTTAATCAAGGTTGACTATCGGGTTGACTTTGGTTTTCCCCGTGTAAACTTCTTAATTCGGTTCAACCGTCTGGGCCGGGTTAAGGGGGTTACATATCAAGCAAATGTGCATGCTCACTCAACATGTATGAATACGTATAACCCGAATCAACGAAAGAAATTGCAAAGTAAGAGTACATGCAATCACATCTGTGTCAATGCTTCCTTGCGATGTGCGTACACCCTCGCAGGACCACCACCCTCAAGTTGAACTGCCACTACATAAGCCACAACTCTCTAACCATCCTCCCTACGCTGGAAGTTACTACGACTGCGCCCACGACCTCTCTGTGGTGCAACAATAGGTGCCCTAGCCTTGCCACCACAAGCCAACAATGGACAATGACGTCTAATGTGATCACTCAATCCACAACTCCAACAAGACTTAGCTGCAATTGCAGCATGAGCTTGTCCTTCACGAGCCAAACTTTATGAATCTCGCCTTAAATGATCACACCATCCACAAAACCAATAAGCATTCTGCTAGGACATCACCCGGTTACCCTAATCTGGTACACCACGCCCAACAACACATTGTCTCTGCTCAGGACGATACCTACGATCACGATGTCTCTTAAACAGTCCACCACCAGAGCCGAAAGTTGTAGCTCTCTTACCCGAAGTAGAGCCACCCATACGAGAAGAAGAGCCCAGATTTGTTCAATATCCTCAACTCGTGTCACCAACACATTGAAATCCGTATAATAAGAGGCCAACATATAGGTCTTCACCTCTTACACCATGCCATAACGAAATCGGTCGCAACGATGACTATCACTCGGCACCAACTCAGCAGAACACTCGCTGAAACGAACAAATTGAACATCATACTCAGCCATTGCCATGCTACCCTGAACTAGAGACATGAACTCACGTTTCTTATCATCCAAGTATCTAACCCCCTAGATACTTTTTCTTGAAGACAACATGGAAAAACTCCTAATCCACATCATTAGGCATCGTAGCCGCAACTACAGTCGTCCACCAACTGTAAGCATCACCTTGCAACAGAGAAACAACACATCACAACTTACGTGTATCATTACACCCTTTTTGTTCCAAAATCTGAATCGTACTGGCCATCCAAGCCTCGGATGCCTCGGGCGACAAACCATGATACTCAACACCGCCCAAACTACATAGACGCTCTAACGGCAACCCTATTTTCCCAACAGCTGGTGCATGCACATGCACTCTAGCAACATCATTCTAGAAAGCTCCAATCATCACCTGAACCAAAGGCGTCAAATCACCCAACACTGGTCCATCTGGCTCAAGTGGTACTTACTCCACAGTCTAAGGTGGATTAGGCGGAGGTGGTAGAATCCCTCCAGGAGGTATTTCATTCTCCTGATTTCCCTACCCTATGACAGCAAGAATCGTACCAGATCGCAACTCTCTCCTTGATCCCATCGTGCTATTATGTCTAAGGCATGATAATAAACCAAACAAAATAATCAGGTCAGCTTCAAGCAAGGATCCAAGACTTCCTTTTCAAATCAAAACATTTCAGAACTTTTCAAACTATAGTAATAAGGCAATGGGCATCCCAATTTCCCCCAACATGGCATAAAGCAATCAACGCACATATTGCAAATACCGTGCATAGCAAACAACAGAATTCAATGCACAACAACTTCAAAACAAATTACCAACATCCCAATCTTTTGAAAACTTACCCCACGTAGCATATCACAATCAACACATATATAACAATCACCGTGCATAACAATCATCAGCCTTCAACAATTATCAACATTCCAAATTAATACAATCTTGGTTTAAGCAATCAACAACAACACTCATCAATCACAACTTACCTCTCAATTATCGTAAACATGGATCTGATACAAACAAATGTAACTCCCTCGACCCAGCCAAGATGCGAGACCAACCGAACGAGTCACACGAGGAATATTGGAGTAAACCAGGAAGGTTTACCTCAATAAATGACCCCAATTTTCTTTCTTTTATCTTCTCTAGAGGCACATTATCATCCTATGTGATTCAAACTTGCAGCGGAAGAATTTTCAATTTAAACAAACAATGATTTGAAATTAAATTGATAACATACATATTCTGGGGACCCAATTGTAATTATATTGAATATCAGTGACTTCAACCAATTCATGGTTACCAACCTTTAATTAGTCATGTTTCATGCTACTGTGTCAAATCCAGCTCAATTTGATAATATAAACTCTTTTAATTACATCCACAATATTCGAGGACTAAAACATAAGAAATCATAACTTCAAAAGCTTCTCAAATAACTATTTTACTCGTCACTGTATCCATACACCGAGCAATATATCAGTACATTTTTGAGGTAACTTAAATTCTAAATTCTAGTAGCTCAACACGGTATCGATTTAGTCTCGCGTACCGATTCGCCCATCCATTTTGCTCTAAGACCGTATCGGTACGGGTCTCCCGTATCGATACGCCAAGCCAAATTTGGCCTACCCGTACCGATACGATACCCCGCGTACCGATACGCTTGGGCCTGAAATTCCCATTTGTATTAGTTTAACATACATATAAGCTAAGTAATCCACTTAATCATGCTTCTAATACATATACAACATATCTAAGGATCGATCCGCAACCTAACGTAGCATAATCATCATCATTTCATTACATCATGCTTCAAAAAGGAATCTATAGGCATGCTTTCTAAAACATCAAGTAAGATACCAAAACCTATAACAAAGCATAATCCAAACATCAAAGGCACAACAATATAAGCTTGCTCAAACAGGGAGTTTACACATATCTCCTAAAGACACAACAGATCCCTTATTGCCCGTATTACTCATAGTCTAAACCGAAAACATACTTTCAATTATCTATGTCTCTTTTGATCTCTTGCTCTTTGCTGCCTTCCAAGCTCTAATTCTCTGCATTGATGGAAAAAGAGAGCGTAAGCACACAAGGCTTAGTGAGGAGTGCTCAAAGACAAAACACCATCAAGGCACTTTTAAACCATTTTCCAAAGCCACATTCAAATCATCATTTGAAACATCTTGCCCTTATAAACCATGCATTTTAACCATTCAAAGACCAGCATATTAAACATTATGCAACATGTATAAAAAACCACAAGATTTCACATTGCTAACCTAAATTTAAGCCTTCCTATGGATAATATACCATATGCAAAGATTAAAGAGTAAATATGTATAAATCCCATAATACAAAACATGATATACCAACAATTATACTGGCTTACAAGTGATCATTAACCAAGTTCCATTTCCAAATCACAACATCATCGGATACACGGATTCAAAAGTGTTGTCCCAACACTTCATACAATCTCACCAACATCTTGAGGTTCACACACGGGAGCTTCCCTTCAACCGTTGTGACACATGTGGTGGAGTATTCCGTACATCGTATAAACCCCTCGACACCACTCATCGATAGATGTATAACCTCACTAAAGAGAGACAGGACACCACACTTCCTCGAACCTTAGGGTACTGGGATGGAGTATTCGGTACACCATATAAACCCCTCAACATTCAAGGCGACTTGTTTATAGTGCACTCAATCCTATAGTCGGCTAAATATATCCAATAGCATTTTCAAAATCATTTCCATACCATCACTTGCCAACATAATTCACATTTAACCATATACCTCGTTGTTTTCAAAGCATCAACATTAAACCATTTTCCAAAGCAACAAACCATGCTTTAAACCAAAAGTATAAATCATATACTTACAAGGATCACTTACCATGCGCATCCTTCATCATTTCATCATTAAAAAATAGTATATCACATACTTTAAACATGCTTTAGCAGTAGGTAATATGAAATCAAAACCTAGTGCATAAAAACCATTTCATAATAGCACGACTGAGAGAGAAAACTACTTATACTTAATTCCAAACTTAGACAAGCGTTTCAAGATTAAATCTAAGTTTCTAAAACCACCTTTAAAACATTTCAAAGCAGAAATCCACGTTCTCACTCACAGACACGCGAAACCTCAATTCGACGATGCGAATTCAAGCGTTCAAAACCTCAAAAGCTTCACCGATCTCTTTCGGATCAATCTCCCCTATTTTAACCATATAATAACAAAGGATTAATGCATCTTAATACATCAATATCCCAACATGAAATTACACAACATTTCCTTGCCAAAAGCTATCAATTGATTATCTGAAACAACCCAAAACAACATCGATTAACCTCCAACTTAACCCAGCCAAAACCTAACACTTTCAACCATCAATTATCATTGATTAACATCCAAAATCATCATATTATCAACCTTATACCTCCAGCATTCATAAAACCACCCCAACTCCACAAAACCCAAATCTAGCAACCTAAAAAACTAGAGATTCACATTGTTTCGGGATTACAATGTTAAAACCTTTATCTTAACATTATTAAACTTTAAAATCATGATTAAAATCAATCATAAACCCAGAAAATAGAACCAAAACTAATCTCAATCAATTTCACCAATTAAAACTCAATTAAACCAAATTTCCACAATTAAAACATCAAAACCCATTAGAAAACATATATAAAGGATCAAGAACTTGGGAATTTCAGTAAAGAACATTAAATTAGAGGAGCAGAACGAACCTTACCTCCAATGTATGAGATTCCCGTAATTGGATGATTTCCTCTTGAAAATAAAAGAGATTCAATAAGATTTTTGGAAAACAAACTAAAGAATCATTTAGGAAATCAAAGAGTTAATAAATCAAAGTCATTGCCTTAAATATTCTGATGAAAAGAATGTCTTTGGCTAAAGAGAAGTTAAGAGAAAATCTTGAGAAAAGAAAGTTACGTCAAATTGTGATTTTAGAAAATAACCACCTTCCTTTATTAAATCTTTTTTAATTCCTTTAATTAAAGCACATATATAATAATAATAATTCTTTTTTAATTCCTTTATAAAGCAGTCACTAATCCCAGTTTTCAAACTTTACACTTTGATCACTAGTCCAAAATGTCATATTTCCGAAACTCGTTTCCCAAAATTGATTTCACCAAAACCTTTTATGTATTCATAAAATATTTTAGATAAAATTTCCATATTTTTATCACCTTCCTAAATATGTTTTCCCTAAACTTATCCCGAAACATACCTGAATCTCTAACATCGGTCCAACGGACCCCAAAACCATCCCAAAAACCTTTAGGTCCAAAACTGGGGCGTTACACTCTTCTTAAATGAAACTTCAACATCTTCAGTGTTGCATGTCTACTTTGCAGACTTCTTTCCACCAAAGCCACCCTCGAGTCACTAGCAACATATGGAATATAAATGAGAGTCTTTTGACCATACATAATCTCATAAGGTGTAGTCTAAATTGTAAAATGGTATGGAGTATCGTATAACCACTCTGCTAAATACAACCAATTATCCCATTCCTTAGGCTCCTCCCCTATCATGCACCTCAAGTAGGTTTTGAGAAACTTGTTTAACCTTTCTGTTTGACCATCTGATAGGGGGTGGTAAGTAGTAGATGCATGAATATCTACTCCAAACTTGCTAAATAGTTCTTGCCAGAACATGCTCATGAAAATCTTGTCCCTGTCACAAACAATCTCACTGGGAAGGCCATGTAACTTGAATATGTTTTCCAAAAACACTTTGACAACATCCTTGTCAGTGAAAGGATAACTCAATGACAAGAAATGGCCATACTTTAAGAGCATGTCAACTACCACTAGTATGGTATCCTTCTTCCTTGACACTAGTAACCCTTCAACAAAATCCATTCTAATAGATGACCACACAATCTCAGGTATGGGGTAAATGTTGTAACAACAACCTAAGGTTTGTCTAATCATCCTTGTTCTTTTGACATGTAGCACATTCTCTAAGCATTCTCTTAACATCCTTCCTCATTCCTTCCTAGTAGAAAGTTGTAGAGCATTGGGGTGTTCTCTAAATATGAGCGCAAGTGCACACTCTTGTCAAGTTATAATATAAAAGATATCATCTCCCACGAGGATTGGACAGCTAACTCGAATATAAATTCTTGCACAAAGAATATTTAAATGCACAAGTAAATTTCAGCTTTATAAGAAGAAAAATAAATAAACACAAGTAATTAAGAGAATAGATCAAAATGATGGAATGGGTCAAGTTATGCTTCTCCGTAGTGTGAAACTGGGTTGAATAGGTCAAGTTGTATTGCGCTGCCAGACTTTGCTACATCGGCGAAAGATGGCAAATTGATTCTTCGACGCTTTCACTGCCTCGGCAAGTGGAACGAAAGATTGGCTCGGTGGAAAACTCGGCAAACCTTCAAGGCTCGGCAGAATGCTTCGATAATGATTCAACTTATGTCTTAGTTAGAATATTGTTGATGTATGTTGCAGATAATACCCGTTGGCATGAATCTTGTAATGAACAACAACCTTTGGTTCATCCTCTTTTGGCCTCCTTAAACCCTAACCTATGTCTAGGTTGGATTGATCAACACCTTGTATTGATAAGATCGTTCTTACTTCTTACGTGAGTTTGACTCTCTCGATGCCAAACAAATGGATTACTCGCAGTCGATCTCTCGGCTCAATTGAAAACAATGAAGAACATGAAATAAGCAAACCTTGAATTTATTGCAAAATCAAACTTAAACCTAAACAACCATTGTCACAACTACTTTACAACATAACCCAAACCCTAGAGAATTTAGAACATAGTGGCGGAAGGAAAAAACAAGAGAAACCTAAGCTATGCCGACTATGAGTTGTCTAAAATACAAAATATGAGTGGGTATATATAGGGCCTGGCCTAGGTTAGTTAAGTCCTCCTTGGAGTAGAAGTCTTCTTCATGATAAAGTAGCTTTTGCATTAAATACATCCTTTAAATCTGACTTCTTTGACATGAAATTGGACTTCTTGTGTCGCAAGTAAGCTTAGGCCGCCTTGGAAAATTTCTCCTTTGGTGCTTTATCCGTTGTGTCTGGCATCAATAAATTGTGTGGATGGGCTTATTGGACTTAGAAAATTATGCTCTTTCAATCACACTCCAATTCAACGATTCCTCATGTTGCTGCCCTGGGCGGCAGATATGGCGGCAGCAACTACTCAGCAGAATCTATCTCTGTGTTGAGCTGCTTCAGTACAGCTCCTTGGCTTGCTGCCTCAGCATCAGCTCTTCTCCCCTTTTGACAGCTTCTAGCACCTGAAACTAAAACTAAACTAAAACAATATATTTTCTCACCAAATTAAGGATATTCAATAAAAACAAGGCAAATCAAAGAATATTGTAAATAATGCATTCATGCAGCTGAATATGCTTAAAATGCAATTAAGAAAGACAATAATATGAGATGGAATTCATACAAAATATAGGACTTATGGGAACTTTACACACCCCCAAACTCGAATTATTACTTGTCCTCAAGCAATGCAATCCTAAACACACTTACCCTTGCAGTAATAAGAAAGAAGAACATGTTTTTAACTTGATTTAGCACATCAAGGCGTGTCACCTATCATTAGTTTAGTGAAAGGAGAATAGCATGAATTACCTCGGAATTAAATTACAATACTAGTGCAGTGTGTGCAGAAACTGTGTACATGTTGAATCTGAAGAATATTCTAAGTTAACAAAGATGTTGTTAAGGTAATATAAGGTTGCTGCCGAGGCAGCACAATTAAGCACAGTTTATACTCATGGCAGTAAGGGCTTCAGCTTATCACAACTACTCTTTAGGTCTGAAATTAAGATAAGAGCAAACTACAAAACCCTGAACCCATTGAGTAGAGTCATCTCGTGAAGACTTTCATTCACTCATGCTAATTTGTCTGTCACTTCAAAAAAAAATCATATTCATGGACTTTGATAGCAACGGAGTGTCCTTGGCACATGATTCTTCCTAGAGCCTCTTTCGGGCACCTATAGGGAAAACCAACATATATATTTCTCTTTCCAGCCATGGCAGTGCTTTTCTTTTTATGTTTGTTTCCTGTCGCGGCAGCTTCCTGCAACCATGTTAGAATTTTACAAATAATTCAAGCATACAATTTTTATCAGGAATTCACTCAGATTCAGCAAGTAACGGTAGTGATTTTAATTTTTAGCATTTATAGAAAATTATAAGTTTTCTTCATGCTTTCCCCAACATTAAGTTCTTTTTATTCTTGATTTTAATTTTTAGCATTTTAACAAAAAATTTCTTTTTGATTAATTTTTTTAAGGAAATTACATATGCAACTAAATTATCTAAGTATACCTAAACAAGGAATGAGTGCAAATCCCCCCAAACTCGAGATGTGCATGGCCCTTAATGCATAAAATATAATAAAACATGGAAATAAAATACAAGAAAAATAATTAAAACAAAAAGACAAGTAATAGAAAGAAAGAAAATAAACAACGCTAGAAGTTGTCAGATGGCTGAGATGATGCTGGAGTCTTTGAGGTAGAGGAGGAGGAGGATGATTGGATGACCAGGCAGTGGCTGGTAGAGGTCCTGGCAGTGGGCTTGGCATGTGAAATTTTTGTTGTGCGTGGCGGCTGGATTCTCTTCGGAGTGGGGCCAGGAACTTCACTGCGGTCCAGTTCAGATTCTGATTCCTTATCCTCCGGCTCGACCGAGATTATATGTTTCTTTCTTTTCCTGCTTGGATCCACCATGGGTGCTACCGACGGTTTTGTCGTTGTTGTTGGTTCCATGGTTTCTGTTGTTGGCTGCCTAGCATTGTTGGACGGGGAGGTGTCTGCCATTGTTGCCGCTGTGATCGTTGGAGAAAGTTGTTGTTGATGCCTTTCTGGAGTGTCGACCACCGTGTGAGAGGAAGAGGTCGCTGAGTAGAACAAGTATCATGTGGGAGAAGGTATCTGACGGAGTGGCGGGTAGCAGCTTCTGGCGGTGTAGCCTCTCTTGGTTCAGCTGCAGCGGCCAATTCTTTTGGGAATCTGGGCAGAGAGGTGTCGACGTTGGGGAACTTTTGGGCAGGGTTGGTGGGCGTTGAACTCTCGGAAAAGGGTGACATTGGCCACCTCGGGCTATTTTGCAAAGATTTCCCATCCCTGGCCATGTATCTTCTCGAAGAGGGTGGGCTCGAGACCTAAGTCTCCCGTTTGCTGGGAGTAGTGAAACCCTTGCTCCTCCCAAACTGCTCGATTGGCGAATTGTGTTGTGCCTCGTTTTGTCTAATTTTGAGAAGAAACGCTGGAATGAGGGTTTGGATTGTGTTGCTGCCATGGTAGTGAGACGATTGTAAGCTGAAAGTAAACTGAAAATTAAAAATATTACGAAAGCAAGTTAACACAAAAGAGGTTTAAACAAGGAGGTGAAGTGAAGAAATAGAATGAAATAATGTGGTATATATAGGGGTTGCCGAGAGATGTTGTGGCGTCATTAAATTCCAAACAAGCAAATTTTGTGGTACGTGTTACGCAATTAAATGCCCGTTACATTGTAGCCGATGGCAGCTAGCCCTTAGCGGTATTATAGCCATTACACGTTTTTTTTTCGTTGGGCTACCCTCAGTTGTTTCGATGGCATGGTGGGCGGGCTCCTTGTTGGGCCTTCTTGGTATTTATTATTTATTCCTAAACCTGAAATAAAAATAAAGAAAACTGAAATAAAAATAATTAAATTCGAAGAAAAATAAAAATGTGGAAAGTAAATTGCAATAAATTAAAATCTAATCCTAAACCATAAAAATAAAAAGAAAGATATTAAAAATAAATTAAGTTATGTTGGGAGTGCATTGGGGTGCATCTCCCAAACATAAGCACTTCCTAAGTTGGTTGTGTTTTTCTTTTTGTCCAGGTGGGTCATCTTACTCCTTAGGATCTTTGTTGTCGCATTGCATTCTGCCCTGGCGGCTGCTGCCTTGCTCTATTTTTGTGCTGACCTTGGAGGCATGTATGTCATGGAAAACATATTTTTCCTTGGCTGGCTTCGTGGGCTGTAAAACATGTATATTTATGTTCCGATTGTCAATCCTCATTATAAGTTCCCCATTCTCTACATCTATTAATGTTCTGCCCAAGGCTAAGAATGGTTGCCCAAGAATGATGGGGGCGTTCTTGTCTGCCTCACAGTCTATGATAAGGAAATTAGCTAGAAAAATGAAGTTGCCTACTCGTACAAGGATGTCTTCAACTTTTCCTTCCGGTTGCACGAAGGAATGGTCAGCTAGTTGGAGCATGATGGAGGTTAGTTTTTCTTTTCCAATTCCTAATTTGTTGAAGACAGCCTTGGGCATCAGATTAATGCTTGCTCCTAGGTCACATAGAGCTCTCATATCATGGTTGATGCCTACCTTGCAAGGGATGATAAAGTTGCCTGGATCTTTCCTCTTAGGTGGTACCTTGTTATGCAGCATTGCCACGCACTCTTCAGTTACATCTACCATCTCGAATTCCCCAACTCTTCTTCTTTTAGAAACCATATCTTTCAGATACTTCACATAATTTGGCATGTTTTGTATGGCTTCCAAAAATGGGATGTTGATGTGCACCTATTATAGAATATCCAGAAATTTCTTGAACTGTGCTCTTGCTTTTGCTCTTTAAACCTTTAGGGGAAAGGTGGCGGCAGACGTATGTCCTAGATGCGTTCCTTACAGGGAAATCTGATCTTTGGGGGTTCAGGATCATCTGTCTCAGGGTTGTCATCTATCTTCTCTCCCCGGACATCAGTTTCTTTTAATGCCATAGTAGGTTGTTTATGTACTACTGTGCCAAGCGGTTCTGGCTGATTTTCCTTTGGCTGGTCAACTCTGGGCTCATCCAATTGTTTCCCACTTCTTGTAGTTATTTCATTACACTGCTCATAAGTGTGTTTTGTTGTGACCTCTATGTTGTTGGATCATGCACCTATTAACCTATTGCTTATGATTTAAGTGAATTGCCCGAACTGGGTCTCCAAGTTCTTTATTGCTGCCTCGTGGTTGTTCATCCGCATCTCAGTCCTGTCTATAAAAGACTCGGTCTTGCTAATAAATTTATTAGTACGAACAATAAAATCACTAGTGTGAGACATAAAAATATTTAAAGTAGTTTCGAGTGAATTATTGTTCGTATTCTGTTGTTGTTGAGGCTGCTGCCGTGACAGATTCTACTGATATGCTCATGGTTGTTCGTTTGGATTTGCAACAGTGTTAGGGTTACTCCAGGAGAAATTTGGATGCTTTTTCCAGCCTGGATAGTACGTGTTGGTATTATGTCTGATGTTCCTATCATAGGTCCACATAAAATTGGCAGATTCGTTGCATTAGGAGGAATCATGGTTGCCCCCACACTCATCACAAAAGGGCTCCACAGCCTTGGCCACATATGTTTTCCCTATGGACTTGGCCATATTCATTACCAGCTGTGTAAGTTTTTCTAGGCGGGCATTGACAGATTCAGTGGCTTCTACTTCATTCACAACAGTTGGTCTCCTTTTGCCGCTGCGGCAAGCTGTAGGGAACTTGTAGTCATTCTTTGCAATTCTATTCAAAATCTGTAGTGCCTCCTCAGGTGGTTTGTATAGGATGATTCCATTGGCTGAGGCATCCAGTATCATTCGTGTTGGTTGATTTACTCCATTATAGAACATCGACACTTGAGTCAAGGATGGGAAACTATGAAGCGGGCAGTTGTTTAGCATCTATTTGTATCTCTCCCAAGCTTCATACATCGATTCGTCATCTCCTTGGCGGAAGGCAGTAATTTCGTTTCTTAATATGTCGGTTACGTTTGAAGGGCTGAAACGATCTAGAAAGTCCTTGCACAACTCCGTCCAAGTGTTGAATGATCCCGCTCATTGGTTGTTTAGCCACTATTTTGCCCTATCCCTCATTGAATAAGGAAATAGTCTCAGTTTAAGCACATCTTGATGGACTTCATGCATCTTAAAAGCTCTGCAAATGTCTAGGAATCCCCTCAAGTTCTGCCGAGCATCTTCCGTGGTAGTTCCTCAAATTGACCCAATGTGTTTATCATGTTGAACATCATTGGTTTCAACTCGAAGTGATCTGCATCAATTTCAGGCTCTGCTATTGTTGGATCAAATCCTTTGATGTCGTGCTCCAAGTAGTCCCTAGTGGTGCGCACATACTGTGGTTGCTTGGGCGAAATTAGGGGTTGCCTCCTAGGTGGCGGATCTTGCGGCCCATCCCTTCCGTTTTGGTCATTGTTGGTAGGGTTGTCGTCTTGGTTGTTATGCATGGCTGCCTCTACATTTCCTTCTTCCATAGCTTTTTTGAGGACTTCTCTTGCTTCTTTCTTTAGTTTTCTTGCTCTTCGTTCGATCTCGTTGTAGAGCGTTTGGGTGTTCTCTATTTGTGAGCGCAAGTGCACACTCTGTCAAGTTATAGTATAGAAGATATCGTCTCCACATGGATTGGAATAACTCCTATGAATGGTTTCCTGCACAAAGATTTAGTAAAAGCACCATTAAATCTCATGATGAGAAAATATAAAAACACAAGTAAAGATAAAGATAGTGATGAGAGGAATGATAAGGAGAGTTTGGGCGATAAGCTGGGTAAGACAAGTGCAACTTAGTAGCTTGTGGACTGCATTGTAAGGTTTTGAGTATGCCTTTCACTGCCATGAATTGCTGCCTCGTCGGGTATGGCGGACGGCAAACTACAACCCTGTCACGCGGTCACAGCAGGTTACTGCCTCTACAGGGTTGTGTAATGTCTTGGCAGGTGGAACGGAGATAAGTCCTAGCTGCAAGTCTGGCAATCATTCTAAGATCGGCACGATAGTCGATAGTGATCCCACCTATTTCTAGGTTAGGATGCTTGAGTTTGCTTAACTTGAGTATCCTCGCCTGTCACGCAGCGGATACTATGGGACCAAATTAATCAACTCGGTTATTAATCTATTTTAGCAGCTGAAACTTGTGGACTAGTGTGGAACAAAGTTAGTCAAGCCTCCCGTTGTGACCGTGCTTAACCCTTTCGTGAGCCTTGCACTTTCATGCTTGACAAATAGATTTTCACTTCAAACGACCGGTGTAGAAAGATTGAAGGAACAAAGATCATACATGAAGCAAACTCAGAACTTTATTGAAAACATCTCAAAACTATACAACTGTTTCCCAAATTACTTTACATGCACGCCCCTAAACCCTAAGAGAGTTGGGCCGCGACCCCCAACACTCTAACCTATCTAGTTATCTCCCCATCTATCCTCTCGTTATGCGAGATATGGCACGCTATGTGACATTCCCTTTTACCCTTACATACATTGGGTATATATAGGGCTAATGACCTAAGTTCGAGTCCTCCTTAAAGTAGAAGTTCTTAAAATATGTCTACATTTATTACAACTCCTTTATACTTTAAATATAGACTCTTTGGACGTTGCCTTCTTCCGCAAGTAAGGATAAGTGTTCAATCTTAAAATAAGTGATCCTTCTTATCGGTCTTGGATTAGCTCTATCGGCCGCTACAGTCTTCAAGAAATTGCAAGGTTGGGCTCATTGGGCTTAGGAAATTGCCCTCTTGAAATCGAGATCCATCTTGGCTAAGACGGTGTAAGTCCTACTCGGGCGGCATTTGGCGGCAATGCTACTCCGGAAGCGTCCTTGGCAGCAACAGGAGCTGCTTCAGTACAACTCCTTTGGTTCCAGCTTTCTCGTCCAGTCATGTCCTCTCCTCTCCTAGCTATAGCACCTGAAAACAAAAACTAAACTAAAACAATAACTTTTCTTCACCAAACACAAGATATTCAGTAAAAGCATGGTAAAAAAGAAGATGTTGTTTATAATGCATGCAATGCACCTAAATGTGCTCAAGAATAGCAATAATAAGGGTAGGAATGTGTACAAAATATAGAACTCATGGACACTCTACACTCGTCTATGAAAACAATTTCGGTCGACGGGTTGGCTCTGGTCATGTACTAGACAAGGAAACTGTACTTTTTTTAATAAAAAGAAAAAATTGAAAACTAAAATTAAATGCAATAAAATAAAAGTGCAGAAAAATAAAGACGAATTTATTGTTGCCAATCCCCGGTAATGGCGCCAAAAACTTTTAGAGTGTTGGGGTGTTTTCTAAGTATGAGCACAAGTGCCCACTTTTGTCAACTTATAATATAAAAGATATTGTCTTCCACGAGGATTGGACAACTAACTCGAATATAAATTCTTGCACAAAGAATATTTAAATACACAAGTAAATTTCATCTTTATAAGAAGAAAAATAATAAACACAAGTAATTAAGAGAAGAGATCAGAATGATTGAATGGGTCAAGTTATGCTACTCCGTAGTTTCAAATTGCGTTGAATAGGTCAAGTTGTATTGCACTGCCAGACTTTGCTGCCTCGGCGGAAGATGGCAGATTGATGTTTTGACGCTTTCGCTGCCTCGGCGTGTGGAATGGAAAATTGGCTCGGGGGAAAACTCGGCAGACCTTCAAGGCTTGACATAACGCTTCGATAATGACTCAACATATGTATAAGTTAGAATACTATTGATGTCCATTGTAGATAATACATGTCGGCGTGAATCTTGCAATAGACAACAACTTTTGGTTCATCCTCTTTTAACTGCCTTAAACCCTAACTTATGTCTAGGTTGGATTGATGAACACCTGGTACTGATGAGATTGTGCTTACTTGTTTCGTGAGTTTGATTCTCTCGATGCCAAACAAAAGGATTGCTCACAATCCATAACCCAAACCCTAGAGAATTTATTGCAAAAACAAACTTAAACCTAAACAACCATTCTCACAACTACTTTACAACATAATGCAGAGCCTAGAGAATTTAGAACATAGTGGCGACAAGAAAACACAAGAGAAACCTAAGCTATGACGACTATGAGTTGTCTGAAATACAAAATATGATCGGGTATATATAGGGCATGGCCTAGGTTAAGTCCTCCTTGGAGTAGAAGTCTTCTTCATGATAAAGTAGCTTTTGAATTAAATGCATCCTTTAAATCTAACATCTTTGACTTGAAATTGGACTCTATGTGCCACAAGTAAGCTTAGGCCGCCTTGGAAAATTTCTCCTTTGGTTGTTGTGTTCGTTGTTTCTGGCATCAATAAATTGTGTGGATGGGCTTATTGGACTCGGAAAATTATGCTCTTTCAATCACACTCAAATTCACCAATTCCACATGTTGCTGCCCTGGGCGGCAGATATGGCGGCGGCAGCTAATCGGCAACATCTATCTCTGTATTGAGCTACTTTAGTACAACTCCTTGGCTTGCTGCCTCAACATCAACTCCTCTCCCATTTTGACAGCTTCTAGCACCTGAAACTAAAACTAAACTAAAACAATATATTTTCCCACCAAATTAAAGATATTCAATAAAAACAAGGCAAAGCAAAAAATATTGTAAATAATGCATGCATGCACCTAAATATGTCTAAAATGCACATAAGAACGGCAAAAATATGAGATGGAATGCATACAAAATATAGGACTTATGGGCACTTTACAAAAGTATCAACAATTCTCTTTGTTATCACATGTGATCTAGAGTGTCCTCCAATTACACTACTATGAAAGAATTCCAATAATTCCTCTTTGATATTAGCATTGTTACCAACCACCAATTTCCCTTTTATTTTCAATTGTTTCTCATCCCAACAATATTTGGATGTTTGTTTGATCTTAGCTCTAACTCTTGGATAATCTTCTTTAGCTTATCATCCTGACTCTATGTTTCGGCCACTCCCCTAATAATTTCAGAAGATACACTATTGATTTCCATGACTTGACATTCAACATCTTTAGGTTTCCTGGACAACCTATCAAACACACCATTGTTGATGCCCTTTTTATAACTCAATGTATAGTCATATCCCATCATTTTCATTACCCATTTCTATTGTGAAGGTGTCACTGCCTAATTCTCAGCCAGGAATCTTAGACTTTGGTGATTTGTCCATATTTAGAAATGTCTTTCTAATGCCCTGGTTTTGGGCTTAGATGTTTTGGTGAGTCGGGTTGGGCTGGTGGAACCGGTGTCGGTTGTTCGATCTGTTAAAAGGTGGTTTAGGGAAATCAAGGTTCAGTATGGGATTAAAATATGGTAAAAATTCTTAAATTTCTCTAAAATTATATTTAAAAGGTTGGTTAAATCAATTTTACAAAACGAGTGTTTGAAAGTATACATTTTGGGCAGTGACCAAAATGTAAAAATTTAAAAGTTGGGAAAAATGCATTTTTCAAGAAGAGTCAAAATCGTAGAATCTTTAGGAAGCTACTTGGCAATTATGCCTTTTCCCTAATTTGGCTTGTGTTTTAAATGTTTATTAAATAATTAAAAAAGGCTTTTAATTGATTTAATTAAAAAGGTAGTTAATCGGTTAACAAAATTTTTGATGAGCTTTTCATTGCTCACTTTCACTTCAGCCAAACACTCTCCATTTTCTCTCAATTTTCCAAAATTCTTTTCTCTCAAATACTTTTTTTATTTCCATCTTTTCCTTGTTGATTTCTTCCATTTTCCTTCAAGTTTCTTCAAGCTAATCTTGCCAAATTAGAGGAGAAGCAAGGATTGGAGGTAAATTTTGTGCTAACCCTCTAATCTGGGTTCTCTAATAAAATTCCAAAGATATTTGACTCTTTATTAATGAATTTAATTGAGGCTTTGTTGTTAGATTGATAAACTATTAAAATCTTGATAGAAAATTGATTTTAATATGATTTTTGGATTTTGATTGATTTGGTTGGTTTGAGGTTGTTTCTAAAAGAGTTTTGAGAGGTTTTTGGTGTTGACGTGGAGTGTTAATCATAAAGATCCCGAAATTCTTGAGATCCTTGGTTTTTGAAGTGTTTTTGGGTTAGTTTTGGGGTGTTCTTGAGGAATTTGAGTTGTTGGAGGTATAAGGATGGTTTTAGGTTATTTTTGGATGTTGAGAAATGCCTAAAATGTGTTGGATGAGTTGGGTAATGGCTGGGATGAGGTTAGAGGTCAATCAATTGAGTTTTCGATTGTTTCGGATGCGTGTTTGGATGCTTTAGAGCAGGGCTGCGGGATTACTTGTGAGTGTTGGTGTTTTGGATGCATTTTAATGCATTGAACCTCTGTTTTGGTGTGTTAAAAGAAGAGGATATTATTCCAAAAGCAAACTAAGTGGTTTAGGAGGCATCGGACGACCAATAGCTGCGTCAGCGAGTGTGGTTTCACAAGTTGGTGAGTGGAACTTGGTTTTCCAGCGTGGAAACATTTTTGAAAAGTTTTTGGGAACTTATTAAGAGCTTGAAATGCTTTACTAAGATCAGAAGTAAGTAAAGTTAATTTTACTCCCAAATTGTGCTAGTTTTGAACCAATGGTTGCACTTAATTTTAATTGCAATTACCTATTATTTTAAAGCATGTTTTGAATGTATAAAATGTGTATGATGATGCCATGTTGTTTAAGGATGCACTAGGTAAGTGATCCTAGTATGCATGTGTTGATGTATGAGATTTGAAGCATGGTTTAATGCTTGATTTATGGCTTATCATGAATGCTTTGTAAAAACTGTGAGATATGCATGAGATATGGGTTATACTAGTAAGAGATGTTGAATAAAGTGTTTTATTAATGAAATCGAAAATAGTTAGCCGGCTATAGGATTGAGTGGACTATAAACAAGTTGCCTTGGATCTTGAGGGGTTGTGATTGTACCGAGTTCTCCATCCAAGTACCCTAACGATTGAGGATTGTTTAAGGTTGTAACGGTTGAGGGTAGCTCTCGGGTGCGAACCTTGTATGTGTTTCGTCTCTTGTTAGTGGGTTATACATCTACCGATGAGTGGTGTTGAGGGGTTGTCATTGTACCGAATACTCCACCACGAGTGTCACAATGATGGAGGGTCGCTCTCGTGTGTGAGCCTTGTAATGTAGGTATAGTGTATAAAGGGTGTGAGAGAACTCTTAGTAATCCGTGTATCCGTTATATATTTTGAATTGTTGCTTATCACTTATGATCCAATATAATGAGATGAGTTATTGTGTAAAAAGATGTTAGTGCGTATTTTGAAAGATTCAAGTTTTGATTAAAGCTTGGCATAATGGTGTTTATGCTTGGAAGGCTTTGAATACATGTAGCAATGGTTTAATTGTTGAATCTATATGAATCATGTCGTAAGATGTATAATACGATATGTTTGATGTTAAAGTGCATGTTTTGTCAAGAAAGGCATAATGGTTTTAAAAGAACGAAATATGGTTTTATGCATTGATGGTGCTTGTGGTTTTGAGCAATCCTCACTAAGCTTGTATGCTTAGCTCTCTTTGTTCATCAATGCAGACAATTAAGCTTTTGGAGGCAACATCTTCAAGGGAATCTTACCAAGACGCTTTCTAAAAGTATGTTGTGTTCTTGAACTAGTGTAATAAAGGCAATGGGGTGTCCAATGCAATAAATGTTATTGGTTTGTTAATTTCTGGTTTTGTGCAAGTTTGAGATGCATATTTGGACTTGTAAATGGCATTTGTGTTTTGGTTTATGCATGTATATGTATTTTAGCCTTTTCGTATTTTTAACTCTTAGGAAGCATGCCTCTAGTCTCATTGCTATTGAGAATGATGCTATGTTGTTACCTATTCTTCGTGTGAGTCATCTTTGATGTGTATTTAAGTTGCCATCTTGGGTGGGCATGTTTCGGGATGGTTTTGGACGGTTTAAGTCGAGTTTAAATAGCTTTTTAGAACATTGGAGGCCCAATTGTTTCGAAACACCCTTGCATGTTTTTGAAACGGTGAGGCCTATTTCGAAACATTTTGCCTCTGTGAACCATCGTTCCGAAACGAGCCTGAGGGGTTTCAAAATGAACCCGCGTATAGAAACAATCATCTCTGTTTCAAAACGGATGTTCCGATACGGTGCTATCTGTTTCGAAACATCCGGCCGTTAATGTAGTTTTTGAATTGTTCTGAGTTTCTGTTTCTTACAATTTGGTCCACGTTTTCCTTGTATGCAATTGGATGGATTCTAGATGTTGTTTTGAGCTGAGATTTCATCAAGGAGGTTATAATGAATCTAATTAAAGGCTGATAATCTGAATTTTTTAATAACTCTTATATTTTGTCAAATTTACAAAATGGTCCCTAAACACTAATTTAGTTGAAATCAAAGGGTGATTGTGTTGTTGTTTAATCTGCTACTTATGTGTTTACACTTAGGAACCTAATTGCATTTAGACAAGATAGAAGAAAAAAGGGTTATTTAATGAGGTAAACCTTCCCGGTTTACTTTAATATTCCCCGTGTGATCCTTTCGGTTCAGTCTATAGGCCAGGCCGAGTCGAGGGGGTTACAGTCTTCCAACCAGATAAGAGGACCATTTCTTCACTTCCATCAACCTTGCCAACATTTCCTTTTCACAAATATATAAAGCTTGATGCCTTATTCTCAATCTTCTACTAAAAAAGGCAAGGGGTTTTCCCTTCTGAATCATAACTGCCCCCACTCCTATATCTAAAGCATTTGTCTCAATAATGAATTCCTCATTGCTGGTAAAGCTAAAATAGGAGCAATATTTATGGTCTTCTTCAACTTTTGGAAGGTTGTTTCTTCTTCTTGGAACCACTTCCATCCATCTTTTCTCTATAGGTCTGTCAAATGTTTAGCTATGCTACCATACCCTGGGATGAATCTTCTATAATATCTAAAAAGCCCTAAAAAAACCCATTAATTCTTTCACAGATTTAGGAGAAGGCCAACCTATTATGCAGCCCACCCCGGTCCTTATTCATAGAAATTTTTCCATCAAAAATTTCATACCCCAATTAATTAAATTTTTTGGCCCCAAAACAACATTTGCTAAATTTTGCAAATAATTGGTTATCTTTTAACCTCCTCAAAATGCTTCAGATGTGTCTCATCCTTCAGAAGTACACTAAAATGTTATAAAAACTAGGACTGATTTCCATAGTAATCTCTTAAACACCTTGTTCATCAAACTCTGGAAAGTTGTAAGGGCATTAGTTAGCCCAAATGGCATAACTAAAAACTTATAGTGGTTTTCATGGGTTCTGAAAGCTGTCTTGTGTATGTTTGACTCCCTCATCGTGATTTGATGATACCCTGATCTCAAATCTAACTTGGAAAAAATTGTGGCAACTCCCAATTCACCCAGTAAACTTTTCTATAATAAGTATATGAAATTTATCTTTCATAGTAAATTGGTTAAGCCTAATATAGACTATACACATTCTCCAAGATCCATCTTTCTTCTTTACCATAACAATTGGGGAAGAAAAAGTACTATACTATCTCTAATAATCCCTGCTACTAACACCTCCTAAATTGTTCTCTCAATTTCATTCTTTTGAGAAGAGGGATGCTTGTATGGTTTCACTTTTACCATAGAATGTTCATCCATCAATGTGATTTTGTGCTCATGACCTCTCTTAAGAGGCAATCCTCTAGGTACTTCAAAAACTACGGTAAATTGTTCCAGTAGATTCCTTAATTCCCCAAGAATAGGTTCTTTCTCCGCTTTCAATTCCAACTGTGTATTAATATATATCAAGGCAATATTCTATGAAATAATTCTTCCCTTCAAAGTCTTTTCACACAATCCGAGTTCAACCAAACGAACAGTTTTAGGTTTGCATCCTTTAAGATTGATTTGCTTAGTTCTCAGATTAAATTTCATTTCCAAAGCTGCAAAATCCCAATTTATACTTCCCAATTGTAACAACGATTGAATTCCTAGTACTACATCACAGTTCTTCAATGCAATTACTAAAAAGTCAGTCATAAAATTCTTACCTTGGATCTCCCAATCTAATTCTTTACATTCTACCAATGTTCCCATTGCATTGCCATCAACAACCGCTACCTTCAATTGGTACAATGTACTTCCTTTCTGTTCCTGCCCTTTCACAACTACTTGGTACAATTGGTTTTTAGAACATTTATGTCCAAGAGAGTATTTTGTCGCACACCAAAAACAAAACCCTTTTTTCCTCTTCTCTTCAATCTCACTGGAAAAAATAGTTTTTCCATACCCCCTTAGTGCTCCACCAACTCCTAGTTTTGTAGAGGTTGGACTCAAGGTGCTAGGTGTGTTAGTTCTCACTGAAGTTGGTCTAGAAGTGCTCCCCACACTGAAATTATTCTTCTTGAAGCTCATTGGGGCTACCTTGTAAGGGATGGACAAAGATAATGGTGTCAATTACTTAGACAATGTGCCTATAACTTTCTTTATAGCAGGGAATATCATAGACTCTACATGTCTAGCTAGATTAAAGGTAAAAGGTCAAAAATAGCCCCCCTCCCCCAAATTTTCACCATTTCGTCATTTTAACCCTATTCTTTTTCTGGTGCAAACAAGTACACAACGTTTCATTTTCGTTCAAATTTCACCCTTGTTGGATGGAAACCGCTAGTCAACTAACGATCAACACTTGAGGCTAACGTGGCATGTCTGTATTGCATGGAAAGATGACGTGGCGATGCCACGTGACACTTTCCTGACGTGGCATTTTTCAAAAAAATTAATTATTTTTTACAGAAAATATTTATTTTAATATTTTAACCAATCAGATGATGCCACATGGCACTTTGCTGACGTGGCATCATCGGATTTGTTAGAAATATTTCAAAAATATTTTCTTTAAAAAATAATAAATTTACTTTTAATTTTTTTAAAATGCCACGTCAGCAAAGTGTTATGTGGTATCGCCACATCATCTCCCATGCGATGAAGACATGCCACGTAAGCCTCATGCATTGATCGTTAGTTGAATAATGGTTTCCATTCAAAAAGGTTGAAATTTGAACGAAAATGAAACGTTGGGTGCTTGTTTACACAAAAAAAAAAGAATAGGGATAAAATGAGCAAATGGTGAAACGTTGGGGGTTATTTTTGACCTTTTGCCTAGATTAAATGCATCCAAAAAAATTGGTTGCAAAAACTTAACATAAGCCCCTATATCAATTCAAAAGTGATTCTAAAATAAGGACAACACATACTCATCCGGTAATTGAACCTGGCTGATCAGATGGATAAAATTATAATACTTTTCTACTATCTCATTACGAATCAATTCTACTAAATTAGCAAACGGACCCTCAAAGCCCCCTGGAGCAAAACGCTCAAAGCCACTATAATGCTCTACTCTCTAAATGTAACATGACAACTCTAATTTTAGTTTTGTTTAGTACAAATTCAGCATCAAAGTATTGTTCCAACTTTAAAAACCACCCTTGAAAATCATCCCCATCAAACTTAGGAGACAATAATTTGTAAGAAAAATTATTAGTCTGGTTTTGTCCATTACCTAGCAATTCCTTCACTTATTGCTCAGAAATTTCAATGATAGGTGGGGTCAAAATTGGAATGTTGATTGCAGGAGCTGTGTGAGTGCTAGCTGAAACCGGTCGCGTGCTAGCCGAGGTCGTCCCTTGCTGAGGATTACGCAATATGCCCACTTGCTACGAAAGTAAACCTCCTGCGTCGATTTTCTTCCCAAGCCAAATCTCCAAAAGTTGTGGAAATTCGCCATCATCTTAGCTTTCATAGCTTGGAATCGATCTTTCATGGCTCCCTCAAGTCGATTGATGTCAGATTGTAGCCTAATGTACTCATGGCTCCATTATTGTAATTGGGTTTGGTTTCCATCTGTAGCTGCAACTGTGTGAGCTACCATAGCTGTTATCATCATCTGACTTCGTGTTTCAACCATTCCGAGGATCGTTGTGGCTCTGATACCCTTGTAACAAGGCAAATCATAAAAGAATTTTATAGAGCGAGAAAACGAAGATTAAAGGGAGACTAAGAACTCTCTCATAAAGAATAGAGACAATTCACAATAATTTTCATTCGATAACCAACTCTAAGGATAAGTCTCTAACATAAAGAAAACCATATCTAACAAAATGATCGTGTTTACTCATCTATACAATAGTAAAACGCTCGTTTCATTAAAAAGACTTAACCTAAATAAAACATTATTAAAAGTCCTTATCATATCATAACTATATTCTCGATTCTTCATAACTGTAATGCCCTGGTTTTGGGCCTAGATGTTTTAGACATCAGATCGGACCGGTCGAGAACGGTTTGAATCGCGTAAGGTGATTTAAAGAAATCAAGGATCGGGATAGGATAAAATTATGATAAAATTTGCTAAAATCCCCTAAAAATATGTTTGAGAGGTTGGTCAAGTCAATTTTACAAAAAGGGTTTTGGAAAGTGGACATTTGGAGTAGTGACCAAATTGTAAAGTTTCAAAACTAGGAAAATGTGATTTTTAAGGTGGAAGCCAAAATCATAGAATCTTTAGGGGGCTTTAAGTCAATTTGACCTTTCTTCAATATGACATGTGATTTAAAATAATTTTTAATTAAATGATTTTAATTGGATTTTTATATTAATTAATTAAAAGGTAGTTAATGAGATTTTCACTTATGTAACTACCAATTTTCTCTCATTTTCTGCCAAACACAATTTTCTCTCATCTTTTTCCAGAATTCTTTCTCCCAAAAACTATCACAACATTTCCTAAATCATTTTCAAGAGATCCTTCTTAATTCTTCAAAATTTTTGCAAGGAAAACTTGTCATCTATTGAATGAAGCAAGGATTGGAGGTAAATCCCATTCTCAACCTCTAATCAAAGTTCTTTATTGAAATTCCCAAGATATTTGGCTTCTAAATACTATTTTTTATTGACTTTTCAACATAGTTTTGATTGGAGATCAAAATGTTGTGAAATTGTGGATGAAATCTTGATTTTTGGACTTGATGAGTTAGGCTATGTTTTGTATTGATTGTAACATAGATCCCGAAATCCTTGAGATCCTTGAGTTTCTTGGTAGTTTTAAGTGAGATTTTGGGGTCAAATGGTGGAATCTTGCTTGCTGGAGGTAAAAGGATGAGTTAGGATGTTTATTAGATGTTTTTTATGTTGATAATTGTTTGGTAGTTGTGTATGATGGCTGGGCTTGGTTTAGGAAGCAATCGATTGAGTTTTCGATTGTTTTGGAAAATTATTTTTAAGTAGTTTGACTGGGCAACGAGTTTGCGAATTGTTGATGGTGTTAGAATGCATTTTAATGCATTTAGATCTCTGTTTTGATGATGTGAAAACAGAGGATCTTGATCCGGAAACAAACGAGGCGATTTAGGAGGCTTCGAAGGTGTAATTTTCGTGTCGGTGAACAAGGCTTCGCGTATCGGTGAGTGGATAAGTGATTTCTTGCTTTGTAACGCTTTGAGCGTGATATTGGGAGCTTAGTGTAAGTTTGATACACTTAACTAAGCTCAAGAGTAAGTGTTTTTGTAATCCCTCTCTTGGAAATGTGTTATGTTTGATGAAATTGCACTTAATGTAAGAGTGGATTTGTTTACTATTTTTAAGCATGGTTTAATGATGGAATATAATGCTATTATGTTAAGGATGCACTAGGTAAGTGATCCTTGGTTTGCATGTGTTGAATGCATATGAATTTAAGCATGTGATGCTTGTGGAAATGGCATTGTGGTTATGCTTGTAAAACAGTGGATTAATGTGGTTAAATGATTATATTGGCAAGTGATGAAAATGGTTTTTGGTTACTTTAATCGGATATAGTTAGCCGACTATAGGATTGGGTGCACCGTGAATAAAAGTCGCCTTGGATGTCGAGGGGTTGTGATTGTGTCGTAATCTCCATCCAAGTACCCTAACGATTGAGGTTAAGATCACAACGGTGAATGGTTAGTTCCGTGTCTGAGTCTTGTGAATGTGTCTTATACTCTCGTTAGTGGAATTACACAACTACCGATGAGTGATGTTGAGCGGTTGTGATTGTTCCATTAATCTCCATCACGGGTGTTGAGGGGTTGTGATTGTGCCATTAATCTCCACCTTGTGTAGTCTGGTAGTTTGTATGAAGCGTGAGGGACAACGCTTGTAATCCGTGTATCCGATTGTGTCTTGTGTTGAAATGGTTTTTGGATTATCACTTGTGAGCCAATATAATGTAAATGAAAAATGTGAAGCATGAGATGCTTGTATATGATGCAAGGATGCATGAGATATTTATGGATGATGCAAGAATGCATGTGATGCTTGTTAAAGCATGAGCAAAGGTTTATTTGCTGTTTTAAAATGATGCTTATGAGCATGTGGTTAAAAAGTGCATTGAGGTCTTGAGAAGACATGTTTTATAAAATGGCATGAGATGTAAAGTGTTGGTTTTGCAAAGTATGAGACATGCATTGATGAATGTTGTGTAGCAATCCTCACTAAGCTTTGTGCTTACGCTCTTTTGTTTCATCAATGCAGAAAACTAGGCTTTGAAGGCAGCAAGAAGGCAAGAGGAATCCAGGCTTTTAATCTTGCAAAGTATGTGGTTTGTTTCGGTGTAATAAAAGGCAATGGGTGTGGTTTATGCTAAAACATGGATGAGAATGTTTTCCCTTTGTTTTGAGCATGCTTGATAGTTACTTTTGGGATGTAATTGGCCTTTATGGTTTGATTTTGGATGTGTAGAATGGTTTTGGCTTGTTAATGTTTTGGGTGGACTAGGGAGCATGCCTATAGCACCTAATCTTGCATGTTGGTTTCCTTGTTATAGCTAATGCCTAGATATGATGGTTGTTGATATGTATCCATGTTGTATGCATGATGTGGCATGTCTCGAGAATGATTTGAATGTGTCAAAGCATGAAAAACCAGAAAAATCTGCTGTTGCAGGGCAAGGCGTATCGGAACGCCCTTGCCTGTTTCGGAAGAGGTGCCTGAAATGGCCATAAGGTTTCGGAACGGGTGAAGGCGTATCGAAACGTTTTGGCTACTAGAAGGGGGTGTTTCAATATGGGTCTCGGAACGCACCGGAGTATCAAATCAGTCAACCCTGTTTCGAAACGACCATTTCGGTACAGGGCCATCCGTATCGAAATGCCTGACCGTTGGGTTTGAAATTTTGAACTGTTTTGAGTTTCTGTTTCTTACATTTTGGTCCTTGAACGTTGTGTGTGCAATTGATCGTGTTAAGATGATCTATTTGAGCTGATTTTTGACATGTTGGCATGTTATATGATTAAATGAGGATTGGTAACTTTAAAATCGTGAATTTCTCTAATTTATGAAATTTACAGTTTAGTCCCTAAAAGTCAAATGTATGCAATTGAACCCCTAATTGAACTCCGATCGTTGTGTCGTTTTCACCATATCGCTTTGCTAATCATATAGGTTAATATTGAGTATCTAGAAAAGAAAAAAAGAAAAAAAAGGGTCGTTAATCAAGGTTGACTTTGGTTTTCCCCGAGTAATCTTTGTAGTTCGGGTCAAACGTCTAAGCCGGGCTAAGGGGGTTACAATAACGGCTCTTGACACATCTCGATGGTGTTTTACTCTTGTCAGCGCTTATTCTTCAATTTCCATGCATTTTCAGAAGATTCTCTACAAGTCTTTATCAGATCATAACTCGATTCCCATCGACCAAGGCTCACTAATTATGGCGCTCGTCCATTTAATAGTTTGATTCTTGGTCAGACATGAAGGGTTTTGTGTAGGTTATTAAAGGTGGGCCTGCTCCAGCGAATGGGAAGGATACTGCATGAATACAAATTATTTGTCCCTTTTCATGTTCCTATTTATGTTCTCACTTTTAAAAAATAAGTTTAAGGTTTAGAGTTAATGTTTAAGGTTAGGGTTAATGTTTAGGGAATTAGGGTTATGATGTATTTTTTATGATGTAGGGTTTAGGGTTTAGGATTTAGAATCTAAGGCTAAGGTTTAAAATTTAATTTTTTAGTGTTGGGACATGGAAAGAGACATAAAATGGGACAAATGATTTTTGTTCATATTAGAGCCCTTCTAAGAAGCATTAAAAATTCTAGCACAAGTTCATTGGATGTTCGTAACCTAAATGTTGTGTCCTCTATTTTGGCTCTTGGAAATTGTATATGACCTAAAATATCGTACACTAGATGATTCCAGTTCTTAGAACTGTTCCTGAGCTCTTGGAAATTGTATAAACTTTGGGGTCGATACAAAAGGGAGGATCGTGATTGGTTTCGAAAGGCTAAGATTAGATGGTTTCAAGCAGTAGGTGAGAACACTAAGCTCCTCCATCGTGCATAGTAGGGGCATTGCTAGATCCCTGACTAGAACTTCAGCTAGACAGTACGTCATGAAGACTATGGAGGACTGCGAGACTACTGATGTGATTTCAGACACCTTCACTTTATTTTTTGTTCTTATCGTTACTTTAGTATATTCTAAATACACTAATTCTTACATTTGTTGTGGGATCTACAAGAGAGGAAAACCAAATGAGTGGATAAACTCAAATAAAAGTCATAATATATAACAAGTAAATTCATTACGGAGCTCCATATTACAAAATATAATGTATCAAAATAACGAGAATAAAGAGTTAAAACTCAATAATGTAATGTTGTATGAATGCATGACCCAACTAAATAAAAATTTTGTACTCTGATATGTATGAGATGTTAAAATCCTGCTCCGATGATGCTCCCCTACACTCATCCAATATCTAGTATCATGAAAACAGAAACATCTAAACATTGAGCTTTACAAGCTCAGTGACATGCTTATACTCTAGTATATTTCATGCAATTCATAAACATTAACATCAATGCAAGTATGAGCATAATGAAAAGAATGATAATATGTGACACTAAGATTAATGAAATACATTATATATGCTTTAATTCATGCAAGCATTAATATCCACTTCAACATAGTATCAACTCAATATGGGTAAATCACAAAACAATAAGCCCTGAGTGAGGCTAGGTCTGACATAGCAACATGAACATACATCTTGTTAAACTCATGCATAGATGAGACCCGATGTCACATAACATCATAAGCGTACATCTATCGACTTATCCATCTCGGTGTTACAACACAATCAACGTGTATTTGGATCCCACAACATACAAATCACGTAACCAAGTAATCCCCTCAAGACTACACAACCATGTTACAAATTGTGCCCAAATCTAGACTTGTTACACATTACCACACTATTCATTACCACCCACGGTTCATCATGTTTTAGTACGTTTTGAGGGTACTTTATCCATTTCTTAATCAATGAGCATTATTAAGAAAAATATGCATCATTGGCAAACTCATTACAAGCTTATTAACCATTAAGTGATCAGAGTATCGATACTCACCTATGAGTATCGATATTGACCAATGGATATTGATATTCTCCTATGAGTATCGATATTGGACTATCGTTCGATGTTGAAACAAAGATCTAGTCTTGATACTATCATATGAGTATTGGTATTGATCCTAAGAGTATTGATACTCGTCTTAAGTATCTATAAGAAAATATCTTCGATGTTCTGAAATTGATTTATACTAGTATTATTGCCACCTCATTAGTATCGGTGTAACACCCTAAACTCGGATGTCACATTTGGGCCTTAAGCCCTACTCGTTTCTATAAAAAAATATCAACTCGTTTTAGCCCAAACAAGGTATTTTCCAAAAACATTAAATCCAATATTTGAAAACATAGAAAAAAATTTAAATCGTTACAAAGGAGTTCCACTTTAATTTAAAACATTTAAACATTCAACTTGATAAATACAATTTCAAAAATAAGAATCACAGACTCCACCATGTAAGGTCATATGAATACACATCCCACTAAACACAAGTATGGTACTCTGGAAAACACCACATGCTGGAATCTCGTACAAATGATGCTCGTTAATCCCACGATTTGACGATTAACCTACGCACGGAAACAACGATTCCAAGCATTGAGCTTACAATGCTTAGTGGTACACATCTACTCTACTATACTTCATGCTAATCATAGGCATAAGCATGCAAGCTAGTGCGAGCAATAAGGAGAGATAAATAAACATATGGTCCAATACCATTAAGCCTAAACACATAATAAGCAAAAAGGATGCATAAAATCTCACACAACAATCATAAGTGTCATGCCACAAACCTAGAGGTGAGGCCCGATACCACTAAGTCTCGGGATCATACACCCATGCTTGGAATCTCTCATCAAGCATCTTCGAATGAGGCCCGATACCACTAAGCGTCAAGATCATACATTCAAAAATCTTTAAACATGGTGTTGCAACACACTCTTTCTCTTACTAGGTATCTGGATCCCATCAATCGAAGGTGACTCAACCAACCAAATGTCCAAACCACACACAACATTGACAAGATTACCATACAACACACAACACTTGCACAATTACCATAACTCTGGTTTCTATCAATTATCAAGTCAACCAATTAAGTTTACCAGCTTGTTAATACATTATGGAAGAGTACATTAATCATCCTCAATAATTATCTTATCTATACATATTATCTCATTAATGTTCCATGTTAAATTCCATCCTTTTATTAGCATACAAGATTATTACGTTCAGTGGGTACCAGTACTCGAACACAAGTATCAGTACGGTACCCTTGGGTACCGATACTGATATTGCTTATAGAAAATCCTAGATTTCCATAAGTAAAGGTCTACCGGTACTGATACAGCCCTCAATCGTGTACTGGTACGACTGAAGCTCATACCAATGCCCTATTCACGGGTGCATACCATATCTCTTAAGCATAATTTTCATCGAACATGTCAATTTCATACACTAGCACCAAAGCATCACAATACATAATTTAATTCAGTCATCAAATAATTATAGAAATATCTGATCGAGCATACACGATCTCTAAAGCTCATAAAAGTCTCGAAATATCCTTAACGTCATCATGCATTACACATATATCAAGTCTCATGATACTAGTCTCCAAACATACTTATTTATCATCTACCAATTTTGCAGACACTAACACGCAAAGCAATTACATTTATGATGTTCATTAAGCAATAGGAGTTCAAGGTGTACTAACCTCAAGTCAAAGAGATAAATCCTCGACCAAGCTCCTACAACGTCTCTTTAAATCTAATATTCGAGTCCACAAATTCCTCGGATAAAACAAAAACAACTAAAAAAGCCATTTAACATTATCATACTACTTTAAGGGATAAAACGCGTAAAAACAACTTACTGGGTTCGAATTCGGCAAAATGAACTGTGCCAACGGGCTTAGAACATCGAGAAACCTCCGAGTAGGGTCCCTTGAAAAAAGTCAACGTCGGTCAATGACGGTGCGATGGCGTTGAACGGCGGTTCGAAGGGTCGACTTGGTAGATTGGCTCGGCCTGCGGCTTGGGCTGGCTCAATAGGCTAGCTTGACACAACCCAACAGTTGAGTCCAACGGTTGGATCCAACTGTGTTATAACAACTCCGGCTCGACTGGACGTCACCCACGCGCAGGCGGCAGTGCGTGAGGCAACTTCTGTTAGCCGGACGACGACGACAAAACTTTTTCCCAAATCCCTCGACGCCGATGAACACGATGGTGCCCTCGGTTTTGCTTTCTGAGCACTCTAACTTGTTCAACTAGGAAAATTTAAACTTCTCTTCTCCCACCCCCTCCGACGACGGCTATGATGGCGACGACGCTAGTACCAGCGAACTCGTCTCGACGAGATGAACACAATGGCGGTGGAGGTGTCGACAACAGACGATTGAATATCTCTAGATCGGAATTTCAAAACACCTCCTTAACCTTCTATCCTTTCCTCTTCTTTCTCGCTCTCCAACCAGTTTTCACTTTTCACCCCCTTTTCCAACTTTATCTCTTTCATCCACTATTTAAATTTCAAACTCGTATATCTTCAAATAAAAAGGATAAACTAATTTAATAAATTTCCAACTTCTCATTCTCCCCTTTTGCCACTAGGCCCAAATTAATTATTCTTAATTTAGACTCCCAACATAAAGGCTTAAAACTCGGGTCCGAGACCCGATTCACTAACCCAAAAATTAGGTCGTTACAATCGATATTAAACTAATATTCAATATTCTGATATTAAAATTAATATCAATACCTCCTCATGGGTATCGATATTGGAGTCATGTTCAATGTTCCAATAATCCAATTAGTATTGATACACATCATAAAATATTATTTCAAGGCTAGAATTGGTTCTTAAATCTTATAGAAGTTATAAGGAGTCTATTAACAACATTTTCAACAACTTATAAAATTAAAAACATCATTTTGATCAATCCAACGTGCTTTCACGCAAACCACCCAATATGCAACCAAACACATCATATTTATTATTTCTAGGAATGCAACTCATTTCCTCAGTTCTTCACAATCTTTTCCTTTCCTCTATCCTTAGAGGGTTCATCAACTTCTTTCACTAATCAAACAATCAAAAAATGAATTACTAGTAATTTTATAAGGTTAATGGAAGTAAGCAATTGAATCCATGATATAAAGTGTGACTAAATCATCTAAAAGAACCCTTATTGCATAAACCCTTCTAAAAGCTTAAACAAGCCTCTTATAACCTTTCAACAAGTTAAAGATTTCTTCTTGAAGCTCATGAGATGTTGGTTAACAATCTAGTTCTTTTGAATCACCAATTTAATCAAAGTTGATGCTCTAAATCTGTAAAAACTAGGTTTTGCTGGAGAGAAAAAGAATACGAAAATATGAGGTAGACAGAAGATGAAGGGGTGGGAGATCACTATTCAACCTTTTGTCTACCCCTCTCCTACTTCCAAACAAATTTAATCAAGGGGGTTCAATCCAATTTTCATTAATGAACAATTTACTCCCTAATCCCTATTTTTCCATCATTTAATAAAATTAAACCTTTTTAGCCCAACAAGTTTAATATTCATCCAACAAGGCTCAAACTTGGCATGAAGACTCAAAATACTCTACTAAACTGCCAAGTGCAAGGCTCGAGTCAACTCTTTTTTGTTTACTCTAAAGGTTGGGTCATTATAGAAAACTATCTAATAAACACACTTTATAAATTTTAGTTTACATAATCTTACTTATATCAGGGTAAGGGTCTTATTTAAGGTTTATGTTTCGGATTTAGGGTTGATGATTTAAAATTTAGGGTTTTATATTTTAGGTTCTAGGATTCATATAAACAAAATTATGTAAACTTGATTTGCACAATATGAAAATAAAAAATGGTAAATTAAACTAGAGGCCACGTAGCTATAGGTTTAGTAACAAATATGTCGTTTTTCTTCTAAAAGTAAAAATTGAGTCGATCAATTATAGGTTTAGGAACAAACATGTCACTCTTCTAAAAGTAACTATTCTGTCATTCAATTATAAGTTTCAAAACAAACATGTCACTCATTTAAAATTTTGTGACAAACAAGTCACTTTGTCATTAAAATTGAAACAAGGGATTGGTATAATAACAATTTTACTCCCCAAAACGTATACATTCATTCTATTAATTTGGTCATAATTCGAAATAATTCAATAACCTTAATCCTTCGTATTTAAAATTTTCATTAGTGAAGTGATTGTGTCTACTAGCAGACGACTTTAAGATTATAATGTGTCTATTTCATTAGTCTATCAACTATCTAGTTGTGAAGTAATTGTTCTGTCGAGCTATAACATATGTTGATTATCAGACTGATAGAAAATAGCATGGAGTTTGGTAATTGGTTGAAGCGTGTGTTAGGATGGGGTAATGTTGAATTTTTTTAATATGAAGGATTAATTATATTGAATTATGACCAATTTAATAGAATGCATATGTTTTTGGGGACTAAAATTGTTATTATACCATGTCTTAGTTTCATTTTTAATGACATAGTGACTTATTTGTAGCAAAATTTTAATTGAGTGACATGTTTGTTCCTAAATATATAGTTAAGTGACTAAATTGTTACTTTTAAAAAAAGAGTGGCATGTTTGATCCTAAATCTAAAATTGAGTGACTCAATTGTTACTTTTAGAAAGAAAAAAAAGTAATCTGATTATTACTAAACTTATAACTAAGTGGCCTATACTATATTTTTTCCTATAAAAATTACTCTAATAAAAACTATTGACAATGAAAATTTGTAGTTTGAATTTTACGATACAAACAAAATATTCCAACTTTAATAATTCAACCTAACCAATATCATGGCTATACCTTTGAAAGAAAAGAAATATAAAATTCTTAGCAACTTCCTCATTATTTATTATTTGACAGAACATTAGAACATCATATGGCTCCACAATATAGATATATTAAACTCGACATTTTTTGTTGTTGTTTTAAGGGTGTGTCCTCCCTCCATATATATATATATGGGATAGGATTCAGTTACACAGTGTAAAACTCTTTAAATTTTACTTGTTTTTTGGATCGTTAGATGAGTGAAACGGATGAATGAGATTAACAATAGAATATGTGAAGATTATCACTTGAGAAAAAAAGTAAGGAGTTAATCTCAGTCATCCATTTTCCCCATCTAACGATTCAAAAAATGTGTAAAACTAATATATATGTGAAGATTATCAACAACGATCCATTTACACTATGTAAGTTGATCCTAATCTATATATATAGATATATATATATATATATATATATATATATAATTATGGTTGCTGCTGCATATTAAATAAAATTAATTAATAAGTGTATTCCCTTTGCTAGGTCGTATTGGCCCCACACACATATATATATATATATATATATCAGTCAATTTTGGTTGCTGCTGCATATTAAATAAAATTAATTAATAATTGTATTCCCTTTCCTAGGTCGTATTGGCCCCCAAGGAAACGAGCACATGAGAGTATAGTTCTTTGACTATATACATGGGTTATATTTTGATACATAATTTGTGTAAAAAAATTTACATAATCATTTTATAAAATTTAAAATTTAAATTCTAAACCCTATCACCCTAAAACATAAACCGTAAACCCTAAACTCTAAATTCTAACCATAAATCTCAAATTTTACACCGTACACGTTAAACCCCTACACCCTAACCTAAAACCTTAAACTCTAAAGTTCAAAGGCTTTTATACACTAAAATGTACACAATATTGTGTATCAAAGTATATATATATATATATATATAATAGTTTATTCTAACAGCCAACCCATTTTAAATGTTGCTAAGGATTTAACAATAGTGAAATGAAAGTTCCTTTCCATTTATCGTGTAGTTGCTTTTCAACAACTACCATGCGCAAAGAAGTAGTGGCATTATATGCCATTATATGAATCAAGAAACTATTGGTAATTAAAGAATAAAAAAAAGTGCTGGCGGGGGCATTTAAAATCTACACTCTATCGCATATGACCAACGGAGCTATTTGATAGCTTGGGGACTATGGCTCCCTCAAAAAGAAATTATTAAGAAATTATAATGAAATTTTTATCTATTAGACCCCAAAATTCAAATTCATTTAAACTTTAGTCCTCTGTTTTTTATGGTTGGTTATACTTGTTGTACCCCGCCCAAATACCTTTGGAAGATTCCACGTCCGAAGGCAACATCATCGTCATCGCGCCACGCTCCAACATCACGAAGCCCGAACGCTCCCATATCTCTGGACCCATCAGCCTCTTGAGACTCATATGCTCGACATGTAACACCCTAAACTCGGATGTTACACTTGGGTCTTAAGTCCAACCCATTACCATAAAATTTCTCAACTTGGTTTAGCCAAAACAGAATATTTTCCAAAAATATTTAAATCCAACAGTTGAAAATACAAATAAATGATTAAATCGTTACAAATGAGCTCTAATTTAATTTAAAACATTTACACATTAGACTTGATCAATACAATTTCAAAATAAGAGCTACAGACTCAACCACGTAAGGTCCTATGAATACACTACCCACTAAATACAAGTGTTGTACTCTGATGATCACCACTTGCTGGTATCTTGTACTAATAGTACTCCTCGATCCCACAATACGACGATCAACCTACACACAGAAGCTATGATTTCGAGTGCTCAGCTTACAAAGCTAAGTGGTGCACATATATTCTACTAAACTTCATGCTAATCATAAACATAAGCATGCAAGCTAGTACGGGCAATAAAGAGAGATAAATAATCATGTGGCGCTACAACTAGTCACATAAACACATGTTAACATCATAGAAATAATCATACATGGCATACATGGCCCAATCATACCCGAGAACTCATTAGATTATCTACGAAAAAACACACATATCAACAGTAACAACTCTAGAGTGAGGCCCGAGTCACACAACATCGAGAACGTACACTCTATGGGTGAGGTCGGGTCACACAACATCAAAACATACACACTGGGTGAGACTGGGTCACATATTATTGGAACATACACCCATACTCAGAATCCCTCTATTATTGCTAATCAACAACACATCATTAATTTTATATTACCGAGTTGTTTATACATTATAGAAGAGTATAATTAACCTCATTTATTATGTCCATTAATCCATATTTTCAAATTTATTAAGACATTAATCAAACCATCAATCTTCCACCTCGATTCCCATCTTTAGCTAGCATTATAAGTTATTCAGTTTAGTGGGTATCGATCTTGAATACGAGTATCAGTACGATACCGCTGGGTACCGGTACTCACACGCGTACTGATATTGATATTGCTTATTAGAAATCGTAGATTTCCACAAGTATCGGTACGGGTCGATATGGCCCCCAAATGCATACTGGTACGGTCGAAGCCCGTACACGTAGGTTTTTCGATGTTCTGAGTCCGTTGGTGTTGTCCGTTTTGCCAAATTCGAACTTGGTAAGCTATTTTTACGCATTTGACCTTGTAAATTAGTTAGCAAATGTGGAAAATTAATGCATATTGTGTCATATTTATTTGTGTAATATTTTGGATTGAATATCGGGACAAGTGGAGTAATCGGGAAGCTCGGATGAAGATTTATCGCTAGTGCTTGAGGTTAGTACACCTCGAACTCTGAATGCTCCATGCACATCATAAGTGTAATTGGCTTGCTTGTTAGTGGCTGCAAAATACGTAGATGAAAAATAAGCATGTGTTGAGACTGATATTACGAGACATGGAAATTATGAGATGCATGATGAGTTTGAGAATATGTTGAGGCTCGTATGAGAATTAGAGACCATGTAGGGGTGTATGGAATACCCGTATAATTATTTAATGACTTGTTTGATTTGTTGAGAAATTTAGATGCCTTGTATGCTTGAGTTCGAATGGTTTGATGAGATTGTCGAAAATTCAAGCTTAAGGGTTAATATTGATGAATATCTGATTAAATATTTATAATTACGAAATTTGTGGTTAAATAATTAAATGTGCTACCAAACAAACTCTAATGACACACTTCTCTGTTCAAAATTTCATTTCATTGATGGAGAGTGGTTTCGTGTCGAGCATCATTCTCAAGTTGCGGCCCCCGAACCTCAACCTCAAGTTGCTCCACCAAACAAGGAAGCCCTCATGACTTTCCTTACCTAGCAATTCAATGGCTTGCAAACCTATATGGAATCCGGCTTTAGCACTCTTGACACTCGCCTCACTTCCGTAGAGGGATGTATCCAAAGTGTTGAGAATCGACTCACTTCGGTTGAAACTCAACAAGCCTCAATGGACATGTCTTTTACAAGCTTCTATGGCGAGTGGAGACAATTTCGAAGGAGCACCGCCAATGATGAAGGTGAAGATGACGATGAGCCTTAGATCTTTGCATTCCATTGCATATCATCTAGTTTAGGATTTCTCTATTTATGCACCTATTTATGTTTTTGCTTTAAGACATATGCTTTGATCTATTGTTTTTTAGTATTAAGTTTGGATATTATGTTTGGATATTGTGGAATTATTTTGCTTTGGTTTATTATACTTAATGAAATTATGTTGCTTTAATTATGTTTTGTCTTGTTCTATATCGCTTTATCTCATAATTATATTCCTTCATTGATTTTGATCTAACAAAAAGGGGGAGAAGGGTTAACCTAAAATTTCAAAATCTTTTTCAAAACCTAGCTTCAATTTAGGGGGAATTTACTTAAAAATTTACTTTGGTTTTGTTATATCAAGAAGGGGAGATTGTAAAATCAATGTTTGATTTTGATATAAAAAATAATCTAAGGACTAAATTGCAAAGTAAATAATTTTTTAAATACTCAAAAGACTCACATTTGACAAGTAAAATTTATATTTAAAATGTTTTGAAGTCAAAACTTAAACCCCATAAATTTTTCTATGTGCTTCAAAGCCAAAACACTCAAAATTGCCGAGGTGTTTCGAAACACCCCCAAAGTGTTTCGATACGTTTTTCCACTAGAAATGTTCGTTTTGATACAGACTACTCTGTTTTGAGACAAGGGTTTCGATACATCCTTCATCTAGGCTTTTGATTTTTAAGTGTGGTTTCGAAACGGCTCATACCCGTTTCGATACATGGGTTAAGTATTTTCAAAATCGAGCATTAAATGAACTAGTCGTTCCTTGTCAGAACCGGACTTTTGAAAAATTGGTTAAGTGTTTCGATACACCCCTTGGTTGTTTCGAAACACCAAATTACAGTTTCAAAGTGCTTCGATACAGCCTATAGTTATTTCGATACAACACCATTTTTACACTTAAAGACATTTTACATCTTCAAATTCTTTTGATACGACCTATAGCCGTTTCGATACGAGTCCCTTTTTACACAATGGCTCTTTCTTTTTTGGGTGTCTATTTCGATACAGAGCCTCAAATTTCGATATGAGTAGTTACAGAACAACATTTATGGAGGGAAGAGAGAGCCCCAACGGCTCTATTGATGATCTTAACCACCCAAATGACTAGAAATCAATGATATGGTATAAAAGCAAGCCTCAAAAGCACTAACAACAACTATTGAACCTTCAAGTAACATCCAAGCATTTATTCCAAACTCTTAAGCTTATAGAGTCAAATTTGTGTACCCAACTTATAAAATTCTTCATTCTTCATCAAATCTAATGATTATCTCATATGTGATGTTGTGGAAGATGGCCCAACCATTCCCTTGAAGAGAACCGATGGGGGAAGACTCGTTCCGAAGTCCAAGCAAGAAATGACCGATGAAGAACAAAATAAGCTTCAAATCAATGACACAGCTCTACACATGATCTTTTGTGCTCTTGGACCGGATATGTACTCTAATATGTCTTCGTGTCCAAGTGCTAAGGAGGTGTGAGACAAGCTAGAGACCACATATGAAGGAACCAACGACGTCAAGGAGACCAAGATTGGGATCCTTAACTATAGCTACAAGAGTTTCAAGATGGAGCCCGAGGAAAGCGTCACTCAAATGTTCAATCGCTTCCTCGGTCATCGTCAATGGTCTCAAGGGCTTCCGTGAGACCATTCCCGAAGACAAGCAAGTCCGGAAGCTCCTCTATTCTCTCCCAGATTCATGGGGTGGAAAAAGAACCGCAATCATCGAGGCCAAGAACTTGAAGACCTTAAAGCTCGATGAGTTGGTGGGATCTCTTCTCACTCACGAGATCATGAACAAAGGAAGAGAAGAAAAAAAGAAAAGAGAAGAAAGAAGAGTGGAGAAGAAGAAGGTAGAGGAGAAGAAGCAAGGAATTGCTCTCAAGGCTTCACATGAAGAGAGTGATTCTAGCTTACATGAGAAGGAAGAAGAATTAGTTATGATAGCCATGAAATTCGCTCGGTTCATGAAGTCCAATCGAAGAAGAAAGTTCCATAGAAGATGAGACTTCAAGAACAAGAACAAAGAGGAAGAGAATGACCAACTCATATGCTATGAGTACAATAAGCCGGGGCATATTCGATCAGATTGTCCTCAACTCGAAAAAAATCGAATTATTTGACTCGACTTGATGCGAATATATTCGGCTCGTCTTCGCTCAATTCGACTCGAAAAAAAATTTCATATAGAGTTTGAGTTATAAATTTGAAATTCGAATAACTAAAAAAAATTAGTAATTAGTGGATAAATTTTCAAGTTAGAGTCGAGTATCTCAATTCTGCTTGATATATACATATGAAGATATATATATATATATATGTGTGTGTGTGTGTGTGTGTGTGTGTGTGTGTGTGTATTGTATATGATTATAGAAATCATTTAAATTTGAACTAATTATTACCATTACATTCGTTATAAATGTTTACAATTAAATTTAAAAAGAAACTTGAACAACTCGAGTAACTCATTTTTTTACTCGACTCGATCGAATAATCACCACTAAGATTAAATTCTGAAAAATCATTCATTGCAGAATGAATGAAAATGCAACCCCTCTTTTCATTTTAAATTTTTCATTATGATTTCTTTTTTATAAACATGTTTAATAAGTTGTTAATTGAATTTTCCCTCTTTATACACATTTAATAAGGAGGCATGGAAATTGAAGAAAACTGAGGCGAAAGTAAAAATAAATTAAAACAGGAGAAATTATGTGAATTTTAAATATATTTTACATCGTATATGAACACTAAAATGATATATAGTATTTAAATTGATGAATAAACCGATGAATTGACCTAATTAATATTGTGATCATAATTTAAGTATGCGTCACTCTTCGAGTACAGGAGGAAGGGAGGAATGCTTTATTTCTTTATTACTTAGAATTTATTACAATCCAAGCATGGACATGGAAGCTCACAGTCACAGTATATATAGTGAAAGTAGCTAATAATATACATGTATTTGGCTTCTGTGTCAAGTATCAAGGTGCTCTCTAGCATAAGGTAAAGGAGCACGTTTCAAACAATTAATTAATCATATAAATTCAAAGGCATCAAACACGAATAAACATTAAACAGGCATCAAGACAAAAGTAGCTAAGGGCAACATGCAACAAACAATTTAATTATTACATCTTGGAGACCGGTGAATTTAGCAGTCTCGATGATGAGACGAACTATCGACAGTACCGTGCCTTGGTTCGGAATGAGGGTTATCGGCACCTATGGCTTGAATATGAGTGCCGTGCTCATCTATTGGTAGTGGTACTGCCGCAGTTTGTTGTGCGTGTGGGGTTGTTGAGGATGTCGAGCTGCTTCCTTCGCTTTCTTCATCGGAACAAGCTGCTGCTGCAGGAACCATGACTGGTTTCTTTTTCCTTTTGGCTAGGCAAATGAGACCAACCAAAAGGAATGCAAGGAAAAAGGCACCACCGAGTGAAACGCAAACGACAATAATAGTTGTGTGGTTATTGCCTCCTCCTGATGGTGGTGGTACTGTTACGTCTGATTCTGATGATGGTGGCAGAGAAGTGAAAGGTGGTGCTGGTGCAAGAGGTAAGCTTCCGGGTGTTGGTTTTGGTGGTGGCACGTAATGGGACGGCGGCGAGTAGGGAGGTGACGAAGATTTTGGTGGTGATGCTTTACTAGTGTAAGGTCCTGGTGCAGCAGCTGGTGGCGGTAGTACTTTACCTGGTGGTGATTTTGGTGGTGGCACATTATGAGATGGTGGAGAGTATGAAGGTGATGAAGTTTTTGGAGGTTTTGCTGGTGGTGCAGAGTGAGGTGGTGATCCCTTGGAGGGTGTAGGCGGTGCTTTACCAGTGTGTGGGCTTGGTGCAGCCGCTGGTGTTGATTTTTGTGGTGGAACGTAATGAGGTGGTGGAGAGTATGGAGGTGACGAAGATTTTGGTGGCTTTGTTGGTGGGGGCGGTGAGCCCTTGGAGGGTGTAGGAGGTGCATTACCAATGTGCGGACCTGGTGCAGGGGCTGTTGGTGGCGTGTAATGAGATGGTGGAGTGTATGGAGGTGATGAAGGTTTCGGTGGTGATCCCTTGGAGGGTGCAGGCGGTGCTTTACCAATGTGTGGGCCGGGTGCAGCCGCTGGTGGTGATTTTGGTGGTGGCGTGTAATGAGATGGTGGAGAGTATGGAGGTGATGAAGGTTTTGGTGGTGGTGCGGAGTGAGATGATGATCCCTTGAAGGGCGTAGGCGGTGCTTTACCAATGTATGGACCTGATGGTGGATGTGAGGGGGTGCTTGGAGTTGGTTTTGGTGGTGCATAGTAAGGTGATGGTGGTGATGGTGCATTTGGAGGTGACACCGGGACTGTCTTCGGGGTTGGTGGAGGCAACTTATAGTGCTTAGGATGACCGTGTGGTGGCGATGGCTTGTGGTGATGACGGCGGTGGTGGCGTTTTGGTGGAGGTGGTGCCAGGGATGGGTTGCATGGCGGAGGAGTTGGAGATGGTGGAGGAGGAGACTGGTAAAGATAGGCCATATTTGTTTTGGTGGAAGATGAGATGTTCCAGTCTTCCTTTGCACTACTTCAGCTGGGATATGGCTCTCTATTTGTACTACTTGTAGGCTTTGGACGTATTCAGGTTGTTAAACATATTCTGCACCTTTATTTAGTTGTCAATTGTTTTAAAAAAAAATGGATGACTTTTTGTTTCTTAATTTATATTAGGTAGGAGTAGTAGTTTATTTCTTTTAAAAAATAAATAAAAATTGATTAGGCCAGCTTTTTCCCTGGATGAAAATCATTTACTCTTTTTGTGTGCCTTTACTTAGGGTTTAAGGTTGAGGTTCATGGTTAAAGTTTAGAGAATTTAGGGTATAATGTATTTTTTAAAGTATAGGGTGTGGGGTTTAGAATTTAGAGTTATGACTTGAAATTTAATTTTTTAATATTTTTTAGTGTTAGACATATATATTAGTACCGAAAATGGTAGAAGATTTTTATCTCTCTTTCCCTCCATCTTCCCTCTATGAAATAGTAAATTACAATTATAGTCTCTTCGTTTTAAACAAATATTTATTTTTTTACTAAATTTTTAAAAATTACATTATGATCACTGAATTTTTTGACGGTAAAATCTTAACTACATGGATTAATAATTAGTTTAACCTGGGAAACTATAATTAAAAGATCACTTTGGTCCATAACAAAAATTCTCTAAAAGAATTTCAAATTCCTCAACAACTTTTAACAATCTCACATATGATAGCCGCCCCGGCGATCCCACATCCTATAGTGACCGTCGAAAGTAACTAAGACTTTTGCTTCTTCTTCTTCTTTTTGTAGATTTTAACGTCTTTATTATTTAGGGTATTGGTTTTTTTTATAAAAAAAAAAACTAGATTCATTCGTTGCACTTTATTGTTCAAAACCTGTGGATTAGAACCGACTAGTTCTTGAATATTTTCAGTTTTAGCTGCATTTTCTCATCTAGAATAACATGGGACTGAATGGTAGCTTTTTTAACTGGATTTGTCTCTGTTAATTTTTAATGCTGTTTTAGCTACTATGTCACATCCCAAAAACCGGTCTAGTCGAAATTAGGTTCTGATGACCGGAGTATTTTATATCGATTTTATAAGTTATTCGATCTTATTAGAATATTCGGGTCAATTTATAAATTCGATGTCAAATTCCAGCAATCGAATATTTTTGTTTCGATTAAAGGTTGGTTCGATTTGGTACTCAAAATCAAATATACGGCTTATAGAATTATTATTATTATTATTATTATTATTATTATTATTAAAAAGGGAAAATGGACGTGGCAGCCAAATTGGCCACCACAAATGCCATTCGGCCAAAGGAAATTAAAGGTGGCAAATGCCACAAACGTGGCTTAAATTGGCCATTTGATGTGGCCTTGTGACCACGTGGCCTTAGGTGGCTAAATCATGCCCCAAATTTGTGCCACCAAACTTCCATGCGTGGAGCATGAAGAGTGAATTAGGGGGCGGCAATTCAAGTATAAAAAGGCAAGGGGGGCATTGATCATTCACGGCAAGGTGAGAAAGAATTAGTAACATCGACCGAGTGAGAAAAGGAAATAGTGAAAAGGAATAGAAATAAAAATATACGGTCCAGTATTAGATTGGTGGTCCGATATCTTCGATATAATAATATCAAATTTCTGTCGACGTCGGGTAAGCTCAAATCCTTAGTTGGTCAAAGTCTCGGTATTGAATTTAATTAGTATCTCTGTATTTATTCGATACTGTCTTATCGATTTTAATTAGTTTTATTAATTATCGTAGTACACGAAGTAGATTCAGAACAACCGTCAAGCCCAAGATATAAAAGTAAAGCACCGGTCTGTCAAGGTGAGTGTAGATGCATTTGTCTCGGGTGACACGGTGTCATTCCGATCTTTGTTTCTTTGTTCTGATATATGAGTGTAGTAGCGTTTCGAGTTTGACAAGGGCCTACTCGAATTTGTTGTTATAAATGTCAATACTAACCTTTGAGTTAGAGGTTTTCATCATTGATCATATGTTGGTAAGTGTATGGTAAGCATTTCATTGATTTTATGATTTTTAAGCATGTTAATTGTTGTTATGAAATTCATTGCAAGCATTTACATGTGATAAGTATGATACGCATAATTGAAATTGTTGTTACGAATTATGAAATATGAACCTTGGATTCGAAGTATTGGATACAATTGGCATGCCATAGAATTCATGAGCTCATTGGTACGGGTATTGGGCTTCGGCCATTGGTGCGGAGGAGGGATGTGTTTTGTGTTGGTCAATTGGTGCGGAGGAGGGATTAATACACGACCATTATTGTTGGTGATGTGGTGGAATTCGCGTATCCAAATACTGTTGAATCGGTCCAAGGGAAAATATTGATTATTGATATTGTTTGCTATGAAATCATGATATTACCGTTCATGACATGATACTATGTTTTTATTATTGAATAAGGAGCATGCCATGTTTATTGCATAATTGATATTACGAATGTCATCAAAGCATGATAAATGGCATACCATGTTCATTCATTGTTATTGGCTACCTCACTTAGACTATGTAAGTCTAATGCATTCATTTGCATAACATTTCAGGCTAAGAAAAGTAATAGATCGAGATCGGGATTAGTTGGAAGGATCGGCAAGTCACCACAAGCTAAGAGTAATGTGTTTTGTCTTTATGAACTCCTAGTATGGTGGCAAAGTAGTTAAAGTAATTATACTAGTCTTGTGGCCCTACTATTGTGTATATGTTACCTATGTTTTGTATAAGGTTTTAAAGCTATAATGACTTTTGAGTTAGTAATAAAAATTGACATATTTGGCTCTAAAATATTAGTTAAAAAGGTTTAAAATTTATGTCTCCGATCTCCGTTATGTTTTTCGGTAGCGCTCTCCGACCCGGTTCTCTACCAGGCCGGGAAGGGGTGTTACATTTGTGGTATCAGAGCTAGTGTTTAGTCGGTTCTGGACTAAACAGATGCATTATGTATTGTTTATTGTCTTACTTTGCCTCCTAGGAGTTATTTATTGAGTTCTGTGACTTGCCGACTAATCTGATCTCTTTATGTTTAGAAGTATAAATTCAGTCAGGCTCGTATAGATGAGCGTATTGTTGTCGGAGAAAATTCGAGGACGAATTTTCTTTAAAGGGGGAGAGTGTTGTCACATCCCAAAAACCGGTCTAGTCGAAATTAGGTTCTGATGACCGGAGTATTTTATATCGATTTTATAAGTTATTCGATCTTATTAGAATATTCGGGTCAATTTATAAATTCGATGTCAAATTCCAACAATCGAATATTTTCGTTTCGATTAAAGGTTGGTTCGATTTGGTACTCAAAATCAAATATACGGCTTATAGAATTATTATTATTATTATTATTATTATTATTATTATTATTATTATTATTAAAAAGGGAAAATGGACGTGGCAGCCAAATTGGCCACCACAAATGCCATTCGGCCAAAGGAAATTAAAGGTGGCAAATGCCACAAACGTGGCTTAAATTGGCCATTTGATGTGGCCTTGTGACCACGTGGCCTTAGGTGGCTAAATCATGCCCCAAATTTGTGCCACCAAACTTCCATGCGTGGAGCATGATGAGTGGATTAGGGGGACGGCAATTCAAGTATAAAAAGGCAAGGGGGGCATTGATCATTCACGGCAAGGTGAGAAAGAATTAGTAACATCGACCGAGTGAGAAAAGGAAATAGTGAAAAGGAATAGAAATAAAAATATACGGTCCAGTATTAGATTGGTGGTCCGATATCTTCGATATAATAATATCAAATTTCTGTCGACGTCGGGTAAGCTCAAATCCTTAGTTGGTCAAAGTCTCGGTATCGAATTTAATTAGTATCTCTGTATTTATTCGATACTGTCTTATCGATTTTAATTAGTTTTATTAATTATCGTAGTACACGAAGTAGATTCAGAACAACCGTCAAGCCCAAGATATAAAAGTAAAGCACCGGTCTGTCAAGGTGAGTGTAGATGCATTTGTCTCGGGTGACACGGTGTCATTCCGATCTTTGTTTCTTTGTTCTGATATATGAGTGTAGTAGCGTTTCGAGTTTGACAAGGGCCTACTCGAATTTGTTGTTATAAATGTCAATACTAACCTTTGAGTTAGAGGTTTTCATCATTGATCATATGTTGGTAAGTGTATGGTAAGCATTTCATTGATTTTATGATTTTTAAGCATGTTAATTGTTGTTATGAAATTCATTGCAAGCATTTACATGTGATAAGTATGATACGCATAATTGAAATTGTTGTTACGAATTATGAAATATGAACCTTGGATTCGAAGTATTGGATACAATTGGCATGCCATAGAATTCATGAGCTCATTGGTACGGGTATTGGGCTTCGGCCATTGGTGCGGAGGAGGGATGTGTTTTGTGTTGGTCAATTGGTGCGGAGGAGGGATTAATACACGATCATTATTGTTGGTGATGTGGTGGAATTCGCGTATCCAAATACTGTTGAATCGGTCCAAGGGAAAATATTAATTATTGATATTGTTTGCTATGAAATCATGATATTACCGTTCATGACATGATACTATGTTTTTATTATTGAATAAGGAGCATGCCATGTTTATTGCATAATTGATATTACGAATGTCATCAAAGCATGATAAATGGCATACCATGTTCATTCATTGTTATTGGCTACCTCACTTAGACTATGTAAGTCTAATGCATTCATTTGCATAACATTTCAGGCTAAGAAAAGTAATAGATCGAGATCGGGATTAGTTGGAAGGATCGACAAGTCACCACAAGCTAAGAGTAATGTGTTTTGTCTTTATGAACTCCTAGTATGGTGGCAAAGTAGTTAAAGTAATTATACTAGTCTTGTGGCCCTACTATTGTGTATATGTTACCTATGTTTTGTATAAGGTTTTAAAGCTATAATGACTTTTGAGTTAGTAATAAAAATTGACATATTTGGCTCTAAAATATTAGTTAAAAAGGTTTAAAATTTATGTCTCCGATCTCCGTTATGTTTTTCGGTAGCGCTCTCCGACCCGGTTCTCTACCAGGCCGGGAAGGGGTGTTACATACTAAATGCTCCAAGCCTCGTTAAATTGAGGGTTAATCATGTTAATGATGGTGAATGGTTAGACGAGGAAGATGAAGTTTTTTTTCCTCAAAAAAAAAAACATTAGAGTTTAAAAAATTTGTTTCGAATCAAATTGATATTTTACAAATAGTTTAATGGTCAAGTTAAACAGTTTAATGATGGTCGTGTTTGGCAAATAATTTTTGAGTAAAATTAGATGTTTAAGCTATTTTTAGAGGTTGACTAGTCAAATTTGCTAATTTAGATGTTAGGTAAATAGAAGAATGTAATGCTAGATTGAGTGCAACCTCTCAATTTGTAACCCCCTAGACCCGCCTATGCATTAATATGGATCCTAGGAAATCACACTAGGGTTACCAGAGTGACCCGCGTTAAAATTTCAAATAAACAAATTCCTAAACCATTTAAAATCATAAATCATGTTTTGAATTAAAATACAATTTCAGAAAATATTCAGACAATGAAACAAAACTGTAATAAAAGTTCCATACTCGAATATAAATAAAAACGTGACATACATGCCCCCTAATTACACAGATGTCGTACTCTGCAAGAAAAGCCAAAGAAACTCTCATACTGACGTTGATAGCTGCAACATGGTCGATCTTTTAACCTATGATGGTAAAAACAACGTGAGCTTCGGAAAGCTCAGTAATACAAACTACCAGGAGATGTTAAAAGCATAAGTACGTATATGGAAAGCTTTACACTGTCATGAAGAACTGGGCAACGGTAAGCTCAAGTTACGATTCGAAATTTCAGAGGAGCATTATACCAGAAGGTAACATAGTTGTTCTTTATTTGATCACCCGAACCTTAAGAGATGAGTCTAAAACCGAAGATTCGGAAGAGATTCAGGTTCACAAAGTTGAATCAAGAAGTTCAGAGTGGTTCATTAAGCGTGAATTGTAGTTTTACTGAGATTTAAACTTTGATATGTTAATTTAGTAGGGTATGTTCAAAAGAGGTCAGAAAGTTTTATTTAATTTACTTAACTACCTTCTTACCGAACTCCAAAATGCAATTCCCCCTGAACTGCATACAGAAGGTCTTACCCTAGGCCTGAGGCGTAGGAGCCTACCTAAGGGAATGCCTTACGTCTAGAAAGACTTACCCTAGGCCCGTCAGGCGTAGGAGCTTACCTAAGGGAATGCCTTAGGTCCAGAAAAACTTACCCTAGGCCCATTGGGCGTAGGAGCTTAGGTCAAGAAGGACTTACCATCGCCGAGCCTACAGGTGTGCATTCATATCCCATATAATATACCCTAGATGATTTTAGTTTATATTCAGAAGACAATATTACAGAAAATAGATATCATATCTATTTTATACCAGAAGATAGATGTCAAACTTATTTTATTATTATTTCTTATTCAATGTCATATATAAGATATATTTTTCACATTAGAGGTCAGAAACCAGGGAATTGCTTTCCTTTCGTATTACAATGTCATACTTTTAAATTTTAAGCATATGGTTTTGGTTTAGAATAGAAAGTATTTACCGATAAATGGTACGCGCTTTATGACCCAATTTATTTCTCAAAGGTACTTGGTAGAAATCAGAAAGATGAGATTTAATGATTTTGGACTGATTTCAGAACGAGGTCCCTATGAATAAGGGAGTTCGATAAGACGAATTGAATCAACATCAGAAGTTGATGCATCAGAATCATTGAGAATTCAGATATATCAAGAGTGATTTGATCGTTAAAGTCTACAAGGGTATTTTGGTCATTCTGACCTTCGGAGGTAGTCTGGTAATTAGACCAACAAGGTATAAGCAGTGATGTACGGAGTTTAGAGATTTCTAGTTGCTTATCAAGTTTTCGAGTCACTTCGAACTAATTGCAAACCATCATTGATGTGTTTATTATTTGACTAGATCGATACACCTTAAGTACTCACTTCTCATAACTGACTACATTGTATAATAAAAAGCTCGACTTCACCAAGCAACCACTAACGTACAACAGGAGATCGAACATATGTTCAACTAGTATTTTCCAAGTATCCGAACATGTGTGTTGCACCTGAACTCGATCCATGGCATCAAATACACACGAAGAACGGGCTGCTCTTACCATTAACCTAGGTACTTTCTCCAAATAACTCGACATGCTCATGTATGGTATACTTCCAACGTCACAATTGTTCCCGAAACAACCAACCAACGAGGGTCGTGTATTACCACTTTCAGAGCCATTACCTTTGTTTGGCTTTATTGAAGTTTCTTATTCCGTGTCTTGTAGGTACTTTCAATCACTTCGATGCCCGAAGGTGCTCCAATTATTTTGAGCCTTTCGGTTCTTTCAACTATTCATTCAATTCAGACCTCAAGGGTATATCCATCATTTCAGATAAATTGTCAATTAGTACCCGAGAATATTTCAATCTTTTGGTCATTACGTTCATTTCAATCAATTCAGCCTTATTGGTGTTTTCAATCTTTTTACGCCACTTTGACTAATCCAGACATACGAATTAGTTGTTTTACCAGATTTAGGGTAGATTTTCTAGATCGCTTTCATGGCTAAGGGTATTTTAGTCATTTTCATACGTCAAGGGTATTTTTGTAATTCATTAGCCAAAGTAAACAGACTTGGAGATCAACTGCTTTTACTAACCATTTACTAGACTCGGGAGACCTTTCGATATATCAAACCTATTATTTGAATATTTTTGCCTTGGCCATTAATATTCTTATTTCTTAATTGATTGACATTAGCAGAAATAATCATATGCTCAATCATGGTCATGCAAGCATTAACCGAATACCAACAAGTTTTGAAAGCATGCAGAAGGTAGTAATGTATTAACTTAGCTCCAAGCTACATCGGTCGATCTGTAAACGACATTCGAACACTCTCGAACTCGAATTCGATGTCCCTTAACATCTCGTATTCAAGAAACCAAGAATACCTTCAATCACACAAAATCTCATTCCAGTCCTTATTCATAGAGCTCTTAATTGAATAAATAAGTACATAAACAAGTTCGAGTTCAAGGTCAGATTCAGAGGCTTTCAAGTCAAAATTTTGGGAAACGGGCTTCAAAATCGGACTCATAACGTCAAAAAACATAAAATAGGAGTTTTCATAAAATTTGACTTTTGGGTCAAAGTCAACGCTGACGTCAACAGTCAACACTGACGTCAATGGTCAAGTCACGCTGATGTTATTGGTCAACTGGGTTGACTAGGCTGAGTCAACTCGAGCGAGTTGGCTCACTGAGTTTACTCAGACGGGTTGGCTCACTGAGTTGACTTGGACGGGTTTGACTCGGTCAACGGGTTAACGGGTCGGGTCGAGTAAGGCGGGTCGGACACAGGTCAGGGCTTAACTAGACCGACCGATTCAACCGGTCCGACTAATTCACGCCCTTGCGGTCACAAACAAACAGGCCACCGAAATGTCGCCAGAAATGTGCCGGAATCACCGATTCTGCTTGAAAAAATACACCCATCAATCGAGCATTCAAAACCAACCAATAACAGCCCAAAAATCGATCAGAAACTCACCGGATCTAACCTTAAAGTCTCAGAATTGTCGAAAATTGATGAACCACCGATGAAGCTTTCTCGGCACCGATAAGACGAAGGGTTAAGGGGGGTTTGGCCGCCTCCTCACGCCGGTCACGCCTGAACGATTAACGCGCTCCAACGACGACGAAAACGGCCGATAATCAACATAAACAGATATGGCTAGGTTTGGTGTTTTGACGATTCTTCAATCGATTCTTCCTGGTGAACGGTGGCGTTGGGCCGCGGGTGGACGACATTGATGAGTTCGGGGTGAGGTGGCGGACACGGTGGCATGGGCGGTGACACCCACGACGGCACAGTGGCTGAGATCGGAGGGATGGTTAGAGCAAAAAGGTGGTAGGGGAAAGCTTAGGGTTTTCTGGAAATTTTTATATCTATAAGGCATTCAAAACAAATGGTAGGTGGAGAGTCAAACTGATTTTAATTCGGATAAAAAACCCCAAACTTTTACCTCAAGACTTAACTAAGTTATTCCCGGACAAACTTGGGCACTTAGCTCAGTGGTTAAATACAAGGAGCATGAGGCAAGGGCGAGGTTGCTTGTTTGAAACCCACCAGCCTTAATTCTCTTCTCATTTTTTACCCATATTTATTATTATCATCATTGTTATTTGGGGGTGTTACACAATTTGAAAAACTCCTTTTACGAGGAATTGTAAAGACTCTTTTGTCCTTGACAATTACAAAAAATTTCTTTAAATAACATAAATTTGAATAGCTAATAAAATTTAAAAATAATCTCATAAATAAGAAATTAATATATAAATATATATACATTTAAATTTAATAATTAATAAAATTATATTCAAAATATAATTATATAAATAAAAATTAATGTATACATATAAATTTAATAATTGTTAAAATTATATTAAAAATATAATTTCACAAAGAAGACAATAATATATAAATCCCTCATATATCCTTAGGAATGATATTAAAAAGATAATTTTCATAATCAATTAATATTAATAGATACAAAATATTAATAATTAATGAATTATTTAACTAAATATTGAATATAATCATGCTCTTATATGTATCATTTGCTTATTCAAATAATCAAACAACTATCAACTATGAGTTAATTTTACCAAACACTTTTACGCAATCAGCTAATGCAATCCGCTAGTCAAATAAGCTAGTGCTATTAGTTAATAGCTAATATAATTCGCTATCCGTTAATTGTCAAACAGAACCATTATTTTTAGTTCACAATTAACATGTTATGTCATTTATCTAACATTACTTAACGACAAAATTAATCATTTTTCTACATTGATAACTTTTGTTAATCTAATGTATCTTTTTAAATTTTAGTGATCAAAGTGAAAAGTTACTAAAACTTAATGACCATGGATGTAGTTTACACTAAAATTAAAATATATTTTGTGACAAATAAAAATTTATATTAATCACACCACAATGCTATAAAATATACTAATAAAAAATGAATAAGTTTAAGTGTATGGTATTATGCAACTATACCAAACCAATTTTTCTCTCCTACCCTGTAAGCGCCGTTAGGTTTTTTCATATTCCTTTTGCTTGATCAGCTGCGACACCAATCTTATTTTTGGTTGTCGACCGTCGGTTTTATTATTTCCCTACGATGCTAGTTTTCTAATTTGATTATGTTGGTGGTCATAGAAAAGATTGATCCACATTCGTTTGATGGTTTGTTAGCTGATATAATAGGAATTGTGTAGCAGAGCTATTAAGTATGGCTCATATACTGTTAAAGAACAAATGCTAGAGCGGAGACGGAGTGAGCGAGTGATACCCTGGAGGTTTACTTATATATATGCCTATTATTTGTAACCTAATTTGATTGATTGAATCAACAAAAAAATGGCCGCTCTTACTCTTGAGTACGTAAGCACATTACTGAACCTCATTAATCTCTTGTGTTCTTTCTTGTTTATTTTTATCGTTCATTTGCTTTATTACACAACAATTGGTATCACAGAGCCAGGTTGAGATGGCTATGTCCGGTGTGAAATTTGATGTGACAAAATTTAATGGTGAGGGTAACGTCGGATTGTGGCAGATGAGGATAAATGATATGTTAGTGAAGGAAGGAATTTTAAAGGCTTTACAATAGGAAAAAGCAACATCGATGGATAATGAAGATTTGGAAGAACTGCAGGAGAGAGTGACTGGAACAATACAATTATGTTTGGAAAATGAGGTTATGTATCACATAATGATTCTGTCGTATCCATCAAAAATATGGAAGGAATTAGAGAGTCAGTTTATGTCCAAATATCTGACAAATAAATTGTATCTAAACCAGAGGTTATATAGGCAGAAGATGCATGAAGGCCACGATTTGTCACATCATGTGAATGTCTTCAATCAAATAATCATTGATTTGACTCAACTTGATGTGAAGATTGAAGATGAAGACAGAGTGTTTAGTGTGTAAAAGTTCTATACTTTACCCCCTATTTAACCCATATTTCTGCTGCATTCAAGCATAATTCATTACATTTAGGTTAGATTTCATTTATACATCACAATTATATCAAATGGCACAGTTTCTACTGAAATTGGTTGCTTTGTAGGTAGCTGCTGTAGCAGATGGAGGGCAGTGGAGAAGCAGATGCTGGGCAGTGAAGAAGCATAGCTGGAACTGGACTGCAGACGAGAAGAATGATGCTTCCATGGCCGCTGCCGTGGCAGCCAAGGACGACAACAATGATGAAGGGAAGAAGTAAAGTGGGCCTCGACAGAAAGAGAAAATTAAGCCGGTCTGTCGTGGAGCACCCTTATATTTTTCCAAGCCCTAGATCAGAATGAAGGCCAAGCCCAAAGTTCAAGGAAGAAACCCCAAGCAAGAAGGAAGGACGAATTAAAGACATATGCTCTGAAGATTTAGTCTTTAATAGAGTTGTACTTTAGTTTAAACTTGTATTCTTGCCATATTAGAAAACTTGAACCCAAGGCCTATATAAAGGCTTGTAATTCGACCTAGAGGAGGATATCCTACTCTCTAGCCTTCTTCCAAAAACACTAGCCGTTTTCCCTTTCTCATCATGTTCTAAATTTCCCCTAGGGCTACGGGTTGATTTGTAAAGTAGTTGCAAGGATTGCATTTGTTTTAGCAATTTATCTGTTCAATAAAATAGACTTCAAGTTTGCTTATTCTAGTTTTTAACATCTTGCAAGAGTATCAAGAGAGCATTGTGAGATTATCTATTTACTTAATATCGGGAGAGTTAAGTATACGAAAGGAATAAGTACGGGTTCTCTAGTTTATGGTTGAGCTATCTCGGACCTAGGGATAGGACGAGGTTAAGTGGCTAAGGAAGAATTCAACAACATCGGTGTTCATCCTTCGATTCACGCCGGTAGGTATCATCAAAGACGTGTTCATCGACAGACTTGGACCTAGGGATAGGTCAAGGCATAACAGGGATTCTTGCCAAGCATGAAGTACAGAGTTGTGTGATCGCTGCTGCGACTAACAACAGACCGTTGCTGCGACAGGTGCTGCCGTGACAAGTACGACGACAGAACACATATTCCTAGACTTTGCAACACCTACACTACTAAGCAATTCAATACCGACCCATTCTCTCTATCTTGATTTCATTACTCTTTTATTTAAGTATTCTTTATTATCTCGTGACAAACATTTAAACTATTTCTTTTCCCTCTCGTGCAGTAATTCCAGGTGAAGCTGTTAGCCCAGTCCCTGTGGAGACTGTAACACCCCAAAATTTCGCCCAAATTATAAACCTTAGATTTGAAAAAAAAATCCCTAAATGAAAATCCTAGGAATTGGGAATTTTTAACTCAAGAACCCTAAATTTTTTTATGAAGGATTAAATAAGAATTTTTATCAAACTTAAAAGTTAATATGAAATTTCTTGAAAGTTTAAGGATTTACTCCATAAATAACCATTTATCAAATAAAATTTTAATTTACTTTGTTTTCTTACTTCCGTCTTCTTTTTTATTCTTTAATATATATATATAAATAAATTATATATTGTTTTTCTTTGTGTTGGTGTTTTACCCTTTATGTGATTATTTATATGTATTATGATTTTTATGGTTGACATCACATGCATACATTTTCAGAATATGTTTTTACTATGATTTACGAACCGTGATTTATGGACTACGATTTAAGAACTATGATTTATGAACTTATGGACTATGATTTATGAAGTATGTTTACGGAATATCAGATTTATGGAACCTTGTTTATGAAATTTGATTTCTAATCATCATATCATTGTATGAGCATGGGTTGGGATTTGTTCGGGGAAGTTCGGTGGTTTCACCCTTCGGGCTGAATTCCACTTCGGATTGGCGGTTGTAGTGAGGAGTTCTGGGGAACTTTCCTCTTGGCGGTTGTAGTTGGGTGCATTGCATTGCGCTTGTGATTTATGTGTTATGCTTTAAAGAATTATAAGAAAATATTACTATATTTTTACGACTATGATTTTCTTGCACTTTAGAGACACACTAAGCTCTTTAGCTTACTCCCCCATAGTTTCTCTTTTCAGATATACTCAGACTCTTTAGGCGACATGATACTTGGAGGATCTCATATTTTATTCGGTTATTCTATTATTCAGTATAAAACTATTTTAGTTATTCAAATTATTATTTTCATGCTATTTATGTTTTTCGAATGATTTCAACATTCTTTTATTATGTTTTTATTTCATAGATTTTATTTAAACATTCAAATATTTATTATGATATTTATGTTTTATTTATTATAATTTATTTATCACATAATGTTATTTTTATTTTAAATTAAAGTATAACTTTTAAAATTGGATTTCTTGAGGGAAAAGTTTTCAAACGTGACTTCCTAAATTCGACTATTTCTTTTAGGCTGGGTTTAAGGGGTTACATTTAGTGGTATCAGAGCTAAGTTCAACTCTCGGACTGTGTGGCTCAAATAAAATTTTAAGCTAAAAATAATTTTTGAATGCATATTAAATGTTTTGGGAGAAAAATGAGTTTTTTTTTATAAATTTATTATTTTGAAGAATTAAATATGTGTTTTGAATAGAGACTCCAAGTACCAACTCTAATTCTAAGATTGTCTCTATTTTATATAGATTACCATGCCACCTCGTATGAGCTCTAGACTTAGTGACCATCTTGATCATACTTATTCTTATGAATTTAAGATTAAAGTCTATCTGAAAGCCCTGTGTTGTCATTTGTGACCTAATCTAAAATGTTTTTTTAATTGTTATCAAAACCTTTTTTTAAAAGTATGTCGTTAGTCTAAAATTTTGAGGACAAAATTTCTTTTAAGGGTGAGAGAGTTGTAACACCCCAAAATTTCGCCCAAATTATAAACCTTAGATTTGAAAAAAAAAATCCCTAAATGAAAACCCTAAGAATTGGGAATTTTTAACTCAAGAACCCTAAATCTTTTTATGAAGGATTAAATAAGAATTTTTATCAAACTTAAAAGTTAATATGGAATTTCTTGAAAGTTTAAGGATTTACTCCATAAATAACCATTTATCAAATAAAATTTTAATTTACTTTGTTTTCTTACTTTCGTCTTCTTTTTTATTGTTTAATATATATATATATATAAACACTTTAATTTCAAATTAGATTCTAATACTAATTGGTTTCTACCCACCCGTCTCTTCCTCCATTTTTTTAATTATTATTTATATATTATATATATATGAGTTTTATTCCCATTGAAAACCTAATCGTGTATGTATATAAGTCAAACAAATTGCTTTATTGTTTCATTGTTCTCAATTCCTTGCCGCCACCTGAACCTTCATCATCGTAATTGTTGGCTCCGACACAATTGGATTTAGTGTTTCTGATCGAGGGAAACATATTATTTTGTAGGCTAAGTTGCTTTGGTTAAGGTGTGTTTTCTTCCGGTGCTATAAATAAATTGTATATTATTTTTCTTTGTGTTGGTGTTTTACCCTTTATGTGATTATTTATATGTATTATGATTTTTATGGTTGACATCACATGCATACGTTTTCAGAATATGTTTTTACTATGATTTACGAACCGTGATTTATGGACTACGATTTAAGAACTATGATTTATGAACTTATGGACTATGATTTATGAAGTATGTTTACGGAATATCAGATTTATTGAACCTTGTTTATGAAATTTGATTTCTAATCATCATATCATTGTATGAGCATGGGTTGGGATTTGTTCGGGGAAGTTCAGTGGTTTCACCCTTCGGGCTGAATTCCATTTCGGATTGGCGGTTGTAGTGAGGAGTTCTGGGGAACTTTCCTCTTGGCGGTTGTAGTTGGGTGCATTGCATTGCGCTTGTAATTTATGTGTTATGCTTTAAAGAATTTTAAGAAAATATTACTATATTTTTACGACTATGATTTTCTTGCACTTTAGAGACACACTAAGCTCTTTAGCTTACTCCCCCATAGTTTCTCTTTTCAGATATACTCAGACTCTTTAGGCAACATGATACTTGGAGGATCTCATATTTTATTCGGTTATTCTATTATTCAGTATAAAACTATTTTAGTTATTCAAATTATTATTTTCATGCTATATATGTTTTTCGAATGATTTCAACATTCTTTTATTATGTTTTTATTTCATAGATTTTATTTAAACATTCGAATATTTATTATGATATTTATGTTTTATTTATTATAAGTTATTTATCACATAATGTTATTTTTATTTTAAATTAAAGTATAACTTTTAAAATTGGATTTCTTGAGGGAAAAGTTTTCAAACGTGACTTCCTAAATTCGACTATTTCTTTTAGCCTGGGTTTAGGGGGTTACAGAGACGATATCCGATACTTACGTATCACTTTACTACTCGCGTCGTGTACACTTGGACTACATTGCGATAGACACTTTTACACGCAAAATAGAGCAATGATTCTGTTGTGTTCATTGCCTCCCTCTTATGAACACATGGTGACTATTCTTACATATGGGAAAGAAACAATCAAATTTGACGAGATTACTTTAGCCTTGTTGGCTCACAATCAGCGGAAACAGAATATAGGTGACAGTTTTCATGCTGAATGTTTATATGTTAAGAATAATCAACACCGTGGAAGGAAGTCTGAGACGAATGGTTACGCGAAATGAAATTCTAAATCAAAGTCTATAGGCAAGAAGATGATTCATTGCTACAATTGCAAGGAGCCAGGGCATATGATGCGAGACTATCCAAAGTTAAAAAGGCAGACAAATGATAAACATGATGCATTATCCAAAACTGTAATTGTGGTGCAAAATGACAATTCAAATTGTAGTGATGGTGATATGCTTTCTATTTCTACAACTCAGTTTACGGATGCATAGATTCTTGATTCAGGTTGCACTTTATTGTTTAAAATTAGCGGATTAGAACCGTCTTATGACCCCACTACCACGACAGCTGAGCCGACAGAGCCAACCGACACCGAGCCTGCTGCCACAGAACCCAGGCAGCCTACAGCAGCAGCTCCTCCAGCAGACACCTCCACACAAATACTCGCTGCCATACAGAAGATGGAGGAACGACAGCTCGGCCTCATGAGTTTCATCCGAGACTTCACCACCGCCACGGTACATTTCATCCACACTTCTCTTAATTTTCCTGATGTACTGTTCCCTACTTTCCCCAACCACTACTTTGCTGCCCCCACCCTGCCCATACCCCTACCCCTTCTGCCACACCAAAAACGCCATCTGCCGCGTCCACTCCAACCCCTGCCACAACAGCTGCAGGCGGCAGCCGCACAATCGACACATCTGCCCGGGGAACCAAGAGAAAGGAGCCTGAGTCCGACCTCGATAGGTGTATTGCTGGCTTCACCTCCTCATCCATTTGGGAGGAATCCGATACCGAGCCCTCTGTCAAAAGGAGCTTGTCCAAGGAGTTTACCCCGGAGAAACGACAGAAAACAGGCCCTAGAGTCGAACCAACATATAAAGAAAAATCTGATAGCGGCAGTAGCAGCAGCAATAGTAGCGGCAACAGCAGCAGTAGTAGCTCCGAGGAGGTTAAGGTAGTGGAGAAACCACCACATATTTCACCTACCCGCATCCAGCCTTTGAGGGAAGCCAAGACCAAGACCACCTCTGCATCTCCCATCCGTCTGCAGGCACCGGCGAGGAAAGTCACTGCCCGCCAGCAGATTCGTATCAGCAGTAGCAGTAGTAGCGGTGACGACATTGCTTGAAAATTTAAGTTTCTTATCTTATATTGCTGTCTGCCATTTTGTTATATTTTTTGATGTTGTTTTTATTTCTTATTTTCTATATCTGTCATTTGCATTGAGGGCAATGCAACCCTCGAGTTTGGGGATGGCATCTCTCCATTAATGGAGTCTCTTTAAGTTTAATGGTGTCTTTTACTTAGTTTATTTTTTGCTTAAAAAAATTGGCTTAAGTCTTTGAACTTCACTTACCTGCCACGACATATGTTGTCGCGACAGTACCTTTAGGAAATTTTAGGATCTGTTTAGAGCATTGCTATGATTCTACCCTGTAAAACACTCTTTGTGACTCTTATGCTTTTTAAATTTCTTTAGTACACTGGAATAGGAATGTTTACCCACTTGAAACTGCCCCTAGAGGTGCCTATCATTGGCTCTAGGAAGATAAGAAAGAAAGAAAAAATATTCAGACTCAATAGCTTGCAAAACTGCCTTGCACTTATTTTAGGAGATTTCTTTTTGAGCTAAGTTAGAAAAAACTAAAGGAGCCCAAGAATTGCCTCCAGAAAAGATGCAGTTAAATAAAGAGTCAGAAAAAAACTAAAGGAGCCTAAGAATTGCCTCCATAAAAAAATTGAATTGGCATAACCTCAAGTTTGTAGTCATAACTATTCTGGTATACTAAGGTAGTCTAGATGCATAAGTGTTCACAAAACCCGCACACACTGCACAAGAATTATAGCATGGTTCCGAATAAGTCCAGAAATGTCCGACAAGGTACTCTTCGTGATAGAATACAAGTGGTAGGCAAGGAAAAGTTCATTTTTTTAAGCCAAACAAAAATAATTTTATTTATTTTTAGGTCTGAATTGCTTGAGGGCAAGCAAAAACTTGAGTTTGGGGGTGTGTTGAGTGTGTAAAAGTTCTATATTTTACCCCTATTTAACCCATATTTGTGCTGCATTCAAGCATAATTCATTTCATTTAGGTTTGATTTCATTCATACATCACAATTATATCAAATGGCACATTTTCTACTGAAATTGGTTGCTTTTGCAGGTAGCTGCTGCAGCAGATGGAGGGCAGTGGAGAAGCAGATGTTGGGCAGTGAAGAAGCAGAGCTGGAACTGGACTGCAGACAAGAAGAACGATGCTGCCATGGCCGCTGTCGTGGCACCCAAGGACGACAGCAATGATGAATGGAAGAAGTAAAGTGGACCTCGACAGAAAGAGAAAATTAAATCGGTCTGTCGTGGAGCACCCTTATATTTTTCCAAGCCCTAGATCAGAATGAAGGCCAAGCCCAAAGTTCAAGGATGAAACCCCAAGCAAGAAGGAAGGACGAATTAAAGACATATGCTCTGAAGATTTAGTCTTTAATAGAGTTGTACTTTAGTTTAAACTTGTATTCTTGCCATATTAGAAAACTTGAACCCAAGGCCTATATAAAGGCATGTAATTCGACCTAGAGGAGGATATCCTACTCTCTAGCCTTCTTCCAAAAACCCTAGCCGTTTTCCCTTTCTCATCATGTTCTAAATTTCCCCTAGGGCTACAAGTTGATTTGTAAAGTAGTTGCAAGGATTGCATTTGTTTTAGGAATTTTTCTATTCAAAAAAATAGACTTCAAGTTTGCTTATTCTGGTTTTTAACATCTTGCAAGAGTATCGGGAGAGCATTGTGAGATTATCTATTTACTTAATATCGGGAGAGTTAAGTATACAAAAGGAATAAGTACGGATTCTCTAGTTTATGGTTGAGCTATCTCGAACCTAGGGATAAGACGAGGTTAAGTGGCTAAGGAAGAATTCAACAACATCGGTGTTCATCCTTCGATTCACGCCGGGAGGTATCATCAAAGACGTATTCATCGACAGACTTGGACCTAGGGATAGGCCAATGCATAGCAAGGATTCTTGCAAAGCTTGAAGTACAGAGTTGTGTGATCCCTGCTGCGACTAACAACAGACCGATGCCGCGACAGGTGCTGCTGCGACAGGCACGACGACAGAACATATATTTCTAGACTTTGCAACACCTACACTACTGAGCAATTCAATACTGGCCCATTCTCTCTATCTTGATTTCATTACTCTTTTATTTAAGTATTCTATATTATCTCGTGACAAACATTTAAACTATTTATTTTCCCTCTCGTGTAGTAATTCCAGGTGAAGCTATTAGCACAGTCCCTGTGGAGACGATATCCGATACTTACGTATCACTTTACTACCTACGTAGTGTACACTTGCACTACATTGCGATAGACACTTTTACACGCAACACAGAGCAATGATTATGTTGTGTTCATTGCCTCCCTCTTATGAACACATGGTGACTACTCTTATATATGGGAAAGAAACAATCAAATTCGAAGAGATTACTTTAGCCTTGTTGGCTCACAATCAGCGGAAACAGAATATAGGTGACAGTTTTCATGCTGGATGTTTATATGTTAAGAATAATCAAGACCGTGGAAGGAAGTCAGAGAAGGATGGTTATGGGAAATGAAATTCTAAATCAAAGTCTATAGGCAAGAGGATGATTCATTGCTACAATTGCAAGGAGCCAGGGCATATGAAGCGAGACTGTCCAAAGTTAAAAAGGCAGACAAAAGATTAACATGATGCATTATCCAAAACTGTAATTGTGGTGCAAAATGACAATTCAAATTGTAGTGATGGTGACATGCTTTCTATTTCGACAACTCAGTTTACGGATGCATAGATTCTTGATTCAGATTGCACTTTATTGTTCAAAATTAGCGGATTAGAACCGACTGGTTCTTGAATATTTTCAGTTTTGGCTACATTTTCTCATCTAGATTAACTTTTTGACTGAATGGTAGTTTTTTTAACTGGATTTGTTTCTGTTAAATTTTTATGATGTTTTAGCTACTAAATACTCCAAGCCTTGTTAGATTGACGGTTAATCATGTTAATGATGGTGAATGATTTGACGAGGAAGATGAAGTTTTTTTTTTAAAAAAACATTAGAGTTTAAAAAATTTGTTTCGAATCAAATTGATATTTTACAAATATTTTAATGGTCAAGTTAAACAATTTAATAATGGTCGTGTTTGGCAAATAATTTTTGAGCCAAAATTAGATGTTTAAACTATTTTTTGAGGTTGACTAGTCAAATTTGCTACTTTAGATTGTTAGGTAAATAGAAGAATGTAATATTATATTGAGTGAAACCTCTCATTTTGAAAAACTTCTTTTACAAGGAATTGTAACGACTCTTTTGTCATTGACAATGACAAAAAATTTCTTTAAATAACATAAATTTGAATAGCTAATAGAATTTAAAAATAATCTCATAAATAAGAAATTAATATATAAATATTTATACATTTAAATTTAATAATAAATAAAATTATATTCAAAATATAATTTCATAAATAAAAATTAATGTATACATATAAATTTAATAATTATTAAAATTATATTAAAAAGATAATTTCACTAATAAGACAATAATATATAAATCTTTCATATATGCTTAGTAATGATATTAAAAAATAATTTTCATAATAAATTAATAATAATAGATACAAAATATTAATAATTAATGAATTATTCAACTAAATATTGAATATAATCATGCTCTTATATGTATCATTTTGCATATTCAAATAATAAAACAACTATCAACCATTAGTTAATTTTACCACACACTTTTAACAATTAGCTAATCCAACCTGCTAGTCAAATAAGCTAGTGCTATTAGTTATTAGCTAATATAATTCGCTATTCGTTAATTGTCAACATAACCATTATTTTTTAGTTTACAATTAATGTGTTATGTCATTTATCTAACATTACTTAACGACAAAATTAATCATTTTTCTACATTGATAAATTTTCTTAATCTAATGTATCTTTTGAAATTTTAACGATCAAAGTGAAAAGTTACTCAAACTTAATGACCATGGATATAGTTTACAGTAAAATTAAAATATTTTTTGCAACAAATAAAAATTATATTAATCACACCATAATGTTATAAAATATACTAATAAAATATTGAGTAAGTTTAAGTGTATGGTATTTTGCAATTATACTAAACCAATTTTTCTCTCCTTCCCCGTAAGCATCGTTGGGTTTTTTCATATTCCTTTTGCTTGAGCAGCGGCGACACCAATCTTATTTTTGGTTGTAGACCGTAAGTGTTCATTATTTCCCTACGATGCTAGTTTTCTAATTTGATTATGTCGGTGGTAATAGAAAAGATTAATTCCCACGCGGTTGGTGGTTTGTTATCCGATGTAATAAGAAATGTGTAGCGGATCTGCTAAGTATGGCTCATATACTATTAAAGGACAAATGCTAGGGCAGAGACAAAGTGAGCGAGCGATACTGTGGAGGGTTACTTATATATATGCCTATTATTTGTAACCTAATTTGATTGATTGAATCAATAAGAAAAATAGATGCTCTTGCTCCCGAGGACGTAAGCACATTGTGAACCTCGTTAATCTTTTGTGTTCTTTCTTGTTTATTTTTCCTGTTCGTTTACTTTATTTCACAACAATTGGTATCAGAGAGCCAGGTTGAGATGGCTATGTCCGATGTGAAATTCGAAGTGGCAAAATTCAATGGTGAGGGTAACTTCAAATTGTGGTAGACGAGGGTAAATGATTTGTTAACGAATGAAGGGATTTTAAAGGCTTTACGATATGAAAAACCATCATCGATGGATGATGAAGATTGGGAAGAACTACAAGAGTGAGCGACTAGAACCATAACGTTATGTTTGGCATATGAGGTTATGTATCACGTAATGAATCTGTCTTCTCCATTAGAAATATGGAAGAAATTGGAGAGTCGATTTATGTCCAAATCTATGACAAGTAAACTGATCTAAACCAGAGGTTGTATGTGTTGAAGATGCAAGAAGGCCACGATTTGGCACAATATGTGAATGTCTTTAATAAAATAATCAATGATTTGACTCAACTTGATGTGAAGATTGAGGATGAAGACATAATAATGATTCTGTTGTGTTCATTTCCTCCCTCTTGTGAACACATGGTGACTACTCTTACATATGTTAAAAACAATAAAGACCGTGGTTTATATGTTAAGAACAATCAAGATCGTGATTTATATGTTAAGAACAATCAAGACCGTGGAAGGAAGTCAGAGAAGGAAGGTTATGGAAAACGAAATTATAGATCAAGTCTAGAGGCAAGAAGACGATTCATTACTACAAGTGCAAGGAGCCAAGGCATATGAAACGAGACTATCCAAAGTTAAAAAGGCAGACAGATGATAAACATGATGCATCATCCAAAACTGTGAATGTGGTGCAGAATGACAATTCAAATTGCAGTGATGGTGACATGCTTTCTATTTTGACAACTCAGTTTACGGATGCATGGATTCTTGATTCATGATTCTATTATCATATAACGCCTAACAGGGAGTGGTTTTCAACTTATATGTCTGTTAATTTTGGTTGTTTATTTAGGCGATGATAGATGTTGCAATATTGTTGGTATTGGTGATGTCGGAATTAAGATGTATGATGGTACTGTTAGAACATTATGTGATGTTAGGCATATACCAAATTTGAAAAAGAATCTAATTTCCTTGGGCACTTTGCATAAGAATGGTTTTATTCCTAAAGCAGATGAGGATAGAGAAACCATTAGAATTGTTAAAGGTGCATTGACTGTGATGAAAAGAAAGATAACTGCAGGAAATATCTATAAACTGTTAGGGAGTACAGTTGTAGGTGGAACCCATTCTGTTGAGTCATATGATGATAATACAAAAATGTGGCACATGTGTCTTGGTCATCTTAGTGAATGTGGAATGATTGAATTGCATAAAAGAAATTTGTTGCATGGTATTAAAAGTTGCAAGCTTGATCTGTGTGAGTTTTGTGTTCTTGGTAAACTGACTAAAGTTAGTTTCACGACTGGAAAGCACAAAACTGAAGGGATTCTTGATTATGTGCATTCTGATGTATTGGAGCCTACCAGGGAATCATCATTGGGTGGATCTATGTATTATGTTACTTTTATTGACGAATTTTTTAAGAAAGTTTGGGTGTAATTTTTGAAATATAAATCTGAAGTTTTTGCCAAGTTCAAGGTGTGGAAAGTTGAGGCGGAGAACCAAACTGGTAGAAAGATCAAATACCTAAGGTCTAATAATGGCACAAAGTACACAGATTCACAGTTTCAAAAATTCTGTGAGGAGCATGAGATGAACATGTTACTAAATAGAGTGCTTCCTAAAAGGGCTCGATGCTTGAGACTAAATAGAGGGCTTCCTAAAAGCTTCTGGGTAGAGGTTGTGAGTATGGCATGCTATCTTATTAACAGGTTACCACGGGCATCTTTGGGTGGCAAAGTTGCAGAAGAGGTATGGACATGCAATGTAGTTGATTTTTCACACTTACATAACTTTTGTTGTCCTGCTTATGTGCATGTACCTGGTGATGAAAGATCAGAACCTTATGCAAAATCAAAGAAGTACATCATTCTAGGCTACAAGAAAGGTGTCAAAGGATACAAGTTTTGGGATTCGGTTGCAAGGAAAAAAGTGATAAGTAGATATGCAATTTTTGACAAGCAGTTCATGTTGCAAAAGAATCAAGACAATGTGCTGGTGGATTTTGAACATTATCTAGAAGCAGCCGAGAAAAGTGTAATAGCTGAGAAAGGTGACAATTCTAATTCAACATCTGGCGGTTCAAATACAATTCCTTTGTAGAATTATAATTTAGTCAGAGATAGAGAGAGATGCACCAATATAAAGGCTCCATGCATATTGGGTTTTGAAGACATGGTGTCTTTTGCACTTCACATTAGCAGTGATAATCCGACTACTTTTCAGGGGCTATCACTAGTCCGGAGAATGGCAAATGGATGGCTACAATGGTTGAGGAGATGGAATCTTTGCAGAAAAATCATACATGAGAGCTAGTTAGGCTTCCTAAGGGAAAGAAGGCTATTGGTTGCAAATGGGCGTATAAAAGAAAACCAATCGTATCAGAAAAAGAGGGGAAATTCAAGGCTCGATTGGTAGCAAAGAGTTTTTCACAGCAGAAAGGAGTTGATTACGACTGAATTTTTTCTCATGTGGTTAGGCATACTTCAATCAGGGTAGTACTTACACTTGTAGCTAGTTCGGATTTGCATTTTGTAACGCCCCGGTTTTGGGCTTAGGAGTTTTGGGCGTTGACCGGTTGGTCAAAGTGCTGTTCGAATCTTAAGAGGTTAAATTAGGAAAGCCTAGTTCGGGTTGCATAAAAAATATGGAAAAATGTTCTAAAATCATGTTTTAATATAATTAAGTGAACTGTGAAATCAATTTTGGAAAATGAGTTTTGGAAGTGTGACATTTTGGCTAGTGACCAAAATGTAATTTTCGCAAGTTTGGTGGCTGTTTTATAAAGGGTTGGAACTTTGAATCTTTAAGGAGCTATTAATCCAAAAGTGGTTTCTCCAGATTTTTCTAAGATATTTTGAGTTGTAATTCTGATTTTTAAGTATATCAAAAAGGAGGGAAAAGCTATTTGGCTAATTTCATAACTAACTTCTCAATTTTCCTTCTCTCATTTTCTCTCAAACCAAACACTACATTTCCAGAGATTTGTTTCTGATTTTCTCACCTAAATTCCTCCTTTCAACTCTCATTTGATTCCAAATCAACATATCTTCAAAACCTCTTCAATTGCTTCTTGATTCATCAAGGTTTTTCATTTCAAAAAGTGGAGAAACACAAGTTTGGAGGTAAGAACGTCCTTCTCCTCTAAACTATCAGTTCTTTACTGAAATTCCTAAGTTTTCAATCCTTAATTGATGTTTAATTAAAGGCTTTTAAGTTGATTAATGGATCTTGGCTTATTATGCAAGATTTTGATGGTTTTTTGATGATTTTCGTTAGATCTGAGTAATCTGTGGTTTAAGAGATGTTTTTGATGTTAAATGATCTCTAAAATGATGTGGAATTGAGTTTTGATTGATGCAATCCCGGATAGGTTGAGTTTCCTAAGTTTAGCTTGTGTTTTTAAGGTAGTTTTTGAGGTGATCTTGGTGATCTGATGTTGCTGGAGGTATAAGGTTGTTAATAGGTTGTTTTTAGATGTTTTATGATGTTAATGGAAGTGAGGTTTTGCTGGTTTATGGCTGGGCTTTGTTTAGAAGTGGTTTGGATGCATTTTCGGTTGTGTTTGGTGGCCGAAAATGGAGGTTGGATGAGAGCAGCGAGTTTAGGTGCTTTCATTGAAGCAATTAATGCATGATGATGCATTAATCCTCTTCTTTGATGTGTTGAAACAGGGGAGGCATCTTTGGATCCATGATTGGTTGATCCGGAAGCTTGATTTTGTGCTTTGGCTTGAAGCAAAGTGGAAATCGGTGAGTGCATTTGTGGAAAATGGATTTTCAGCTTTTAAACCAAGGTTTGAAGGTTTTGGGAGCTTAGTTTAAGTCTAAACAACTTTTCTATGCTCAAGTGTAAGTTTTCGGATTTTCTCTCTAGTGGTGGCCATGACTTTGTAGTGATGCAAAATGATGATTTGCATGTTTTTATTTACTGTTTTGAAAGCATGTTTTAGCATGGATTTTGCTGATTATGTAAGCCATATGTTGAAGGTAACTCTAGGTAGGAGTACCTTGCTTTTATACATTGAAATAATGTGGTTTGATGCTTTGAAATGCATGATGAAAATGGCTTGGTTTGATGCTTTAAAACAGTGGATTAAATGATGAATATGATGTATATTGGCAAGTGATGTTTTGAAAATGTTAAGGTCACTAAGGTGGTTAAAAGTCCTTGAGTGAGCCTTGTTTCTTAAGATCATCAAGGTGGTTAAAAGTCCTTGGATGAGTCTTGTTGCGGACACTAAGGTGGTTAAAAGTCCTTAGGTGATCCTTTCCATGGTGTTTAAAAGTCCATGGGGCCAAGGTGTTTAAAAGTCCTTGGGGCCAAGGTGTTTAAAAGTCCTTGGGGTGATTCAAGCATTGGACACAAAGGTGGTTAAAAGTCCTTGTGTGGTCCTTATTCATGGTGTTTAAAAGTCCATGGCCAAGGTGTTTAAAAGTCCTTGGGGCCAAGGTGTTTAAAAGTCCTTGGGAAAGTTGTTGAACTTGTTTTAATAAATGAAATGTATCACTTGAGCCAATATGACATGTTAAGTATTTTGTGAAGCATGAGATGCTTGTTTTAATGTTTATGTTGAAGCATGAGATTGCTTGTTTTAAGTATGCTTTTGAGCATGTGCAAAGATTGATTTCAAGCATGTTTATAAATGGTTTTAATTGCTTTATTGAATGGTTTTTAAAGAGCATGCCTCACTAAGCTTTTGCTTACGCTCTCTACGTTTTCTTAATTCAATAATGCAGAGCATTAGAGTACCTTGAAGGGCAGCAAGAAAGGGCAAGCAATCAAGTTCAAGTGAAGCTCAATGTATGGAAGGTTTTGTTAAACATTTAGCTTTTGTATGATTTGGCAATGGGGGACCAATGTGTATGTTTTGGGAGGTGTTTGAGACTCCCTAAGTATGTTGAATGTTGTTGAGATTGCTGGTTTTTGAATTGGAACCTTATATGCTTGTTTTGCAAGTTTGGAGTTTGAATAGCTAGCTTGTGTAGGAAGCATGCCTATAGAATTGGGGCTTTTTGCATATGATGTTGAATTGTTGATTTGTTGATTCGTACAAGTCATATATAAGTTTAATTGCATGCTGGTAAAGTTTGGTGACATTTGGAGCATGTTTGATTGATCAATTGCATGTTTTAGTATGCTTGTTTGCTGCAATCTGTGCAGGCGTTTCGGAACAGTATGCACCGTTTCGGAACGGGTGCCTTACACGAACCCAGGCGTCCGAAACGGTGTGCACCGTTTCGAAACGGTTTGGTCTCTGCCAAGGCCGTGTTTCGGAACGGGGTCGATCGGTTTCGGAACGGCCCGTGTTTCGGAACGGGGTCGATCGGTTTCGGAACGGCCGACCGTTAGGGGCTGACATTGGCAGTTATATGTTTTGAATTGTTTACGTTTTGGTCCTGAATCTTGTTTGTTCAATTGTGTGAGCTTGGGAAGTCCTTTTGAGCTGAAATTTCACAGAGAAGCATGAAACCTGATTAATTTCAAGATGGTAACTTAAATTTGGGTTAAGTTCTTTTAATTATCAGAAATTACAATTTGGTCCCTAAAGTTGTAATTTGTTCAATTGGGTCCCTGTTTGATCTCTGATGTTTGTGATCTTTGAGTATGTTGTTTGTGTGATCACAATTAAGTTTAATGTGCATCTAGACAAGATTAAAAAGAAAAAAAAAGGGTCGTTAATCAAGGTTGACTTTGGTTTTCCCCGTGTGACTTTCTTAATTCGGGTCAACCGTCTAGGCCGGGTTAAGGGGGTTACACATTTAGAGAAGATGGATGTTAAAACTGCTTTTTTGCATGGTGATCTAGAGGAGTAGATTTATGTGCAGCAATCAAAAGGGTTCACTCAATCTGGAGATTAACATCTAGTTTGCAGGTTAAAGAAATCTTTGTACGGGTTGAAGTAGTCTCCAAGGCAATGGTACACGCGATTCGACTCCTACATGATTAAGATTGGCTACAAGCGATGTGAGTATGATTGTTGCGTTTATGTTAAGAGCCTTGATGATGGTTCTATTATTTTTCTGCTACTGTATGTTGATGATATGTTGATGGGTGCAAAGAATATGCATGATGTTGTTGGTTTGAAAGCTTTATTGAGCCAGGAATTTGAAATGAAAGACTTAGGAGGTGCAAAGAAAAGTCTTGGAATGAATATCCATAGAGATAGAGGCTCAATGAAACCGTGGTTATCTCAGCAAGGGTATGTTGAGAAAGTGTTAGACAGGTTTGGGATGGGCAATGCAAAGCCTGTGAGCACTCCATTGGCGAATCATTTTAAGCTTTCTTCAGAATAGTGCCCGCAGAAAAATAAGGAAATTTAAGAGATGTAAAAGGTTCCATATGCCAATGATGTTGGCTGCCTGATGTATGCAATTGTATGTACTCGCCCTGATTTAGCTCATGTTATTGGTCAAGTCTGTAAATACATGTCTAAACCAGGTAGATTACATTGGGAAGCAGTCAAGTGGATTTTATGGTATTTGAAGTTTACTGTGGGACATGGAATTGTTTTTGGTAGTTAGCAACATGATCCTTTGGTTGTAGGATATGTGGATTCAGACTATGCAGGTGATTTGGATGATAGAATGTCTACAACTAGTATGTTTACTCTTAGTGGAGGGCCTATATGTTGGAAGTCAACTGTTCAGTCTATTGTAGTATTATCAACAATAGAAGTTGAGTACATGTCAGTAGCTGAAGCTGCAAAAGAAGCCTTACGGCTCATTGGGCTACTGAAGGAATTGGGTATTCAAAAAGGTAGGGTTCAATTGCATTATGATAGCCAAAATGCTATTCATTTAGCTAAGAATCAGGTGTATCATGCTAGAAGTAAGCATATTGATGTGAGGTTTCACAAGATTAGAGAGTTTATTGCATCTGGTGAGATATTGTTACAAAAGGTGCATACCATAGACAATGCTGCTGATATGTTAACCAAGCCTGTTACTACTGACAAGTTCATACATTGCTTGGACTTGTTGAATGTTTGCAAGTGCCGGAGAAACATGGTAACCCAACCCACGTTGATGAGTGAGAAACTCCAGGTTTATCTTCTAAGGGGTATGATATTTGCCAAGGTGGAGATTTGTTAAGTATGGCTCATATACTGTTAAAGGACAAATGCTAGAGTGGAGACGGAGTTAGAGCATCTGTCCCATAAAGGATTTCTCGAGTTAGTCTGCGGGATTGGACTAAGTGAATTGTGGGTGTCGGGGCAAAGCCCCCGCGGTACGGTACGAGGTATTTTTGTAATTGTATCGTGGAGGGTTACTTATATATATATGCCTATTATTTGTAACCTAATTTGATTGCTTGAATCAATAAGAAAAATACCCGCTCTTGCTCCCGAGGACGTAATCACATTGTTGAACCTCATTAATCTCTTGTGTTCTTGCTTGTTTATTTTTCCAGTTCGTTTTCTTTATTACAAAACATGAGCAATCTTCTTGATAGTTTGGTTCGCTCACCACTCCTTTTCCATCCCGTAAAGCGTCTCGTTTGGCTAGAGATAAGGAGATTCATGAAGGTTTCTAGGTTTTGATGGTATGTTAATCTTCATGGAAGTGTTTTCTTTTCTTTGCACATTTGTATGAGATTTCTAGTGGACTATTAACATTTTTTCTCTCTTTCTGATGCATTGTATTTATAATATCTTTTATGGTGGTTAATAAAATCTAGATGCCATTATTCAAAAAAAGTGTATGGTGTTATTATTATATATATATATATATATATATATATATAAGTGTGATAATATGTTAAAGTATATTAGAAGTTATTGTACTATATCTAAAAAAACATTTTACTAACCAACAATTAACTGGTCTAGTAGGATGGGGCGCTTGGCCCCTTAAGCTAGGTGAGGGGTTCGAATCTTGACATTGTGAATGAAGAAAATTGAGTTAGGTAGGTCACCCCATAATAGACTTCTAATATAGAATTCATAGCTCATAGGTCCTAATTCAGTGAGATCTGAGCGTGAGGCTCGCCCTTCTCGAGATTAGAGCTATTGTCCGCTAAAGGTGTGTTTCTTGGGGTGTTTCAAATAAAAGTTTTATTCTTGCTTGATTTAAGTTTCTGAATTGTGTTTTGAGACTGTTTAAAGCATCATGCATAATATATAAAGTGTGTTTTTAAATCAAGCATTTGATTTTCGGAAAATGTGACACTCATAAGAGTTTGAATTTATGGTTTTAAAAATTTTATCATGAGTCATGGGATCATAATAGTGTTCAGAAAACGTGAGGGAAACCTCCACTCTAGCGAGGGAAACCTCCAGTCCGTTGAGGGCAACCTCCACTATGTTTGATATCGGACAGTCGGGTATTGTGTCATGCATCAAACATCATAACATTTATGAATTAGATTTATCAGGTACATTGTGTTTCAGAAATGAATTTATCGGAAAATAAAATATTGTTTTGTTTTGAGTTTTGTTTGCACTTAAGGACACACTAAGCTCTTTAGCTTACACCCCTTAGTTTTCTTTCAGATACTCAGACTCTTTAGGCGACTCGGTACTTAGAGCATCTCTTATTTGTTAGTTATGAACTCTTTTGTTTATTTCGGATATTTATTTTAACATTATTGAGATGTTTATGTGATATGGACTTTGGGACTATTTATAAATTTGGGTTTTGTTAAATGCATACACTGTATATGGTTTTAATCAAAAGAAAAATAATATAAGAGATAAGAAAATAAAGAATAAATAAGGAGTATTTACGGTCAACGATTAATACTAAAGCAAGTGTCGTCGCTGACTAAAACAAAGATAAAAATCTAAAAACCTTGAACTTTGAAAAGGAAAAAAATCATTGAGGAAGTTTTTAAATCAAACCTCATTTTGGATTAATGTTTACATCATATATATATATATATATATATATATATATATATAATTAATGAAAGAGAAATAAAAGTAATGAGGCGGAGACTCAAACCTTTGATTCTTAGGAAATAAAGAGCATCCAAACCACTTAACCAAACTGAACATATTCAATTATAGTTGACAACATTTTGTATATATTTTAAAATGTAGTAAATATAATATTTAAAATAAAAACAAGTTTAATTTTTTTGAACAAAATTCAACATCCTTTTGATTTCAATTTTTAATTTTACAATTACATATAATATAATCATTGAATTAAGTTTTTAAATTGTTTAAATTTTTTAAAATTTTATGTTTGTATATAAATATACTTCTAGATATGTAATTAACTAAAAATTAACATATAGTTCAATTTTTAAATTTTTTATTTATATACATTTTAATTTTTTATAAGAATATAATTTTTATTAAAATATACTTTTTATTAAATATATATAAAATTTGGTCAACAATTTTAGTGGTTTGGACACTCTTTACTTCCCAGAAAGCTAGGGGTTCAAGTCTTTGCATTGTCACTTTTTCCCCTTTATATTTATAATATTATTAGGGAAAATATATGATTTACTGATAGTGAAAATATTTTATTTTCACAATCCCTCTAATTTTAGGAGTTAGGGATCCATTTATGGTTTATAATTTAGGGGTTTATGTAATACTCGTATTTTGTCTAGATACCCATATATATTAGTAGTTCGATAAAAATAAAACCAAAATGTAAACACCAAATAATAAATAAATCCTAAAATTAGTTCATAATCTAAAAATATCTCAAATGTCCGATAAATAGTCCATTTTATACATTAATGTCCGTTTTACATGTTAAATACCCAAAACCCATTTTTTTAAACCCTTTATAGCTCACACAAAATCCATTTCGGATAAAAACCAACCCAACCAACACAAATTCAAGGTGTGCTTCTTTTTCCCACCCAAACATCTCATGTGGCATCTTCCTATTTGTCCAAAATGGCCTCAGGCGGATTCAACCTCGCTGACATCAGCGCCTGTATCACCCTATAAATAGGGAGAGGGAGAAAAAGTCAGATCAATTATTACCCATCATAATAATAATAATAATAATAATAATAATAAGTATTAAATAAATAAATAAAGAAGGAGAGAGAGTATACTTGGGAAACCAAATCGTTTTTGGGAGGCTAACCGTCACCGGGAAACTCATCGGACGCTGGGGATTCAATCGACGTCGTCGCCGGAGCTACAACTACACCGTCAGAAACGTCATTTCGCTGCCACGAAGGTGAGCTTCTTTTCATCTTTTGATTCCCTGCAAGATAACGCGAAATAAGTTAGAAAAAATCGAAGAAAAATAGATCTGAAAAAAATAAAAGAAAGTTTGTAGCTTGTATCGAAGTGGTTAGAGCGTTGCCGGAGTGGTTTAAGGATTACGGTCGGAGTTGATGAGGGCTCGGTTTAAGGGTGGTTTAGGCTCTAGGTGGTCGAAGAAGGGATATCTGATTGGATAGGGCAAGATTTAAGGATTTAGGTGGAAAAAATGGGAAAATACAAGTGTTTAGGGTTTAGGACGACAACCGAAAAACTAGAGGGTGGAACTAAGGTATGGCCGAAAAACTCATTGGGGCATCGCCGGAGCTAGGGTTTCGGATTAAACTTAAAAAAGTTGAAGAATTTAGTTTGAATTTCATGGAAAAAGCATGGTTTGATTCGCTTTAGAGTATGGTCTCTAGGTGTTTGGTGTTTGTTGAGAGAGAGGGTGTGGGTTTGTAGAGAGAGAGAGAGAGAGAGAGAGAGAGAGCTGGGAAAAATGAAGGAAAAAGGGCAAATTTCGGGTGATGTGGGCCTTATATAGCCGACGCTATACATCGTCGTTTTGGGTGCTCGACCCGTGTGTTCTTGCTAGGTCGAGTTTATTTGACCCGCGTGTTTTTGTTGGGTCGGATGGTTGACCCACGCACCTGGTTTGGGGCTGAGTAGCTGACTCATATGTTTCGATTGGGCTACCGGGTGGGCAATTGGTCTTGTGGCTATGTATAATTGGATCAACACTTTAATAAAATTAGATTGGGCTCTTTGTATGATTTTAATTACAATTTAATTTCTTAATTTCTATTTTATTGCCTAAATTTAATTGTTAATTATTTGATTGTATGCGTGCTCTTTTAAATATACATATAGTATACTTGATTAAGAGAATTTAATTCATTTAGTGTAATAAAATTAGAGCCTTTTAGGACTAAGTTCTTTAATTAAATTTAAATAATTTGATAGGTGAAATCATTATAGAAAACAAATGAGTATTAAATGAACACTCTAATACTCTAATTTGATTAGTGTTTAATTGCCATGAGATGTCAATCAAGGGGTATTTTAGTGAAATATTTAATATGTCATTTGAACTTAGAAAATGATATTTATATAGTTATTTTAATAAAACTAAAAATAGGGTTAAATAATTAGTGGTACTAAAGTTAGGAATATTATTACTTTTGAGCTTAATATGTGTAGTGTCCAATTATTTGGATGTTACCATAAGAGCCCAAAAATTAATAATATTTATAGAAATTTAATCAACTAATTAATGAAGCTTTAATTAGGGTTTACTTAAAATGGACAACAAAATAATCGAACATGCATCAAACCTTTTGTGTTGAGATACATTTTGAATATAAATTGAAGTGTCCTGATGTATTTGGATGTTTCGAGACTTATATTCGTCCAAAATGTATTTTCTTGCAAAAGGATATTCCAATTAGAAATGGAATCCGTTTAACAATTAAAAGATTTAATTAAATTTAGATTAATGTTTGAAATGTCAAAATGCCACGTGGAATTAATAAGAATTTGCTCCAAATGTATTTTTAGTCCTTATAATATATCTTAAAGTTTATTTTAGTCCTTATACTTTAAAAGGGACATTTAAGTCCCTATACATTTGAAAATTGAATATTTTGGTTCGAAAACTAAAGATAAAATTAGTAGGCTTAAATATTTTGGTTTTCACACTCTTTAAGTTCTTTTAATTTATGAAATTGAGCGAATCTACTCCTCATTAAAGAAAGGATAATAATTTATTCAATTTACATTTTAAAAGTAAGTAAATAAGAATGATCTATGATGGTGTAGACATTTTTCATCAGTACATGGCAAATATCCAACTGTGATTGGATCTTTCTTAAATAAAATAAAAACAAGTTTTTTATTGTAAGTGAAGACAAAAAAAATTGGAGTCCCTCCAAGAACTTGCAATAGTTGTCTGCCTAAGTGGCTACCAAACCAGCACCATATTTTAGCAACCCATAAACTATAACACGTACTATGTAATAGTTATAGAACCTTGCACCAGGTCCTTAAACATCTCTCTTCTCTCTCTCAAGAATCGTTCGCCCAAGAAACGATTCTTAAATTGTTCATTGAAGAATTCTAATGTCAACAGATCAGGAGGAACACTACTTATGACAGACTGCCACAAGGTGTGGGCATTCCTGTCCAGCATGGATACATCACCCAAATATCTTTTGGCTGGCTTTAAACTCAACTGATTTATACGTCTCTCGACATCATTTAGCCAGTCCTTAGCCTCAGTATGTGCTCTGCCAAGAGATCCCGAGAAGGTCTTGACCCTGTTAGCAATCAAGGTCTGAGAAATAGAGACTTCAGGTACGATGCCTGATGCTCTGATTACACCCTAAATCAGCTGAAAAAATTGTCTAGTAAGGGTCTCATCAGTAACTCCATTGGAGATCAAGAGGCTCTATCCCATAAACTACCGCTCCTCTAATCAGAGTAGTCGTGTTAATACCAAGGGTGGGTGGTAGATCAATCCGAACTGAAGGGCAACGAGGGGCTAGAGGATCGACTATGGCAGGTGGATCAACCATCGAATCATCTATCGAGTCAAAAAATCTAGCGGTTTGACCTCGCCCACGGGCAAGTTGACGATGACCTCTTTTGGTGCTAACATTGGAGAATCTCTATAAAAAGGTATAACATAAGGTCAATTATAACACTAGAGAATCGAACACAATTTAACAAATAAAATTTGGTGACATGGCCCGTTTTATGACATTTTTGTAAAACATTTCAAAACAATAAATTAAATAGGACTCATCCACAATCCGAGGTTATAAACCAAAAGCTCTGATACCAACCAAATGTAACCCCCTAAACCTAGCCTATGCGAAATGACCAAGTCTAACATGGCACATCTTAAATTTAAAATCCAAGTAGAAAATATGTCAAAATTCAAGCATCTAATTTGAAAACATATTCGAGTAAACCGGTGCAAAATGATGAAAGTATATATATATATATAAACATATCATATAATAGTTACAAAATAAGCTATATCGAATATAGTAGTAAAAGACTCATAACATAAAAATTAATACATCCCAAAATATAAGCACATGTCACCCAAAAAGAACAAAATAGTGGATAGAAACAATAGAAACTAGTATATAGTAGTGAATGTGTCGATCCTTTGAATGTTAGGTACAAGGTATCCTATCCAAAATATCTGAAAGGAAGAAAATTTGGGGAGTGAGCTAGGGAGCTCAGTGTGTTCCAATAGTGCAGGGTTAAAACATACAATGTAAGCATACAATAAAATTTTTATTTATGGAAACTCATAATTTAAGTAGTAGTAAATTTATTTTAATACCTAACTACCCCCACCGAACTCCATTATGCAGTTCCCCAGAATTGAATCTATAAAGACATTAACCCAAGCCCATCGGGTGTAGGTGATTTCCTAATGGGATGCCTTAGGTCCAACAGGAATTATCCTAGCTGAAGCGTAGGAACCTAGCACAGTAGGAGTCACCAAACAGACTAGGGCTGAAACTAGGGGTGCTAACGAGCCGAGCCGAGTCCGAGCTTGACCAGACTTGGCTTGGCTCAGAAACAATATTATTAGGCTCGGCTCGGGCTCAAGGCTCGCTGAGCTCAATATTTTAGGCTCAAGCTCGTCTAAAAAATAATACTATTGAGCTCGGCTCGAGCTCGAAGCTCGTTTAGGCCCAACTCGAGCTCTTCAGGCTTGGGTCAAGCTCGACTCGAAATAAACCATTCTAAACTCAAGGATCATTAAAGTAATCTGAACTTTGAAAACTCAAATTTAAACTCATCTCAACTAAAAACCCATGGGCACAAAAGGCCTATGTTTTATTGATCTCAGCCAAAAGGCCAAGAGTAAATTTGCTTATTGTTCTAAGTTTAAGCAACTATTTATAGGCTGCTTGCTCTCCTTATCAAAAGGATATTCATCATACATGTTGCTGATGGAGAAGAATTTACATCCTTGAAGGAAGAAGTTAGTTCGAATCCAAGAAAATGATTTCTTGTTAGTATAGCTTTGGAAATATGAATGATTTGGTGCCTAGAGTGGACAAGCTTGAAGAATTCCAAGAACAGTTAATTCAAATTCAGAAAGAAATGATGAAGTATATGATGAAGTTTCAAGATGAAAAAAGGGGGCAGAATAATGAGTTGATGAGTATGATGATTACCACAACTGGAGGAAAGGGTTTGGCAGAAGATTCTTTCATGGAAAAAGACATTGGAAATGCAAGTGATAATTGGAACGGCGACTTTGTAGCAGAAAAGACATTAACTGATGAAGACCACGCTATCATCAACCAATATGAGATAGTTCGCACTGCCTCGGAATGTCCATTGAACTGATATTGGATAGGATCAAGGACTCTCCCTTGAAAATCCTATCTTCTCTTGGTAACATAGGCTTGGGTAAAACGGAGCTGCAAGTTGGGGAAAATGAAAAATGTGAAAAGAAAATGAAGATGACATTTGTTTTGAAGTCTAAATCATCACCTCACTCAGCGCAAGAAAAACCATTGATGTCAACAATTTCAAAACCTCATCAGTTACCAGTTGATCAAGTTTCTGGCCTTCAAAAGAAGAAAGAGAAATTGAAGGACTTCCAATTTAGTCTCACTCCTTTCACATATCAAGAATTGTTTTCCCAAGTTACTACGAGCTCGACTGGTTGCACCATGCTTCGTCAAACCACCATCGCCTCCATATCAAAGATGGCTCGAGGAAGAGGATCGTTGTGACTTTCACGTTGGTACTCAAGGTCATTCCACCGAGAAATGTATAAATTTCAAGCGTAAGATTCAGTATCTATTGGATCTCGAGGTATTGGAGTTTGATATGAAAGTTCCAGATTTGAAGATCAATTATCCAAGTATAATCAGTTCTGTGAAAATCAGGCAATGATCAAAATAACGAGGACAAGAAGAAAACGAGTCTTCCTAATGGGTTAGTGAGATGACAATTCCGGGTTTGAAGGCCAGTTATCCTGCTATAATCAGTCATGTGAAAGTAGACAAGGGTAAAATTAACGAGAACAAAGAAAAGACGAGCCTTTCCAAGGGGGCCAGACGTAGAGCGAGGATAGCTGAAAGGAAGCGTTTACAACAAGAAAAGCTTCAGGAGGAAACACATCTCAAAGTATTCCAAGATTCTATCTCAAATTTACTTCTCCATCTGATACAGGGGCAATACCTCATCCCTAAGCCGATGGAGGAAATTTCATATCCATTGCTTTTCAATTACAATTCGGATAGAATTTGTGATTTCCACATGGGAGCATCAGGGCACCCTACTAAGAGATGCTGCGCTTTAAAAGTAGAAATAGAGAAGTTGTTTGCTAAAGGAACATTTACCCACGAAATGGTGAAACAATAGATTGAAAACTGATCGGCGAGCTGCCGCAACCATTGATGCGTTGAAAAAGACGAATTTGTATTCCTAGGTTGGTCTGAATTTTGGATGCACGAGTCTTTCTCCCTACCCATGTCTTCCATGTTAGAAGCTGATTGGTTCAGATCTTCTCGCATTCTAAGTTTCTTTTAGAAACGATACATGGAAATAATGCTACTACTTTTTGACCGAAAGTAGTAGAGATCATTTTCAAAGGGCACATATCATGTTTGCTGATTTTCATTTCAATGGAAGGATGTTTTTTTATATAAATATATGTATATTTCTTCTCACCCTTGTAGGCTCTAGCTATCAATTACAAGGTGCGATACTGATTATGGTACAAAGAACGATTGAATGTTGTGGAGACAATGAAGTGAGCTTTATTTCTTGGTCTACTCATGTCAGCAAAGTAGGAAAAGACCAGATTACATCACTTTTGATGATGTTCAATGACAAATCCTTAAAATTCATAAATAGTGAACCAGACTTGGCGATTTTAACCAAGTAGAGTTGCTTGAAATTGAAGTTCTAAGCGTAGTCTTCTATACCCTAAAGGACACAATAAGAGCAAGAAAGAAAAAGAGAAGAAATGAGGGGAAAAATAAAACATGTGGGAAAAAGAAAAAGTGAAAAGTGCAAATAAAGGAAAAAGAAAAAAGAAAAAAGAAAAGAAAGGAAAAGGTGAAAAAGAAAGAGAGTGAAAAAAGAAATTAGAGAAAAATGAAAGAAAAGGGGGAGAAGTGAGGCAATGAACTATTGAATAAATAAGTCTCAGAACATCCTGATGGAGCTATGGGGGATGACGACAAATCTAATAAGGAGCTACGCTCCACCTGTCCAATACCCAAGCGTCAGATATGTATCTTTGAAGGAATGTGTATAATAATAATAATAATAATAATAATAATAATAATAATAATAATAATAATAATATCTATTAATAATCAAAAGCCTCTCGCGAATCCAATCTCGCCGAAATCAGCGCCTGCATCACCCTATAAATAGGGAGAGAGAGAAAAAGTTAGATCAATTATTACCCATCATAATTGCATATCATTAAAATAATAATAAGTATTAAATAAATAATAAAAGAAGGAGAGAGAGTATACCTGGGAAACCGAATCATTTTGGGGACGCTAACCGTCACCATGAAACTCATCGGCCGCCGGGGCTAGAGTTCCGTCTAACAAATGCACGTGTCACGGGGTTAGAGTTTTGTCTAACAAACCGCGCGGCCTTAGTCAATGTTCCTGCGACAAATGACTAAGTCAGCCTAAAATCCCTCTCCGGAAGATCAAACTCTTCTAAGGCACTCAAATGAAAGATCGTTCTCTGCCTTATGGTATATTGTTTGCTTACCTCTGCGATAGATCTGTGATTATGTAGGGATTCTCACATTGCTCGTATCTGATTTGTAATTTTCGGTTGTCTTTTAGTGGTTAGATTTCTTTTTGTGATTGTTTGTCGATGTATTCAGATCTATTTTGTGAAGCAGACTGTAAGTTTGCTTTGGTTCGCTCACCCCTCCATCTTCTCTAAAGCATCTAATTGGATAGAGACAAAAGAGTATTATTGACGATTATTGGGTTACTATAGATGATGGACGTCAGATTCAAAAGAAGGCTTCAAATATTATTGTGCATTTAATTTTTTTTTATTTTATATTTGAGTTTTTGGTGGATATAGTCCCTAATACTCTTTCTTACATTATTAGGGTTGTACCTTCTTTTATTTTAATAAGATTTAATATCCTCTTAAGATTAAAAAATATGATCAAACATTTATCCTACGAAAGAATCTATTCCTTTTTTCATTTCTAACAATTTCATGCCATTAAACCTGCTGCTAATATTATTTTTAAGTCAAGATGAATTGTCAATAAAATCAAGTTGCATATAATTCAGCCCACGTGGTTCATCGAATTTGTTAAAATAGACTTGGAGACAATTATGAGATCCACACTCAGCATTGTCCATTTCTACTTGGACTTGGAGAGCATTAATCCTTCCTATCCTCTACTACCTATATTTATAGTTATAATATTAAAAAATTATTTATAATTATATATTTATTTGAAAATATAATTATACATGTGAAGGTAAAACAATATAATTTTATATATTATTTATAAATTAAATAATGATATATACAACTTTTCCGCATGTGGGATTAAGAGGGGAAAAGTAGAACTTCATCCGGCGGCAAGGAGCAAGGATAATCATTGCATTTCGCAGTAGCAGAATAATGAACTACTTTTCAATAGAAAAGAAAAAGAATAATGAACTGGTTTGAATACATGTTTAAATAATCAAAGTTTTCATAATACCCACTAATTCCCTATTTTTTTCATCTCTTTATATATAAATATATAAAATGTTGTAACTTTAATTTAAATATTATATTTTTACAATAATTTAAATGTATTTTATACATCTCAAGTGTGTCATGTTCGAATCATTTAATTCAGATTTTTTTTACATTAACAACAAACTAAAATATATACTACATTTTTTATTTATTTCCCAAATGGCCACTTGGTTTAGTGGCAAACCCACACCATTTACTCCTAGGGAACATGGGTTTGATTCAGAATGAAAGCCAAATAGCTCTTTGTTTTATTTTCTTTATCTAATCAGGCGACACGTGTCAGCACCTAATTGGGTGATTAATTTATTTAATTAAATTAAAATTAAGATCAAATTGATATAATAAGTAACTAATAGAGACCAAATGTGTAGTTATACAAATTTCCATTAACAGTCACGTCGCCTCTTCGTTAGGTTTTAACGGTTGATGGTCAAAATAGGACCAATTAAGTAGTTCGGTAGTCAAATTTTAAATTTTTTTAGTTAGGTGGTCAAAATAAGACGAACTCAATTGTTGGATGGTCACCCAGGTAGTTTACCCTTATTTTTTATTCTACTTTTCATCTTTTCTTTCTCTTTTTCATTTTTGGTGCTTCGATGAACATTAATGGTATGTTCGTTGAAACTAATTTTTTCGACGCATTTGATTGTGCTCGGGCCCTTTACGAGGTTGGGTCATGATGGTGGACAAGTATAAGAGCTTCTGTTTTCTCTCTTTGCCTCTCTTCCTCTTCGTTCTTCTCTCGTCTGGGCTGTGTTCTAGTCCCTTCCTTCAGGCTCTCGTTTCTCGATCAAAGTTTGGGTGAATCTCTCGCTTTTTATTGACAAAAGTCAGTTTGGATAAGTATTTTTGGCTTTGATTCTTCTCCTCCGACCATCTGACATCGACAATGCTTTAACCCATGCTGCGATGTTTTTTTCGATGTCGATCTCACTACATCTCTATGAACAGTGAGATGCTTCTATGACCATAGAAGGGACATACAGCAAAAGATGATCAAATTGTTTCCTTCATTCTCGTCCAACTTTCCCCGTCGATTCCTGGTGGCTTGATGTCTCATTTTTTTTTTCAAATCTATTATTCTGCTTGTCTTTCTGCTGTGTGTAAGGGTGAGCGGTCGATCGAGTCGAGTCAAGTAAAAAAATTTTAGTTATTCGAGTTGACGCGTCATATTTTACAACTCAAACTTTATTTGAAATTTTTTCGGTTCGAGTCGAGTTTTTGAGTTCCTATACAAATTTAATTGTAATTATTTATCATATTATAATCTAGTTTGATTCTAATTTAAATGACTTTTTCTAATCATATGAGATATACATATACATTTCTTCATACTTTTCATATGTGTCATATATCTCTTCATATATTTTTATATCAGTAAATATATCAGTAAAAATTGAGGGACTCGATGCAAACTTAAAAATAAATCCACTAATTACTAAAAATTTCGAATTATTCAAATTTCCATTTTACAATTCAAACTTTATTTGAAATTTTTTCTAGTCGAGTCAAGTGTTTGAAATTTCGAGTCAAGTCAAGACGAGTCGAGTTTTTTTTGCCTCTAGACAAGTCAAAAAATTAAATTTTTTCGAGTCGAGTTTTGCTCATCCCTATCCATGTGCTTGTGTTTGTTGGTCTGTTTGTTGTTGTTTGTATGGTTTCTTTGTTGTCTTATTCTCTTGTGTTTCTTTTGTCCTCTTTGTTTTCTTTTTTCCCCTATATCCTTTGTATGTTTCAGGATGCTTGTGTTGTTGTCTTCTATTTTGTTGAATAAATGCTAATGTTCTTAGTTTAAAAAAATAGATAATCTATTTATGCTTCTACCAGCTTGTGTACGCAGTATGTACTTGTAATACCCGATTTTTACCCTGGTTACCTTATATATTTTCTTCTAATAATAATATAAATAATAAATGTACACAAAATAAATAAATAAATAAAGGGTAAACTACTGGAGAAGTCACATATGTTTATACTAAGTACAAAATTAGTCACCAAATTTAAAAAATGACCAATAAGATCCTAAACGTTACCGGGATGTAAAGATTTATTCACTTTGCCGTTTAGAGCCGTTAACTCTTAACAGGTAGCTGATGTGGTTCTTGTAAAAATTAAGGCTAATACCATGTGTATTTTCACGTGGATAAAGCATAAAAAAAGAAGCAATTGTCATCATCATCCATTATAATCTGCACATGCAAGCACAAAACAAATAAAAGGAAGAACAACGAAGAGGATGAGGAGTACTGAGCTGAGTTCAAACTCGTTAAAGGAGTTCTGAAATCACCAATCTTAAAAAAAAAAAGTCAACTCATAACACACCAAATGACCAAAATCTATAATTTCTCTAGCTATTTCATTGTAAATAACTTCAGGTTGTTGTTTTAGCTTTATATTTGGATTTGGGTGTTTCTTTTTTCTTGAAAAAAAGAAGTGTTGGTTTTCTTGTTCATGAATATGGTATGAAAGATTATGAACTAAACTGGTATCATAATTTAAATAATGGGGTTTTTGATGTTTTATTTAACACAATTGAAAGCTTGATTATTGGTTGTTTTGTACTTTTGTTTTGATTGGAACATTTGGGATTATGGAAAAATTTTAACTTGTTATTTTGGGTCCTACAAAATTATTCTGTCTGTAAAACTAGTTGACTTTACCATGATTTTCTGCATGTTTAGAGGAATTATGGAAATCCAGTTTTGTATAGATTCAATCCATTTGTTAAGTTTCTAACAATCAAATGATTCATTTGCTTTGTAAAGATTCAATTTATCTTTGTACAGTAGTTGTATACACCTCTCTCTCTCTCTATATATATATATATATATATGTTGGTTTGTTATATATTCAAGTTGAATGTGGCAGGACTCATCAGACCTTGTTTTGAACTAGGTATGAATATTTTCATGGGCTGCTTTTGCTCAAAGAAAGTTCGACGCAAACCTGGGGACAAAGAGCCTATCGTTCTTGCTTCTGAAACACCTTGTAAGTTAGACAGTGAAGAATGAACCTATTGGTGCTTTTTTTAGTTACCTGTTTTGGTATTTTTCTGTTTCCAATTCACATCAGTTTGTGCCATGTTCTGCAATTCTAGCCGAGAAAAGCTATGAAACAAACAAAAACAGTGTACTTCTAGAGTTCACAATTTCGAAACTTCATTAGATTTAAGATTCATAGAAAAAAGGATATCGATCTTGCTTATGCACCATCATAGGCCACTGCTTACGAGGTTAGATGGATGTTCATGTTTTCTGGTCATGGACCACATTGTATCCATACATTTGGCGTGCTAAAATTGAATCTAAAATCACTTCATTGGCATCTTGCCCTGCCTATGCAAGTATTACCTTTCCGTGAATGCACAGTCAATGTCGTTGTTAGCCACATTCATGCATCGATCAAGTTTCTCACTTCATTACTCCTCATATATATTCCTTTCTGTTTGTAGGTTATGCTAAATTGCATATACCTAAAACCCTCATGGCCGTTTTCTCGATGCTAATAAACAAAATGCATATGTCTAGTGGTATACTCCTAACACAAGAGCTATGTGCAATTGCAGATGCTGCAGATTTTGACTATGATTATAAGTAAAACTAAGGGGTTTACCGTCGCCTATCAACCCGACATCGACCTTAACATCTTAACATTGTATTCGTGCTAGTTTTCGTTATAAATTTGTGCAATATGTAGTATTTGTTTGCCTAAGTGTAGAGCATTTCTTATAATTTGACAGTTACTGTGAATGAAGTAGAAGCTTTGTATGATCTGTTCAAGAAGTTAAGCAGCTCCATAGTTGATGATGGTCTGATTCACAAGGTATATCCTTTTCAGTTTGGTTCATATATTAAGGGTGGAGGAGCCTTTTAAAGTCATTTTTTTATGCTTTATCCACGTGGAAATACATGTGGTATTAGCCTTAATTTTTACAAGAACAACATCAGCTACCCGTTAAGAGTTAATGGCTCTAAACGGAAAAGTGACCAAATCTTTACACCCCGATAACGTTTGGGACCTTACTGGTCATTTTTTTAAATTTGGTGACTAACTTTGTACTTAGTATAAACATAGGTGACTTCTGCAATAGTTTACCCATAAATAAATCAGACCAAAATAATAATGACTCTATTTTGAATATCCATTACAAATATAAGCCCAAATTAAAAGCTGCCAACCCATATTTCCAATCCTTATAGTTATCATCACTTGTCAAATACCCGAAAGAAACACAAAACCCATAGATACTGGCCCAACAATAACATGTGTGCTTCTTTTTCCCCCACTAAAAATGGCCACGTGGCACCCTGAGATTGGCCCATTGCTGGTAGACACGAATTCTGATCAAACCATTCACAATTTGTCAAATGCTAATGTCACTGCTCCCACTTGCTATAAATTGTAACCCCTCAACCCGGCCTAGACGCCTGACCGAACCGAGCGGTTCACACAGGGAATATTGAAGTAAACCGGAAAGTTTACCTCAATAAACGACCCTATTTTTTTCTCCTTTTTATCTTGTCTAGATGCACATTGTTATCCTAAGTGTTTAGACTCACGGCAGAAGAAACGTCAACTCAAACAAACATTGATTTGGCATTCAAATGATTACAAACAAAGGTTAGGGATCGATTTGTATTTTTAACAAATTACAGGGACTTCAACCGAATTAAAGTTACCCATAGTCAATTAGTCAGGTTTCATGTCCACATGTCAATTTACAACTTTTTATCATAAAAGTTAGGGACTAATGCATAACAATTGCTTCTCCTTAATCAACAGAACCAAGGAAGGTTTCACTTGCAACTCAGCTATCAATCCACCATCCCGCGACACAATCAATCGCGCAAACATTGCTATCAACTCCACAACTACCTTCCTACTCAAAGCATCGACCACAACATTGGCCTTTCTAGGGTGATACTCTATCGTCAAGTCGTAATCCTTAAGTAACTCCAACCATCTTCGTTGCCTAAGATTCAACTCTTTTTGAGACATTAAGTACTTTAAACTTTTATGATCCGTATACACTACACACTTTTCTACATACAAGTAATGTCTCCAAATATTCAACGCAAACAACACATCAGCCAAATCAATATCATGCATAGGATAATTGCGCTCAAGTATACACGACACAAGTAAAATAGGGATAAATATATGATTATCGTCTCCACAGGGATTGGTACTCAACCTTCGGTTCTACTTCCTCACACAGCAAGATAAATAATGTAAAAACACAAATTAATTGGGTGATTTGATATAATCTAAAAAATACTAAACTAAGAAAATCCAGTAAATAAAATAAAGAAGTAATCAAGATGAGAAAATGGGCCGGATTAGAGTGTTTCGTAGTGTGGAATCCTCTTGACTTTGTTTCTATTCTTGAATGCAGCAACGCACTACTGCTGTGGCAGTAAACTAAACCCTACTGCGGCCGCAATGGCTGAAGTCCTGTCGCGATAATTCCTTGCTCATGGGTAGATACAGTTAAGGCTTGGCAAAGTGTCCTCGGGTGGTTCTTCCTTATCCCTAAGCATGGAACGTTGGTTGATGACTGAACTTTGATGATACCTCACGGCATGAATCAAAAGGGCAAACATCAACTGTTCATACACTTCTTTTAGCCGTTGAAGCTCTAACCTATCCCTAGACTGAGTTAGTTAACACCACGTGGGGCAAAAACCATACTTATTCCTTTCGTGAGCTCAACTCTCCCAATATTGAACAAATGGATGATCTCACAAACCCTCTCCCGAGTATAATGCAAAAATAATTATAGCCAGAATAAGCAAACCTTAACTTTTATTGCATTAAGAACAAAATCTAAGTACAAAGAGTTTTCACACAACTACTAAACAAACTAATCCTATGAAATTTAGAACATAATAAAGCTAATCCTAAGCTCAATCTCTCTCTCTCTCTGATCCGATGTCCTCTCCCATTCTCTTCATGGTAGCAAACCTTTATATAGGGGAAGGTGTAGGCAAAAATCCTTCTTGGAGAGGAAGTTAAGTTGGACTTGGACTAGACTTTATTAAAGAAGTAAATCTATTTAATTTATTACAATATACACTTTTGTCCAAGAGTCCAACTTTATACTTCCTTCCATGTTTCCCTCCTCTTCTCGAGCTCCAGTTGCAACACAAAGTGTGTAGAAAAATTCAGCGTTAAAAGCTCTACAAGTCGGCTACCAAATTTCTCATTTTTCCCTCTATCGAAATACTGCCACGGTAGAGCTTTTGCTACCTCGGCATCGGTCTGCTCTGCTTAGCAAGGCTTCCCTAGCTTCCCTCAGTAGAAGCTGTCATGTGGCTTGGCTCGATTAGGGTCTGTTGTCTGCTACTTTGGCCTCATCTTCCCTCATGCTTTCTGTGTTGTGGCGGCATCTTCCTACTCCAGCAGTGCAAATCTGCAAGAATACCAATAATGCATTAAATAGTACATTTTTCATAGAATAAACAGAATAGTAAGATCAAAGGTACAAATGATGAAATCTATGTATGAAAGGCCATAATGTAGCTCAAATGGGTCTAGGTTGAGTGATAATTGCCATGCTAAGGGGTCAAAATATAGGACTTTTGGGCACTTATCACGCCCCCAAACTCGAACTATTGCTTGACCTCAAGCAATGCACACCATCAATTGCCAAACCTTAGTTTTTATAAACCGTCTCCTTGTTCTTACTTTTCCTTCTCTCTCTAAACCATGACAAAAACCGCTTCAGCTCTTAGGTCTTTGGATTCCTTAGGAATTCCCTAGAATCAAACTATAAGATTTGTGAGTGCGTGCATGTATTGTGAACAAGATGATTACAAGGATTCTAAGTAAACACTTAAGCATTAAATTACTTAACTTGGGTGATTTTTTTAAGCAACCTAACCAACTAGGGCAAGTTTCGGGCACCTCTAGTGATTAGCCTAGAGCCGGTTTCAGGCACCTCTAGGGCTTTCGTAAGCTAGAGCCAGTGGTGGACACCTTAAACTTTTACCCAATTTTCTTTCTAAGCTAGTCTATGTCCTAAGTGTACTAGAATTCCTTAAATCATGCAAGTCACAAAGGTGTTTAAGTTTTAATCTCATAGTGTGATTCTATGTTATCTTCCTTTAACCATCCTAAAAATAAAGGCTCTAAATAGTTCTAAATGATGGTAAGAAGAGAGAGTTCTATTGCCAAGAAAGAAGATTTAATTAAACCTAAACTAAGGCAATTGATAGAAAGTACTGTCGTGGCATAAGTAAAAGTCAGTTAAGGCAAGTGCAATAATAGAAAAATTTTAACAAGTAAAAGCACAAAATCTGCATGGCAATTATATTATACTACCACGGCAAGGAAATGCCTTGGCCTCTCAACCAACACCCATAAACTCGAACCAAGCATTGCCCTCAATGCTTACATTTTATACATAAGAAAGAAAAAATTAAATCACAAAATATGAGTGCATAAACAGATAAGCAACAAAAAAAATTGAAGAGGAATTTAAATGGATTTAGAGGTGGCAGAATCATTCTCTTCTTCACTATCGGACTCCAAAACTAGCCTTTTCGTCGGCTTAGAAGTTGCTCGCTTTATTCGTTTGGATTCTCGGGGTGGCTGGACGCGTGATGGTGGGGTGGGCTTTTCCGCTGGGGCTGTTACTTTTTCGCTTGAATCGGGGTGATCTTTATCCTTAAAATGAAAGAAAAGAGCAATTTATTCCTAAGAATTCAAAAACGAGGGAATGCAAAAGAAAAGTTAAAAATAAAAATAAAAGATGAAATAGAGAGAAAGAGTCAGGATACTCAAGGAATGCATGTGTATGCATCCCCAAGAGTGATTTCTTCCCTATCCCTCATGGCATGTGGTCCCAAGTAGTGCATCAGCTTTTGCCCATTGACTTTGAACTCATGCCCATCCTTACTGGACTTGATTGTAACTGCTCCATGTGGGAAGACTTGGACAACTTAGAACGGCCCAGACCATCGTGATCAATGTTTGCCCAAAAATAGTTTAAGGCGAGAATTGAAAAGCAACACTTGCTGCCCAGGCAAGAACTGTCGCGGCAGGAGTTTGTTGTCGTGCCAGCGTTCAGTTTTTTCCTTGTATATTTTCGCATTATCATATGCTGCAACTTGGAACTCCTCTATCTCATTGAGGTCTAAGAGTCGTTTATGCCCGGCATTCTCCCAATCCATATTAACTATTTTTATAGCCCAATATGCCTTGTGTTCTATTTCCACTGGTAAATAGCATGTTTTTCTGTACACACGTCAATAGGGGAAATTCCTAATGGAGTTTTGAAGGCTGTTCTGTACGCCCACAGTGCATCGTTGAGTCGAAGAGACCAGTTCTTTTGAGATGGATTAACCACCTTTTCGAGGATTGCTTTTAATTCTCTGTTTGATATCTCAGCCTGCCCATTCGTTTGTGGGTGGTATGCCGTGGCAAGCTTGTGTGTGATGCTGTACTTCTTTAATGTCGCGACAATGAGTCTGTTATATAAGTGCTTGCCTTCGTCACTGATTATGGCTCTTGGTATCCCAAACCGTGTGAATATGTGTTTTTGCAGGAATTTCTGCACAGTTTTGGAATCATTGTTTGGTGTGGCAATTGCTTCGACCCACTTGGACACATAGTCAACTGCTAGCAAAATGTAAAGGTTCCCACAGGATGATAGGAATGGTCCCATAAAATTGATACCCCATACATCAAATAGTTCCACCTCCAATATGGTTTGTAAGGGCATCTCATTACGCTTGGAGATGTTTCCGGTTCGTTGACATCGACCACAATGCTTATAGAAATCTTGGGCATCTTTATAGAGTGTTGGCCCGTAGAGTCTCGACTGAAGTACTTTGAACGCGGTTATGGTTCCTCCTAAGTGTCCTCCATATGGTGAGTCGTGGCATCGTTGAAGCACTTCTCTTTGTTCCTCCTCGGGGACACATCTCCTTATGACCTGATTCACGCATTGTTTGAACAAAAGAGGCTCATCCAAAAAATAATGCTTAGCATCATGTTGGAACCGCTTCTTTCCTTGATAGTTAAGATTATAAGGTAATACACCAGTAACTAAAAAATTAACAATATCAATGTACCATGGAGTTGTCTTGGCCGTCATGACTGTCAGGGGTAATACCGCAACAATGCAGTCCGTCAATGCCGAGGCAAAGCTTGCTTCCACTGCCGAGGAAAGTAATAGCTTCTTGTCTTGGAAAGAATCTTGTATCTCTGTGCCAGTGACCTCCTTTCTTCTTGTTTCCAGTCTTGAGAGGTGATCGGCAACTTGGTTTCTTGTTCCTTTTCTATCATTGATTTTGACATCAAAATCTTGCAGAAGGAGAATCCATCGAATCAATCTTGGCTTGACATCCTTTTTAGAGAACAAATACATTATTGTCGAATGGTCTGTGTGAACCGTCACCTTAGTTCCGATTAGGTATGATCGAAACTTGTCAAAGCCAAAAACTACAGCTAGCAATTCTTTTTCAGTGATTCTATAATTAATTTGGGCCTCATTCAGCGTTTTGCTAGCATAGTAGATCACATGGAAGAGGTTGCTTTTTCTTTGGCAGAGCACTGCCCCAATGGCATAGTCACTAGCATCGCACATAAGTTCGAATGGCTGCGTCCAATCCGACGGCACGACTATAGGTGTAGATTCCATCTTTTATTTGAGTGTCTTGAATGCCTCGGTGCATTCGTCATTAAAGTGAAAGGCTATATCCTGTTCAAGCAAATGGCAAAGCAGTTTAGAAATTTTAGAAAAATTTGCAATGAATCTCCTATAAAAACCTGCATGGCCCAAAAAGCTGCGGATGCCTTTGACCGTGGTTGGTGGATATAGTTTTTCGATCACATCAATCTTCTCTTTATCTACTTCACCCCCCTTGGATGAAATCTTATTGCCAAGCACTATGCCGTCATCTACCATGAAGTGGCATTTCTCCCAATTTAGGACTAGATTGGAATCCTCACATCTTTGTAGCACCTTCTCCAAATTGCTGAGGCAGTTGTTGAAGTCATCACCAAAGACTGAGAAATCGTCCATGAATATCTCTAGGACATCTTCCACCATATCGTAGAAAATTGCCATCATGCACCGTTGAAATGTTTTCAGGGCATTGCAAAGGCCGAACAACATTCTTCTAAATGCATATGTGCCGTAAGGGCATGTGAAGGTGGTTTTTTCCTTAACGTCTAGGGCTATGGCAATTTGATTATAACCTGAATAACCATCAAGAAAATAGTAAAATGGTTTACCAGCAAGTCTATCTAGCATTTAATCAATAAAAGGTATGAGAAAGTGATCCTTTGGAGTTGCTTTGTTCAACTTGCAATAATCCATACAAACCCTCCAACCGGTCACGATCTTGGATGGGATTAACTCATTATTTTTGTTGGTTATCACGGTCATTCCACCTTTCTTTGGCACACATTGCACTGGGCTTACCCATGAACTATCAGAGATGGGGTAGATAATTTCAGCATCAAGCCATTTGATAATTTCCTTTCTCACCACCTCTTTCATTTCCACGTTAAGTCTTCTTTGAGCCTCAATGGTAGGTTTATGATCGTCATCCAAAAGTCTTCTTTAGATCAGCCATTGTCCACCCTATTACCCTCGTATGCTGTCGCAGCATGTTGATCAGGCTTTGTTCCTGTTCTGGCTGCAACTTAGAAGAGATGATTACGAGCAAAGTATCATTGGTTCCCAAATAAACATATTTTAATTTATCAGGAAATTGTTTTAATTCATGAACCAGTGGTTTCTCAATTGACGGTTTCATAATTTTTTGTTCTTCTCCAAAATAATTGAGGGGTTCAAAGTACTTACCTAGACGAGAGGTTGTCCAGAATAATTTTTGAAACTCTTCAGCTTCGTCAAGGCTGTTTAGAATGCTGCCGAGGCAGTCATTTGAGTGCATGCCGAGGCAGTCATTTGAGTGCATGCCGAGGCAGTGGCCATGATCATTGCCGAGGTAGTGTTTGCCGAGGCATGGTGCACTAATATAAAAATTGAATTCTATAGTAGCTTACATCACTTGATATTTTTCCTAATCGTCTGCACGTTTTAGAGTTTGGAGCACGTTGAGCTTGACTTGTTGATCGTTTACCCTCATTGTTAGTTCTCCTTTTTCTACACAATCAGGGTCCTCCCGGTGGCTAAGAATGGTTGCCCAAGTATGATGGGTGCATGTTCATCTTCCTTACAATCAAGAACAAGGAAATCAACAGGAAAAATAAATTTATTCACTCTTACCAGTATGTCTTCTAATTTTCCTTTTGGCTGAACATAGGAGCAATCGGCCAACTGAAGCATTACTGTTGTAGGTTTAGCCTTCCTTATTCCTAGCTTTTGAAACACGAATTTGGGCATTAAATTTATGCTTGCCCCCAATCGCACAAGGCCTTCCCTACATAGTGATTTCCGATGGCACATGGTATTGTGAAGCTCCCCGAATCTTTAAGTTTAGGTGGTGCGCGGTTTTGTAACATGGCTATACGTCCTTCTGTTGCGGCAACCGTCTTGAATTCCCTTATCCTTGTTCGCTTGGATACCATGTCCTTGAGGAATCTAGCGTAATTTGGCATTTACTCTATTTCTTCCGCAATGGGTATGTTGAATTGGATCGATTTCAAGATATCCAGGAATTTCTTGAACTGATATTCTTACTTTTGACATTTCATCCTTTGGGGGAATGGTGGTGGGGGGTTGCATATCCTCGATATGTTCCTTGCCTAGTAATATGATTTGCGGTAGTGGATCAGGGTCATCCACGTCTTTCTACTTGTCATTGGTAGGATTTATTGGTTCTGCAGGAGTAGTGGTGTTGACTTCAACCGGGGCAGGGGTATTGGGTACTGTCGTGGCATGATCTGATGTAGTAGAGGCTTCATTTTCCTTAACTTTTTCATTGGTCTGGTATTCCTTCAGCTGCTTACCACTCCTAGTTCTGACCGCCTTGCATTGTTCATGTGTTGCTCCTTTTAGTTTGGAACTCAGAATTTGCGCAAAACTGCCCCACTTGGGTTTCCAAGGATTTCAACGTTGCTTCATGATTTTGTAGCCGTGTTTCGGTCCTGTCCATAAAAGCGTCAGTCTTTTTTATGAACTTGTCAGTGTTGACCATATATGCACTAGCTTAATTCATAAAAGCATGAAGGATGTTTTCTAAAGAACTAGACTACATCGGCATGTGCTGCGGCGGCGACATGGGTTGATGAAATCCTAGGGCTGGAGCATTCTGATTTTGCGGGTTCAGGGCATTGTTAGGGTTGCCCTATTTCATTTACTGTGGGTTGATGGCGGACTCCACTCATTATGGTCGTGGTGAACTAATACTCAATCTTGGTTGTCATGTTTAAAATCTCCATGGCTTCCTCTGGTTCCTTGTCTAAAATATGCCGTTTGTCCAGGCATCGAGCATCATCCTAGTGTCCGTGTTAACCACATTGTACAACATGGTCACATGTGTCCATACTGGGAATCCTTGCAAGGGGCATTTGAGTAATAGTTCTCGATATCGCTCCCAAGCCTCGTGCATGGACTCGTCATCAGCATGTCGAAAAGAAGTGATCTCTTTACGCAATTTTTCAGTTAAATTTGTAGGATTAAAACAAGCTAAGAAATCACAACAAAGATCACTCCAGGATCCAATTGATCATTCTAGGATATTGTTGAGCTAGATTTTTGCCCTATCCCTGAGTGAATAGGGAAACAACTTTAATCTCAGAATATCCTCATGTACTCCCTGAATTTTAAATGAGTTATAGATCTGGAGAAAGGACTTGAGCTGTTTTCTGGCATCTTTAGTTGCGAAGCCGCCAAATTGCCCCATCGTGTTAATCATGTTAAATATCATGGGCTTCAACTCAAAGTGGGCGGCCTCAATCTCTGGGGTAACAACTCCAGTGTAACAACTCCAGCGTTTAGTCCGTTCAGGTCCTCTTAAAGGTAGTCTTAAATTGTTGGGTGTCAAACTAGTAATAATGGAGCTCGCAGATTTGCTCCATCTCATGTCGGGATCTGCCGCTCATCAACAAGTGGCTGCCCATCGGTAGGGTACTGCCCTATGACATTGTGTGTCGGGGCCACTTGGTTGATGCCACAGTTGCGACCTCAGGGTTGGTCTTCAGGTTGATGCATTGCGGCTTTGTTCTCATGTCTAAGCCTTCGATAAGTGCATTCGATTTCTAGTTCAAGATCACGTAATGGGCTTCTTGGGTTAGCTCTTGTCATGCACCAAGATAAAACCAAGTTTTATTAATACTAAAATAAAAATAAAATAAATAAACTAAATAAAATAGAAAGTGCAAGAAAATAAAAACAAAAGTTGCCAATCCCCGGCAACTTTATACTTTCTTTCATGCTTTCCTCCTCTTCTCGAGCTCTAGTTTTCACGCAAAGTGTGTATAAAAATTCAGCGTTAAAAGCTCTACAAGTCGACTATCACTTTGCTCATTTTTTCCTCTGGCAAAATGCTACTGCGGCCGAGCTTTCGCTGCCTCGGTATCGATCTGCTTTGCTCAGCAAGGCTTCCTCGGCTTCCCTTAGTAGAAGCTGTCATGTGGCTTGGCTCAATAAGGGTCTATTGTCTGCTAGTTCGGCCTCATCTTCCCTCCTACTTTCTGTGTTGTGGCGGCATCTTCCTGCTCCAACAGTGCAAATCTGCAAGAATGCCAATTATGCATTAAATAGTTCCCTTTTCATAAAATAAACAGAATAATAAGATCGAATGTATAAATGATGAAATCTGTGCATGAAAGGCAATAATGCAGCTTAAATGGGTGCAGGTTGAGTGGTAATTGCCATGATATAGGGTCAAAATATAGGACTTTTGGGCACTTGTCAATTCATATTGCATTACTCTTTCGTCTTGCATCAACACACACCCTATTCCCACATAGGATGCATCACTAAAAATCAAAAACTCTTTACCCGATTAAGGTTGATTCAAGATTGGAGCTCTTGTCAAAGTTTTCTTCAACTTCTCTAAAGCTTATTGTCGCATCTCCGTCCACTCGAACTTAACATCTTTTTGCAACAAATTCGTAAAAGGACCAGCAACCTTAGAAAAACCATCCACAAAACATCGATAATAACCCACTAAGCCCAAGATACTACGAACCTCCGATACCGATTTAGATTGTTTCCAATTCACAATCGCCTCAACTTTCTGCGAATCCACACGAATTCCTTCCGCCAACACCACATGACCAATGAACATCACTTTCTTAATCCAAAATTCACAATTGCTCACCTTACCATATAATTGATTTTCCAACAGGGATTGCAACTCAATCTGCAAATGTCTATCACGATCCTCTTCGGTACGTGAATACACAAGGATATCATCTATAAACACAACCACAAATTGATCCAAGAATTCAAGCAACACCCGATTCATCATGTCCATGAAAGCTGCAGGCGCATTTGTAAACCCAAACGGCATCACCAAAAACTAATAATGCCCATAACGAGTACGAAACGCTATTTTCGACACATCTATATCTTTCACCTTCAACTGATAGTACCCCGATCTCAAATCAATCTCGAAAAACACCATTGCACCATAAAATTGAACGAATAGGTCGTCAATTTGTGGTAAAGGATACTTGTTCTTTATCGTCAACTTTTTCAGTTGCCGATAATCGATGCACATTCTCATAGTACCATCTTTCTTTTTCAAAAAAAACATATGTGCTCCTCACGACGACATACTAGTTCTTATAAAACCACGGTCTAACAACTCATGAAGTTGCGTCTTCAATTTTTTAGTTGCCATGTGATACAGAGCAATAGACACCAGAGCCGTATCTGTATACATCTCGATACAAAATTCTACCTCTCTATCCAACGGCAATCCAGGCAACTCGTCCGGAAATACCCCTGGTAAATCGCAAACAGTTTGGATATCTTGGGGACGTACTTCCATCATATTTGGATTCATAACATACGCCAAGTATGCTTGACATCCTCCAAACATCAACTTTTGTGCTTCTACCGCCGAAACAACATTGGACAAGAACTTAACATTCTCGCCTACCACCATAACTTTATAATCATCGGCAATCTTCAATGAAACACGCTTAGTTTCACAATCTACCACAACCTTATGCTCGGTTAACCAATCTATACCAAGAATAACATCAAAAACATAGAAAGGTAACTCCATCAAATCAACCGCAAATACATGTCCTTGAACCATCAACAGACATCTCCTATACAACTTCCTAACAACAACTGTTTAACCAAAAGAACTCGTAACTTGCTTACCGACATCTAACAACTCAACCGATATATCAAGCAACTTTGCATGATCACTTAAAATATATGAATGCGTGGAACCAAAATCAATCAAGGAAAGTTGTGACAAGGATTACAAAGTAAAGGTACCTGCAATCACATCCTATGCGTTCCTTCCCTCGCGGTGTGCATACATCCTAGTCAGTCCACCTCCTTCAGGTTGAATTACCACAACATGAGCAACATTCCTCTAACCATCCTCCATACAGTGAAAGTTATCTCGGTCACACCCACGACCCCTTTGAGGCTCAACAACATGCACCGGTGCCTATCTAGCTTGTTGAGAACAATCACGCTTCATATGACCTTGTGAACCACAACCCCAACAAGCATTAGGATTACCCCATCAGTCTCCAAGATGATGCCTCCCACAACGGGTACACTCAGGCAAACAAACCCCCACATTTTGGCCCTTCTGTCCGTGGCCTACAATACCGCCACCACCACGCCTCTGATCCGGATAAAACTTCTTATCACGATGCTTCTTGTAACGATCTATTCCTCCGTCAAACTCAGCAACCCTCTTCCCAGAACTAGAATTCCCTGCACGAGAAGGCAAACCCAAGCTCTACTCAATATCCTTAGTAGGAGCGACCAAGACATCAAAATCCGTATACTTCGTAGCTAGCATATAATTCCTAACATCCTTCACCAAGTCGTACAGGAAACGATCACATCTCTTATGTTTGTTGGGAACCAATTCAAGGGCATGTTGGCTCAATCGAACAAACTGTACTTTATATTCTGAAACAGACATGTTCCCTTTTATAAAGGCCATAAATTCTCGCTTCTTACCATCTTGATAATTAACACCCAAATATTTCTTTTGGAAAGCATTCCCGAAGAACTCCCATGTCACCTTCGCAGGTTCTATCCCCATAATAGTGGTAGTCCGCAGGTTCCTAGCCTGTGCACATTTGTGCACTCCATCTGACAAAGAATCCTTTGAGTGCTGTCAAACCATGCCTCAAAACCTTCAAGAGAAAAACCTTTAAACTCGGTGCCACCCAGACTGCGTAAATGCTCCAATGTAAACCAACATTGGCGCAACCACAAGCATACCCGCTATATCAGCAGAAAAGCTTTAACTATGGTCTGAATCAATGGTATCATATCACCGCCAGCCTGACCCATAGCTGCCTGAGGTCCAGCACCCCTCTCACCATCTCCAGCTTCGACTCCACCACCAGTAGGAGGAGGTGGCAATTCCTTATTACCCTTATTCTCCACAATATCACGCAGATTGTTTCTAACCTCTTGTCTCGGTCCCATTGGAAAAAATGTATAAACCTCTATCATATAAATGCAATAATAAAAATAGTTAGGCCAGCTAGTAACAAGAATCCAAGATGCTCAAGTTTTAAACAAAATCTTTTCACATCAATAGTAATAAGGCAATGGGTACCCCAATATCTCTCCTCAATCATCACATAGCAATTCATACGACATGTTACCAATCACCGTACGTAACACACAATCAATCAATGATTAAAAACATAACATAAGCAAACACCGTGCATAATCAAACAACAAGAAATTATTTGAACATAAATAATACCACAACTTATCTCCCAAATTTCCGTAACCCTGGCTCCGATACCAACATATATAACCCCTTCGACTCGGCCTAGACGCCCGACCGAACCAATTGGGTCACACAGGGAATATTGAAGTAAATTGGGAAGTTTACCTCAATAAACGACCCTATTTTTTTCTTATTTTTATCTTGTCTAGATGCACACTATTACCCTAAGTGTTTAGACTCACGGCGAAAGAAACATCAACTCAAACAGACATCAATTTGTCATTCAAATGATTACAAACAAAGGTTAGGGACCAATTTGTAATTTTAACAAATTACATGGACTTCATCCAAATTAAAGTTACCGATAGACAATAAGTCAGGTTTCATGTCCACATGTCAATTTGCAACTTCTTTCAATCATCCAAACTCATTCAGTTGAACATCCAAACATTCAGTTACCAAAACAGAAGAAAATAGAACATCAAAAAGCTTACTTAACCAACTTAACAACCAAGCGTATCGATACACTTCAGCTCGTATCGATACACCATTATCTCGTTAATTTCTCAGATTTCCAGTAGCACAAAAGGGTATCGATACGATCTCGCGTACCAGTACGGTTTCTCATTTTGCCCATTGGTCGTATCGATACAATCTACCCAATATTGATACAGTATGCGTGCTTTGGCTATATTGTACCGATACGATAGCCCGTGTATCGGCGCGCTTGGGCCTGTAATGTTACATTTTGCAGGTTTTACTAGTCAAAACATATCAAATATCAATCGAATATGTTAACAAAGCATAAGCAATCACTTATGTCATGATTCTAAATACAAATAACACCAAGGCATGCTTCCAACATCAACGTAACATGTTTAGCAATCTATAGGCATGCTCCCTAAGCATAATAACAACTTAGGTACCAAAGTACAAAAAAACCAATTACCAGCAATTAAAGGCCATTTACAAGTTTATTCAGGTACTACAAACTTGTGCCAAACCAGGGAGTTCACCACATACGCTCCCAAATTATCAAACTAACCTCCCATTTCCAACTTATTACTATTGATTCGTTTCAAAACCATTGTTGAGCTATGAGCGATGCTTGGACTTCTTCACTTGCTTTCTCGTTTCCCGTTCAATCTACTTTTCTGCATTGTGGTAAAAAGAGAGCGTAAGCACATTTCCTTAGTGAGGGATGCTCAAATCAAAACCAACCAACAATGCATTTAAAACCATTTATCATATAAAAGTCTCTTGCACGTCATGCTCATCTATCTCATGCCTTAAAACTCATTAAAGCAAAACATTCAACTTTAAAACACATGTATCATTTGGCTCATGCATTGATCCCAATGCAAATCTCAAAATAGGCTTCACATGCTTTAACTTACAAAACATGCTATAAAATAGAATCTCATGTATAATGCTCATCATACAAAACCATTTAAATCAATGATACATGTAATCTCATATATTTGCATTCAAATGTCCTGGATGGCTACACTCCATCCCAAGCACATGGTGTGGTTGTTCCCACCATAAATTAACTCGGATATGCGGATACACCTAATAGCGTGGTTGCTCCCACCATAAGAAGGGCAAAACACTTGATGTGCTTGTTCGCACCAAAGAATTCACAAGATGTGGTTGTTCCTACCATAATGCTCGTAAATTTGTGGATGTTCCCATCTTATGAAACACATGATGGGGTTGTACTCATCATGTTTTATCACATGTACTCACAAATTTTGCTAACATTTTATAGTGCACTCTCATCCTATTGGTCGACCAATTATATCTGATGGTATCAAGTCTCATCACTTTGCCAATGTACACTTTTAAACCACGTTACTCACTTTTTTTTATATGCTTCATTCAAACCAATCTCATCAAACTATCTCAAATACATTAAACCATGTATTTAGGCATTTTCTCAAACATGTTGCATACCACTTTCTAAACACATGAATTATCAAAACAAAAACATATGCAACATTTCTCACTTCTAAAACATGCATATAACAGTAGGTAAAACAATTCCATCTTCAAAACATGAGCATAAATTTAGTAAAACCATGGACACCGAAAATCGAGAGCGAAATCTTTCACACTTACTTCTGAGCTTAGATTAGTATTTCAAGCTTAATCTAAACCCCCAAAGCTTTGAAAATATTCAAAACCAATTCCACTCACTCACAACACCTGGCTTGCCTTGCCGAGGCGAAATCAAGCTTCTGAATCAACCGCAACTACTTCCAAAGCTAATGAAACATCATCCCCTGCTTCTAGCCAAATGAAAACAGAGGATTAATGAACAACCTTGCATCAAAATCCCCAGCAACACGAAACTACATCATCCTCCATCAACAACCAAGCTTTTGCTACCTGAAAACTACCGAAAACATCAGCGAAACCTTTCTAACAAATCTCCAGCCATTACCCAGCGAGATTAACATCAAAACAACATCAATTTACATCTAAAAACATCTTCTCAATACCAAAGAACCTTCAACAACTAAACAACCACACTATCAAGACAAAAACTCAAAGATTCAAACATAATAATCAACCAACTCATCTAGTTTCGGGTTTCCTAAATTAAAATCACTTAATCACCATTTCAATACCTCACAATCATGATATAATCTCATTATAAACCCAGCAAAACAGATTCAAAACAATAATTTCTTGATTTAATCAATTAAACCAATTTTCCATAATTGTAACATCAAGACCCAATAGAAAACACTCATAAAAGATCAAGAACATGAGAATTTTAATAAAGAACCTTTCATTAGAGGAGGAGAACAAAACATTACCTCAATGATGACTTTTCCCTTCAAATGTAAGGATTTACATGAGAAAACAAAGATAAAATCTTAAGATTTTGATAGTAAATCATTTGACATTAAAAGATAAATCAAATCAAGTGTTTAACTCAAATGTTTGAAAACTTAAGTTTGGCTGAAGAGAATTTGAGAGAAAATGATTGTGAGAAAAGGAAGTTACGTAAAATAGATTTTAAGAGTGAAAATCAATTTAATTCTCTCCATCTTGTTTTATTAATCAAAAACACTTTAAAATTGACCAATTAAAGGGAAAAAGTCTGAAATAGACTTTGGATCAATAGCTCCTTAAAGATTCAAAGTTCCGATCTTTTACGATTTAGTCACTAAAATAGTTTTTCAATCTTTACATTTTTGTCACCGATTTCCTAAATGTCAAACCTCCAAAATCCATTTTCCAAAATTGATCACACCAAAATCATATATATATATATATATTAAATAATGATCTTTAAACATTTCCCATACTTTACCAACCTCAAAAAACCTTTAAAATAATTAAATCTCGAACCGTCTAGCCTAAACTCGGCTAACTCCTAGGCCCAAAATCGGGGCGTTACAACTCTCCCCCACTTAAGAAATTTCGTCCTCGAAATTTACCTAGTGAAAAAGATAAGGAAACTGCTTCTTCATGTCTTCCTTCTTCTCACACGTAGCTTCCTCGACACCTCGGTGTAGCCACAACACCTTAACCAACTATATGGTCTTCCCACGAAGAATCTTGCTGTCCACATCCATGATCTTAACCGGTTCCTGATTATTGGTCAAATCTGGATTCAACTCCACTTCTTCTCTAGGCATAACATGTGACAGATCCGATCTATACTTCCAAAGCATGGATACATGGAAAACATCATGTATCTTTTATAACTCAAGCGATAACTTCAACCTATAAGTCGGCGGTCCAACGCGCTCAAGCACCTCATAAGGTCCTATAAACCTCGGACTCGACTTGCCCTTATAACAAAATCTCATCACTTTTTTCCAAGGTGAAACTTTTAAAAACACCTTATCACCCACTTCATACTCAATCTTCTTACGCTTCAAATCCGCATAAGACATTTGACGATCCGAAGCCGCCTTCAACCGATCACAAACAAGGTTTACCTTCTCTGTCGTTCCTTTAAGCAAATCCGGCAAAGAAACTAACTTTTTCCTCGCTTTTTCTCAACAAAGAGGCATCCTACACTTCCTACCATACAAGGCTTCATATAGAGCCATTTGTATACTTGCTTGATAGCTATTATTATTAGCAAACTCCACCAAAGGAACCTATTTCTCCCAAGAACCTTGAAAACCTATAACACAACACCGCACATATCCTCAAGCACTTGGATAACTCACTCAGACTAACCATCTGTTTGAGGATGATACGAGGTACTGAAGTTGAGCCGTGTACCCAAAGCTCTATGCAAACACTACCAAAGCCTCACTGTAAACCTCGAATCTCTATCCGAAACTATAGATTTAAGTACACTGTGTAACCTCGCAACTTCCACAATGTACAACCATGCCAACTTATCCAATGTATACGTAGTATGCACATCTATGAAATGCGCACACTTCGCAAGATGGTCTATAATCACCCAAATAGAGTTCTTCTTTGATTGGGTCAAAGGCAAACCCGTCACAAAATCCATCGTAATCTTCTCCCATTTCCATTCTGGTATCTTCAGAGGTTGCAACAGTCCGGAAGGAAATTGATGCTCAGCTTTCACACGATGTCAAACCATACGCTTACTCACGAAATCACCAACATCCTTCTTCAACCCAACCCAATAGTACTCATCCTTCAATCCAGGATACATCTTAGTACTACCAGGATGCATAGCAAAAGGACTATTATGTGCCTCTGTCAGAATAGTATGCCTTAACTCAATATCATCCGTCACAACTATTCGACTCTTAAAACTCAAAACATCGTCATCATTAAAACAAAAGTCCATCGAATTACCATCCGCTATATCTTGAACATGTGGTACCAACGAATCATCAAGCAACTGCTTCTCCTAAATCAATTGAACAAAGGAAGGTTTCACTTGCAACTCAGCTATCAATCCACCATCCCGCAACACACTCAATCGCGCAAACATGTCTCTCAACTCCACAACTACCTTCCTACTCAAAGCATCTGCCACAACATTGGCCTTTCCAGGGTGATACTCTATCGTCAAGTCATAATCCTTAAGCAACTCCAACCATCTCCGTTGCCTAAGATTCAACTCTTTCTGAGACATTAAGTACTTTAAAATTTTATGATCCGTATACACCACACACTTTTCTCCATAAAGGTAATGTCTCCAAATCTTCAATGCAAACACAACAACAGCCAACTCAATATCATGCGTAGGATAATTGCACTCATGTACCTTTAACTACCTAGATGCATATGCCACAACTCTTTTGTCTTGCATAAACACACACCCTAATCCCACATAGGATGCATCACTAAAAAGCACAAACTCTTTACCCGATTCAAGTTGAATCAAGACCGGAGCTCGTGTCAAAGCTTCCTTCAACTTCTCAAAAGCTTGTTGTTGTATCTTCGTCCACTCGAACTTAACATCTATTTGCAACAACTTCATCAAAGTAGCAGCAACCTTAGAAAAACCATCCACAAAACGTCGATAATAACCCGCTAATCCCAAGAAACTATGAGCCTCTGATACCGATTTAGGTTGTTTCCAATTCACAACCACCTCAATTTTCTGTGGATCCACACAAATTCCATTCACCGACACCACATGACCAAGGAACACCACTTTCTTAATCAAAAACTCACACTTGCTCAACTTAGCATATAATTGTATTTTCCAACAGGGTCTACAACACAATTCGCAAATGTCTATCATGATCCTCCTCGGTACGTGAATACACAAGGATATCATCTATAAACACCACAACAAATTGATCCAAGAACTCATGGAACACCCCATTCATCATGTCTATGAAAGCTACTAGCGCGTTTGTCAACCCAAACGGCATCACCAAAAACTCATAATGCCTGTAACGAGTACGAAACGCTGTTTTTAGCACATCTCTATCCTTCACCTTCAACTGATAGTACCCCGATCTCAAATCAATCTTGGAAAACATCGTTGCACTACAGAATTGATCGAATATGTCATCACTTCGCGATAAAGGATACTTGTTCTTTATCGTCTACTTGTTCAGTTGCCGATAATCGATGCACATTCTCATAGTGCCATCTTTCTTTTTCACAAACATCATCGGCGCTTCCCACGGCGACACACTAGGTCTAATAAAACCACAGTCTAACAAATCCTAAAGTCGCATCTTCTTTTCTTTAGGTGCCATGCGATACGAAGCAATATACACTAGAGTCGTATCCATATACGTCTTGATACAAAACTCTAGCTCTCTATCCGACGACAATCCATGTAACTCTTCCAGAAATACCCCCGGAAAATTGCAAACAGTCGGGATATCTTGGGGACGTACTTCCTTCATATTTGCATTCATAACATGTTCCAAGTATGCTTGACACCCTCCAAACATCAACTTTTGCGCTTCTACTACCGAAATAACATTGGACAAGAACTTAACATTCTCGCCTAACACCACAACTTCATAATCATCGACAAGCTTCAATGAAACACGCTTAGCTTCACAATCTACCACAGCCATGTGCTCGGTTAACCAATCCATACCAAGAATAACATCAAAACCATAGAAAGGTAACTCCATCATATCAACCGCAAACACATGTCCTTGAACCATCAACGGACATCTCCTATACAACTTCCTAATAACAACTGTTTCACCAAAAGAACTCGTAACTTACGTACCCACATCTAACAACTCAACCAGAACGTCAAGCAACTTTGCATGATCACTTAAAATATATGAATGCGTGGAACCATAATCAATCAAGGAAAGTAATGACAAAGGTTGCAAAGTAAAGGTACATGCAATCACATCCATGTCGTTCTTTCCCTTGCGGTGTGCATACACACTAGCCTATCCACATCCCTTAGGCTGAATTGCAACAACAAGAGCAACGTTCCTCTGACCATCCTCCCTACGCTGGAAGTTACCTCGGCCGCAACCACGTCCCCTCTTAGGCTCAACAGCATGCACCAATGCCTGTCTAGCTTGTTGGGGACAACAACGTTTCATATGACTCTATGAACCACAACCCCCAATAAGCATTAGGATTACCCCAGCACTCTCGAGGATGACGCCTCCCACAACAGGTACACTCAGGCAAATGAAACCCCACATTTTGGCCCTGCTGTCTGCGACCTACATTCCCTCCACCACCATGCCTCTGATCCGGATAAAAATTCTTATCACGCGGCCTCTTGTAACGATCTCTTCCTCCGTCAAACTCAGCAACCCTCTTCCTAAAACTAGAATTCCCCGTACGAGAAGGCAAACCCAAGCTCTGCTCAATATCCTTAGCACGAGCGACCAAGTCATCGAAATCCTTATACTCCGTAGCTAGCATATAAGTCCCTACATCCTTCACCAAGTCGTACCAAAAACAATCGCATCTCTTCTGTTCGTTAGAAACCAATTCAGAGGCATACTGACTTAATAGAACAAATTGTACTTCATACTCTGAAACAAACATGTTCTGTTATATCAAGGCCATAAACTCTCGCTACTTTTCATCCTGATAACGAATACCCAAATATTTCTTCTAGAAAGCATTCCCGAAGAACTCCTATGTCACCTCCGTAGGTTCTATCCCCGCAATAGCGATAGTCCGCCATTAATAAGCATCTCCCTGAAGCAAAGATACCATACAACTCAGCTTGCACACATCTGTGCACTTCATCTAACTAAGAATCCTCTGAGTTATCTGAAACCATGCTTCAAAACCATCCAGAGAAAAACCTCTAAACTCGGTGCCACCCAGACTGCGTAGACGATCTAAAGTTAAACCAGCATTGACCGCAGGTTGTGGCGCAACCACAGGCATACCCGCTACAACAGCCTGAAAAGCTCCAGCTATGGCCTGAATCAATGGCGTCATATCATCAGCAGCCTGACCCTGCGCTGCCTGAGGTCTAACACCCCTCGCACCATCTCCAGCTTCGACTCCACCACGAGGAGGAGGAGGAGGAGGAGGTGGAAATTCCTCATTACCCTCATTCTCTACAATATCATGCACATTATTTCTAAGTTAATGTCTCGGTCCCATTACGAAAACAGTATAAACCTATATCATATAAATGCATTAATAAAAATAGTTAGGCTAGCTAGTAGCAATAATCCAAGACGCTCAAGTTTAAAACAAATTTTCTTCACATCAATAGTAATAACGCAATGGGTAACCCAATATCTCTGCCCAAACATCACATAGCAATTCATAAGACATGTTATCAATCACTATACATTGCACACAATCAATCAACAATTAAAAACATAACATAAACAATCACCGTGCATAATCAAACAACAAGAAATTATTTAAACATTCATAATACCACAACTTACCTCCCATATTTTCGTAAACATGTCTCTAATACCAACAATGTATCCCCCTCGACCCGGCCTAGACGCCTGACCGAACCAAGCGGGTCACACGAAGAATATTGAAGTAAAACTGGAAGTTTACCTCAATAAAGGACCCTATTTGTTTCTTCTTTTTATCTTGTCTAGATGTACATTGTTACCTTAAGTGTTTAAACTCATGGCGAAAGAAATGTCAACTCAAACGGACATTCAAACGATTACAAACAAAGGCTAGAGACCAATTTGAAATTTTAACAAATTACAGGGACTTCGTCCAAATTAAAGTTACCGATAGCCAATTAGTCAGGTTTCATGTCAACATGTCAATTTGCAACTGCTTTTAATCATCCAAACTCATTCAGTTGAACATCCAAACAATCAGTGACCAAAACGGAAGAAAACAGAACATCAAAAAGCTAACTCAACCAACTTAACAACCAAATGTATCGATACACTTCAACCCGTATCGATATGCCATTATCTCGTCAACTTCTCAGATTTCCAGTAGCAGAAAAGAGTATCGATACGACCTCGTGTACCGGTACGGTTTCTGATTTTGCCCTTTGATCGTATTGATACCATCTACCCAGTACCAATACGGTATACCTATTTTGGCTATATTATATCGATACGGTAGTCCACGTATCGGTACGCCTGAGCCTGTAATGTTACATTTTGCTGGTTTTACAAGTCAAAACATATCAAATATCAATCCAACATGTTAACAAATCATAACCAATCACTTATGTCATGATTCTAAAGGCAAATAACTCCAAGGCATGCTTCCAACATTAACACAATATGTTTAGTAAGCTATAGGCATGCTCCCTAAGCATAATAACCACTTAAGTACGAAAATACAAACCAAACCAAATACAAACAATTAAAGGCCATTTACAAGTCTATTAAGGCACTACAAACTTGTGCCAAACCAGGGAGTTCACCACATACGTACCCAAATTATCAAGGTAACATCTCATTGTCAACTTATTACTATTGATTCATTTAAAAACCATACTTGAGCTATGAGCGACGCTTGGACTTCTTCACTTGCTTTCTCGCTGCCCGTTCAATCTACTTTTCTGCATTGTGGTAAAAAGATAGCGTAAGCTCATTTTCTTAGTGAGAGATTCTCAAATGAAAACAACCAACAATGCATTTTAAAACCATTTCTCAAATAAAAGTCTCTTACACATCATGCTCATCTATCACATTCTTTAAAACACATTAAAGCAAAAACATTCAAATTTAAAACACATGTATCATTTGGCTCATGCATCGATCCCAATGCAAATCTCAAAATAGGCTTCACATGATTTAACTTACAAAACATGCTATAAAATAGAATCTCATGTATAATGCTCATCATACAAAACCATTTAAATCAGTGATACATGTAATCTCATATATTGGCATTCAAGTGACCCAGATGGCTACACTTCATCCCAAAACACATGGTGTGACTATTCCAACCATAAACTAACTCAGATATATGGATACACCTTATGGCGTGGTTGTTCCCACCATAAGAAGGGCAGAACACTAGGTGTGGATGTTCCCACCAAATAATTCACAAGGTGTGGTTGTTCCCACCTTAATGCTCGTAAAGATGTGGTTGTTCCCATCTTACAACACACATGACATGGTTGTACTCATAATGTTTTATCACGGGTACGTACGAATTTTGCTAACATTTTATAGTGCGCTCGCATCCTATTGGTCGACCAATTATATCTGATAGTATCAAGTCTCGTCATTTTGCAAATATACACTTTTAAACTATGTTACCTCACTGTTTTTCATATGCATCATTCAAACCAATCTCATAAAAGTATCTCAAATACATTAAACCATGTATTTAGGCATTTTCTCAAACATGTTGTATACCAATTTCTAAACACAATTACATGCAACTTTTCTCACTTCTAAAACATGCAGATAACAGTAGGTAAATCAATTCATTCTCCAAAGCATGAGCATGAATTTAATAAAACCATGGAAACCGAAAACCAAGAGCGAAATCTTTCATACATACTTTTGAGCTTAGATTAGCATTTTAAGCTTAATCTAAACCCCCAAACCTTGCTTTCAAAACTTTGAAAAGCTTTAAAACCAGTTCCACTCACCGAAATCACCTCACTTGCCTTGCTGAAGCAAAATCAAGCTTCTGAATCAACTGCAACTCCTTACAAAGGTAACAAAATATCATCACATGCTTCTAGCCAAAGGAAAAACAGAGGATTAATGCACAACCTTGCATCAAAATCCACATCAACACGAAACTACATCATCCTCCATCAACAACCAATCTTTCTCTACCCGAAAACTATCGAAAACACCAACAAAATGTTTCTAACAAATATCCAACCATTACACAGTAAGATTAAC